>JADWOT020000004.1:18486306-19086306 GCA_036345935.2 Taenia hydatigena
AGTGTATAAGTGCACCAATCCTGTTTCCACGCCTCGAAAGCTAGCCTCTTCCTTCGCAAAGTCGTAAGCTCCGGTTCGACTCGAATGTAAGGCCATTGCTATACGTGTGGAGTCAACTCACGTCCCAACGTACCGTTGTGTACTGTCGCGTGACCCCCACTTCGAAGCATGCACTACCTTGCCTGGGCGCGCGGACATATCTTGCTGTGAATAGATCCATAAAGGAAGCTATACTTCGGGTGAAAACGTTGAAGGGGACTCTTACTATGAACACTCAAATATCGAGATTTCAGACGCGGTCTGCCAACTCCGTTACGAAAGAAGGCTTTCTACTCTACCATGAGCCTCGGTGTTGATGGGTTGGTGGACAAAATAACTGCGCCAAAGTACCGATAATTACTTACCTGAAAACCAATGGCACTTCAAAAACAAAGCTTAGTATTTGAATGCAACCACATGAAGTCGTGGTATCTACCCTCTGCTCCGCAACACCGACACTTTAAACTGCTTAGAAAGAGACGGAATAGAAGCCTAGGCTAATGAGCATTACTCGCGAGAAACACAACACAAAAAGGAGATGAAGAAAAGTACTTCTGCAACTCCAGAGCCTTAGCGGACTACAAAAGCTCCCACCGATTTGAAAATTCGGCATTTGCTCCACATGGCAAATAAATTCAGAAGTCGAAAATGTAGACAATCCATCCCACTGATGGAGTAGGCGCACAAGCATTCATCGAATTGCACATTTTACTCCTTAATCAATTGATTGGAAAAAGTAGGAGTATGTGCATACAATAGCAACTTCAAATCTTATTTTTGACTGCACGACGGAGGGGTTGAGTTTAAAGTGGTAAGCAGGAATTAACACGAGACAACCAAACAGCGACGGAGGAAACTCGTAAGCTTCTAAAGACCAGTAACTCGTTTACGGAAAGCAGTAAATATCTTCGATAACGTGAATGCTCCTGAGCACGAGAAGTGGGCTTTTAGATTCAAACTTTGTAGCTTTCACATTAGTGTGCCAAAAATAAGAACAACTACTCCGAAGTACCAAACGAACCAGTAGCGGTAAGATTTGCCGGCGTCGGAAATCGAAGCCCGTCATGCGAATAAATGGTCCTATCAATGAGGCGGAAAAAGAAACCGACGTAACGAGCGAAGATGTGCTGTTGAATACAAGCCCGCCCTGTGGCATTAATAAAAAGAACGCGTCAATCGAGCCAAAGTATAGCACAGAACTGCTCCCATCATCGCCGGGATGTAGTGCTCACGTAAGAACCAACACGAAATCCACTGAAAGGACGTCGCATGACTCCTCACAATAAAGACAAAGGCATACAAACATTCTGCAGTTCAAAGAACATGAAAGCAATTTTATGTAGTGCAATCACTTAAAGCAAGTGCATTGATAAGATACTAAGGTGCAGACATATAGGAAATAAGGCAAACAATTTCGACCAACAAAGTCTTGCGATCGAATGGGCTTCAAAGACTTAAAACGGCGAATAGGCAAAGGGGAATTAAATGCGAGGCGAAACACCCATAAAATAATTGCGCACAGCACCGGACATATCACAAACTCGAACCAGATAACACTGCAGACACTTCGTTCCCATCCAAAATGTAAATGTTACAGTTTGCGTACCTAAAGAGCAATTCCATGGAGGCCAAACAAGTCGCAGTGACAACAATAGACTGTAGACTGCAGACTGCAAACGCGGATGTGTGCTTCAAAAGACCGCGGAAGCTGTGACTACTTACAGCTGACAGAAATAAAATTCTTCAATGATTTACGTACTGTCTGCGAATCGCAACTGTTAGCAGCATATTATGAATGGCACTGTTTTCTGGCATAAAACTAACAAATAGTTTTTGTTAAGATATACAAGGCCGCGGATTTTGCGAATGTAACAGCCCTTTTTCAAGACAGCAATTAGGGTTTTGGACACGTATATAAGTAAATCTTTTTTGCTAATGAATAGATTATAGTGAGACTCATTGCAGCATCACAACATGCTGATCACATCCTTCTCTACTGTAGGCGCTTCTTGTTACGGAATGTGCGCGCTGTTCGTTGGTTGAGATTTGGTAGGCGCTTCGCTTTGTTAATTTAGATGTTTGCTTGCAATTATTCACTTTTAAAATTGCATTATATGGTAGGATTTGAGTAGCTCAGACTTTCTGGTTGTCGGCATTAGCCCCATGTCAGTCGTATTGCAAAATAAGTGTCGATACTACCTCTGTCAGCTTACCCTTTCCAAATATTGGGCTGTGTTGATGCGCTCACTTGGTATTGAGTCATCCGCCTTAGCAGTAAGTTGCTTTGTTAATAAATTGGAGCCTGTTGTCGTCTCAATGCCTGCCTGATTATTATTTTATTTCACTGGTGTAGTATGGCGAGCTATCCACCATTTGTATTTGTGCGAAGTGGCATTACTGCTTCTCATCCATCCAGGTGGCCTGCTTGTCATGCAAGTTCGGTGGCAATGAGTGCTATTTCTCCTGCTGACTTGAAGTGTCTGCTTTGTCATTAAAATAGAGAGTCAGTAATATCGAAATCGTATTTCTGTGTGTGATGGAAGCTAGTTTTTGCTACGACTTTCCACGTCGTTGATTTTCGCTGCCACCAAGACGGTATGCTTACGAGGACGCGTACCGTAGAATTGCTTCCCAGGTGTTTGGCAATGCCTGTTGCGGCAAGTTGAGGGAAGGTTCCTTTTGAAAAGTTCGATCGCAGCGCCTCGTTTCTGATCTATCATTCGTAGGGATTTCGGGTTGGCTGGATTAGTGTCATGTCCAATAGGAGAAGAGCGTTTAGCATGCAGAACCTTAACTAAAAAGCAATTACGCAGGATGATTCGTTGGAATGGGAAGTAATGGTCACTATATTCGTTCGTTAAGTTCTGGATTAATGATTTTTGTCGAATTTCCTCTGCCCTCAGTGGAATGCTTTACCTAACTGATGCATTAGGGATCATTCAAGCAGACAGCTTAAGATTGCATGTGGTGTTGAGCAGGTAGGGCATAAATTACTTTACCATCAGGGTTACCGATTTATCTGCTTGGCTAGCTTTTGAAGGACTGGGTGCACCAATAAGTCTAGGACCAGTAGGTGCTTAGGATACCCACCACCTTCTTGGTACAGTAAAACCTCATTCTCAAGAGAGAGAGTATCAACCATTTCCGCCAATGTTCGTCGAGGTCATCGTTATCGCTGTGGGTTTGTAAGGGAATGCAAGGAACCTCTCACATATCAGAGTCGTGTCGGGGTCGGTATTGCGTATATCTTTAGAAGTGGTTGGTGGGCTCACCAACAAACGTGTTCTAGACTGTAGCACCAGCCTTCCTCTGCTAAGATTGGTCTTCAAGACAGAATGCCTACACTACTATGTTGTACATCCGAGCGGTCTGCCTCTGCCATTGTTCTTATTGTGAATACCCTCGCCACCGAATAATGCTTAAAATGCTGGACAATTGTAAACACAGTGAGCAAAATCACATCGTGTTATGAATTTTTTCCCCATTTTTTTGGGTTGAGTACTTACGTAGGCGATGCCGTACTCTCTCCTTTCTCTGTCCATTTGCTTTTCGTGAGAGTGCACCGTTTACGTACAGCTGCGCCGTTGGCGTTTGTATCTAAGGCGAATGATAGGGCACTTGGTTCGAAGTATGGTAAGGCCAACTTCGGAGGAGAGTATGCGCTTCAGATCTCTACATGTTTCAGCATGCCCCTTCCACCAGTCCAAATTTTGTGTTGCTTTCTTTCCCTTTATTTTATGCGCCAGATTTGCGATCTTAGCTAAACCTGCCAAGTCTAAGCAACTACGGATCCTGTCTGATATGTTAACGTTGACCAGATTCTCATTTGCTTTGTATTGTCCTCAGCAACTGCTATCCCATCTGATGACACTACTTTGAACTCAGGATCAAAACTGCGTCCCGGGAATGGCGCAGCGCCAGTGCCAAATTGGGCTTGTTTTCCCGAATGTATCTTCAAAAGACAAAAATGTTGTCGGGGAATACTATGAAAAGTATTGGAAATAATTCCAATCAGTGTGGTTCCCGCAAGACGTTGGATTGTAGCCACCTCAACGCAGAGTCTACAGGACATTGGCATGAATTCATAAAGTCCGTTGGGCACTGCAAAATCTGCCTTCTCTCCGTTCATTTCTGCCACTCCTGCTTGTTAATGTTCATATTTAAGCCCAGTGCAAAGAGCAACTTTTACCCGTATAGAGAGCCCAACAAATCATATGCGCATCTTTCTCTGCCACTGTATTTGGATTCATTTTGCTGGCGGTTTGAGACTCTTTGCATACTCATCGTCGTCTTCGCCCACGTTTTGGCAGCGATGAAAGGACTCTCTGGGGTGCGTCAGTGTTTCTGGTTGATGACAGCTTGGCTAAAGTAGCACAAGAATCTCCCAACTTAAAGTCCAGGGACAAACCAACCTGTACGGCGCCTAAGAATAGGTTTTGAGGGAGAGTGGATAGGCTTTTCAGTGTTTTCAGACTTTAGGGTTAAAACCTGTGAATAAATCTGACGGTCTTAGGCCGCTTCAAAATCCATGTCCTTAAAAGGCGGAATATGCGCTGACCCTACAGTCAGTGCTATTTCTTAAATCCGAGTCTCCGTTCCCTTCAAGAGGATGGGCTGATTTGGCATAGGCAATTTACATTGGAAGAAGTATTAGAGCGGCTCAGTGGTAGAGATCACACTTGATAAGAATATTAAGGAGGATGGCCACTGAGCCTTTTGCCAGCATTTCCTCATACCTCATTGCAGTCTCATCAATGATTATGCCAAACATTTTTTTTGAGTTTACGGAGACCGTCTAGACAAGCGTGTCCTCCACCATTGGCTTAGTGGACCAGCTAGCGGTATGCCTCCCCTTCCTACAAATTTCATGATATGGACCAGAATATACTCTTACCTGATGAATAAACAAGTAGAGCTATTTTACTGAAACAGTTGGAACATTTGTGCTGTGTATGGTATGAAGGTTCCAACGGTAGAATTGTTGCAAAGATATGTCTTTAGTTGTTTCTCAGAAGGTGGAAAAAAATTAGGGGACTGATCAGCTAGTCGGGTTGGGATAGCTAAGGTTCAACTGCCACAAGTCTAAAACTGCATATTTGGGTGAGTAGGTGGGTGAGTCTACAAATTGTTATGACTCGGGATGTTCTGTGCGGACGCACGTGTGCATGTGTGTGCAATCCGCATCCTGTTGATTCCCAGCCAGGCAAGCGAAGCAATAAAACTTCAGCTGTCAGGTGGCTCTTTCATCAGGATCGAGGCATGCATGCGGTTGCAGAGGAAGAAGTAGAGGTAGAACTACGGCAGAAAAGAACAGTAATCCATGCCACAATTCGTAACCACTGCGCACAGTACCCATCGCGCGTTATGAAGGATGTAGCAATGATTCAATTTTAATGAGGTCTTCTGCGTGTTATGATTTGAGAGTGGGACTCATGCATGCAAAACTACTAGAATGAGAACGAACATTCTGCAACCGCGTACAATGCCAGCCTCGATTGGGACGCCAAGAAGACAGAGCGACTGATGCATGGCCACTTGTCATTGGCTTTTGAGGTGTTACTGCACAGGTGGAAACCAACGGTGGGAAACGCAAAAAGAAGAGAAGATGGGCGTGAAGCGAGCAGAAGGTGCTGAATCCTCCAGGAAACAGCAAAGAAAGTGGGTATCAATCCGCATTTACTCATTCTGTCAGTGCTATGCTGTCTCCTTTTCGTAGAAACTGACAAATTTGCACCATTATTAAAAGAATTATGCCAGGTTATCTGCCTCATCACTGTTTGCGATCCATTTACGCATTATGACTCTAACCTTGTAATGATGCAAGTAATTATTTGAATGCCATTGAATTTGCCAACAATGAAATACTGAGGGCATCACTCAAAAATGCAGCCAAACGGATTCGTGAAAATATATTAACAAAAGTAATTAGATCAGGTCGGATGTGATAAAGCTCTGATGGGTGTATTAGAACTCATGTCCAACAGCCCAGGATCCTTCCTCAAGCCTCGATTAATTATGCACACAGATCGAATTATAAGAATTCTACGCCCTCCATAATGTGTCAGAATGGTTGGAGGAAAGAATCGAGGAGAAGAAATGAAGATTACACAAAAGTTGCGGTTGTGGCTTTTTAAGGTGCATTTCAATTTAGGTCAATCGCAATCTCATTGCCAAACCGTTTCCTTTATTTTGCTTGACACCATCGTAAATGCTCGGCCCATTTGCCTATGCACAGGTTGCAGTCCTAAAAATTTAGAAGCTAGTAAGAGTTTAATCACTCTACCACATATATTGCCTATGAATTTTTTACGAACCACTAGAAACCTTGATTGCATCTAAGAACCACCCTGCTTGTGTCTACTTTGAACAAGATGCACCCGATTACCAGCTAGGCCATGGCATTATCATATTGCGAAGAGCATTTCCCTTTCTGACTGACACCACAAAGTCGTTTTAAATTGTAGTGCACATTGATCTCGTGATTTCATATACTGTGCTTGCAGCGAATGCGGAACCGACGAATGGGGATAGGAATAATGTCTGAACGACCAATCGTTGCAAAGCCTTGAGCAGGACTTGTGCGTATAAATGGAGCTAACCACCTTGGAAGGGCTCGTGTTAGCAATTGATCCTGGTTCCCCAAAGGTAAGTCATTATTGCCCTTTGCTGAACTACAATTGAATGAAAGTAGCATTAAGTGAAGCACTATCCAACGGTAGAATGGGAAGTAAGGACGTCAGAGCGAAGTGTTCGAGGTGGTTGTTTATTTGCCAAATGCCTGCAAAAGTGTGTCACTGATGGGAACATGAAATAATGCAATAAATGCCATAATAAGGTGTTCATTCAAACTAGTGAACACTTTTAGCAGAGGCGTTTTGTGAAATTTCAGTGCTGTGAAACTAGCATTGCTAAACTCACACAGTCTAGAAATATTGTGCTTCAAGCAGACTGATGCCAAGTAGCATTAGACGGGTCACTGTGCATGTAATGCACGAAACAATAAAACGGTGACGGTAGGGCAAGCATTTTACCAGACCTTAACAAAATTGGGATCTTGATATGAGCTGAATTAGTGCTGATGGCACACTCCTAAAAAGCACATAAAACAAATAAACCTTGTACAAAATTTGCTAAAGTTATTGGAATTCGGCGTAATACTTGTGCAGAACCTAGACAAATGTTGAGAAATGGCAGTAAATGTGGTAGCTCATGCTCACTAAGACGATTCGGTCCAAGACTTCAAATGCGAGCGCCGAAGTGGCCCTAACATGTGTGGCATCGCTGGCTATGCCAGGTCAGAAGGTGCTGTAAGTACAGATTTCAAAGTTTCGACACAACGGGCCCCACCGAAGCACTTGTAAGGTTTAACATCCGCCATACCACTTCATGCATTTTAAACCCAGATAACGACCGTAGCAACATCACCCGAAGAATAACGGCACCATGAATAGGACACCTTAAAGCTTAAAAATGAAACTGCTCTCACGTCAAAAAATGCCATAAAATGCCGATTTTTACAAATAAAGTAAACAATGAATTATGCATAATTTCTGCATCACTTCTAGCTGTGTATTTCCATACAAGTGGCACATGCATCGAAACACCTACCACATGACGAAAACGTTGTTGGGCTTCATTTAGCAGCACTGAATAAATTCGGCCGTGCGAAACCTAAAAAGCGCCTTGATCCAATCAACCACTCCTCATAACTCGGTGAGTTGGAGACCACAACTGGCAACCATTTGAACTATCTGATGCCATCCAAACTAAAGGCGTTTGAGAGCCGAAATGGCACGGCTTGCGCTAGTCGCATCATAAGCATTGAAATTGTTTCACCTGCTTAGTTAGTTTGAAGATAAATTCGTCTAAAGAGTGACATTTTACTTTTGCGCAATTAGTGGCAGCTAAATGTTACAATTGGTTTTGTCATTTAATTGCTGAAAACTATTGTTTCTTATGGTTCTTTCCAACGGTTTACTCGAACCAACATTATGATTTGGTGTTATCTTCAAAAACATCTTTTATCCTTCCATTTTTCAGCCTAATGGATTGAATGCCAAGACGACGGCGAACCAGACCCACGACGTCCTGTTCTTCGGGAATGTCCGCCTCAATTCCGCACCGACAAATGCCGAAAGTGTGTTGTTCTCCAGAGAAATTCATCTGTCTCCTTCGCGGATGCCACAACCTGCCTCTTATCTGAGGCTGCATCACCAAATCATCCAAAATGCCTCTCACTTCATCAACGCTTTCCCATGACCACACGACCTGATGGAGACATGCCTATTGCACTTAAACTGGTGCTGCGTGGGAACGCTTTGTGAACTGCTCGCCTCCTGCGCATGATCCGTTTCGTGTACAACTACTACTGCATCCATTCGCACCACCGCTTTTCCGCCCACTCCTAAAGGTGGCTAACGAATGTCAAACAAGATGCGTTCCCTTGGAGATTCACCCCTTTCCTCTGTGGATTCCTGCATTCTTCCACAAGTGGATCCGGCGATTCCTTTTCCGAGATTGCATCCCTCATCGATGTAAGCCTTACCTCGACACTTTCGGTAATTGTAATCGCAGTTTCTTCGCGACTGTTCTAATGATACCATCCAAGTGATAGTAGTTTGGCACTTCAACGTCTTTGGACATTGTTACCACAAGACTTCAACTTTCCTAATAATGCACTTTTTTAGTGATGCAGGTTAATGTGCTAAAACCTCCCACCTTATTATCGAATGTGTGGAGTGGAAGATTTTCTTGCAAATCTTAAACGGACGTGTGCATGTGTGTGTGGTACACCGCACACCTTCTGCTCCATCACAAGGATGCGTCAGTTTTTGTTTCAATGCTTAATTACTTGTGCCTCTGATCGTGTGCATTAAACGATTGGATTTTGCGTTTACCACCGCATTAATTTTGTAGAATATGACAAAGTGTTCTTGCGATACCTTTTTGTTTAAAGTCAAAGCAATGATCAACCTTACCTTTAGGACACTTTTAATCGTTTCCTTTAATCACGCGTCTCTAGGTGACAAAGCATCACTCTTTATGGCAAACTTACTTGAAATTTGGCACGAGGATCAACGAACAAAAAGAATTCAAGCTCTTATTAAGTGGTAATGTCTTTATTCCTTTTCTAATTTTATACTGTTAGTCAAAAGACCTCAGCGAGGATGGGTCCGTTTCGAGCCCTCGGAACTAACAACAATGCAAAGCTAGTACTCACATCTAGGAGGTAACCCCACATGAAATCCTTTTGCATCGTCCGCTCTGCAAAAATAACTACTGTGTCAACACTGCCTCAACGCCTTCATTGACCGTGCTTCAAAACACCCCATAGTACCCCCTATCACTTTTCTGAAGTGGGCAAAAAGTGGTGGTCCAAATGGGCACATTAGTAGTTGTTCACGAAATAGACCATGCGCAGGAGGCGAGCAGTCTACGAAGTGTTCCTACGCACCACCACCATTGTAAGTGCAGCAAACCTGTCTCTATCAGGTCGAGTAATCATGGGAAAGCGTCGATGAAGCGAGAGGCATTTCGGATGATTTAGTGACGCAACCTCAGATAAGAGGCAGGTTGTGGAGATACACGAAGGAGACAAATGAATTTTCTTTAGATAATAACACACTTTCAATACTCCCGAAGAACAAGACGTCGTGGACCTGGTTCGCCGTCGTCTTGGCATTCAATCCATTATGCTGAGAGAGGGAAGGATAACAGATGTTTTTGAAGAAAGCACCAAATCATAATGTTGGTTGGAGTAAAACGTTGAGGAGATTCGTGCAATCATCTTTTGGTTGCAAAAGTGAAATATACGAAACAGTAATTTTCAAATAATTACTTCCTCTTTCTCAGTGTTGGGTGGTAGTAGTTCAATTAACTCAAGAACTTTTTCATCCTTTATTCACTGTAGGTGGGCAAGTCCATCCTTTGCCTTCAAAAATAGCGGCTGGTGCTGAGTTCCATATTATAAACCAAATGTTAATTGACGCCTTTGCCGCCGATGAAGTTGACCAACCTCCATATGCATTCCATCTCGAGCACCAATCCCACTAATTAAGTCGCAAAATCCCTCACACGTAAAGTCGATTCTCGCAAATGCATTTGGACCATTTCAGCTCCTGACCTGAGTGCCCCTGACCACCGAACGATAAGCTCTGTTCCTCTGACTTTTCCGGACGACTTCTGAATTCTTCCTCACTTTCGGCTCTTCTAAGCACACCAGGCTATCATTTTTGACAAACAGCAAAATAGTTTGTAGTTTATCTTTGTAAAGTGAAACTCTGTGCTACAGCGTAATTGTATTGTGATTTGCATTCGGTTATGATAGTGAATCTGTTGACTCTATCGCCCCACCGCGTCGATTCAGCAGCTTAATTTCTATACAATGTGCAGACCTCATTCTGTAGTGATTTGCCGAAAATTGTCATTGTTCCAGAGCGCAAAGTCATTAATGCTATTAGGAAGCTTGGGGAACTACGTTGTAGGCATAACCTCGATGGGTGGCGTCGACAATGAGTGCCAATAACCGTGTTGATCTATCCACGCCTTTTAATTCGTCCGGTGACAGAGAACTTCCCATCAGGAGCATGAGCCTTGTATAACTTGGTCGGAACTTCTTAAAACCTTCAAAAACGTCTTTTCTTTGCTGTCATAAACTGGACGTTACTTCTGTAGTTTCATGTTGACTTCAACCGAATCATCAACTGGCAATGACCCTAGAACACGTAACCAATCTGGTTGCACTTTGATGCTGTGCTTACTGAGTTCAAAAAAAGCTATTTGAATGGAGCATGCATTGTCAATATATAGGATGCTATTATCAGAAGGTCGGTGATGCGACAAAACCTAATCCCCACTGAACACTGTCCTCTCCCCCAAAACGCAAGCTCCGCCAACAGTGATAAGACAGGCGATGTTTCTAGCACCCGCCATGACAACAGTATCTTCTGGTTTCTAAGAGAAGGTGCGCACCTTTTATGCTGCATTAATTATTTGGGCCATACAAGGCTTCAATTGATTGAATGTACCAAAAAAATAACCTTATCATTGCCTCTGGATAAATAATTTCCTTGCCAGACTTGCTTTAAACATTGTGTTTACTTCCGCAATGCTCAACTTGGGGTGCAGTGTTAGGAATGCCTTCTGGGAAAGATCGAGGAAGGTAGTGCTTATGAGCCACAAAAACTGGCAGTGATTGGGGTGCGACAGGAAGCAATGGACTTGCTCTTACTGTGCTAGGATATACAGCGTAATGGGCCAGGCCAGTTTATTCCTCCAGGCTCGTCGACCCTTTACTTATAACCAGGAGTCTGTGTGCCACCTCATAACCCGCGTGTACTGTCACACTCACAAAACCATTTTTAGTGAGCAACAAGATTCCCAAATTCCTTAAAACTAAATACAGAGAAGAGCGAAAGGAGCTTTTTTGTTCACAACAATTGATCTGATTAGAACTTGAAAGCATTCACCGGGAGACCTGCACAGAACAACTTGAGGGGCAGATTGCTTTTCTTATTCATTGCAACAGTCAGTATCACGTTGGCGTTGCTCCTTACGAGGTTTCTGTAGTTCTAACTCATATAGAGGGATAATTTTGTCGACCTAAGGTGATTGGAATCTATTTGCATCGTCGCACCACCATACAGGCAAAGCTACGAGGGAGCTCAAGAACTGCCCACCTGGATGAAGTCTGCACATCACCCAAACGATGCAGGACAGATCGGCAAGCTCTGTAAGGATGAGAATGACTCTATCAGTTTCAAATCAATGTGTCTTGGACAAACGGAGAATCGGTGACTCCATAAGTTGACAACGAAATCGGTAGTAGTACTTCGTGTGGTACTGATTGTGGATAACAATTTCACGTTTTTTGCAGTCTGCCACTGAGGACGTGAGGCAGACATTTGCCTTAATTGTCTTGTCATAAGTTTTATTGCCACCCCTTTGCTGCGTATACAATAGAAACATGAGCAGTTAGGTCACAATGTGTCCTCTAATTTTGAGAACTTGAAGAGGAATACTACTGTCACAACAATACGAGATGTAGTGTGTAGCAAGTGCACCAGTCGAGGCACAGTTGAGCAGGACAGCAGACAAAGTCTCGTGAGTGGGGAGGTAAAGCGCGAGGCAATTAACGCACACTGTGGACTTGAAGCAATGCTCAGTGATGGAGGTGATTTTGATCACAGTGGCTCTCAGCTCAAAGGAAATACGATGTACCTCTAATCCGTGATTGCAATGGACACATGAAATTGCCAAAGAGACAAATATTGCCTTGAGAAAGGTAAGGTCAGCACAACCATTGACGAACAATGACAGGCCCGAAAAGCCAACGCATTCTGGATACCAGGGGAGTCTTTCACTTGCACCCGACTCTGGAGGATGTATTTATGCGTTATTGGCGTTTGATATCACCACATCCAAGAATCAAAAGCGACACCAAAGCACCTGGCGCATGCCGAAGCAACACTTCAGCAGGGATAAAGAATTGTGGTAGAATTTCTCTTAGACGAATAAGTTATGCTGGCACTCCTTACCGCTATCAATCCTTAAACACATCAGGTAGATTTCGTCAAATGCTGAACACATTTTGCACCTACGAAAAGGCATGCTTTTTCCATACACCTACAATCGCATTGCTAAACCAAAAAGAAAGCTAAATTTATCCAAATGTTACATCTGAGCCTAGTTTAAATTCAAGAAATGCCTGGTGATGATGCAATACCACGGTTCAGAAGGGCTGAGAGGCTGCCGACATGAGCCAAGAGTCACGCCCTAGGGTGGACCCACAATTCACGCAAACACAAGCCCCGCGAAGCCAAGCCGAATAGCTGCTGTGACTGCAGGTTGAGGAGGCGTAATTGCATTTTCCAATTACGCCGCGAGCACACACTCATAATGCAGGCGACAACATCAAAGGGGTTGTGTGCTTCAACATTCTATCACAATGCATGATGGGTGGTTGTGGGGATGGGTGAGATGTGTTGGGCTACACCGGCACACAAGTCACCTCTAACGCAATAGTCCGTGTTACCGCAAAAGTTACTCTACTGACCAATAAATTGGGGCAAGTCTCACCTCGCATGGCTCACTGCATTCCACTTACTGGAGGTTAGACAAGTTCAGCACTTAATCAAAATAGGCGTTTTGGTAGTGAGAGAAGAACTGTTGGTTTGGGTGTGCTTGAATTCGTGAAATCGTCGCTGATTATTGCACAAGTGGTGGTGCAGCCTTAAGCAATTGAATGTAAGTCCTGCGAGTCGGAGGACTATTATGCTCGCAGTTTGTTTCTGGCAGAAGTCCTCAATGCCATACAATGTCGTGGGCAGATGAGCACGCATGTTTGTGGGGAGGGGGAGAGGAGGAAAGGCTGAGGAGGAAGCGCCTTGTTCTCATGCTATTGTAGAGGTAGCTGTTAGAGCTAAGTATTAATAAAATGGCATAATGAAAAGCACTTTATTGACTGTCTGAAAATCGAATTGGGTATCCACCGACGGCCTTTCTGCTTTCCACCGCGAGTGGTCGAGGTGGAGGACATGATCTACGTAGTTGGGACAGTGGGAAGGCTCTTGGCTTTCGCAGCCACTTGTCTAGCATCGCACTCTCCCTCCAACTCCCTCCTCGCACTTTACGCTCACTGACACAGCACAAAATCAAGTTCTATCAAATGCTTTGACCACGTGCAATTAAAAACACGCCTCGTCTGGTGTGCAGCACTCTCAGCCGGGTAGCCAGCTGTTCACGGCGAACACGAGCGTGATGCTTCCTTGCTTGCTCAGCCGTCGGCTAACAATCCACGTGCATTGCAGTCTAGTTTGATGACTACCAACCATAGTAGGAAGCTCGACAGGACACAAGACCTCGCGCATAAACATCAGGCTATGGCCAACAAGGAGATGAAATGCCAATGTTGTGGTTTTTTACGAGATCAGACATTTTTGAAGGATCTGGCACTAAAACAAACGAGTAAGGTGGACTAGTTGACACCATTGCTTCCATCGTAACATGGAGTTTTACGGACTGCAGCATTAAAACAATGCACATCATTCCACTGTTGCACTATAGTTGCTAATGCGAGGGGTATAACAGCCAATTTATGCAGCCATGCAATAGACTGGTGGATTCTGTGTCGACGAACTCTTGTATAAGACCTGTGCATCAAAGTTGCATGGGATCGTTCTCTCCCACTCATTTAACACCTCTCTTTGGTTCCGATTTAAGGTGCGCAACCATTGGCACTTCCTCACACCTGCTTTTACAATCATAGGTGAAATTCAACATGGTCGTGTCTTCCTCTTCTCGTTATCCACCACACCTGATCAGTTTATGCTCACTCACTGAGACCGTTCGGATGAAGTGGGTATCGTTAGTGAATGTACAGACAGTCAGGAGGTATAGAATAGGCAGTTGGGCGCTAAAATTGTGTTTCTTGAATTGAATTTCATGCAATACGTGGACTAGCCACCATCTGTCGCCAGCCATGAGTACTGCACAAGGTAGCAGAGGACACTTTCCTTTCGAAACAGAAGGTTTCTTATTTGATCAAACAGGTGCCACTGTGTGTGCATGTGTAGTGGTGGTAGGTTTTGGAAGTCCTAATTCTTGCTTTCTACCGTTCCTGCCTGCCTGCCGAAGGAGGTACCACCATTTGAGCTGAGGGGGTTTCCACAGAAGATCGCTTCACGTTCAGCAACTTGGGTTGGATCCTCGTAACCAATGCTCCTGCCGCCTGATTCTCCCCCTTTCATTCATTCATTCATTCATTCTTTCTTTCTTCCTTCCTTTCTACCTTCCTTCCAACCCAAGACCCTCTCCTCCCCATCTTCTTCATCATAAGCCCCTCATTTCTCAGTCGCATAATGTAACCCTTTGACCCAAAGTTCCTTACACACTATTTTACTGAGCGTAGGTTTTGCACTCAAGAGGTGATAGGCAAAGTTGAGTCGCTTTCTTGTCTCACTGAAGCGATTGCAAATAGCGCTGACAAGAAAACCGGCTGATAGCATTTGAGACTGGCTTTAGTCCATCCGTGAGAATGGATTTACGAGCACAGTACAGGAACGGTGTGAAAACAGTGCAGGAGCAGCTCAAGTGAGTGATCAAGTCCACCCATCGACAAAGCCCATTTTGGCAGTGCGTGTAGATGCTTATCAGGCAGTAGAAGGCCGGTGTAAAGTGTTCCGCAAATGGGATGGCAGTGTCCTCCTCATGACGTTCTCCAAGTAGTGTTTATTTAGAGGAAGCATATTGTACACTTTGGTGGGGGAGGGGCAAGAGAACTCATCACTCTTGAAGTAGGAGAAGTGGAGCAATGCTGGCCGAGTAGCAATTGTTTCGGATGCCGAAGCAAAGTTCTCATTAAGGACATTAGTTGGTTCGGCTGTTGAAATAGGTTCTTTTTGGGTGAATTTGTAAACATATGACAGTCTGATTGACAAGTCGGCGAAAGCTAAGCTTACATCTGTCAAATGAGTGTTTGAAGGAGATGTTCAGGTAGAAGGTTACTGGACCATTTCAAGCGAGGTGGCAGATTCCACAATTAGGGCTGCTTTGGAGCCTGGTGATTTGGTCAGATGTTTGGGCATCTACTCTTTAAAACGAAAGTTTTTGCATAATGGGGGCTCATTAGGAGACGAGTTGAGCAGAGTTGCACGACTACTGCCACAAAACACACAGGCGTTGTTCAACACATCGATTCTTGCATGAGTTAAAGCAAGCAGATGGGCGAAACCACGTCAAACTTGCTACTGTGACCACCTAGTAGTATGTCAGCCTGTGTTTGCACAAGTGCATTGTAACTTGCGATCCCGCTTACTCAAAGCAACTTAGACACTGTGGTGAAGAGATGTGTGCAGGTGTAGTGCCGCAGTCGGTGATAAGGGTGAGACGCGGCTTCACGAGTTCCTACCTACACATTGCGGAATGCCGCTGTGAGGCAGGCGCAACCACTCAAGCATCAAGTAACACTGGCACACCATCCTATCACAGCGAAGGGTGAAGAGTTATAGCTCACATTGAATGGGCTGTGAGCACACAACAATGATATAAGCTCTTCATCAAATCACAAGTAACTCATTCCCATTCTAACCAATGCAACTTTTGGCTCATTCCTTCTCTACAAAGTGGAAAGTGGCATTGCTCCTCCTCTGTGCGTGCCTAATCTACGCTCTCTACTATGAAATCAGTAGCACCGAGGATAAGGTTAATTACCCACCTTCTAACATCACTTATTGTGAATGGAATGACACTATTTTGGCGAACTCATTTGGCAAATATGAGCTGCATCTGTGTTACAAGAGCTTCGACGAAAAATCCCATCCACAGACCACATCAGCCACGATTGAGGAATCGAAAATCTCGATAACTGGAGGCAGCAAGCATTCTGAATACAGAGTGATTGATTGATGTGGGAAGGTGAGTGATTAACCTTATCCTCGGTGGTACTGATTTTAAAGTAGGGAGCGTAGACGTTGAGAGAGTAGATTAGGTACACACAGAGGAGGAGCAATGCCACTTTCCACCTTGTAGAGGAGAAGGGATGAGCTAAAAGTCGCATTGGTTAGAATGGGAATGAGTTACTTGGGCTTTGATGAAGAGCTTATATCATTGTTGTGTGCTCCATGTGCAATTTAATTCACTCGCAGACCGAGGCATCGCACTCTACATTCTGCGCATGCCGATTTCCCTGTGTTCCACGGCAGCATGATTTGCTTGTCATTTCTTCACTATTGTGATTAAATCACCTTGGGTAAGATGAGTCTCATGTGAAAAGGAATTTGGGAAAGGTCAGTAGCAATCCATTCACGACCATGCAGACGCAGGGTGACCTACCACCACCAAGTGCCATTCACGTCGGCCTTCTTCATTTCACCTTTAACCGCACTTACGACAGGTCGATTATATTCCTTAATGAAGTATTTTCCAAGCACTAGTCTCTGCTAATGCGCTTACGGTTGACCGTCACGTAACTGCCATAATGTGTTCGCAGGTGGGGAAGAAGGAAGCAAGATATCATTGACCAAGTGTGATTCTGGGAGCAGGAGCGAGTGACGCAGACGGCAGGATCAAATTGATGCTTGGAGTAAGAACCACTGAACCAATCAACTGCAGTAATGGAAGAATTCCCTAGCACGTAATTATGCTCACCCATTTGCTTTCAACTGTCCTCAGTATCCATCGAGCTGACTTCCCTAATCTAACTTAAATTTGACTATGCCTGTTCTTTGTCTCATCTTTTGGCTGGTACTCAGGATTGCCGCTTGGTGATGCGGCAACAGTCAATTGTGCCAATTTTATCTACACTTCTAACGGAAAACAGGAGGTCTCCTTATCATTAACAGTTAACAAGTTAGACCAACCTGTCACAATGCTAGCTTATGTTCAATTGAGACCTAGTTTTGCATCTTTATTTTATTTTTTAATTTCTCAGAACTAACGTTGACTGCGCAGCACAAATTTATTCGCCTTCGTAGCAACACCGTCAAAAAGCAGTAAAGTGCTATTAACTGTGCCTTTAAGGCGTAACCCAGCCAAAATACTATTTAGCCTTAAGAAGTAAGTGGTAAACACATGCCTATTACTATAGTTTTATTTCTTCCATTTTGGTGAACATTAGATACTAACTTTAGCCTCTGAATGGCACACACTCAAATTTGCAATACACCCGTTGGTACAAATACGCCACTAAGTGTTACGCCTTCTTATCTCACTAGTTATAATGCTTAGAAGAGAGGTTAAAGTGTAAAATTTGATACGTTTTATTCGTTAATGAGCGATAGAATGGACGTCATCAAATTCATCACCCAATGTTTAAAACGAACGGAAGCTTTGCGCGGTATCGCATGCATTTTTTAGTCTTAACTGGTTCATTAGGCATCATTATACTTTTCATCTGACAACCCAACGCTCCATCAGGGCAGTAAGAGTGCAAAACCAACGAATCATGGCCCAAAGTAATGCGCCTTCAAAGGGCGCAAATACTCTGTCAGTATTCGCACATACCAACTCCTAAATCAAAGTTTCTTGTCACATGAGTCATTAGCTGCAAAACACCCCGAGCGGCACCATCTAGGTCAATCTTAAAGCAAAGTTTATTGCAGCAAAATAATTCCAAAAGCCATTAGTAATCTTTTAAAAGCTAAAAAGCCTTAAGCGATCATTATGCAAAACGCTATTAGAACACTAACGGTTATAAATAGAGGTTTCCTGGAACGCGGCGCAGATGATTTTGACGTGGACGTGTAGGGTTTGGCCATCTGTTGGACACCTGAGGGAGCGATGCCATTCGGAGTTCCTGACGATTCCTGTTTGCAAACTCGACTAGCTGACTGAGATTATTGGTCATTATGACATAGGGTTTCCCAGCAATGATGGGCGGGATCAGAATCCTGCCCTAAACTGAATGGCCGTCCAGTTGCCGATCCTGTTGGGTAGGATGCCTCAAAAGGTCAGTTCTGTTAGGTGTTGAAGATTCCCAGCGTACTCCTTATCATCCTCGTCAGACTTTTGGTTGCAATTTAAAAAGTTTTGTATCCAGGATCTGCTCCCGCTGGTTGATAACGGGTTGAGCTAATGTCTCACAGCGTTGGTCAATATCGAAATCACGCGAGACTCCGGCATCTCTTGCCGCCGAAAATGACCCTTGCGCAACATCATGAAGGATAAGCAAAAGTTTTCGCCTATGAGGGTGTGGATGGATGCTAAACTTAACGGTCTTCATCAAATGTTTATAGTTCATGCCATTTTTGAAAGGAGCGAAGTCCACTAACGCTGCCACAAGTGTAGAAGTTTCCGCCCTCTCCTTCTCTCCCCTTTTACTGCCCCTGATATGCGTAGGGTTGATGTGATTTTAGAGTTTTTATATGGTTTGAGCCTTAGCGTTGTATGCTTTAGGTAGTTAAATCTTGAAATATTACATCAGAGACTCAAAATTGTTGATAAAGGGTTCACGAAATAGCCACAGCGCTAACACGAGTGGTGCACAAAGACATGGTACGGATAGCTCAGCTAATGCGAATATTTTATAGGAAGAACAATTGTTACTGTATTCATGCTGATTCGCGGTCCTTCCAGTAGTTTGTGGAAGCTTTGAAGGGCATAGCGGCGTGTTGTAGTGCAAACGCTGGGCTTGCACCACAAAACCAAGAAGCTGAAATGGAGAAGGGTAATGACAGGGCTCTGAAACCTCAGCTGATTTTAAAAACAAGCCCCTCAAAGATACGTCCCATGGAAGTACCTTACCGAATTTGATGGGACAGGCTCTAACTGGTTCCAATCTCATTGAATCACTTCCAAGTAATGGCCGCAGGCACTGGGTGGGGAATGCAATATCACCACTTGGGATAAGCCTGTGCCGTTCTTTTCACTTTCACACCCAAATATTTTCATTTAAATGCATCACACAATTTCAGGCCACACGGTACAAGGGCTTTATTTCCTCGATGCAACGATTTTAAGGAGACGTCTTCAAGTATCGCCATAAAAAGGAAATCAACTTCTCATAGATAAAAACAGTCACAAATTATTGTCCTTCGCGCGAATGCATTTGTTTTGGTCGGTTTTAAGCAAAGATTGCCTTGTGATGTGCAGAGGCGTGTGTGTGTGTGTGTGTGTGTGTGGGTCGGTGAGTGACCGCTGGACTACGATGTGAATGTAAAGGCGAAGTGAGTCCAATGTTGTCTGATTCAGTAGCCGTTCAGAGACCTGGTTACATGTCGATATCTTCTGCTGCCTTGTGTGCTTCGTGAAGTAGTCATTTATTTTTAATTTCTTACCGTTTTCAGCAGACGAATCCCCTTGGTAAAACTTAAATTCGGGTGTGTTTATTCCGCAATTCAGCTTTTATTGGCAATAACAATGACCATGATGGAGACCAATTGTCCCCCTTTTTACACCAACTGCTAGGTAAGTAACGGATTTAATTTACTTTCGTGGCTATAATAATCCGAGATAGCAAAAGATTTACAAGACACTATTCGACTCTGAACCGTGTTGTTTCCTACTTGACGGCCTCATCTTCGAGTGTAGCGCGTTAAATGCCGGCACAAAGCAGCCGAGGTGTCAGCACCAACGCTGCGCGTTTCAGAGGGACGCCAGCAAGGTGCAAATGAGGAGTTTGAGACAATACTATCATCATCACCGTCTCAACCCTCGCTGGTCTCACCCACCTCGCCGCATCATTCCCCATCCTAGTCGTCCACATTTGCCAGTAGGTTAAATGCACATTGCCTATCTTATTCTACATCCCTAATGCCCACGCTCTCCTGCCGCCATCTTCCCCTCCTCCTCGCTCACCTTATTCTTACCTTCTTGAGAACGAGGAAGAGACGTTGTAGTTGGTACCCACGACCCACTCCGGCACTTCGTCAGGATTATATTCCTCCACTTTCTTTACGCCTACGCACCAACCCGCGACTTCAACGGTGTGAGGCAGAGGATCACCAGGGCCTGATGCTGGTGAGTTTGCATCTAACTAATACAATTAGATGGAGACCCACTAACCATCATCACCGGTGCCACCAATGCTGGCCCGGCCTCACCCATTCTGTCGCCATCCTCCTCATTTAATTGTCCACACTTTGACTCTACGTAAAGTAGAAATACAAACAGGAAATACAATCAGCACCATGAATTTAGAGAAGGAAAAGCCGTAAGAGAAATACTCATTCACTTAACAACCTGCCTGGACTAACAATGCCGCGGCTCTGAGACAACGTTTGCGCTGCATCGTATATCCGCTTCTACCCTTCTTCTTCTACTGCAGGGCGTACATAGGATAACACGCACCTTGCAGTAACAATGCGATCCTGTCATCACGGTACCACGTAATGGAAGAAGTCTTCTCCTGGCTACCTTCCTCATTCCGCTGCCATCACTCCATCCCCACCTCCTCTTATCCCTCCTTCTCCTCCTATCACACAAAAATGTTGTGCCAAAATTGCACGAAAAAGGGGGCAGGAACGAAACAAAGGACGGATAAGAAAAAGGTGAATGTGGGAGGAGAAAGCAATAAAGGCAGTAAAGAGATAAAGAATATGGAAGGAAGAAGTGGGTATAGGACAAGCGCAATACGATTGGAAGTAGCCATCCACTATACTCGCGCATATCGCCAAAGGAGACGGTGGGGATGCCGACAGAATTGGAGAGGCCAGCGCTAACAGTGCGGACAATGACAATAGCACCTACTAACCTGACCTTCTCCTCCTCCTCCTCCTCACTTTTCTACTTGATACTTGTCCTTTCTTCATGTTTCTCGAACAGTTGAAAGTAGTCAAATGCACACCTACCAGCATCAACGCTTGCTGCTCCTCTATTCCACTCCATCGGCATCATTTCGATACAACGACGTCGGACAACTCACACGCACTGCTGCGACAATCCTTCTAGACAGCCGTCAACACACCACACTTAGGCCAATGCCGACAACGATCAGACAGCCATATTGTTGTTGCAGTGGGATTGAAGAATACGATCTCCAACGCTCGTCACACCAGAACCAAAACAGGGAGGTCATGACGAAGATCCACATGTGTCGCAGCGATATGCACAATTTACCGCATAAAATCAGCCAACTCATCCCTTCCAACACCAATCACCACTACCACCGACACCACCACCATCACCATCGCCGTAGCAAAGCAAAACACGCCGCTATCGGGTCGAAGTTGCCGCTTCTGTCAATGGCAGTAGTTACGCATTTGTATGAACAAGTATAAGATTAACTTTCATAACACCTTCGATAACACTTCGGCCATAGTACTACATCAGGTGCTACAATTCCAAACCTAATGAACAAGGTTGTGCACAGTGACGAATGCAGCTTATATTTGAGCTAAATAAAGGAAAGAATTAAGGATGCTCATTTTCTTATTTGCAAATGGCTAGAGTTTATTAAGAGCCCTGATGTGTATTCTTAAACGTTAATTAATTGCCCGCAAAAAATTGTTTTTAAACGATCAGCAGTTTTAGCAGTAAGCTTCTCTCCATCATTTCCTTTCCAATGTCTTCTGATGCAGCCTAATTTAGGTCACTTCATCACTCCTGAGGCCTGTCACTTTGCCTCCATTTGTGTCCATATGTTCATGTGCACAATCCCTCACTGTCTGTCACCATTATTCGGATGATCGAAGGTGTACAATTTACATCGACCGATGCGGTAAAGTATTCGTCGGTTGTAGGATGTGGTGTGCGATGTGTGTAAGTATGCATTGAAACGTGGCCAACGCTTGGGTTCTCATGTGCTCGTTGTGTTGCCCAAAGAGCCTTACAGGCTTGTTTGCATTACTATCAACAGCTGACAATTGCATGAGGCTTTTGAAAGTGGTTTGAGGAGACGTGACTCCACTCGAGTATGGTCACTGTGTGTACTTCTTCATTGCGTGGTGATTGTAAAATGCAAAGTGTAGATTGCGTTGACATGGCAGGGTTCTGTTCCAGTGGTTCTTTTTAAAGTCGTGATAGATGGTAGCAGTAGAGAGAGACTTGCTATGGAGGTGCGCAAGGGATGAAGGCCGGAGGCGGCCGGCTGGAAGGACCTTTTGGCTTCCTACCAAAGTAAGGTCTGCGAGCACTGAGTTCCTATCATCGTAAATCATAGATAGAGGCTAGATGGGTGGTTGTGGTCATCTTCAGCAGAGTTGGTCTTCGCAGGCGCCTGTGTGGAAGAGAATGAGGTATGCGAGAGTTGGCGAAGGTTTTATTCACAAATGCGTAATTGGTTTGGTGTATCAGTGTATTGATAGGATAGGTACATTTTGACGTAACTTCTTGAGTTGTTGAAGGGAGGCGGTGCTGCAGCGTTTAGGACGAGGCATTTTGGAGAAACGGAGTTTAAGGTGGTATTAAGCAGGGAGGGAGGCTTTGCAGCCTTTTTGTGGGCAGTGTGTCAGATATGATCATTAGCAGTGCATGCTCTCCAACACTTCACTTTTCTATATTCTTTTACAGATGGAGTTGTCTGTTCGTGATTTTTCCACCTCCGTCAAAAATGTGGTAACCAGTCGGTGAAAATTGGAAACATCACTGTTATAGTAGTAGAGGTGGTACCTTAAAACGGTGACAACACTTGAGCATCCTCACCGCCGCCGCCGTTGACGCTGAGGACTAAGAAGCGGCATGCCACACACGGAAGTGTGGAGGAAACCCTACTTTAAGAGGCACCCACTACCTATGCTGCCAGCAGTAATTATCTGCGATTAAGCAAAATATAATCGTCTCAATGCCTGTGGAGGCTGTATATGCCGCAGCTGTGTCCCTGAACGAACAATCGCATCTCCAATGCAGTGTTGTCATCGTTGGAAGAAGTCGAATGACCTGTAAATGCTATGTATTTGTACATGGTCGATTGAAAATATGATGCGTATGGACGTTTGCCTCTGTTCTATCAGACATTGGCGTTGCAAAATTGGTGGTGGTATGTAGGGAAGGAAGGAAGGAAGGAGAAAGGGAATAAATAGCTAAGGCAAGGATTGGTGGACGAGATGAGACGGCCGCCTGCATCTAACGAAGCATTTGGATGGCCACGTGGAGGTTGTTGCTGCAGGATTGATGGTGGTAACGTGGGCGATGGGCAGTGCATGAGCTCTGCATTGACATCACCCATCACACAGTCACTTTTGGCAGTCCTGGCGACGAAGCAGACGAGACGCTCATACGAATAGTAGTAGTAATGCTGGCGTAGAGATCGGGACAAAGGTGGCAGCACTGTGCGTGGAATGCTGAGGTATATCAAACGCAGCACAGCATCGTACCAAATTTGATGGACAACCGACGGCCAACACCACCACATTTCACAAGGCGGCACATCGTTGCCTGTAGGAAAATGCAGTAAGGAAGGGAAATAGTAGTCTGATACCTCCTCCTCCTACTTCTCCTCGAAACGAATGCCCATTTGCGTGAACACTCGAGCCTCGCACATTGTAACACAACTTGCCATCAGTGTGGACCACTAGGTCATGTGTGATGATGTAGTAGGTCTCCCTTCCCACCTTCTTCCACACCCTCTTCAGATTTTTTCGCCGGTCCTCCCATCCCACACCAACTCCTCCACCACCTACTGCGCACACTGCCAAATAATAGTCTCAAGTGGTTCCATCTTAGCATACAATCAGCCCCTCAAGTAGCCAGCAGTGGAAAGGCCAAGTGCCCAATAAGCACACCACCTTCTACCCACGCGGACATTCTAGCAACTGTGAGTCACCACTACCATGCATTCATTACTCCTAATAAAGAGGGGAGAGGACAGGCAGAGGGCAAAGGCCAACAACTTACACACGAATTGAAAGTATGCGGACACGAAGGACACAAAGGACAACGTTATGAAAGACAAAACATCCTTACATGAGCGGAGTAATGCCAAAGGTGAGATGTTCGCACTTGGCCAACGAGGAAGATCACCTCACCTGAAGCAATTGACGACTCAACTGTCCGCAGTCTTGTCGCAACTGCCACAGCGCCACCAGAAGTTAGAGGTATTGACGTAGCAAACATGACGTCGCCGTATGGTGATGAGGACCATTCTTCACTTCCTACTCTCCGAAGGCTTGGACGATGTGATAGTGGCGCTGGAAGGCATCCTCCATTTCGGTCAAGCATGCACAAATACATTCTATTTACTGGTCAGTTAACCCGAAGCGATAACAGCAACAACAAAAATATCAACGGCGACAACGACAAGGGCAACAAGAAGAAAGAGAACGCAGCACGCGTCGAATGTTGTTGCGAAGGCGTCTTCTTCACTGCAAAGGCAAAAGGCGCATTGAGGCGTATTGATAGCAGCAGAAGTAGTGGTAGTAGTAGTAGTAGTAGAGGTAGATAAAGGCGCACTTAATGTAAGGCGAAGGGACTGTTGGTGAGCCTCCGACCCAACTGTCTAATGAGAGCGAAATCGATGATGGCGATAAAGATGGATGGTGGATGGGTTGGTAGAGAATCAAGAGAGGTGAGTAGGTAGCATTCACTCACCCGACATGCTGTCTGGGTTAACGATGTCGAGAGCCGATGAGAGGAGGGGTAGGGGAGCATTGTCCTCCAACTCGTGCCTTTCCTCTAGAGGGACGGCCGACGATGATGATGGTGGTGATGATGATAACCCGTGTGTGGTTGTAACTTGCCTTGACTACACTTCATCGTCCCACCTCCTCACTGGGCACCAACCACGTGGTTGGGCGAGGAGGCAGTTCTACTGCTGGTGACTGAAATGGTTGTCCCTCCTCCCTGCACCTGCACTTGCCCCTCATCCTCCTCGTAAGGAATGTGTAAGTCCTTCACTTCATAGTTCACCTGCAAGCCTGCGTTAAGGGAAAAGAGGAGAAGGTGGAGGAGAAGAAAGGGAAGGAAGGAAGGAAGGAAGAAGAAGAAGAAGAAAAAAGAAGAAGCACACCTCACTTTTCTTTTACAATTCGCAGGTACTCATCGGGAAAGCAGCCTGTGAATCCCCGCATTTTCCCACGTTCCACAGTTCCGCTAGCACTGGGAAAAAGGCATCATGAGATCAAGCAAAAGGTCGCACATACAAATGCCCATTAAAGGCTGTCTTGGAGAAGCAGTGAGGTGGATTTTGCCGAATGAGAAACATCAATCCCCTCTTGATGGTCGCTTAGACCGCCATCAATGCGCGCCGCATGCGTCAGCAGATCCCCAAGGAGCTCCAACTCTTACCTAACCCTCCTCTTCGACCGTGCTGGGGACGGCATCTGATGCCGGATTGCAGTCAGCAGCTCCTCCAATGGATGCGGTGAGATACCGCTGACGAAAAGCGGCGATAACCACCGCCATTCCACATTTATACCTGTTGTCCACCTCTGATCTTTATCAAAAGATTTATTTATGTGCCCACACTCCTTAATCTGACCCTTCCATGAAGCTTAAAATAAAACTTGTTTTAAGTGATCACTTCAACGATTTTCAAAATGAAATAGTTGGGAGAACTTCAAAATTTATCAAGATCTCGTAACTACCACAGGTTTCCTGGGGTCTGGCGGAATTCACTATGCTCCCACTGAAGGAAGCATCGGATCTTACCTGCTTCTAGGTCCCAAAAATACAAAACATTTGTACCATAACTACAGAAAATACCACTCCTGCATAATTACATTCATCAAACAAGGAGCATTCTGAGAATAAATAACAAACTCAAGGAAAGAGACTTAGTTCCTCGAAGAAATATTAAATTAGGAAAAAATTTTGCTACGGAGACATCAATCCTAATTTCAAACCAAAGGTGACTGACTCGAAGGTGACAAGTCGAATGCAAGCAATAATCGGTTGTGCAATTCATCAAAGCTGGCATCAAAATTATCGTTATCGTCAGCAGCAGGTATAAACGAGGGTTCAAAAGGCGGAGCCAAAATTCACAGGGCCTCAGGTACCGCCATTTCAATTCATTGTCGGATTCGGGATGGCTTTTTACTCCAAAATGGCTTTGACATTCATTTTCAGGGCGTACAACTGGTCCACAAAATGCGGTCGCCAGCAGCAACAGAAATGCGGCGTGCAGTCACCACCTCCAGCGGAGGGCCGCCTTCCAGCATGGCAGGTGTTTCGATTACTTCGCCACGTTTGACAACAATCATGGTATGCTCGAATTGGGCGGATCGCAAACCATCGATTGTGGCAGCTGTCCATTTGTCCGGCCACATTTCATCCTTCCAGCTGCCCTCGTTGATCATTGGCTCGATTGTGAAACAATGACCTGGAGCTGTCGATCCCACGGCTTTGTTTTCTGTCGGTGATAAATAGAGAGCTGTAGAGCGTGTGCTTAAATTAATTTAGTAAGTAGGTTTTTGTAATGAGTTATACCTTATTAGGGGAAGTAGACGTAAAATAAAAGGACCTTTTGTACTCGTTTACGGCATTATATAAGCCTCGGTTCAGGTCACTTTGCAAATAAAAATGCCTGCAGTTTTAAATACCAATCAAACCTAATTGGAACCGGTAACGCAGCGATGTCTGAAAGGAGTCCAAATGGGGCGAAATAAGGTGTTGTAAACAACTGAGAAACCTGGGGCTAAAACAAGGCAAGTCGCCCCTGCACTACTTTACGACATTGTTAATTTTGTCGAAACGGTTTTATCACTGCTACGCATTTAAAACGCAACCCAGTTACAAACTTTAGCCTTATTATGTAAAACAGTCGCTACTGCTGCTTAATGGGCCCAAACACTTTGACCCAGTGGTTCTCCAGGTATCATGGATCAAATAAGTAGACTCAGGAGAAGAATTATTCGGGCGGCAAGTTTTGATGAGTAGTGACTTACGAGCATAGTGGGGTGTTGGGTGGACAGTGGAAGAGTCTGTACACACCGTGGCCGCAGTAGGTTCGCACCACCCAAAAAACCGTCAACATTTGCGTGCCGTTGAATGACGTCTCCCATCTCGCAATACTTCCTCCCCACACGAACTGCGGTAGGTGAAAACATTATCACCTCATCGGTTTACAAAAATTTAAGTCAAATAGTCTATTTAGTGGTCAGAAAGCATTGCCATTTAAAGTAGAGGTCGGTCAATGGAGGGGTTCACCTCATACAAAAGTCTTTAAGTTCACATAAGAGAGCAACGAGTAACTCGCTTCAAGTTTAAATAACAACTGAAAAGCACCTGCCAGCACAGCTGAAACATTCTGTGTGTGTGGATAAAAAACGTGCTAACGTTCCCACTCCTCCAAAAGGATCTATCCCTTTTGCCATTTCGCCACACAGCAGTTTATGAACAAGCGCTCAGGGTGATCCAGGCGTTCCACGGGCTATGTATTGCTGTCCTGTAGGCGGGAAATGCTGATAACCACCACGATCGAGACAAGAGACGACAGACAGACAGAATTCTTCGAGAGAGTTCATTCAAACCATTCAAATTTATTACTGATCGACGGCCGAACGTCCCGCCTTCCTGCAGTACTTTGTGTAAACTCCTTAGAAGATAGAAGTGAGCCTTTACTTTTCGCAAGAAACTTCTATTTCCACACGTTTTTGGATGCATGCAAACAGTAAAACAGTCGCCTCAAGCTCACTTTGTCCATGCACGACCTACGCAGGGCACCAGCGACACCAATTCGACATATCTGGAACACACCACGATACGATAAACGCCCTTCAAAGCAGGCAAACAGATAAAAGAATGCGCAATTGGGCTAAAAATTGAGACCTAAATGAGCACACAGACGCACTTCGGAAGGTATGCGACCTCGATGAATTGAGTAAATGTGCAAAGATTAAAGCAAAAGGGCTCACCAGCATCCACTGACTTGGCCAGGCAGTTGTAGGTGTTATTCACCAATCGAATAGATCTCTTGTTGAGGATTCTCACGAAGACCGTCTCGTTTAAATTGCCATGGAAACCACCAAAGTAGGTGGTTATGTCAACTGAGCATCAAAGAAGGGTCAAGGGTAGAAACCGTCAGCATTACATTATGAGGAAAAGTACCACTGAGCAATAAACGATGGAATAGCACCAAAGTTGGAATCAGCAAAGTTTTACACAAATCCAGTTTACCTCTAACCGCTGTCACTTCTGATGATGACTTGTTCAATTTGCTTAAAAATTACGCCGATTTAAATGTACCTGTCTTGTGAGGATGGTGCTGTCAAGCTATAGTGTTAGCTTACGCACAGTTTGAAGTGAACGTATCCAAAGCGCTCTTCAGATCAAAATAATCCACACAGAACTCATTCGTGAGGTTAAATCAGTAAGCAGCTTATTCCGATTTTAACTTGTATAAATTTCATATTATGCCGAGGACTTACTGTTAAGAATGTCTCCTTCGGCAAGAGGCCGCTGATTGAGAATACCATGACAAACTGCTTCGTTTACCGATCTAAGGGTAACGAAGACCAATTATCGAAGGAAGGAGAAACTTACGTGCGAAGGGGATAACCCTCCCGATCTATGCAGGCCTCGTGGACAATTCAATCGATTTCGTCAGTTGTCACACCAACTCCAACCATCGCGATTGCCTCATCGAGAACTTCTCGTGTCAACTAAGAGGGTTACGCAAAATAAGTGGGTCAGTTCTACTCTTCCAGTCTGGCGCACCCCCTCGATTCCCTCTCCATTGAGCCCAATAATCGAGTGAGAGCTCTTGGTCTCCCGTTCTGACACCGGAACTCTAGTATCCGCGTCGTCGAGGCGCGTGATACGCTCTGGAACAGTCCTAAATAAAATCTAAAAGAAAACTGTCAATGCACTTTTAGACGCAACAACTTACCTTCTTTGCCGGTCTAAGTGGACCGGTGAAATGGTAGCCATTGAATGTGCTGTCCAGTTCCCCTCTAATGATTTCTACCAAGACCTGGGCAATCAAACAAACCGAAGCAGAACCCATGAAGTCGCAAGACGCCGAGACAGTCGCGCCAACCTTTTTCAATCATTGGATCTGTCAACACTGAGTGCCCGAATCAGCCCATAGCAACCAAGGTCCTAATTTCGAAAGCCGACTCTTCGCTGAACTATGCAACGGACAAGTGGGAAGAACCAACCGGACCCTGATAGGACTACTAAGGGCTTTTACGAAGGAGACACGACCGGAAGATTGGGATTTAAACCTTGGACGCGCTCTTCTCGCCTATAGGGCTACGGCCCATACATCAACCGGTGTCTCTCCATTCAAGACGCTCACAGGCCGCGAAATGAGAGCCCCCTCCGACGTATTCCTACCGGGTAAGGAAGTGACTACTGACAATACCCCGGAGTACGTACTACGTCTCAAAGAAGGGGTAAGAAAGACGTTTAATTTTGCCCGTCGACACCTACAAATTTCTCATACCAGACAAAAGAAATACTACGACAAGCACAGTCGACTCACCGCCTACCATGAAGGTGATATCGTCTAAATATATCGGCCGATTCCCCTACCTGGAAAACATTGCAAATTTCACCATCCTTGAAGTAAAGACCACTTCCGCGTAGTAAAAGTTATGTCTCCCACGAACTACCTCGTCTGGAATGCAGACCTCCGTATCGAGCCAATAACCGTCCATCACAATAAGATCCGACCTTACAGAGGTGCTCCTCCGCTCGTTTACGAGGACGAAACCTCCGTAATCGTAGAAGAAAGGAAACCACTCGATAGTTTAAAAAAAGGGGAATCAATAGGAGTAGCACCGAGGACGGCACTCAAAGGATGAGGAGGCTGTGTAATGCTTATGTTCTTTAAATGTGTTTTGTAGGCCAGATGCGGGAGAACAATTTGAACCTGGTTGCGGAGCGGCGTGGTAACTTCCAGGAGCGCAACTTACTCCCGTCCTGCACTCTTCTACAAGGTCCCGTTGTGCCCTCTCTCTTACCCATAATAAACATGTCCGAAGCGTGTTCAGACTTCTAATGACAAGGGCGGTAAGAAGGAAGAGGAAGAACCCTCTACTATTGCATTCAATCAGACCAGCAAATCTAGCAAATCTTGAACGCCTTTCAACACATGGAGTGCAACTTGACATCTTTTGCTTACCGTCCCCGGTGCTACCCTTGTGGCTTTCCCTCTTCTACTAGTGCGTAAACTTCACCTTCGTAACCAGCGCGAAGGTAGTTTGTAGATGAGACCCTTCACTACACGGAAGAGCATCGTCCTCGACAATCCCTTTGCTCAACCTCTACCGTCATTTCATCACAGAATAATTAGTGCTGTAAGAAAACATCCACGAGTCAACCGTGCCAGTCACCAAATTTCTATGCAGCTGAGACGAGACTTGATGGCAACTTCACTGGGTTCGAGTAGAGTTTCGTAAAAGGTTTATAAAAGGAAGTATGGTATTCAACACACTTCCTTGGGATAGAATTTCGTGTCTATTCCTCTTTGGAGTTGCTTGTCATATGCCTACCTAGGTTCTAGCCGGCTAGTAGAGGAGTGAGAGATGTCGCGCCTTCACTTAATCAACACCTTTATGAGGATACGGTAGTGAAACTCCACGGCTAGTGTCGGTTCCGTTGTTAATAGCTTTCTAGCAGAACACGAGACTAGGGCGGTTGCCGGAAGTGGACGTAATTTTCAGGCCTTTCTGCTTGAAGTCATCAATGATTTCTCCGTTCGTGGAATATACGCACTTATTTTACCCTGCTGAGGTGTACCACACGGCAGTAGAAATCAGGATGGAAGTACTTTAAGCTGTGGTTTGCTTTTCGCAGCCACTGACGTAGCCCTCCATGACTTTCCCAGAGACGAAGAATACACATCACACAAGAGAAGGAACTGAGGCTGTCGGCATGATCTAGAGGTCAGCCCACCCGGCGGAGGTACAATGGCCGACTAAGGGGTTCTTAACTGACAGTTGGACTTTAAAAAGAAAAAACAAAGCATTGCATTTGTGCTAGAAAATTAAAAGTCGACCTTGAACGGTGTGTGGGAAGCGGAAATGAAATTCTCGAACAGCTATCCTTAACGGCTAGGCCACCGACCCACTTTCCTTATGAATGAATACATTCGAATCTCAGGGGTAGAAATGTGGATATCGTTAGTGCTCTCAAATCTGAACAAGCTATAATGTAGAGAATAAATTCATGAAACCCTAATTCTGCAAAAAAACTGCTCTGCTTCCCCAATTTACGCTTTTATGGAGACGGAGTAGACTGGAACAGCAGGGATGGGCAGATGTTTTGACGAATCATACTAATTGAACTGTCAAAGCTGACAACCATCCTCGTCAATGGGTGAAGCACAAATTTACACATCCATGGGAAATTGCTACCAGGGTGTTTAGTCATCTTGGCCGCAACTGAAACAAACCATATGGTGCATTTATATTTCCCTCCTCCCAAGTGGAAACGTGTCCCACAGACTATATGACCAGGACAATGCGGTAGGGAAACAGAAGACCTCTTCGTCTACGAATTACTCATTCCTTTAATGGGCTTTTGATAAAAATAATTAAAACTGGGGTTTCTTGGCCCAGAGCAGAGATTCCTCCGCACGCTAAACCGCGCGTGAAGCCCAAGTCACTGAAGAGGCATTTGACCCGTTCGCAAAACAGGAGTAGTGCATTCTCCGCTATTTGTATCCAACACCTTTACCCATGAATACATTGTTAAAACTAACGAAAATCCAATTTCTACTTGTTGAGAAAATTGTTCTACTATTCCGCCAATCAGGCATGGAAAAGCGCTTTGTTGTCTGACATTTTTGAGGGCAATACGAGTAGAACCTTCGCAATGGGGATGTGATGCATTTGTTCCCTACTTGACTCCCGGTTTAAGACGAGAGCCACCTAGTTGGTCATTGTACCACCGCTGGGTGGGCCGGCCTCCGGGTCACGCCTGTAGCCTCAAGCGGCAAACTGTGTGTTGCGCCCGGGTATCGTCTTCTTCTTTCGTCCCTAGGAAAGTCTCACGGTGCTACACTAGTGACAGCGGAAAGCGGACTTCGCCTACCGCATTCGCGTGAAGACGTTTACCAAGTGAAGTTACGATGCGCCCCCACTTCTGTACTAGGCGGATAGAACCCAGACAGGCATATGACTGGACACTTGCAAAGGACAGACAGACGGACAGATGCGAAGGCCTAGCTCAAGGAACTACGCTACATCCCTTTCTCCCTCACATAAATTTGCTTCTGGGCCAGTGTTCCAACGTCTTGCCATGGACACGCGTGGTCGCCAGCACAATTTTCCCTCCCTGAACACAGTTTTCAAACCAAGCGAAGCTCCAAATCTATTCGAACTGCCAAGGGGAGTCAGCGACGCAGCGATCAAGCATATTCTCAGTTGCATGGAAATTTGGTGACCTGCACGGATGGTTCGTGAGTGTTTCCTTCCAGCGCTAATTACGTTGTAATGACTAATGCGAGCTTGATTGGGAAAAACCCCACGGTCGACGGTCAGAGTGAGAGGGGTCATGCAATACGTTTGTTGATAGTTGAACTCACGACTTGGATAAGAAACCTCTCGGCGTATCCACCATTGTGTCTTCACTGAATGGACTGGTCTCTGGGTCATGCTAGTGGCTCCAACCCTTCCCATATGCCAAATATATACACTGTGTCCGAGAATTATGTCTGCTCTCGTCTTCCGGAGCCCCTTCCTCCCTTTCAGCCCACTGAATGCACTGGTAGTACGAACGCGCCGTTTAATGTATGGGCAAATAAATAACGAAAAATGGGTTTTTCTTGAAGAGCGCAGCGTTGATTTCCCATCAACGTTTGTACACGACGTCAACGGAAGTAAGCTTGCCAACGCCTTTTAATCTGACGATTTTCGAATGCTTACCGTCCCTTTTAAATGTCACAGTAGACCTTTGCTTTACCACAGTAAAATATTAAATCAAAGAAGCCAAGCAGTTCTACAACCAGAAATTCGCATTGAAACTCATTGTGAGGAATAGAAAACTGACGCATTTTCTTAGCATATTGTTTGCAAGTGCTTTGGGATAAAACTGCTCGATTAACAGTGAGTGCAGGGGGGACCGACATGAACCTCTGCCTGTGATCAAATTGCCCGCGGGTAGTGGGTAGTAGTGACACAAAAACACTGTAAAACGCCTATCCACATGCAAATTTTTCATTGAAAAATTAGAACCCTTAAAACCACCACCAATGACTAAACGTAGGTGCCTTACTTTCACAAACATTCAGAAGTTAATTAACCGACCTCAAACTTGTGACTACTATGATCGGCTCAGATAAGACAAGCATTTTGGCGCCTAAACGACACTGACTAAAAAGCAAAAGCCCCAGTGGAGTGTGTGCATTAACCACGCACCGATGTCTTACGAATGTTGAAAAGCGAGCCTCCATCTGCGAAGTCAATCGGCCCATTCAATCCTTGAGAGAATCAACTCAAAGGCGAGTACCGCGCTAGTAAGGCATAAAGGGAAATGCATGTGCACAGATAATAGTTTTTCTCACAATCGCGAACAACAAAGGAAACAAAAGTCGCAAAGAAAACAGTCAAAAGACAAAATAAACACATATGAATTCACACAGGGGATCAGGAGTGGTGGAATGTATCCGATGAATATTTTAAAAAGTAAAGGTGAAAATGGAAACACAGTTGGAGAACAGAAAAGAATACACCTCAACACAGACTAACGACTTCGAACAGACCAGCGAAGTTGAATATCGTCAATGAGACTTCACCGCAACGTTTTTTCAAGTTAAAGGTTAGGCTTCTATTCCATCTATAAAAGCAAAATAAAAGCTTATTCTGTTGCCTAAAACAGAAGTACTTCTAAGGAAATAATACCTAATGAGTGGTTGAACCGATTTTGTTGCACAATTCATCTCTTGTGCGATTTCCTCACACGACATGCCGCTATGCATCGATTAGGTGTTCAGAATAAGGCAGGCATTACACGAAGTAGCTGGATGTTCTTTCACATTCACGTTCAAGCCGTCCAATGCCTTACTGTTGTGTGGCCGAGCGTGTCATCGTCGTATCGTACTGTCAATGAAGCATTCTGCCAATATGGGTGGATGCACCCGTGTTGGGGTGTAAAACTTCACTTAAAAGAGACCTAGCCCATCACTCAACGGTGTAGCGTGGGCACACGCACTACCGCTGCCGCCTACCCTGTCATCTTGATTAAGGGTGTCTGCACTGGCCGCAGCAGCTACAATTAACAGGCCACATTTGTCACTTACGCCCAGATGTAATACAACCACGTTAACGTCTGCTTCTGGACCTGCTAAATTTAAAGCAATGGCTTACTAAATGGAGTTCTCTAAGGAAACTTAATCCAATCACATTGTAACTAGGCAAGAAATAAGTTTCTGAGACCAGCACAATTAGCATCAAGTTGGAATCTACTAGAAGCACCCTTTTGCAAGCATGGATGCAGAAATCATCAAGATAATGCCATGTGATACAATTAATACTCCAGTCGAAGTTATCGTGATACATACTTCGTTGCTGAATGGGGTAGTGGATTGCAACACAAATGAATAAGCCCGGCACAGCGCATTGCTAAGAGAAGTCCCAAATTTCGTGCAGGATTTGCATTTCGCACCATTTGTGCAGTAAAGTAGCTCCAACGAAGAAACACAGCATGACAGCCGACAATTTCGGTTGCTAAAAATACAGTGCCATACAAAAAATTTCTTTCATTACTGAGTAACATATTAAAATAATGCATGGTTGGCAGCTACAGCTCGCAAAATAAGGTTGGAATAGCGATTTAATTCCAGTAAATGCAAAGGGACTAATTTAACAAATTTGGAGAGAGTGAGTCAATTAGTGGTCTTATATACACCAGCTGTCCTTCAACAAAACATCGAAACAGTTTGCAAGGGCGTTGCTAAGGATCCAGAGACATTGATTCGGCACCGTGGTCAAGAAGTGGACACTTCGAGGTGCTCTCTACAGCGTTTTCTCACGGAGGCTTTGCTGCATCTTCATGCTTGAAAAGTCCCACCGACTCAAGAGGTGAAGCCTACTGACTGCGCATAGCAAATTGACTCTGTGGAATCGATTGTGGAGCATTAAAAACAAGTGAATGCTGATTTTTCAAACTGATTCGTCTTCAGCGGTGAGACTACCCGCACTTGGGGTTCACAAAATCCACAAATGATTGCTGAAATAAGTACATTCACTGCGTATCACTGTTTGATGTGAATTTTTGGCTGAGATCATCATAATCGGGCCATTCCCCTTCAACAGTGCAGCTGGTCAGGTGTTAACCTTTATTGGCACTGGCTATTGCGACATGACACTCCAGCTTTATGTGCCTGATTTGCAAGACATGGATGTGAACCACATGCGGTCCAACAAGACGGTGCATTACGCAAAGACAATAACTTGGGCGCAACTTGAAGTAAGTACAGGAAAAATCAACCCCAACCCCAACACCTGCCCGGGTGAGCATTCGATAGTTATGTTGATTAAAAACACTGCTATTAGTGACGTAGAAGTACTTTAGAGTTATGTTAAAAAGTCCTCTCAAGTATGGGAGCAATCAAGCTCCACGCTTACTCCGCTTGTAGGACACAAATTCAGCAGACCACAAGAATGATAGCTGTGGAGGACTTACTATAGTAGGGCATCAAACGCAACTCGGAGTAGGAGCGGAAGCGGAGGATGAAAAAGTAGAGCAGGTGGATGAAAGCCAAGGCCCCGAGAAGTGCCGCAAAGACCTGCGGGATGAATAAGCACAGAACAGCCATTAACAGAGTCAGATCCACATTTCGAAAGAGGCTGATCACTGCGCTAATATTCAGCATTGGTAGAGTGGAAATGAACGATGGTCTGACAGTAGTGAATTACTGTGAGAACTTAGAAACGATCCAGTTTAACCACTAAATGGGATCAATGTAGCTCCAAAAATTTGCCTTCAAGACAGTTGCCTTTGGTGCAGTTCACTAACACTGGAGGTCATATGCATCCACCCAAAACCTCCCAGATGCATTACTACCTAACTGCAATGAAAAATAACCATTGATGCTTTTGAGAGGCAGACATAGGTGCACACACACATCAATGAGAACTTTGAAGGGAGGCATATCAACTATGTGCATTGCGTACTCCCGCGAGCTACTTTATTTTTGATGGGCGTTGGTGACTAGCGCCTTGGCCTCAGGCGACGAACCTGTTTTTTACTCTCCAAAACTCTGACTATCCCTTTTCGATCAGTAGAGAAAGCCAGTTTGCATTTCTTGAAACCGTTAACCATTACAAATTATGGAAAGAAGTATAGCCAACGACAACTTGGGCCCACTGCTTAACAAAAAGAGCACCAAAAGTGAAAAGAGACAGCGAGATCCCGATGAATATCATGAAATTGTTTGCACAAATCTCCGGAGTCCGACTACATCTTAGTTTACTTTTGAATCAATATTAGATCCAAATTAAGGGCTAATCTTAACATTTGCCTAGCTAGACTCGTTTCTGAATTTATTAAGCGGGCAGTTTTGGAACAGTCAAAATTGTGAACTCAAATATCCATTCCGATATTTTATAACGCCTTAATGTACTTTTATTTTCTCGACGGTTAAATTTGGACTATAAAGTGAGCCTGCCCAGTTGGCAAACTCACTTCTACACTACAGGGCGATCTGCCTCCAAAATGTGCTGCAGAATTCATAAAGTTAATGATAATTACTCAATAAACCCAAAACAAGAAACGACTCAGTTGTGTACCTCATAACCGCCAAAAAGGGGAAACTGCAATCTACGTTGTTTTTGGGATTCGCAAAATTTATGCTCCCAATGCTGATCCAAGCACATTTTTAAAGTAAAGAGACTTCTTGACCTGCTGGAAAACAGAACATCACCTACGGAATCACTAGATCATATCAGACATACCCTCAAGTACCATGTCGCCATGTCACATTCAATCAAATTTGAAGCCTAGAGCCAGAACCCACGTGGATAGCAACCAAGTGGAGGGGAGGACAGAAGAGAGGATCACGGTACCGCGAATGCACCATCCAACCGTTAAATGTTACGAGGACGAGCCAAGCAAGGCTTGAAACGATGAGGCGCGAACAATAGGACTGGCAACATGTTCTTTCGGCCCGAAAGATAAAAATATAGGTAACGAAACGGATCCTGTCTGGCTAAAACAACTGAGTCAAAAAGGACAATAAAACTCCGGTTTATTGTGGGCCTTCCTTAACTAGTTTACTGAACAAATTCAACGTGGGAGTTGAAGTCTGTTTTGTGAAAATCAAGAGGACCACTGGAATGGAGCCATGCACCCTGGGATTGCTCACTGGACATAGCTGGCGAACGAATGAATATTTTAGACTCTCCTTCACTTCATCATATGGTAGAAGTATTAGATCAAGGGGACTAGTAAAGCAGAAACAACGAAGTCTTTTGTAAGAGTATCGACTGGAACAAAATTGTATTCAGGCGGCTAGTTCTTGCGGTTTTCTTTTGACCAGTTAATTCCTCCATCTAACTGTATTACACATTCACCTTGTTTACCCACTTTTGCTAGTTGATCTCTTTATCTCCTCAGAGGGCCTGCAATCGAAAGAAGAATGACTTACCAACAGCAAAGAAGTGTACTTTGTGAAACCCTGAAGTTCCCGTTCCTTTGTTTGTCAATACGGTGGTAAACCATGTGATAACTCAGTTTCATAACGTACGAACTCAATGTCTTCAAAGTGCGCAACAATCCCTCGAGCATCAACCACCAAGTGACCAAAGAGATCTGCGATTTGGTTGCCTAACGGAGCATGGGTAGGTAAAGCGTCAGTCCGTCGGGAGGGTAGTATTCTATGCCCTCCACTTTTTTTCAGGTAGTCTGAAGTTTGTCCCATAAAATGTCGGATGATGTGGCCTGCACTTGCTCGCTTTACAGGCCAGAGCAAACTCGACGGCAAAGCAATACAAACTGATCGTGAAACTCTGTCCTGACGGCATTTGAGAGTGGCGCCATATGCGGCAGCAGAAAGTAACACGTAGAAGGTAGATGTATTGCAGTCAGGGAAATCCACTGCTCCTGACCATAAAAATTATTTACCACCATTGATTTTAAAGGTTTGAAGTTAAGTTTCTGAAAGCGGATGGGCAGATAAATTACACAGTGCACTAAACTACACAAAAGAATTACAAAACAAGTTCATAATATTTAAAGCTTGTCTACATTTGTCGATGTACCACATGCGAAATTCGTTTGTTCGGTTTTCATCACGTTCATTTTCTGGTCATTTTAGTTACTAGTGAACTTACCTACCCTGAAACACCAAAAAGCTACTTTTAATAAAATGACGCAAAAGAGCAGATACATCATGTGATAAACTGCGGCGTTTACAGATGTGAAAAAAGGATTGCCAAAACTGCTGAGGCAGCAAAATGTGGGCGGGGCTAACGATCAAATCTTTGCAGCCAAGACACCGGAAAATAAGGAGGTAGTTAAAGTGAAGCAAAGAAGACCATTTTGCGCTGTTTAGCTGCATGATTATGAGTTCACACAAAGACGTTTGCGCGGAGATGGTAAGTTATGAGAGCAAACCAATGCCAAATGACAACATGATGAATGATGGTTGTACATTTCTAAAATTGAATTGTGAAGCAATTTTGCCTAAATTTGGACGTGATGGTGAATGAAGGTCTCTGCAAATGAATGCGGACAGATGAGGGAGTTGGGTCTTTGGATCCAGCCTGCATCTGGAAGGAGGTTAAGCAAATAAACCAACATTTAGTTCGCCATATAAAAGCCCTCGAGTGGTTCCACGTAGTTCCAACTGTTTGATCTGCGGGACTTTCTTAGTCGGGATGAGATGGCAGGTGAAAACAGCAGAGCGTGCGCACACGCCACGCCCTTTGGCAATGAATCAAATCTTTCAAGTGAAGTTTTAATACCCCAACATGGGTATATCTATCCGTACCGACATAAGGCTTCAACAGCAGCACGATACAACGATGGCACACTCGGCGACCCCAGCAGTAAGATGCTTCAATCGTTTGAAAGTGAGCGTTCTTTCAAAGATGGTCGTACACCCATCCCTCTCTCTGTGTGTCTCTCTGTCTGTAATGATTCCGACAGTGGTGATCCTCACAATGTTTGCCTTACAACATCGGCAGCAGTTTCCGTGAAAGGACGTCCATCTACTTCGTTGGACACCCCCCTGATTCTGGGCACCTAACCGACACAGCCACCTGTCGTGTGAAGAAACTGTACAAGGGACGAATCGTTCAACATCGGCGATGAGGATGCCACAGCACAACAAGCTCATTCGCGATTGAAAAAAATTTAGCACACTTTGGATGCTGAGCTACTAGCCTTTCCGTGAAGTGTGTGCTTCGTGAACATTACGTACATGCTCCTGACATAAGTGTGTGCATAAATCTACCAACATTTACGTAGAATAAGTGCAGTTTTAATCGATTTCATCTCCTGTTTAATGCCGAAAATCCTGGTTTGACTCGAATCCCTCGTGATACCCGCACACCACTGCAACCTACAAGTCTTTTCAATGCTAGAAGCGTGTCAGCCTTTGCAAGGATAATCTTACTTTGCAGTGGACAATCGCTGATAGTTTCAAAGGTAGCTGAAGAACGAAACCATTCTTAAGTGCTACATCAGATTCAGAAGGGTAAGACTGATCAAATCAAGGTGATCACAAGTAACTAACCGCTTAGTTTGAGAACCGTAGGACAACGACTGCTGGCTCCTTCTTCTAATCTTCTTAATGCCACCAGCACCACTGTTTCTGCACGAAGTCGTCACTGCGGATAAAGCGCACAACACCCTCCCACCGGGCCTCCTTATTCATTAAAAATAGCGTGATTTTACGATCTCTGACTACTAGGCGAGTCGTCGACCGTTGGTTCTCTTTTAAATCCTGATAGGTTGATTGGCTTCTTGACAGTGATCCTGCAGGACTGATGTTCAATCGGGAACACCAACTTAGCGCCAGCGTCCTAAAATTGCCTAGTTGGAGTAAAGCGAATGCTCTTACCTGATCGTTCATGGAATAATGTGAAGTTGAAGAGGTGCTACCAGATAATGCGCTAGAATGGTGGAAGCTTGCGGGCGAATGAGAACAGGAGCGAAGGATGCATGATGGGTGAGTTGCCTCCGCGGTGGAATCCTGCATTTGGAGGTGTGGACATGGCATCTGCATTTCTCGTTCCCAAAGGTCATCCGCAGATGGCACGACGAATTCGCAAGATCGACTGAAAGTACGGTTGCAATGCGATGTTTCAAGTCAACTATAATTGTTGCCTTAATGGTGAAATTCATGAGTAAGTAGGCGGCCAAAAGCAGTGATAAACACTTCATCAGCAATTAAAATATTTTTACTGTAGTGCCCTTGAATATTTTTGAGAATAAAAGGCAAAGAACCTTAACATTTAATCTGAAGTAGACTAAACAGCAATGAAGTTGGGCGCAACTTTGTCTGGTTCATCATAGATGAAGATTGCACAAGTTATTGTCATCATGTCAGCAAACCATCAAGCACAAATGACAGCTGTGCTTCAGAGCATAGAACGAAACGGAAGGGTCTGATTTACAGCGGAATATTCTGTCTCACCCAAAATAAGCTATCTGAGAGCCCTTTAGGCCTTCCCACTTCACCGCAGCAGCTGCTCTGCCATTCACAATAACAAGGTTTAACACTCCTCTACCAAGAGGATGAAAGTTCTCTCATCTACGCGTGCCCACGAGCTTTTGGGAAGATATACAGGTTTGAGGAATGAGGTTTATTCCGCGTGAGGAAAAAAGTGCGTTTAAACATTATAATTTCTTAATGTTATTCAGCATAGGTTTCGGAAGAGGGGAGAGATGGGGCGAAATAAATGCACAAAATCCCATCTTAAAGGTGATTTTGTGAACATGAAAGTCCGGCGTACACGGAAGGGTCAAAGTGCTGATGAGAATAGGAACCAGTAGTGACTTCCACCTTCACCTTCTCAAAGTACCATCGTTCCATTTCATCGTAAGCCTCCTGCTCATAGTCGGCGTGAAATTTATTGGCCGAGATGTGTGGTGCCCTCTTCAGCATGTTGACATGCACCATGCCCAAAATGCATACGCCACGCACGAATTTAGTTTCGCAAGGTAAATCGTAACCCAACCAAATAACATACTTTCCCAGAAAATTCATTCGTGTTTCAGAACTTGGCAAAGGAGAGGTGAGACAGGCTCCAGGCAGTCCCAGATGCGAATTGTAAGCAAGTGTGGGGAAAAACAGCTCATCCGGATGTTTAAAGACGTCGTGCTTAACAATCACACTCCGAATCGGTTCCACCCGCCTTCCTAGGATCGCCTCTTCCAAGAACTCACGACGATACGCACCGTAAATGGAACCCTTGAACCACGTGGCCTGCAAATCACACAAAACAACGAAGGACAATATTTTAAGCTGTACAACAGAGGAAGAGGTGGCAATGCACTCACTTTAAGCGGTAGCTTTGCATCGCCTACCCAATCCTTGTGCTCATCGATGGAAAGGGATTCAATGAGATTGGAACCGTTGAGAGCCTTTAAGGCTGCAATCAATTCGAGATTGGTGCGAAGAGGAAAATCCTGTCCCACCAAGTTGATAAGGTACTTCCACGAGGAATGTCGTCGAAGAGCTTGCGCTCCGCAGACAAGTTGTGGCAGTAGAACACTCTCATCACCCCATTTCACCTCAACACGTTGGGAGAGTGGAACTAGTTCCACATTTGGACCGAAACACTTTGCGATGCCATTCAGAGCACCCAGGAAGTCCTGATTCGACCGCAAATCGGCATGAATGCAATAGTAGTTGTTCTTCCTATAGATCATTCGCAGTAGACGGGCTATCTGGAGAGGATCTTTGTGGACGACTAATGTAAACGCTATGTCCATATCCCCATCCCTTTTGTTCACAACGGGGAATTTGCAGCGAAATTTTCGGCATCTTGAATGTAAGGGCGAATTGACAGCGACGAAATAGTCCAAATCACTTTTTAGCATTCTATTAACTGCTTCTTTCCTCCCGATTTTGGTACCAATGAGAATAATCAAGGCCACAGTTATTAAACCCAAGATCGTTGTAAAAGCAGCTCTTCTGTGGCAGTGGATGTTCATGTTGATGTCTGCAAAGGAACAAATCGTCAATAATAAGTCAAAACCACGAAAGAGTCTTCCATACTCTCAAAACATGAATTTATTGGGTGAAAGAAGTGTGCTTCCTCATTAACCGAATTCTTTGTCGAATTGTATCGTCTTGCGTGCTGTTGCCTCTGCTGGAGGAAGTCTTGCCTAACTGATCACTGATTGAGTGAATAACGCTGAGGTATGTGGGTGTATGAATGTCAGCCTATGACTGCACCTATTGAATTTCACTAAATTACTTAGGTGAAATGGCACACGAAGATCTGTGAGAAGCCGCCAATGAGGGTGGTGTGGGGGCCTAATCACACCTTCAGCAAATATGTAAGAAGCGAGACCGTGGACATTAGCCTAGTTGTTTGCAAAGACGTGGAGTTGAATGAGACAGGTGGATTGGAGGGTGGGTTTGTTCCTCCCTTTCCCATGGGACAACTCCACATTCGTCTAGCACCGATGGAAAGCATTCAATTGTAGGGCACTTGGCAGTACAACGACAGAGGCCAACTCCTCTTCACCTTTACAACATTATGTGCTATATTTGCTTAAAAACGATATTTTGCATTGTTAGTCTTTTACGGGTTCAAGTTGTCGTATTAATGGAATTATTACTGGCATGCAAAATTGCACCTTCCCTTTAGGTGCAATGAGCATTGGTGCTCAGAATACCCTCCGTCGCAGCCACAACAACAAAAAAGGGTTTTTGGACTAATACATCATGGAGAGGTATTCTTTCCCCCTCCTCTTCTTCGCGAACTTTTCTATCCCAATCGGTGGACGCTGACACCAAAGTTCTATCAGTCACAAGCGATGGCGATGCTGATCGCGCACTCATTACACCACCTAATTCCCCGTATCCTGGAATGCAGTGCAGCATTGAGTCTGGTTCTATTCTAACTGCAAAAGACCAAAGCACAGATGAGTTTAATTTTAGACAATTACCACCACAAAATAATCTGCGGATGGTAGCTGTATTAGCGTCACCTTCTAATTGACTTCTGCAGCATTTGAATGTGTCTTCGGGTGCAACCATGCTACGGAGTCCAAATGCTTGACAGCGAAATTATCTATTATTCTAATGCGTAAATTTGCTTTTGCTTTTTCACACTATTACTTGCATTCCAATTGCTTTGTTGCTGTGGTGTATCATTGCTGAAGTAGTGAAATGAAAAGCAGGGATGATATCCCTCCACCTTGCAAGCAATTGCGGTCAAATACCACATCGCACACATTAACTTGTGAATACCATGAAGTGGTTTGTACACATTTCGCAGTCTATTCATCCAATCCTCAGTAAACACGCACAATACTTACTTCAGCATTAGTATTTGCAATAAGATGGAACAGTAACCATGACCTCTTCACTCATCTATTGTGCACAAACTTCTCTTTTTTTGCAAATAGATTAACGGCTGACAATGCTGTGTGTTGTTAGCGTCGTTCAGCTTTTATTTTACTTTTATAGATGGAATAGAAGCCTAACCTTTAACTTGAAAAAACGTTGCGGTGAAGTCTCATTGACGATATTCAACTTCGCTGGTCTGTTCGAAGTCGTTAGTCTGTGTTGAGGTGTATTCTTTTCTGTTCTCCAACTGTGTTTCCATTTTCACCTTTACTTTTTAAAATATTCATCGGATACATTCCACCACTCCTGATCCCCTGTGTGAATTCATATGTGTTTATTTTGTCTTTTGACTGTTTTCTTTGCGACTTTTGTTTCCTTTGTTGTTCGCGATTGTGAGAAAAACTATTATCTGTGCACATGCATTTCCCTTTATGCCTTACTAGCGCGGTACTCGCCTTTGAGTTGATTCTCTCAAGGATTGAATGGGCCGATTGACTTCGCAGATGGAGGCTCGCTTTTCAACATTCGTAAGACATCGGTGCGTGGTTAATGCACACACTCCACTGGGGCTTTTGCTTTTTAGTCAGTGTCGTTTAGGCGCCAAAATGCTTGTCTTATCTGAGCCGATCATAGTAGTCACAAGTTTGAGGTCGGTTAATTAACTTCTGAATGTTTGTGAAAGTAAGGCACCTACGTTTAGTCATTGGTGGTGGTTTTAAGGGTTCTAATTTTTCAATGAAAAATTTGCATGTGGATAGGCGTTTTACAGTGTTTTTGTGTCACTACTACCCACTACCCGCGGGCAATTTGATCACAGGCAGAGGTTCATGTCGGTCCCCCCTGCACTCACTGTTAATCGAGCAGTTTTATCCCAAAGCACTTGCAAACAATATGCTAAGAAAATGCGTCAGTTTTCTATTCCTCACAATGAGTTTCAATGCGAATTTCTGGTTGTAGAACTGCTTGGCTTCTTTGATTTAATATTTTACTGTGGTAAAGCAAAGGTCTACTGTGACATTTAAAAGGGACGGTAAGCATTCGAAAATCGTCAGATTAAAAGGCGTTGGCAAGCTTACTTCCGTTGACGTCGTGTACAAACGTTGATGGGAAATCAACGCTGCGCTCTTCAAGAAAAACCCATTTTTCGTTATTTATTTGCCCATACATTAAACGGCGCGTTCGTACTACCAGTGCATTCAGTGGGCTGAAAGGGAGGAAGGGGCTCCGGAAGACGAGAGCAGACATAATTCTCGGACACAGTGTATATATTTGGCATATGGGAAGGGTTGGAGCCACTAGCATGACCCAGAGACCAGTCCATTCAGTGAAGACACAATGGTGGATACGCCGAGAGGTTTCTTATCCAAGTCGTGAGTTCAACTATCAACAAACGTATTGCATGACCCCTCTCACTCTGACCGTCGACCGTGGGGTTTTTCCCAATCAAGCTCGCATTAGTCATTACAACGTAATTAGCGCTGGAAGGAAACACTCACGAACCATCCGTGCAGGTCACCAAATTTCCATGCAACTGAGAATATGCTTGATCGCTGCGTCGCTGACTCCCCTTGGCAGTTCGAATAGATTTGGAGCTTCGCTTGGTTTGAAAACTGTGTTCAGGGAGGGAAAATTGTGCTGGCGACCACGCGTGTCCATGGCAAGACGTTGGAACACTGGCCCAGAAGCAAATTTATGTGAGGGAGAAAGGGATGTAGCGTAGTTCCTTGAGCTAGGCCTTCGCATCTGTCCGTCTGTCTGTCCTTTGCAAGTGTCCAGTCATATGCCTGTCTGGGTTCTATCCGCCTAGTACAGAAGTGGGGGCGCATCGTAACTTCACTTGGTAAACGTCTTCACGCGAATGCGGTAGGCGAAGTCCGCTTTCCGCTGTCACTAGTGTAGCACCGTGAGACTTTCCTAGGGACGAAAGAAGAAGACGATACCCGGGCGCAACACACAGTTTGCCGCTTGAGGCTACAGGCGTGACCCGGAGGCCGGCCCACCCAGCGGTGGTACAATGACCAACTAGGTGGCTCTCGTCTTAAACCGGGAGTCAAGTAGGGAACAAATGCATCACATCCCCATTGCGAAGGTTCTACTCGTATTGCCCTCAAAAATGTCAGACAACAAAGCGCTTTTCCATGCCTGATTGGCGGAATAGTAGAACAATTTTCTCAACAAGTAGAAATTGGATTTTCGTTAGTTTTAACAATGTATTCATGGGTAAAGGTGTTGGATACAAATGGTGGAGAATGCACTACTCCTGTTTTGCGAACGGGTCAAATGCCTCTTCAGTGACTTGGGCTTCACGCGCGGTTTAGCGTGCGGAGGAATCTCTGCTCTGGGCCAAGAAACCCCAGTTTTAATTATTTTTATCAAAAGCCCATTAAAGGAATGAGTAATTCGTAGACGAAGAGGTCTTCTGTTTCCCTACCGCATTGTCCTGGTCATATAGTCTGTGGGACACGTTTCCACTTGGGAGGAGGGAAATATAAATGCACCATATGGTTTGTTTCAGTTGCGGCCAAGATGACTAAACACCCTGGTAGCAATTTCCCATGGATGTGTAAATTTGTGCTTCACCCATTGACGAGGATGGTTGTCAGCTTTGACAGTTCAATTAGTATGATTCGTCAAAACATCTGCCCATCCCTGCTGTTCCAGTCTACTCCGTCTCCATAAAAGCGTAAATTGGGGAAGCAGAGCAGTTTTTTTGCAGAATTAGGGTTTCATGAATTTATTCTCTACATTATAGCTTGTTCAGATTTGAGGGCACTAACGATATCCACATTTCTACTCCTGAGATTCGAATGTATTCATTCATAAGGAAAGTGGGTCGATGGCCTAGCCGTTAAGGATAGCTGTTCGAGAATTTCATTTCCGCTTCCCACACACCGTTCGAGGCCAATTTTTAATTTTCTAGCACAAATGCAATGCTTTGTTTTTTCTTTTTAAAGTCCAATTGTCAGTTAAGACCCCCTTGGTCGGCCATTGTACCTCCGCCGGGTGGGCTGACCTCTAGATCATGCCGACTATTTCGTCGCTGTCAATTCGCCCTTACATTCAAGATGCCGAAAATTTCGCTGCAAATTCCCCGTTGTGAACAAAAGGGATGGGGATATGGACATAGCGTTTACATTAGTCGTCCACAAAGATCCTCTCCAGATAGCCCGTCTACTGCGAATGATCTATAGGAAGAACAACTACTATTGCATTCATGCCGATTTGCGGTCGAATCAGGACTTCCTGGGTGCTCTGAATGGCATCGCAAAGTGTTTCGGTCCAAATGTGGAACTAGTTCCACTCTCCCAACGTGTTGAGGTGAAATGGGGTGATGAGAGTGTTCTACTGCCACAACTTGTCTGCGGAGCGCAAGCTCTTCGACGACATTCCTCGTGGAAGTACCTTATCAACTTGGTGGGACAGGATTTTCCTCTTCGCACCAATCTCGAATTGATTGCAGCCTTAAAGGCTCTCAACGGTTCCAATCTCATTGAATCCCTTTCCATCGATGAGCACAAGGATTGGGTAGGCGATGCAAAGCTACCGCTTAAAGTGAGTGCATTGCCACCTCTTCCTCTGTTGTACAGCTTAAAATATTGTCCTTCGTTGTTTTGTGTGATTTGCAGGCCACGTGGTTCAAGGGTTCCATTTACGGTGCGTATCGTCGTGAGTTCTTGGAAGAGGCGATCCTAGGAAGGCGGGTGGAACCGATTCGGAGTGTGATTGTTAAGCACGACGTCTTTAAACATCCGGATGAGCTGTTTTTCCCCACACTTGCTTACAATTCGCATCTGGGACTGCCTGGAGCCTGTCTCACCTCTCCTTTGCCAAGTTCTGAAACACGAATGAATTTTCTGGGAAAGTATGTTATTTGGTTGGGTTACGATTTACCTTGCGAAACTAAATTCGTGCGTGGCGTATGCATTTTGGGCATGGTGCATGTCAACATGCTGAAGAGGGCACCACACATCTCGGCCAATAAATTTCACGCCGACTATGAGCAGGAGGCTTACGATGAAATGGAACGATGGTACTTTGAGAAGGTGAAGGTGGAAGTCACTACTGGTTCCTATTCTCATCAGCACTTTGACCCTTCCGTGTACGCCGGACTTTCATGTTCACAAAATCACCTTTAAGATGGGATTTTGTGCATTTATTTCGCCCCATCTCTCCCCTCTTCCGAAACCTATGCTGAATAACATTAAGAAATTATAATGTTTAAACGCACTTTTTTCCTCACGCGGAATAAACCTCATTCCTCAAACCTGTATATCTTCCCAAAAGCTCGTGGGCACGCGTAGATGAGAGAACTTTCATCCTCTTGGTAGAGGAGTGTTAAACCTTGTTATTGTGAATGGCAGAGCAGCTGCTGCGGTGAAGTGGGAAGGCCTAAAAGGCTCTCAGAGAGCTTATTTTGGGTGAGACAGAATATTCCGCTGTAAATCAGACCCTTCCGTTTCGTTCTATGCTCTGAAGCACAGCTGTCATTTGTGCTTGATGGTTTGCTGACATGATGACAATAACTTGTGCAATCTTCATCTATGATGAACCAGACAAAGTTGCGCCCAACTTCATTGCTGTTTAGTCTACTTCAGATTAAATGTTAAGGTTCTTTGCCTTTTATTCTCAAAAATATTCAAGGGCACTACAGTAAAAATATTTTAATTGCTGATGAAGTGTTTATCACTGCTTTTGGCCGCCTACTTACTCATGAATTTCACCATTAAGGCAACAATTATAGTTGACTTGAAACATCGCATTGCAATCGATCTTGCGAATTCGTCGTGCCATCTGCGGATGACCTTTGGGAACGAGAAATGCAGATGCCATGTCCACACCTCCAAATGCAGGATTCCACCGCGGAGGCAACTCACCCATCATGCATCCTTCGCTCCTGTTCTCATTCGCCCGCAAGCTTCCACCATTCTAGCGCATTATCTGGTAGCACCTCTTCAACTTCACATTATTCCATGAACGATCAGGTAAGAGCATTCGCTTTACTCCAACTAGGCAATTTTAGGACGCTGGCGCTAAGTTGGTGTTCCCGATTGAACATCAGTCCTGCAGGATCACTGTCAAGAAGCCAATCAACCTATCAGGATTTAAAAGAGAACCAACGGTCGACGACTCGCCTAGTAGTCAGAGATCGTAAAATCACGCTATTTTTAATGAATAAGGAGGCCCGGTGGGAGGGTGTTGTGCGCTTTATCCGCAGTGACGACTTCGTGCAGAAACAGTGGTGCTGGTGGCATTAAGAAGATTAGAAGAAGGAGCCAGCAGTCGTTGTCCTACGGTTCTCAAACTAAGCGGTTAGTTACTTGTGATCACCTTGATTTGATCAGTCTTACCCTTCTGAATCTGATGTAGCACTTAAGAATGGTTTCGTTCTTCAGCTACCTTTGAAACTATCAGCGATTGTCCACTGCAAAGTAAGATTATCCTTGCAAAGGCTGACACGCTTCTAGCATTGAAAAGACTTGTAGGTTGCAGTGGTGTGCGGGTATCACGAGGGATTCGAGTCAAACCAGGATTTTCGGCATTAAACAGGAGATGAAATCGATTAAAACTGCACTTATTCTACGTAAATGTTGGTAGATTTATGCACACACTTATGTCAGGAGCATGTACGTAATGTTCACGAAGCACACACTTCACGGAAAGGCTAGTAGCTCAGCATCCAAAGTGTGCTAAATTTTTTTCAATCGCGAATGAGCTTGTTGTGCTGTGGCATCCTCATCGCCGATGTTGAACGATTCGTCCCTTGTACAGTTTCTTCACACGACAGGTGGCTGTGTCGGTTAGGTGCCCAGAATCAGGGGGGTGTCCAACGAAGTAGATGGACGTCCTTTCACGGAAACTGCTGCCGATGTTGTAAGGCAAACATTGTGAGGATCACCACTGTCGGAATCATTACAGACAGAGAGACACACAGAGAGAGGGATGGGTGTACGACCATCTTTGAAAGAACGCTCACTTTCAAACGATTGAAGCATCTTACTGCTGGGGTCGCCGAGTGTGCCATCGTTGTATCGTGCTGCTGTTGAAGCCTTATGTCGGTACGGATAGATATACCCATGTTGGGGTATTAAAACTTCACTTGAAAGATTTGATTCATTGCCAAAGGGCGTGGCGTGTGCGCACGCTCTGCTGTTTTCACCTGCCATCTCATCCCGACTAAGAAAGTCCCGCAGATCAAACAGTTGGAACTACGTGGAACCACTCGAGGGCTTTTATATGGCGAACTAAATGTTGGTTTATTTGCTTAACCTCCTTCCAGATGCAGGCTGGATCCAAAGACCCAACTCCCTCATCTGTCCGCATTCATTTGCAGAGACCTTCATTCACCATCACGTCCAAATTTAGGCAAAATTGCTTCACAATTCAATTTTAGAAATGTACAACCATCATTCATCATGTTGTCATTTGGCATTGGTTTGCTCTCATAACTTACCATCTCCGCGCAAACGTCTTTGTGTGAACTCATAATCATGCAGCTAAACAGCGCAAAATGGTCTTCTTTGCTTCACTTTAACTACCTCCTTATTTTCCGGTGTCTTGGCTGCAAAGATTTGATCGTTAGCCCCGCCCACATTTTGCTGCCTCAGCAGTTTTGGCAATCCTTTTTTCACATCTGTAAACGCCGCAGTTTATCACATGATGTATCTGCTCTTTTGCGTCATTTTATTAAAAGTAGCTTTTTGGTGTTTCAGGGTAGGTAAGTTCACTAGTAACTAAAATGACCAGAAAATGAACGTGATGAAAACCGAACAAACGAATTTCGCATGTGGTACATCGACAAATGTAGACAAGCTTTAAATATTATGAACTTGTTTTGTAATTCTTTTGTGTAGTTTAGTGCACTGTGTAATTTATCTGCCCATCCGCTTTCAGAAACTTAACTTCAAACCTTTAAAATCAATGGTGGTAAATAATTTTTATGGTCAGGAGCAGTGGATTTCCCTGACTGCAATACATCTACCTTCTACGTGTTACTTTCTGCTGCCGCATATGGCGCCACTCTCAAATGCCGTCAGGACAGAGTTTCACGATCAGTTTGTATTGCTTTGCCGTCGAGTTTGCTCTGGCCTGTAAAGCGAGCAAGTGCAGGCCACATCATCCGACATTTTATGGGACAAACTTCAGACTACCTGAAAAAAAGTGGAGGGCATAGAATACTACCCTCCCGACGGACTGACGCTTTACCTACCCATGCTCCGTTAGGCAACCAAATCGCAGATCTCTCTGGTCACTTGGTGGTTGATGCTCGAGGGATTGTTGCGCACTTTGAAGACATTGAGTTCGTACGTTATGAAACTGAGTTATCACATGGTTTACCACCGTATTGACAAACAAAGGAACGGGAACTTCAGGGTTTCACAAAGTACACTTCTTTGCTGTTGGTAAGTCATTCTTCTTTCGATTGCAGGCCCTCTGAGGAGATAAAGAGATCAACTAGCAAAAGTGGGTAAACAAGGTGAATGTGTAATACAGTTAGATGGAGGAATTAACTGGTCAAAAGAAAACCGCAAGAACTAGCCGCCTGAATACAATTTTGTTCCAGTCGATACTCTTACAAAAGACTTCGTTGTTTCTGCTTTACTAGTCCCCTTGATCTAATACTTCTACCATATGATGAAGTGAAGGAGAGTCTAAAATATTCATTCGTTCGCCAGCTATGTCCAGTGAGCAATCCCAGGGTGCATGGCTCCATTCCAGTGGTCCTCTTGATTTTCACAAAACAGACTTCAACTCCCACGTTGAATTTGTTCAGTAAACTAGTTAAGGAAGGCCCACAATAAACCGGAGTTTTATTGTCCTTTTTGACTCAGTTGTTTTAGCCAGACAGGATCCGTTTCGTTACCTATATTTTTATCTTTCGGGCCGAAAGAACATGTTGCCAGTCCTATTGTTCGCGCCTCATCGTTTCAAGCCTTGCTTGGCTCGTCCTCGTAACATTTAACGGTTGGATGGTGCATTCGCGGTACCGTGATCCTCTCTTCTGTCCTCCCCTCCACTTGGTTGCTATCCACGTGGGTTCTGGCTCTAGGCTTCAAATTTGATTGAATGTGACATGGCGACATGGTACTTGAGGGTATGTCTGATATGATCTAGTGATTCCGTAGGTGATGTTCTGTTTTCCAGCAGGTCAAGAAGTCTCTTTACTTTAAAAATGTGCTTGGATCAGCATTGGGAGCATAAATTTTGCGAATCCCAAAAACAACGTAGATTGCAGTTTCCCCTTTTTGGCGGTTATGAGGTACACAACTGAGTCGTTTCTTGTTTTGGGTTTATTGAGTAATTATCATTAACTTTATGAATTCTGCAGCACATTTTGGAGGCAGATCGCCCTGTAGTGTAGAAGTGAGTTTGCCAACTGGGCAGGCTCACTTTATAGTCCAAATTTAACCGTCGAGAAAATAAAAGTACATTAAGGCGTTATAAAATATCGGAATGGATATTTGAGTTCACAATTTTGACTGTTCCAAAACTGCCCGCTTAATAAATTCAGAAACGAGTCTAGCTAGGCAAATGTTAAGATTAGCCCTTAATTTGGATCTAATATTGATTCAAAAGTAAACTAAGATGTAGTCGGACTCCGGAGATTTGTGCAAACAATTTCATGATATTCATCGGGATCTCGCTGTCTCATTAGTGTTTAGAGTCGGCTAATCATCAAGCGAAAAGTCTTTTCACTTTTGGTGCTCTTTTTGTTAAGCAGTGGGCCCAAGTTGTCGTTGGCTATACTTCTTTCCATAATTTGTAATGGTTAACGGTTTCAAGAAATGCAAACTGGCTTTCTCTACTGATCGAAAAGGGATAGTCAGAGTTTTGGAGAGTAAAAAACAGGTTCGTCGCCTGAGGCCAAGGCGCTAGTCACCAACGCCCATCAAAAATAAAGTAGCTCGCGGGAGTACGCAATGCACATAGTTGATATGCCTCCCTTCAAAGTTCTCATTGATGTGTGTGTGCACCTATGTCTGCCTCTCAAAAGCATCAATGGTTATTTTTCATTGCAGTTAGGTAGTAATGCATCTGGGAGGTTTTGGGTGGATGCATATGACCTCCAGTGTTAGTGAACTGCACCAAAGGCAACTGTCTTGAAGGCAAATTTTTGGAGCTACATTGATCCCATTTAGTGGTTAAACTGGATCGTTTCTAAGTTCTCACAGTAATTCACTACTGTCAGACCATCGTTCATTTCCACTCTACCAATGCTGAATATTAGCGCAGTGATCAGCCTCTTTCGAAATGTGGATCTGACTCTGTTAATGGCTGTTCTGTGCTTATTCATCCCGCAGGTCTTTGCGGCACTTCTCGGGGCCTTGGCTTTCATCCACCTGCTCTACTTTTTCATCCTCCGCTTCCGCTCCTACTCCGAGTTGCGTTTGATGCCCTACTATAGTAAGTCCTCCACAGCTATCATTCTTGTGGTCTGCTGAATTTGTGTCCTACAAGCGGAGTAAGCGTGGAGCTTGATTGCTCCCATACTTGAGAGGACTTTTTAACATAACTCTAAAGTACTTCTACGTCACTAATAGCAGTGTTTTTAATCAACATAACTATCGAATGCTCACCCGGGCAGGTGTTGGGGTTGGGGTTGATTTTTCCTGTACTTACTTCAAGTTGCGCCCAAGTTATTGTCTTTGCGTAATGCACCGTCTTGTTGGACCGCATGTGGTTCACATCCATGTCTTGCAAATCAGGCACATAAAGCTGGAGTGTCATGTCGCAATAGCCAGTGCCAATAAAGGTTAACACCTGACCAGCTGCACTGTTGAAGGGGAATGGCCCGATTATGATGATCTCAGCCAAAAATTCACATCAAACAGTGATACGCAGTGAATGTACTTATTTCAGCAATCATTTGTGGATTTTGTGAACCCCAAGTGCGGGTAGTCTCACCGCTGAAGACGAATCAGTTTGAAAAATCAGCATTCACTTGTTTTTAATGCTCCACAATCGATTCCACAGAGTCAATTTGCTATGCGCAGTCAGTAGGCTTCACCTCTTGAGTCGGTGGGACTTTTCAAGCATGAAGATGCAGCAAAGCCTCCGTGAGAAAACGCTGTAGAGAGCACCTCGAAGTGTCCACTTCTTGACCACGGTGCCGAATCAATGTCTCTGGATCCTTAGCAACGCCCTTGCAAACTGTTTCGATGTTTTGTTGAAGGACAGCTGGTGTATATAAGACCACTAATTGACTCACTCTCTCCAAATTTGTTAAATTAGTCCCTTTGCATTTACTGGAATTAAATCGCTATTCCAACCTTATTTTGCGAGCTGTAGCTGCCAACCATGCATTATTTTAATATGTTACTCAGTAATGAAAGAAATTTTTTGTATGGCACTGTATTTTTAGCAACCGAAATTGTCGGCTGTCATGCTGTGTTTCTTCGTTGGAGCTACTTTACTGCACAAATGGTGCGAAATGCAAATCCTGCACGAAATTTGGGACTTCTCTTAGCAATGCGCTGTGCCGGGCTTATTCATTTGTGTTGCAATCCACTACCCCATTCAGCAACGAAGTATGTATCACGATAACTTCGACTGGAGTATTAATTGTATCACATGGCATTATCTTGATGATTTCTGCATCCATGCTTGCAAAAGGGTGCTTCTAGTAGATTCCAACTTGATGCTAATTGTGCTGGTCTCAGAAACTTATTTCTTGCCTAGTTACAATGTGATTGGATTAAGTTTCCTTAGAGAACTCCATTTAGTAAGCCATTGCTTTAAATTTAGCAGGTCCAGAAGCAGACGTTAACGTGGTTGTATTACATCTGGGCGTAAGTGACAAATGTGGCCTGTTAATTGTAGCTGCTGCGGCCAGTGCAGACACCCTTAATCAAGATGACAGGGTAGGCGGCAGCGGTAGTGCGTGTGCCCACGCTACACCGTTGAGTGATGGGCTAGGTCTCTTTTAAGTGAAGTTTTACACCCCAACACGGGTGCATCCACCCATATTGGCAGAATGCTTCATTGACAGTACGATACGACGATGACACGCTCGGCCACACAACAGTAAGGCATTTGGACGGCTTGAACGTGAATGTGAAAGAACATCCAGCTACTTCGTGTAATGCCTGCCTTATTCTGAACACCTAATCGATGCATAGCGGCATGTCGTGTGAGGAAATCGCACAAGAGATGAATTGTGCAACAAAATCGGTTCAACCACTCATTAGGTATTATTTCCTTAGAAGTACTTCTGTTTTAGGCAACAGAATAAGCTTTTATTTTGCTTTTATAGATGGAATAGAAGCCTAACCTTTAACTTGAAAAAACGTTGCGGTGAAGTCTCATTGACGATATTCAACTTCGCTGGTCTGTTCGAAGTCGTTAGTCTGTGTTGAGGTGTATTCTTTTCTGTTCTCCAACTGTGTTTCCATTTTCACCTTTACTTTTTAAAATATTCATCGGATACATTCCACCACTCCTGATCCCCTGTGTGAATTCATATGTGTTTATTTTGTCTTTTGACTGTTTTCTTTGCGACTTTTGTTTCCTTTGTTGTTCGCGATTGTGAGAAAAACTATTATCTGTGCACATGCATTTCCCTTTATGCCTTACTAGCGCGGTACTCGCCTTTGAGTTGATTCTCTCAAGGATTGAATGGGCCGATTGACTTCGCAGATGGAGGCTCGCTTTTCAACATTCGTAAGACATCGGTGCGTGGTTAATGCACACACTCCACTGGGGCTTTTGCTTTTTAGTCAGTGTCGTTTAGGCGCCAAAATGCTTGTCTTATCTGAGCCGATCATAGTAGTCACAAGTTTGAGGTCGGTTAATTAACTTCTGAATGTTTGTGAAAGTAAGGCACCTACGTTTAGTCATTGGTGGTGGTTTTAAGGGTTCTAATTTTTCAATGAAAAATTTGCATGTGGATAGGCGTTTTACAGTGTTTTTGTGTCACTACTACCCACTACCCGCGGGCAATTTGATCACAGGCAGAGGTTCATGTCGGTCCCCCCTGCACTCACTGTTAATCGAGCAGTTTTATCCCAAAGCACTTGCAAACAATATGCTAAGAAAATGCGTCAGTTTTCTATTCCTCACAATGAGTTTCAATGCGAATTTCTGGTTGTAGAACTGCTTGGCTTCTTTGATTTAATATTTTACTGTGGTAAAGCAAAGGTCTACTGTGACATTTAAAAGGGACGGTAAGCATTCGAAAATCGTCAGATTAAAAGGCGTTGGCAAGCTTACTTCCGTTGACGTCGTGTACAAACGTTGATGGGAAATCAACGCTGCGCTCTTCAAGAAAAACCCATTTTTCGTTATTTATTTGCCCATACATTAAACGGCGCGTTCGTACTACCAGTGCATTCAGTGGGCTGAAAGGGAGGAAGGGGCTCCGGAAGACGAGAGCAGACATAATTCTCGGACACAGTGTATATATTTGGCATATGGGAAGGGTTGGAGCCACTAGCATGACCCAGAGACCAGTCCATTCAGTGAAGACACAATGGTGGATACGCCGAGAGGTTTCTTATCCAAGTCGTGAGTTCAACTATCAACAAACGTATTGCATGACCCCTCTCACTCTGACCGTCGACCGTGGGGTTTTTCCCAATCAAGCTCGCATTAGTCATTACAACGTAATTAGCGCTGGAAGGAAACACTCACGAACCATCCGTGCAGGTCACCAAATTTCCATGCAACTGAGAATATGCTTGATCGCTGCGTCGCTGACTCCCCTTGGCAGTTCGAATAGATTTGGAGCTTCGCTTGGTTTGAAAACTGTGTTCAGGGAGGGAAAATTGTGCTGGCGACCACGCGTGTCCATGGCAAGACGTTGGAACACTGGCCCAGAAGCAAATTTATGTGAGGGAGAAAGGGATGTAGCGTAGTTCCTTGAGCTAGGCCTTCGCATCTGTCCGTCTGTCTGTCCTTTGCAAGTGTCCAGTCATATGCCTGTCTGGGTTCTATCCGCCTAGTACAGAAGTGGGGGCGCATCGTAACTTCACTTGGTAAACGTCTTCACGCGAATGCGGTAGGCGAAGTCCGCTTTCCGCTGTCACTAGTGTAGCACCGTGAGACTTTCCTAGGGACGAAAGAAGAAGACGATACCCGGGCGCAACACACAGTTTGCCGCTTGAGGCTACAGGCGTGACCCGGAGGCCGGCCCACCCAGCGGTGGTACAATGACCAACTAGGTGGCTCTCGTCTTAAACCGGGAGTCAAGTAGGGAACAAATGCATCACATCCCCATTGCGAAGGTTCTACTCGTATTGCCCTCAAAAATGTCAGACAACAAAGCGCTTTTCCATGCCTGATTGGCGGAATAGTAGAACAATTTTCTCAACAAGTAGAAATTGGATTTTCGTTAGTTTTAACAATGTATTCATGGGTAAAGGTGTTGGATACAAATGGTGGAGAATGCACTACTCCTGTTTTGCGAACGGGTCAAATGCCTCTTCAGTGACTTGGGCTTCACGCGCGGTTTAGCGTGCGGAGGAATCTCTGCTCTGGGCCAAGAAACCCCAGTTTTAATTATTTTTATCAAAAGCCCATTAAAGGAATGAGTAATTCGTAGACGAAGAGGTCTTCTGTTTCCCTACCGCATTGTCCTGGTCATATAGTCTGTGGGACACGTTTCCACTTGGGAGGAGGGAAATATAAATGCACCATATGGTTTGTTTCAGTTGCGGCCAAGATGACTAAACACCCTGGTAGCAATTTCCCATGGATGTGTAAATTTGTGCTTCACCCATTGACGAGGATGGTTGTCAGCTTTGACAGTTCAATTAGTATGATTCGTCAAAACATCTGCCCATCCCTGCTGTTCCAGTCTACTCCGTCTCCATAAAAGCGTAAATTGGGGAAGCAGAGCAGTTTTTTTGCAGAATTAGGGTTTCATGAATTTATTCTCTACATTATAGCTTGTTCAGATTTGAGGGCACTAACGATATCCACATTTCTACTCCTGAGATTCGAATGTATTCATTCATAAGGAAAGTGGGTCGGTGGCCTAGCCGTTAAGGATAGCTGTTCGAGAATTTCATTCCCGCTTCCCACACACCGTTCAAGGTCGACTTTTAATTTTCTAGCACAAATGCAATGCTTTGTTTTTTCTTTTTAAAGTCCAACTGTCAGTTAAGACCCCTTTGGTCGGCCATTGTACCTCCGCCGGGTGGGCTGACCTCTAGATCATGCCGACAGCCTCAGCTCCTTCTCTTGTGTGATGTGTATTCTTCGTCTCTGGGAAAGTCATGGAGGGCTACGTCAGTGGCTGCGAAAAGCAAACCACAGCTTAAAGTACTTCCATCCTGATTTCTACTGCCGTGTGGTACACCTCAGCAGGGTAAAATAAGTGCGCATATTCCATGAACGGAGAAATCATTGATGACTTCAAGCAGAAAGGCCTAAAAATTACGTCCACTTCCGGCAACCGCCCTAGTCTCGTGTTCTGCTAGAAAGCTATTAACAACGGAACCGACACTAGCCGTGGAGTTTCACTACCGTATCCTCATAAAGGTGTTGATTAAGTGAAGGCGCGACATCTCTCACTCCTCTACTAGCCGGCTAGAACCTAGGTAGGCATATGACAAGCAACTCCAAAGAGGAATAGACACGAAATTCTATCCCAAGGAAGTGTGTTGAATACCATACTTCCTTTTATAAACCTTTTACGAAACTCTACTCGAACCCAGTGAAGTTGCCATCAAGTCTCGTCTCAGCTGCATAGAAATTTGGTGACTGGCACGGTTGACTCGTGGATGTTTTCTTACAGCATTAATTATTCTGTGATGAAATGACGGTAGAGGTTGAGCAAAGGGATTGTCGAGGACGATGCTCTTCCGTGTAATGAAGGGTCTCATCTACAAACTACCTTCGCGCTGGTTACGAAGGTGAAGTTTACGCACTAGTAGAAGAGGGAAAGCCACAAGGGTAGCACCGGGGACGGTAAGCAAAAGATGAGAGGCTACATAATGCTCGTGTTCTTTAAATGTACTCTGTACGCGGGAGGTGGATCCTAGACGAGCAAGTCATTAGTCTGGGCGCAAAGAGACCCTCCTTGTAATACCTATGTTCTTTAAATGTGCCTTGCAGGCCAGAGACGGGATGACAATTTTAACCTGGTTGCGGATCACTGTGGTCGCTTTTTGGAGGCTGACACACCCTCGTCCTCGTCCTTCAGCAGCTCAGAGGTCGTCTTGCCCGTCCAGGGCAATATAGCTATCCAACCCACCGCAATCGAAACCAGCAGCCATAAGAACCAAGTATTACAGTTGCACCACAGTGGGCTGGCGTTGTCACTTAGTAATCGCTGTATGCATTTATTTCGTCTGCTCGCATTGATGTTAGACTTACGTCGAATTCGGATTTGTTCACGTGTTATGTGAGATGGTGATAGTGGCCAAATTCGTCGATTTTGGGAATGATTGGCTTCGAAACTGTGTCAAGCCATCTGAGCCTCCATTTATGATATTTGTGTTGCATCTTCGCTATAAATCATATCGAGTTTTTTTAGTTAACTCTGCTTGGCACCTAGCCTTCTCAAAGGTAGCAAATTTAAGACCACTGTTACCGTTTTCGCTGCCATTATTGCCTAAATGTGTATATATATTCTGCCCAAGTATTATGCTTTCTTTTGTCTTCAAGGAAGTCACGGGGCGGCGTAATAACGACTGATTGGAACGTTGCATTTATCAAAAGGAATGGTAAAAAATGTTTTTGGAAAATTGGTTAAAGCCAACAAAATGATGTCAAGTTGCACTCCATGTGTTGAAAGGCGTTCAAGATTTGCTAGATTTGCTGGTCTGATTGAATGTATGCTTAACCAGTTGGTCTATTCAGGTTTCGGATACTGTAAATGCAATAGTAGAGGGTTCTTCCTCTTCCTTTTACCGCCCTTGTCACTAGAAGTCTGAACACGCTTCGGACATGTTTATTATGGGTAAGAGAGAGGGCACAACGGGACCTTGTAGGAGAGTGCAGGACGGGAGTAAGTTGCGCTCCTGGAAGTTACCACGCCGCTCCGCAACCAGGTTCAAATTGTTCTCCCGCCTCTGGCCTACAAAGTACATTTAAAGAACATAAGCATTACACAGTCCCCTCGTCTTTTGAGTGCCGTCCTCGGTGCTACTCCTATTGATTCCCCTTTTTTTAAACTATCGAGTGGTTTTCTTTCTTCTACGATTACGGAGGTTTCGTCCTCGTAAACGAGCGGAGGAGCACCTCTGTAAGGTCGGATCTTATTGTGATGGACGGTTATTGGCTCGATACGGAGGTCTGCATTCCAGACGAGGTAGTTCGTGGGAGACATAACTTTTACTACGCGGAAGTGGTCTTTACTTCAAGGATGGTGAAATTTGCAATGTTTTCCAGGTAGAGGAATCGGCCGATATATTTGGACGAGATCACCTTCATGGTAGGCGGTGAGTCGACTGTGCTTGTCGTAGTATTTCTTTTGTCTGGTATGAGAAATTTGTAGGTGTCGACGGGCAAAATTAAACGTCTTTCTTACCACTTCTTTGAGACGTAGTACGCACTCCGGGGCATTGTCAGTAGTCACTTCCTTACCTGGTAGGAATACGTCGGAGGGGACTGTCATTTCGCGGCCTGTGAGCATCTTGAATGGAGAGACACCGGTTGATGTATGGGCCGTAGCCCTATAGGCGAGAAGAGCGCGTCCAAGGTTTAAATCCCAATCTTCCGGTCGTGTCTCCTTCGCAAAAGCCCTTAGTAGTCCTATCAGGGTCCGGTTGGTTCTTCCCACTTGTCCGTTGCATAGTTCAGCTAAGAGTCGGCTTTCGAAATTAGGACCTTGGTTGCTATGGGCTGATTCGGGCACTCAGTGTTGACAGATCCAATGATTGAAAAAGGTTGGCGCGACTGTCTCGGCGTCTTGCGACTTCATGGGTTCTGCTTCGGTTTGTTTGATTGCCCAGGTCTTGGTAGAAATCATTAGAGGGGAACTGGACAGCACATTCAATGGCTACCATTTCACCGGTCCACTTAGACCGGCAAAGAAGGTAAGTTGTTGCGTCTAAAAGTGCATTGACAGTTTTCTTTTAGATTTTATTTAGCACTGTTCCAGAGCGTATCACGCGCCTCGACGACGCGGATACTAGAGTTCCGGTGTCAGAACGGGAGACCAAGAGCTCTCACTCGATTATTGGGCTCAATGGAGAGGGAATCGAGGGGGTGCGCCAGACTGGAAGAGTAGAACTGACCCACTTATTTTGCGTAACCCTCTTAGTTGACACGAGAAGTTCTCGATGAGGCAATCGCGATGGTTGGAGTTGGTGTGACAACTTACGAAATCGTTTGAATTGTCCACGAGGCCTGCATAGATCGGGAGAGTTATCCCCACCGCTCAATTATTTCAACTTTCCCAAGTCCTGCTGCAGTTTGTCATGGTATTCTCAATCAGCGGCCTCTTGCCGAAGGAGACATTCTTAACAGTAAGTCCTCGGCATAATATGAAATTTATACAAGTTAAAATCGGAATAAGCTGCTTACTGATTTAACCTCACGAATGAGTTCTGTGTGGATTATTTTGATCTGAAGAGCGCTTTGGATACGTTCACTTCAAACCGTGCGTAAGCTAACACTATAGCTTGACAGCACCATCCTCACAAGACAGGTACATTTAAATCGGCGTAATTTTTAAGCAAATTGAACAAGTCATCATCAGAAGTGACAGCGGTTAGAGGTAAACTGGATTTGTGTAAGACTTTGCTGATTCCAACTTTGGTGCTATTCCATCGTTTATTGCTCAGTGGTACTTTTCCTCATAATGTAATGCTGACGGTTTCTACCCTTGACCCTTCTTTGATGATCAGTTGACATAACCACCTACTTTGGTGGTTTCCATGGCAATTTAAACGAGACGGTCTTCGTGAGAATCCTCAACAAGAGATCTATTCGATTGGTGAATAACACCTACAACTGCCTGGCCAAGTCAGTGGATGCTGGTGAGCCCTTTTGCTTTAATCTTTGCACATTTACTCAATTCATCGAGGTCGCATACCTTCCGAAGTGCGTCTGTGTGCTCATTTAGGTCTCAATTTTTAGCCCAATTGCGCATTCTTTTATCTGTTTGCCTGCTTTGAAGGGCGTTTATCGTATCGTGGTGTGTGCCAGATATGTCGAATTGGTGTCGCTGGTGCCCTGCGTAGGTCGTGCATGGACAAAGTGAGCTTGGGGCGACTGTTTTACTGTTTGCATGTATCCAACAACGTGTGGAAATAGAAGTTTCTTGCGAAAAGTAAAGGCTCACTTCTATCTTCTAAGGAGTTTACACAAAGTACTGCAGGAAGGCGGGACGTTCGGCCGTCGATCAGTAATAAATTTGAATGGTTTGAATGAACTCTCTCGAAGAATTCTGTCTGTCTGTCGTCTCTTGTCTCGATCGTGGTGGTTATCAGCATTTCCCGCCTACAGGACAGCAATACATAGCCCGTGGAACGCCTGGATCACCCTGAGCGCTTGTTCATAAACTGCTGTGTGGCGAAATGGCAAAAGTGATAGATCCTTTTGGAGGAGTGGGAACGTTAGCACGTTTTTTATCCACACACACAGAATGTTTCAGCTGTGCTGGCAGGTGCTTTTCAGTTGTTATTTAAACTTGAAGCGAGTTACTCGTTGCTCTCTTATGTGAACTTAAAGACTTTTGTATGAGGTGAACCCCTCCATTGACCGACCTCTACTTTAAATGGCAATGCTTTCTGACCATTAAATAGATCATTTGACTTAAATTTTTGTAAACCGATGAGGTGATAATGTTTTCACCTACCGCAGTTCGTGTGGGGATGAAGTATTGCGAGATGGGAGACGTCAGTCAACGGCACGCAAATGTTGACGGTTTTTTGGGTGGTGCGAACCTACTGCGGCCACGGTGTGTACAGACTCTTCCACTGTCCACCCAACACCCCACTATGCTCGTAAGTCACTACTCATCAAAACTTGCCGCCCGAATAATTCTTCTCCTGAGTCTACTTATTTGCTCCATGATACCTGGAGAACCACTGGGTCAAAGTGTTTGGGCCCATTAAGCAGCAGTAGCGACTGTTTTACATAATAAGGCTAAAGTTTGTAATTGGGTTGCGTTTTAAATGCGTAGCAGTGATAAAACCGTTTCGACAAAATTAACAATGTCGTAAAGTAGTGCAGGGGCGACTTGCCTTGTTTTAGCCCCAGGTTTCTCAGTTGTTTACAACACCTTATTTCGCCCCATTTGGACTCCTTTCAGACATCGCTGCGTTACCGGTTCCAATTAGGTTTGATTGGTATTTAAAACTGCAGGCATTTTATTTGCAAAGTGACCTGAACCGAGGCTTATATAATGCCGTAAACGAGTACAAAAGGTCCTTTTATTTTACGTCTACTTCCCCTAATAAGGTATAACTCATTACAAAACCTACTTACTAAATTAATTTAAGCACACGCTCTACAGCTCTCTATTTATCACCGACAGAAAACAAAGCCGTGGGATCGACAGCTCCAGGTCATTGTTTCACAATTAAGCCACCGATCAACGAGGGCAGCTGGAAGGATGAAATGTGGCCGGACAAATGGACAGCTGCCACAATCGGCGGTTTGCGATCCGCCCAATTCGAGCATACCATGATTGTTGTCAAACGTGGCGAAGTAATCGAAACACCTGCCATGCTGGAAGGCGGCCCTCCACTGGAGGTGGTGACTGCACGCCGCATTTCTGTTGCTGCTGGCGACCGCATTTTGTGGACCAGTTGTACGCTCTGAAAATGAATGTCAAAGCCATTTTGGAGTAAAAAGCCATCCCGAATCCGACAATGAATTGAAATGGCGGTACCTGAGGCCCTGTGAATTTTGGCTCCGCCTTTTGAACCCTCGTTTATACCTGCTGCTGACGATAACGATAATTTTGATGCCAGCTTTGATGAATTGCACAACCGATTATTGCTTGCATTCGACTTGTCACCTTCGAGTCAGTCACCTTTGGTTTGAAATTAGGATTGATGTCTCCGTAGCAAAATTTTTTCCTAATTTAATATTTCTTTGAGGAACTAAGTCTCTTTCCTTGAGTTTGTTATTTATTCTCAGAATGCTCCTTGTTTGATGAATGTAATTATGCAGGAGTGGTATTTTCTGTAGTTATGGTACAAATGTTTTGTATTTTTGGAACCTAGAAGCAGGTAAGATCCGATGCTTCCTTCAGTGGGAGCATAGTGAATTCCGCCAGACCCCAGGAAACCTGTGGTAGTTACGAGATCTTGATAAATTTTGAAGTTCTCCCAACTATTTCATTTTGAAAATCGTTGAAGTGATCACTTAAAACAAGTTTTATTTTAAGCTTCATAGAAGGGTCAGATTAAGGAGTGTAGGCACATAAATAAATCTTTTGATAAAGATCAGAGGTGGACAACAGGTATAAATGTGGAATGGCGGTGGTTATCGCCGCTTTTCGTCAGCGGTATCTCACCGCATCCATTGGAGGAGCTGCTGACTGCAATCCGGCATCAGATGCCGTCCCCAGCACGGTCGAAGAGGAGGGTTAGGTAAGAGTTGGAGCTCCTTGGGGATCTGCTGACGCATGCGGCGCGCATTGATGGCGGTCTAAGTGACCATCAAGAGGGGATTGATGTTTCTCATTCGGCACAATCCACCTCACTGCTTCTCCAAGACAGCCTTTAATGGGCATTTGTATGTGCGACCTTTTGCTTGATCTCATGATGCCTTTTTCCCAGTGCTAGCGGAACTGTGGAACGTGGGAAAATGCGGGGATTCACAGGCTGCTTTCCCGATGAGTACCTGCGAATTGTAAAAGAAAAGTGAGGTGTGCTTCTTCTTTTTTCTTCTTCTTCTTCCTTCCTTCCTTCCTTCCCTTTCTTCTCCTCCACCTTCTCCTCTTTTCCCTTAACGCAGGCTTGCAGGTGAACTATGAAGTGAAGGACTTACACATTCCTTACGAGGAGGATGAGGGGCAAGTGCAGGTGCAGGGAGGAGGGACAACCCTTTCAGTCACCAGCAGTAGAACTGCCTCCTCGCCCAACCACGTGGTTGGTGCCTAGTGAGGAGGTGGGACGATGAAGTGTAGTCAAGGCAAGTTACAACCACACACGGGTTATCATCATCACCACCATCATCATCGTCGGCCGTCCCTCTAGAGGAAAGGCACGAGTTGGAGGACAATGCTCCCCTACCCCTCCTCTCATCGGCTCTCGACATCGTTAACCCAGACAGCATGTCGGGTGAGTGAATGCTACCTACTCACCTTTCTTGATTCTCTACCAACCCATCCACCATCCATCTTTATCGCCATCATCGATTTCGCTCTCATTAGACAGTTGGGTCGGAGGCTCACCAACAGTCCCTTCGCCTTACATTAAGTGCGCCTTTATCTACCTCTACTACTACTACTACTACCACTGCTTCTGCTGTTATCAATACGCCTCAATGCGCCTTTTGCCTTTGCAGTGAAGAAGACGCCTTCGCAACAACATTCGACGCGTGCTGCGTTCTCTTTCTTCTTGTTGTCCTTGTCGTTGTCGCCGTTGATATTTTTGTTGTAGCTGTTATCGTTTCGGGTTAACTGACCAGTAAATAGAATGTATTTGTGCATGCTTGACCGAAGTGGATGATGCCTTCCAGCGCCACTATCACATCGTCCAAGCCTTCGGAGAGTAGGAAGTGAAGAATGGTCCTCATCACCATACGGCGACGTCATGTTTGCTACGTCAATACCTCCAACTTCTGGTGGCGCTGTGGCAGTTGCGACAAGACTGCGGACAGTTGAGTCGTCAATTGCTTCAGGTGAGGTGATCTTGCTCGTTGGCCAAGTGCGAACATCTCACCTTTGGCATTACTCCGCTCATGTAAGGATGTTTTGTCTTTCATAACGTTGTCCTTTGTGTCCTTCGTGTCCGCATACTTTCAATTCGTGTGTTAGTTGTTGGCCTTTGCCCTCTGCCTGTCCTCTCCCCTCTTCATTAGGAGAAATGAATGCATGGTAGTGGTGACTCACAGTTGCTAGAATGTCCGCGTGGGTAGAAGGTGGTGTGCTTATTGGGCACTTGGCCTTTCCACTGCTGGCTACTTGAGGGGCTGATTGTATGCTAAGATGGAACCACTTGAGACTATTATTTGGCAGTGTGCGCAGTAGGTGGTGGAGGAGTTGGTGTGGGATGGGAGGACCGGCGAAAAAAATCTGAAGAGGGTGTGGAAGAAGGTGGGAAGGGAGACCTACTACATCATCACACATGACCTAGTGGTCCACACTGATGGCAAGTTGTGTTACAATGTGCGAGGCTCGAGTGTTCACGCAAATGGGCATTCGTTTCGAGGAGAAGTAGAAGGAGGAGGTATCAGGCTACTATTTCCCTTCCTTACTGCATTTTCCTACAGGCAACGATGTGCCGCCTTGTGAAATGTGGTAATGCTGGCCGACTCACTTCTCCCAGTTAGTCAATGGCGTCCGGCACGCGCCAGTGATGTCTGCACGCTACTAAAAATGGGAACTACGTGGGGCAATAACAACAAACGCACAGCCGCGTCATTTGTGAAAAGCCCAGCAATCAACATCGACAATAGCATTGTCTGTAATTCAAACCGGTGGCTGTAATGCAGATACGTGTGACTGCGGTGAAAGCATAGCGTCTGCGGAATGCCAGTGTTGTAATGCGAACCTATGTGGAGGAAAGGGAGAAGGCCACACTATGTTAAATCTGTGACCAACGCATTCCCAGCAATTCTCATCAACATAAAAGCATAGAATTTCCGAGAGATCAAGCTCATAATAGGATCGAACGTCAACCTGTGAGGCCTACAGAACCTTCAGGCGGAGTAGATCTTGCAAGAACTTTTATTTGCAGGATACTTTTGAACGAAGAAAGCGGTATCGCGGAGAAGAAAGGACCGTGCTATTTTGATTAGTTACCATAAGAAATTGTGTATTTAGGCTCAAGAAAAGACTATGCACGCCTTGGAAAATGGGATGGTAAACTGCTCGTTCGTAGATAGCCAACGATGTGTTATTGAGTTTATGAAATGTTGCAAATTGAGAGACCTCGCAAGTCGATGGCCAAGCAATCGAAAATGTCGCTTTTGTGTGGCAAAGAAGTCCTTCAAATTTTTTCTGCGCTGTTCATGCATGGCATTCGCGATCAAGACTATTACAGCTGTTGTACATCTAAATAAAATGTTACATCACTTACATTAAGCTTCGATCAGAGGTGATCTCAACCCTTCAAATTTATTTACCGTAAATAAAATCGACGCATACGTCTTCATGCTGAAGAACAGAGAAAACTTTCAGACTTAGTGCGTCGATTTCCTAACTCTTTTTTCCCAAATCTTTAACAATAAACCTAATGAGAAACCTCCACGGCTTTGGGACTGAGCCGAAGGCAGAGAGCTGATGCATCTCTTGTATTTTCTTGCTGTATACTTTGGTAAGTAAGCGCTGATCTTCAACTCACCTTGGCAACAGTTTATCGGTTGGACCTTCAACTGTGAAAAAGAGATGCTGTCGTCGCAACTAATGCATCCTACTTTCTCCTACTAATGGCAGCCGACGTGGTGTGCGTCGACGTGGTCCAAGTAGCACTTATCAGGTCGCAAAACAACGACACATCAGGTGTGTGCAGGCAGGAACCAAGTTTCTTTTCAAAGATAGCTTAAGACTCCGACGCGAAAACATGTACTTCTAAATCAAAACTCGGGTCCAATTGGTGAGAACATGCAGCCTTACCAAGGTTTCACTTCCACAATTGAAGTAGAGCATCCTATCCCACGACAATTTAGCATCGGTGTCAAATATTTAGCAATGAAGTGACTTTTGATGTACCAACCCAACGCTGAAAAGGGTCCTTAAAAGTCCTAATGAGTTGTACCGAACTTTGAGATTCCAATGTTTCACCCGGACCCATTCCATTGGTAAAGCTCACAAAGCAGAGTTCGGCCTCAACATCAAGTAATATGTAGGCATTTATGTGCAAATAAATCGTCAAGAGCATCATAATAGCTGAGTTTGTACAGAAGGTGATGCCAAGATTGACTAGACTGGTACAGTCTGACTCACGAAGATGTGAGACGGTAATCAACCTCCTGCAAATTGAGCTACTCCTCTAATCGCCTGTTGGTTCCCAAATCCACCTCCATAACGGTGCGATCTGTCGTGCAATGATGCTGCATGCGGATGGCAATGGGAGCAATGTGTGTGCCAACAAAGAACCACTCACCATGTCGTCCTCAACGATTCAAGAGAATTCCCATTCCACAAGAGGAAAAGGCGATGCACCGTCCAGGACCTTTCCGCTTACAGATAATGGTGATGATGATGATGATGAACATCATACACTGTGTGATGCTGTCAGATCATAAAAACGATGTGCCCTCTTCCACCTTATCAAATTCAAGCGGTCAGACACTGACTAATGCACGTTGGAACGGCATGACAATGGGGCCTTGGAGACAGCTTTCGCAGTCAGTACAAATGACTAAGTAGCGTCAATCTACACTCGTCAGTTTACGCAGAGCAACTGCAAACTGGATAGGGTCAATTAAGTGAAGTAGGGTTTATTCATGACTTCGCTCCTGACTGCACAACTACCACTTGCTTTAGTTCGAGCATCGTGGTCGGTTGGTTGTCCTGTTGGAGGGGAGCTATTTGGTCCAGTTCGCCATTCCAAGTATTTCTCATCTACGCAACCTAAAATGAAGTTTTAGCACCGTCATACCCACGTGTGCATTTCACACGCAAGGTCTTACAACTTGCCAGTTTGAAGCTGATTCATGGTACTACAGGCCCATCTATTCCCCCACTCGATGAGCCTCCCATGGAAATCGGGGCTGGCAAACAAAGCACCACCGGCGCCCTGTTGCCGTATAGAGAATCTGTGCAGGAATTCAATGCTAAGTAATTCGACCTGTTTGCTACTACTTGATTTTGTTTTGAAAACTATGGTGCCGATTGCATCCGCGTTCTGCCCTACCAGTAATTCTGGTTGATTGTCGGCACTTGAGTGCTTAATCATAGATCATTGAGCATACATGGAACGACGCAGGTGAGTTTTTAGGACCGAGTGAAGTGGTATGCATGTCAACTTGGCTTATACCGAAACAATCAGTGGTTCTAAGCGACGGTTTTGAAAAGCCATCTTCAATTTGTGGAGGTTGCTTAGATAATGGCAAATTGTGTGAATGTAAAAGTGGTTCACTGCTCCGAAGCTAAAGTAATTATGCGCAATATGGATTAATCTGTGCTTTATGGCGGCATTTAACGCGCTACACTCGAAGATGAGGCCGTCAAGTAGGTTCAGAGTCGAATAGTGTCTTGTAGATCTTTTGCTATCTCGAATTATTATAGCCACGAAGGTGAATTAAATCCGTTAGGTACCTAGCAGATGGTGTAAGAAGGGGACAATTGGTCCCCATCATGCGTAGGTATTACATTATGACAAATTGAATCACAACTGGCTGGTGCCCTGGTCATTGAAAGTCGTCCGTGTTGAGGAGGTTTTTGATTTCCATTGATTGTGTTGACAGGAATGACACAAGTATCCATTGTTATTGCCAATAAAAGCTGAATTGCGGAATAAACACACCCGAATTTAAGTTTTACCAAGGGGATTCGTCTGCTGAAAACGGTAAGAAATTAAAAATAAATGACTACTTCACGAAGCACACAAGGCAGCAGAAGGTATCGACATGTAACCAGGTCTCTGAACGGCTACTGAATCAGACAACATTGGACTCACTTCGCCTTTACATTCACATCGTAGTCCAGCGGTCACTCACCGACCCACACACACACACACACACACACACACACACACACACGTCTCTGCACATCACAAGGCAATCTTTGCTTAAAACCGACCAAAACAAATGCATTCGCGCGAAGGACAATAATTTGTGACTACTTTTATCTATGAGAAGTTGATTTCCTTTTTATGGCGATACTTGAAGACGTCTCCTTAAAATCGTTGCATCGAGGAAATAAAGCCCTTGTACCGTGTGGCCTGAAATTGTGTGATGCATTTAAATGAAAATATTTGGGTGTGAAAGTGAAAAGAACGGCACAGGCTTATCCCAAGTGGTGATATTGCATTCCCCACCCAGTGCCTGCGGCCATTACTTGGAAGTGATTCAATGAGATTGGAACCAGTTAGAGCCTGTCCCATCAAATTCGGTAAGGTACTACCATGGGACGTGTCGTTGAGGGGCTTGTTTTTAAAATCAGCTGAGGTTTCAGAGCCCTGTCATTACCCTTCTCCATTTCAGCTTCTTGGTTTTGTGGTGCAAGCCCAGCGTTTGCACTACAACACGCCGCTATGCCCTTCAAAGCTTCCACAAACTACTGGAAGGACCGCGAATCAGCATGAATACAGTAACAATTGTTCTTCCTATAAAATATTCGCATTAGCTGAGCTATCCGTACCATGTCTTGGTGCACCACTCGTGTTAGCGCTGTGGCTATTTCGTGTACCCTTTGCCGACAATTTGGAACCTCTGATGAAATATTTGAAGATTTAACCACCTAAAGCATCCCTTTGGCATCTTGGGTGAGGAGGCAAGTCAATAGCGGTGAAATAGCGATGCACAAAGTAAAAGCGGCCTTTAGCGAAATAACAGCCGCTCTTACAATATTTACTTTTCGGCAATAAATTCGCATTGCGATCCGTTCAAGCGAAAACTTTTTACAAAATCGCCTAATTGTTTAGCAATGCGATTTGAAACACAAGAGTTGAGGATATCGTTTTGCCAGTTATGTGTTGTACCTTGTTTGTTGGAACTACTGGTTTCGGTCTAGGTCACAGAGGTGGCCGTACCACCCTAGCTGCGTGGGGTGTCCTCCGGGTCATTCCAGCAGCCTATTTTCCTCTGTCCGTTGAATATATATATCTATACTCTGCCCTAGCGTTCTGCCTTCTTTCGCCTTCGAGAGGGCCTTGGGACGCTACATAAGTGCTGCTGCGACTTGTTCGCTAAACGATGAGTCGTCCACCCGAGAAGTTCTCAAGTTGGTTTTCTCACATGCTAACTCAATCTAAATCAAAGTTCTTCGTCACGTACGCCGGTAGCCGGCATTAAATCAATCTCAAGGGTAAGTCTAACTGCACCAAAATATGTTCGAAAGCCATATCATTCCTTTAAGATCCGAAAAAGCCTTAGACGATCCTCAAGCAAAACATTAGGAACTAGCAAGTAGATTGCAAAGTTAGGAGGCACGATCACGTCCACTCATCTTGTCCTTGCATTATTTTGGGCAAAGGAAGAGTTGCGTGCTACGAATCTAATTTGACAATTTTTATACTGCTCCCAAATATTCTTGCATATTTTTGTAGTGTAAGACATAAATAGCAATCAATTGAAGTTGGCCTATTTAGTTGGGTAAGAGTAGCCACTTGTGACAGCAAATTGCTGGCAACATACACGTTCAGTGCCGGACCGAAGTAGTGGAAATGGAAACACTGCGCTTTTGTGCTAAAAAGCGTGGAAGACTACAAGTGAATTCAGTAAGCGACCTGATGGGTGTGGTGGTTGGAGAGGGTGCGTAACAAGCGTCGTCTCACTTCATTCCTCTGAGATAGACATTTCTCATTTGCTAGAGATGACAACAAGGTGGAAGGTGGCTGCTCTGACGCACACAGCGCCCCATCAACTCACAACTCCCAATTTCAAACAATGTTGGCACCTCCATCAGTTAATGCAAGTAAATGGGTAAAACAGCGTCCACTTTGCTGCTGGTGCTAGTGGGACATTAAAAGTGGTGCTTTCTTCAGTTAAATGCCATCACTATGTTCCGTTTCATGCAGCACATGCGACCTCTACTTGGAGTGCCTGTTTCACAGCAAACAGTTCATCCAGCACCGAACACACCTGTAGGAAGACTCCGTCAAATAGTCTACTTGGCCATGTTTTGTGATGTTATCAGAGTCGCTTTGAGAAATATTCATCCGAGGCATTGATTAAAAAGTGGTTTTCTTCTTCTTGCTTCAACTATCGTCCTCTGTTCCCGTGCGTGGCATACACTATCAAAGGATTAAAAGTAGACATTACTTCAATCAACCATAAGGTAATCATTAATGGCCTTGCAAAAGTAAACATTGAACATGATCAGACTAACGAAAAAGGAAATAGATTAAAAGAAACAGGCCTAAATTAGACTTGAGCGTAACAGCATCAATTGGCCAACAGTGTAGTTGCATGACTATGACGCCGGGACCACCACGAAGGGTGACGCATAGCAGTTATTGCGCATTCCGTGCAAAATTTCACTCATTGTCTAAGCCAATCTTTCAAGTTGGCACTGCTTAAAGGCAAATGAAATTCCACTACAATGCGATTGCTTTCGGCACGTCAGCGTTTCTGGAAATGGCTAGTTGTTGCTTACCAAATTCCCCTAGTGGAAAGACGGCCATCAAAGTCCAGTTGGTTAGTGCCGTCCTAAGAATAGCACCACTACTACAGAGTTCTGCCAGTTACGTGACGGCCAACCGTAAGCCATTAACAGAGATTAGTGCTCGGGAAATAATTCCTTAAGGCATATGATTGACCTGTCGTAAGTGCGGTTAAAGGTGAAATGAAGGAGGCCGACGTGATTGGCACTTGGCGGTGGTAGGTCACCCTGTGTCTGCATGGTCGTGAATGGATTGCTACTGACTTTTACAAAATTCCTTTTCATATGAGACTCATCTTACCCAAGGTGATTTAATCACAATGGTGAAGAAATGACAAGCAAATCATGCTGCCGTGGGGACAGGGAAATCGGGATGTGCAGAGTGCAGAGTGTGATGCCTCAGTCTGTGAGTGAATTGAATTGTGTGTGTGGGCGTGCATGGGCACACAACCATAAAAAAGCTTCTACTTGTACTCAACAATCGCACCATTGGATGACAAAGTGAAGCACACGCAACCACTCAAGCATCAAGTATCACTGGCACACCATCCTATCACAGCGAAGGGTGAAGAGTTATAGCTCACATTGAATGGGCTGTGAGCACACAACAATGATCCAAGCTCTTCATCAAACCACAACTCATTTCCATTCTAACCAATGCGACTTTCAGCTCATTCCTTCTCCTCTACAAGGTGGAAAGTGGCATTGCTCCTCCTCTGTGTGTACCTAATCTACTCTCTCAACGTCTACGCTCCCTACTTTAAAATCAGTGCCACCGGGGATAAGGTTAATCACTCACCTTCTCACATCACTTATTGTAAATGGAATGACACTATTTTGGCGAAATCAGTTGGCAAATATGAGCTGCATCAATGCAATAAAAGTAACTATTCGTATCCTAAAGGTAAGAGACTCTCCACAGCCTGCAAAGACGGCAATAAATTCATTCAGATGAGAGGTTTTGATACGACTAACTATATGATAATAGAAAGGTGGTATAAAGTGTGGTGAACAAAGTGTAAAAAGCTTTAAATTAGTTAAATCATCCAAATTAATTGTTTACTATTTAGTGTACAAAGCAAATACCCGCAAATCGGCAATAATTGGGAGAAAGTGAAACGCGGACTTCGCAGACTCCATTGTGTTTCAAGTAATGAAATTAGGCCAACTTCAGCAAATTAGAGGACACTGGTTCTTTCGGCGGCTAAAATGAGTACTTTGGAGTATTCGACAAATGCGTGACAGTCCAAGTGACAAATTCAGGAATTAGTGCTTAAAAGGGAGACGTTGGTTAGGTTGAAGGCATTGGGTCATTTCTACTGAAGAAAATCAGTGAGAATTAATTATTTGGGTCCCACAAATATGCTCGCACATGTGCTGTGTGAGGAGCATGATAATCTACCTCTCAAAGTGTGGACTTTAGCTTTAAGAGGCTTATTAGAAGAGAAGTGCAAAATGATGTAAAGTTATCTTTAAAAAGCACCTTGGCATAGTTTGAGATCACCAAGAGGAGCGAAAAAGATGTCTGAACAGTTGACTTGTTTGCGTGCACTGTAAATGTAGCAATTCATGCCTTTCAACCGCGTGAATGTGAGATTCAGCCTGTACTGCACCATCCCCGACCACGTATCATCAATGATCATGGGCTTGATGAAGTGCATTGCCAGAGCTATGTCGTGCACATGGCGGTAGCTCCACATGCTGTAGATGCCCAAGTACTGTGGTGTATGCATTGGCCAGGGGATTTCACGCTTCGAGAAAGCCCACTGCAAATAGCCGCTAGTGTTACGGAAGACAGGATTTGCAATCACTTCGCAACCGTGGTTCAGGTTATCTCGCAGCTCCGGCGTCAAGCCACGAAGAAAGTTAACTAAATAGTTGGTATTTACGGCACAGTCATCATCAAGAAAGACGAAGATGGGTTTGTAGGGTCGACAAAATCGAGCCGCCCATTGGAAGGTGTGGAAGAGTTTCAGCGACAAGTTGTAGTAGGAGTCCTCGTAGTCACCAACAAGTAGGTCATCGTGTTCGTGCATTTCTCGTAGCAGCATTCTTCTCGTCTTCACTGGAAATTGCGAATGCACCATCAGCTTTTCTCCTGCTCGATTACGAAGTGTTACATTAAATCCATCCCGTTGAAACACATTACTCAGCGTAGATCGTGGTAATCCGATGGAGAAGATGAGGTGGATGCTGATATTGGAGTGAGGAAGGTGGTAGAATTGACGTAGATGATTTCTCTCCTCAAAATTGTAGACTCCTGACTTGTAAACAATAACCACGATTGGGTGGGGCAACCCACCGGTGAGACCAATTTTGGCCTGTGCAGGTGTTAGAGGAGAGCAGGCATTGGTGGGAACTTGAAGGAATCGGATGCGTGGATTGAAGATGGGAGGCTAAAGTAAGATTGCTAGGTCATAGGATACGTCTCGTAAGACAGTATTTCGTGGGAGAGAAAAGAGATCGTATTGTCACGAAGAGAACATCAAATACCTATTTGTGCAGATACACATGCATACAGAAGGCAACTACACCAGCTGCCATTATGTGTGATTTACGGCTGTCCAAAACGTGCTCACCTGTGAAACCGGTTTGCCATTGATGATGGATTGTAGTGTCTCCCGCACAGGAATCGACAGGGGATAGAGTTGGTAGACGCTACGATCGAAATTCTTTAACCACTCGGCGTCCGGAATGCTTGCCAACTCTTCGAATCTCAAGCGTCTGCTGCTTCCATTTATTCGGATTTTCGATTCCTCAATCGTGGCTGATGTGATCTGTGAATGGGATTTTTCGTCGAAGCTCTTGTAACACAGATGCAGCTCATATTTGCCAAATAAGTTGGCCAAAATGTTGTCATTCCATTCACAATAAGCGATACGAGAAGATGAGTGATCATTTTTATCCTCGGTGGTACTGATTTTAAAGTAGGGAGCGTAGACGTTAAGAGTGTAGATTAGGTACACACAGAGGAGGAGCAATGCCACTTTCCACTTTGTAGGGAAGGAATGAGCCAAAAGTTGCATTGGTTAGAATGGGAATGAGTTACTTGTGATTTGATGAAGAGCTTATATCATTGTTGTGTGCTCACAGCCCATTCAATGTGAGCTATAACTCTTCACCCTTCGCTGTGATAGGATGGTGTGCCAGTGTTACTTGATGCTTGAGTGGTTGCGCCTGCCTCACAGCGGCATTCGGCAATGTGTAGGTAGAAACTGGTGAAGCCGCACCTCACCTTAATCACCGACTGCGGCACTACACCTGCACACATCTCTTCACCACAGTGTCTAAGTTGCTTTGAGTAAGCGGGATCGCAAGTTACAATGCACTTGTGCAAACACAGGCTGACATACTACTAGGTGGTCACAGTAGCAAGTTTGACGTGGTTTCGCCCATCTGCTTGCTTTAACTCATGCAAGAATCGATGTGTTGAACAACGCCTGTGTGTTTTGTGGCAGTAGTCGTGCAACTCTGTTCAACTCGTCTTCTAATGAGCCCCCATTATGCAAAAACTTTCGTTTTAAAGAGTAGATGCCCACACATCTGACCAAATCACCAGGCTCCAAAGCGGCCCTTAATTGTGGAATCTACCTAGGAGATGTAAACTCATCTCTACTACCTAACTTGGAATTGTTCAGTAGCCCTCTAACTGAACATCTCCTTTAAACACTCATTTGACAGATGTGAGCTCTGCTTTCACCGACTTGTCAATCAGACTGTCATGTGTTTACACATTCACCCAAAAAGAACCTATTTCAACAGCCGAACCAACTAATGTCCTTAATGAGAACTTTGCTTCGGCATCCGAAACAATTGCTACTCGGCCAGCATTGCTCCACTTCTCCTACTTCAAGAGTGATGAGTTCTCTTGCCCCTCCCCCACCAAAGTGTACAATATGCTTCCTCTAAATAAACACCACCTGCAGAACGCCATTAGGAGGACACTGCAAAATTATTTGATCATTTTAATGCCAACCATCCCATTTGCGGAACATTTTGCACCAGCCTTCTATTGTCTGATAAGCATCTACAAGCACTGCCAAAATGGGCTTTGTCGGTGTGTGGACTTGATCACTCACTTGAGCTGCTCCTGCACTGTTTTCACACCGTTCCTGTACTGTGCTCGTAAATCCATTCTCACGGATGCACTAAAGCCAGTCTCAAATGCTATCAGCCGGTTTTCTTGTCAGCGCTATTTGCAATTGCTTCAGTGAGACTAGAAAGCAACTCAACTTTGCCCATCACCTCTTGAGTGCAAAACCTACCCTCAGTAAAATAGTGTGTAAGGAACTTTGGGTCAAGGGGTTACATTATGCGACTAAGAAATGAAGGGATTGTGATTAAGAAGATAAAGAGGAGAGGGTCTTGGGTAGGAGGGAAGGAAGAAGCAAAGGGGAAGAGAATTAGGCGGCAGGAGCATTGGTTACGAGGATCCAACCCAAATTGCTGAACGTGAAGCGATCTTCTGTGGAGACCTCCCTCAGCTCAAATGGTGGTACCTCCTTCAGCAGGCAGGCAGGAACGGTAGAAAGAAAGAATTAGGACTTCCAAAACCTAACACCACTACACATGCACACGCAGTGGCACCTGTTTGATCAAATAAGAAACCTTCTGTTTCGAAAGGAAAGTGTCCTCTGCTACCTTGTGCAGTACTCATGGTTGGCGACAGATGGTGGCTACTCCACGTATTGCATGAAATTCAATTCAAGAAACACAATTTTAGCGCCCAACTGCCTATTCTATACCTCCCGACTGTCTGTTCATTCACTAACGATACCCACTTCATCCGAATGGTCTCAGTGTGTGAGCATAAACTGATCAGGTGTGGTGGATAACGAGAAGAGAAGGCCGCGACGTCAGTCTGACCAACTTGGCCTGGTTCCGAATTCTTAACTTTTTGCTGCAGTTTGACATTGCTCTCGAACAAAGCACCGCCTCACAAAGCACTTTCCCAAGCCATTTATTTTTGTTATCGTCAACAATGTGATAGTGTGAAAGACTGCTCACATCCACATTGTCTTGACTGCAATGAAGCGGATCACTTTCATTTCGTCAAATATTTTTGAAGTGGTTGCCCAATCACATTTTGTTCATGCTGCTTCCTTCACTACGCCCGCGTCTGTTCCACACTCATTTTGAAGCTCAAATGATCACTTGTTTGAATCAACGTGCTTCCATGGCATCGTTATCAGTGGCTCAATCAGAATGGAAGATCGTGCACCGGGGTTGACCGCACTCCAGGCATACAATGTAAACCCAAATCAGATTCTCACTTCCCAAGGCTTTCATTGGTTCTACCACTGAAATGCACCCATGAAGGGGTTCTGACTTGCTAATACCCCCTAAAGATATTTTTATAACATCCTCCGCATTTAAGTTCAGTTTCTCTATGGTTAATCATCTTCAGCCACAAATCCTGTGGCTGATTGGCAGGGACATACCTATCACACCGCATTTGTCACTCGCACTGCCCCAACGCTTCCCTTAAGCCATTTGCCATGTGGATGACCTATAATCTAGACGCACCCAACCATGTTTCGTATGGTGTAAGCACTCTCCTCCCATCCTGAATTTGACTTACTCATGCTTCCATTGTAAGCGAATGAAACGATGCTAGTTCCATGGCCACGATTCAATCCCTCGATGATTCACTCACGACTTCGATACCATGGTGCCCTCTTTTGTGTATGTCGTGGCAACCTATCTTTATAAAGGCAACAAATCGCATGCCATTCCAACTCCCCACGTTGCGAACCCACACTAACACTCTGGTAAAACTATTATCCTTCCAATTCATGGATCATCTGGGTTCACTTAATCAAATCTCCCAAAATCCATATGCGATTCAGCTTTGAAAATGTGGCACTTTTTTGCTCGGGTGGTACTGATAGCACCAACAAGTAACTAGCATTTTGATGCCGCCTGAGTTAAGCAATTTGCGGTTGTTGAAACATGCATGCGCAAAAGCACATGTGCACCTCCATTTTCCCTACTGTGCACAAACAATGAGGATGCTCGACACCAGCAAAGGTGATCAAATACGGCTGAAAGTTGAGCAGCAATTGCATGTGTAGGAAAGTACTCCCATTCACACTCGACCACCAGGCGACCGTGACATGTGGTGCCATGGAGATTAGCTGGATTAGGCATAGCTGGGCGTCTATATCCGCGCACAAGCCAATAATTTGGTCAAACCTTCTATGTGCGGTGACTAAGGAAGCATTTGTCTTTTGATTACACTCGAGCCCAGCCGGCAGTGCAGCTGCAATGCTGTGCAACAACAGGAAATGGGGAAACCGTTAAAAGATGCATTATTGACCAGTAATGGTGGAAGTCTTGTCAAGTTTCAGGACAAACAGATGTCGAAAACAGCGAAATGTGCCCACATTTGCTATGTACGTATCAGGCGCTCCAGCCGAGTGTGAAGCAATGTGGGATTATCTCTAGGCTGCGTATGATACAAATGGCAAATTTCCGAATTGCTGTACAGGTTATTAACGAATTTAGAAAGTTTCAAAATGCCCAGCAAAAGTGGCATCAAAGATGATGAATGCAGTTGTGCATTGTTAATCAGCCACCACAATCGCGCTATATGGGAGAACTATCCAAAAGGTTGAAAAAACTGGCAAGATTTTAGTTGATTTTAAGTCACCCAACCATTTCAGTGAAGAGAAGCGCACACGCACTAAGTCGTTTCTGTGCAAATCGCAATAAATATTCCTTCAAAGGTGCCACCTAACCAAAACAGCACAGCAAATATCCCGCAATAAATAGCTCACCAAATCTCTGCCATCGCTACTATAAACGTTTTAAATTACGCGTGCACACGGCATTGTCTACTTAGCATTATGAAGCCTCATTTGCTTCCGTTGCTTACAGGGATGGACATGCAGCATTGGGTGAACCTGTGGTCGTTTAATAATGCTGCGTTTCATTCGAACCAAGTGGAACACGGAGGTGGGAGATTCGAAAATTGATGCGCATAAGCAGTAGATTTGAACTATTTAAATCAAAATTGAAGCAAGTCTGATGGCAGAGCATCTTGTCTGCTGAGGTTTGCTTGCAATAATCCAATTCCAGACGCCAATGCCTCAGATGATTTGGTGCACCTCACATGTCAGAGTTGCGTTTCGCCTGTCACGCCCATCACGTTTAGAGTCGGAACGGCTCCACTTCCATCTCTGCCTCGGATGAGTTAGCGATTAGAGGTGACCAAGTTCTATTCAGGTTACACACTGAAGCTCCCTTCCACATGCAGGCTTGTGATGGCATGATCAAGCAAACACAAATCAAATTGCATAACCCGCTGGGCCAACTCACGGCGTCTAATAGAGGCGAACAGTAAGTTGAAGGCGGCAATTAAATTATGGGCTTGAGCGTCTCAAAAGTTGAAAAATACATTTCTAATATAGGCCTTTTAATGCTTAATTAATTAGTTGCAACTTTAAGTAACCATTATTAAAAAGTTCTTTTATAGCGTAAAATAGTAGTTGATAATCGAACGCTGTCAATTCGGGTGATAATGTTTGAACACAGCAGACAGAATTGACGTCCACAAATCCAATCGTCAGTCGCACATTTTGCAACGTAAAATCATTCTCATTCCCAAAATGTAGCGGTCGAACTTGTACGCGGAGATATCTGGTAGTTGGTGCAACCAATGCTTGGGGCCGAATGCATATGAAGGCCAGTCAACTTCATCATTGGCAAAGACGATGGTGGAAATTTGTTATTTGTAGTGCAGGGAATGGTGCGAGCCACTACTCCAGGTGGTAAGAAGTGTAAATTCCTCTTACTTGCAGAGCGAATTTCGACTGAGACCACCGCACATCAAAGCTAATCATAGCAGCAGCAGCAGCAGTACCATGACAGTGAAAGGGCACGACAAAGTTATTGGCCACGGGATGGTGGGTAGTCTTCCTTATTCTAACGCATCTGATTGAGTATTGTAAATGGTAGACTAAGATAGATACAAGTTGAAAGCAAGCATTTATGCTACTCCCCGCTGGTACACTGAAGGGCATCATCCCAGTTTCAGCTAGTTTTGGCACCATTCCTCACTCACACTGACGAATGCTTGACAGCCTCTTAGAATTTCGTCAAATAGTTTAGATTTGGTAATGCGCCCCAATTGGCTTCAGTAAACGAAAAAGTCGAGCAAATCCACATTCACTTTTACAAGCTGCCCTGATATCATCCAGCCCGAGCCAAGTCATGCGGCAAACAGTTCAGCTGAGTTGAAAGCAAAGCGTCAGATGCAAAGCATTTTAGTCTGCGAGTAGTTTTGCCTTTGGCGATTAAAACAACAACCCAATTCGTCCAAATGCTGGTGGTGGGTGCTCCACTTTGTGGCAACAAAACATGTTGACTGTTCCTTCAACATCATCTTTCATTGATTCTTGCTGTGTGTTGGATCATTTCTTATCTTTTGGCACCAATTTCACTATTTATTATGACGAGCGATTTGTTTCTTTAGCATGGACAGTTCAACCTGTCGCAGTCAAACCTGTCTACACCGCGCATTTCTGCATTTGTCTGTTTGTCAGTTGTCTAAACCCCTTTCTCTCCCAAATATTCCTTGAAGAGAACAGACAAGTGCAAAAGAGCATGCGTAGTCATAAGCACATGAAGGAGGCACACACGCAAGTCTACAGGCAAAGTGATGCGAAACAGCAGTCACAGTGTACCACTTTGTGGCGTTTTCGGAAGTCACAATAAGAAGTCCATCATTGGAAAAGTGACGTTTCTTTCAGGGAGTTCGGTTGTGTGCGGCATAAGCGAAAGAACACGCCAAAATGAAAACCATTAGATTGCAATCATTTGTGCTTTTTAAACCAAAAATAGTGCTATTTTTGATGATTAGGACACAACACTTTGATTTTCATGAAAAAACATGCCAATTAATTGGAATCGTAAGATTCTTTTCAAAAATCCTTCAAACCTTGCTTAAATATCCGTGAGCTTTTCACATGCACAATCGGACCATATTTACTTAGGCACTCCCAACTAGTTTTGTTGTAAAACTCCATTTTCCTTATTCTTCTGCTGAGTTAGTCGGCTTTGTCATTGAGCCATTCGACCAAATAATGGGTATCACCCATCGCTACAAATAACTAAGTTGAAGCTGTTAAAGCTTGACATCGTTCACACTTTCCAAAAGATGCGTTACCGGTGCTCAAGGCTAGCGCTCATCCGCATCTTCTTCTTCACCTTCGCCTCCATCTTTTTGCTCCTCGCCAACATGCGCTAGGATAGCTTCGCCTGAAAGTGGCCACCCGAAAGACCAGTTAGCATGTCCTTTGAGGGCATGTTCAATCTAACTATCTGCGTACGATTAAATGGGAAATTCGGACAGCATCAGCCACCCAAATATAACCTGACAAAGCCGTTTCGAATACCAGGGACGGAAAAAGGAGAGCCTGTCACCTTCGATGACCTTGCGTACCTGCCCGGTGAAATGTGGGAAAAGACAAGGTATCCGGAAATATACTGGACCTATCCCCAGGACGTACCACTGAAGAGCATTGTGAAGAGAATTAAGAAGGGACAGACTCTTTTTTGCACTCTTCATTTTAAGCTTATCAAGTGTTCATTTCTTGTGCCTTCTAATTAAATTTAGCCGCTATTTGTCCTTAAGTATTGGGCAAATGTTGAATGATGTATACGGTGGAGTAGTTTGAGGATTGCCGCATCCACTTTCGATTCACCCTTTTTAATTCATTGACAAAGCTATTTGCTTCAGCCGACCTCATAATTGTCTTACTGATACCCTTAAATCCCAAAACTATTTTACAAGCTTACATAAATCCGTCATTTGGAATCTTCAGTTATATTTTGCCATTTGTAAAAGCAGAAGCGATGTCCTGTCACGTCATACAATGCCATAACACGTTTTTACATCCTGTTTCACTCTTGTGATCAGATCATGCAACGTGTTTTATTGAAGATTATCCAAGTAGTGAGTTGCACAGTGGCCTACCTCTGGTCAGTTCTTCTAGTCATTGCAATATAGTCAGACAAGGCAGGAGTAAGACTGTAATGGCGACTGCCTTTTTTCATTACAATTTCCCACTCGGACTGTTAATTTCCAGCAAGTCGGTTTGCCGTGGTGACAAAGAGCACGACCTCATCATAGTCATCAAAAGCGCCGTTATGGGATGGCAAGCCCGAGAGTCGTTTCGAGCCTTCATGCGAATCGAATCATAGCGACATTATGACTTCGATGTCGGCTACGTCTTCAGCGTCGGCTTGCCTCGCGAAAAAGACGGACGTGTGCTTAATCGCGATGGTCACCGCTTCATCCTCAGAGGATCAGCTGGAGACTTATTGGAGGCGAAAATGAGAAGAGTGAACAAGTAATCTCTAAACTCTATCAAGAAATTAAACAATACGATGACATTTTGTTAGGGGACTATGAAGACACTTACTTTAACCTTACCTGGAAGACGGTGACAAATCTACGATGGATTTCGGCATTCTGTGATAAAAAGCGTCACCATACCTTCATGCTACTTGATGACGATTATAGAGTGAATTTGTCAATGATGATAAACTTCTTAAAAAACACCCCACAAGTGGAGAAACGGCGGTCAATTTTCGGTTTCATAGGGATAACGGAGAAGGCAAGGCGAGACTTCGATAAAAAATGGTTTCTATCTATACGAGAATTGCTTTGGGAAAAGGATCATCCATTTCCAAATGGGTTTGCACAATTCATAGGAGCTGACGTGGTTGACGATTTGGCGATCGCGTCGGCGTACACCACGTACAACTATTTCCTAGAAGGTCTGTCTCTTGGAATTATGACGTTAAAATTGGACATTGCGTTGAGAAATGAAACATCAATGTTTAGCCATCAAGTCTATGAATATGCGAACAAGGGCAAACGGTTGGCCATGGTGGCATGGCAGCGCTATTGCATAGGTAGTTCTACTGTCGATTTTTCTGGGCATTGTCCTTAGCGCTCCTTTCCGATCAGCCTTTCGCCTCAGCTATCACAACGAAGGCAGAGCTGTAGGGGAGCGCCTACGAGCCAACCATGCCAGTCATCAAGTTCCTGTGCTATCAAGAAGACATTTGGCTGCGAGGGCACTGCTTCCACTTGGCAATGAAGCTGGATTCGGAGTTCCGTCCTGTATGGGGACAGGCTTTTGAGAGGGTGAAATGTGCTCGCTAGTTGTAAGGGCACTGACTCGAGGGCAGAGTCATGAGATACAGAACCGGAGAGGTGACCTTGTACTTGAGCATAGTGTGCATATTTGAGATAGAGTAGGGCTCGTGGCAAATGTCATATCAGGAGCAGGGACTCTTGGTGGACCCGTCGCCTTGACCAAGAGTTTAACAACTATTGCATTGCAATTCTTCCCCAAAGATAAATACTTAACATAAAACCACCCTTGAAACGATCGGACTTCTGCGCAAATGGAGTTGCATACTGCATATCCGAAATCGACGGTGATAAGTCAGGTGTGTGCGGGGAGCTGAGCAGTATCCTCCGCAAGCGGGTGTAAGGGCTTGATTATTTTGTACCAAAGAGCTGTTGTGGCTCCATTCAGCGACCTCACTCCACCTACTAGGATCAACGTCAAAGCGATACCGAAAGCGCAGTAGAACTGCCTTACCTTAAGCCTTACGGTAACCGCCTTGACAACCGTGTTTTGGTGATTCAAAGGTGTCAAACTTGTCTCCTGGCTAGGATTGATATTCATGCTATTGTTAATTTAAGTTGCAGATTGAAATGACCACTTGTTTGCAATCTCGGCCTTGGGATGATTTTGTTTCGAAGGTAAGGAGCAATAAGTAAAGCAGTCAAATTAAAGAGTAGTTTAAGTATCTTGCTGCGTCTACGTTGTCTTAAAACCAAGGTCCCACTACTGTCGGTGGGTGTGTGAACTTGTTGTTCCAAATTAAGGATAGCCTTCCTGGACGAAAACTCTCTGCCGAGCAATGGATGACTAGTGAATTAGAAATGTGGACAAAGCTAGACAAAATGGCAACGTGGGCATGTTGCGGGACGCACAGTATAGACGGGAACGCTTCATTCATCTATTACAACACACCGTCTATCTTTTACAGCAACAAAATGGTTACCCTTTGTCAAGCTATACCACGTTCTGAAATGCGTCTTTTAGGGAGCATTCCTTTAATCAATTGTTACCTCTGCCTGTTTTCAGAAAAACTACCGTGTTGATCAACTCGACTCGGTGCTCGTAATTGTCCAAAAATTATGGTAGAGTTTCCAAATTTAATGGTGGTAAGGCATCAAGGCGACAATTTATGCTGAAAAAGCTCCGCCTCTGCAACATTTTCTTCATTTTGTGCATTACTGTCCTCTCGCCCACCTTGTCTCCCTTCATCAGTAGAGTAAGAAGTTGTACCACCTTCTTCGAAAAGAACACACCTGAAATGAGGTTGCAGATCTCACCAGAATGGCTAAAATCAATGAGATAGATTCCAAAGGCACCCACTGAGTAGTTGTACCACCTTGGCGTGCAGCGTTGGTGATGTTGCCAACCCCAGCATCAGCATTTTCAAATGGGGAGGTGCAAGACGTTCTCGCAGAACCCCGCCACGTCTCAACAACTCCAATGACCTCCTCTTAAACCCCACCTTCTCTCGTAATGCCAACTCACCACACTGTTCAACCCTCCACCGCGTATTCGCCTTCATGACTTCCATGGAGAAAAGGAGGCATCCTCCCGTCAATCTACTGTTGACAAAATGGATTGCTTTCTGACTAGGCTTTTCAGCGGCTCAAGAGGAGCGTGTTTTAGCTACAAACTGGCAAGTTGTAAGACCTTGCGTGTGAAATGCACACGTAGGCATGACGATGCTGAAACTTCATTTTAGGTTGCGCAGACGAGAAATACTTGGAATGGCAAACTGGACCAAATAGCTCCCCTCCAACAAGGCAGCCCATGGACTACGATGGTCGAACCAAAGCAACTAGTAGTTGTGAATAGATCCTACTTCACTTAATTGACTCCACCCAGTTCGCAGTTGCTCTGCTTATACTGGCGGCTGTAAATTGACGCTACTTAGTCATTTGTACTGACTGCGAAAACTGTCACCAAGGCCTCATTGTCAGACCATTCCAACGTGCATTTTTCGGTGTCTAATTACTTTGATTTTGATTAAGTGGAAGAGGGCACTTCCTTTTTATGATCTGATAGCATAACGCAGTGTCTGATATTCTTTTTCATCATCAAGATGATAGTCATGACCATCACCTAAGACGCACGTACGCCAATGATTTGACGCCTCTGCCCCAATGTGAGACCGAATAATTTCTACCAAAGCAATTCTCACTGGAGCGACTCACTTATAAAAGGCATGCCATCACCTCAACGTCAATTTCACCACAATGACATTGCGTGGACATGTGCCTACTCACAACGCGTACATGCGAAAACGCGAGTGGGTGAGTGGACTCAGAACCCGACAGCCGACTGCTTCGGTTTCAAGACAGGTAAGCATTTACTTGCAGTGAAGGAAATTGCACTTAGAAGGCGCATCTACGGACAAGAAAGAGTTGTGCCTTTAAGTAAGAAATGACGATTCAATCTCACCGACATTCAACAGAGTCCGTATTTTGTGCATGCATCGACCGCTTCCACCAACCACGTCTTCGTCACAGATTTGTAGGCTGTTGCATCCACGCTCAGAGCTCGGAACAAGGCGGCGTTGGAAGAATGCGCACATGCTAAACAACGGATTGCATGGAAAGAACTAAACAAGGCTGTTTTATCTGCTGCGTGTGAAAGGGAACTGGGGACGCTAACATCCCTACTCGAGGAGCAGTGCGCAGAAAGGTGGCTCGTGGGATTGCGGTGTGCTGGATGCCAATGTTTGTGATCCGATTTCTTTGATTGCGTCATGAGCTCAACTGCTGTGTCAAGACCTACCCTCCTAAGGCGAAAGATGTGGATAAATGGCCAGAATGAAGGCACATGAGGAAGATGGGAACTGCTAACTGTGCTTAATTTTGTATTCTCCTTTTCATCTATTGTCATGAAGTAGAAGCCGACAGCAAGAAACCGCTGATCCTGTAGTCTCAAAGAGACTTGCGTTTATACTCTCGTAGAAGGTTTTGCAATCATGGTACTGGCATCCACTCAGTTTCACCTCAAAACCTGTTCTTACCGACCTCCGTGCTGGGTTTGGTTAATTATGATGAAAGCACAAATGGAACCAACGTTTGGTAGGTAAGGCGAATTCACACCTTTCTCTGGCAGCACCATGTAGATCTCTAATGAACCTGAGGTGACACGGATGTCTGCTTTGGGTCCATCTTTGCAGCATAAGCAGACCATTTGCAGCATAACTACGAAAGGCAGCAATCAGACGATAATCTTGACTCGTTTGCAGAGATGCAGTGGGAATAAACTTAAATGCAACAACTCAGAGTAGAAGCTCCAGACTTGAATGTCTTCGCAAGCACTAAAGATTTCATAAGGCGCATTATGATAATTTAACTTACTCTACAATATGCCGCATCGACAACCATCGCTCATGATAGTAGGAGCCCCTTCCCAGCATCAATTAATGGTGCATCAGATTAACCCCAATTCCATTTATATACATAGGAACGCCTGCGCAAAATTGTGCAAGTCTGTCGCCTCGAGAATGTGATGGATTGGATTACAAACTGCGCTCACAACCTGTAAACCAAAGTTGCATGGGATCGTTCTCTCCCAGTCATTTAACACCTCTTTTTGGTTCCGATTTAAAGTGCGGAACCATTGGCAATTCCCCACACCTGCTTTCACAATCATAGGTGAAATTCAACATGGTCGTGTCTTCCACTTCTCGTTATCCACCACACCTGATCAGTTTATGCTCACACACTGAGACCATTCGGATGAAGTGGGTATCGTTAGTGAATGAACAGACAGTCGGGAGGTATAGAATAGGCAGTTGGGCGCTAAAATTGTGTTTCTTGAATTGAATTTCATGCAATACGTGGAGTAGCCACCATCTGTCGCCAGCCATGAGTACTGCACAAGGTAGCAGAGGACACTTTCCTTTCGAAACAGAAGGTTTCTTATTTGATCAAACAGGTGCCACTGCGTGTGCATGTGTAGTGGTGGTAGGTTTTGGAAGTCCTAATTCTTTCTTTCTACCGCTCCTGCCTGCCTGCTGAAGGAGGTACCACCATTTGAGCTAAGGGAGGTCTCCACAGAAGATCGCTTCACGTTCAGCAATTTGGGTTGGATCCTCGTAACCAATGCTCCTGCCGCCTAATTCTCTTCCCCTTTGCTTCTTCCTTCCCTCCTACCCAAGACCCTCTCCTCTTTATCTTCTTAATCACAATCCCTTCATTTCTTAGTCGCATAATGTAACCCCTTGACCCAAAGTTCCTTACACACTATTTTACTGAGGGTAGGTTTTGCACTCAAGAGGTGATGGGCAAAGTTGAGTTGCTTTCTAGTCTCACTGAAGCAATTGCAAATAGCGCTGACAAGAAAACCGGCTGATAGCATTTGAGACTGGCTTTAGTGCATCCGTGAGAATGGATTTACGAGCACAGTATAGGAACGGTGTGAAAACAGTGCAGGAGCAGCTCAAGTGAGTGATCAAGTCCACCCATCGACAAAGCCCATTTTGGCAGTGCGTGTAGATGCTTATCAGGCAGTAGAAGGCCGGTGTAAAGTGTTCCGCAAATGGGATGGCAGTGTCCTCCTCATGGCGTTCTCCAAGTAGTGTTTATTTAGAGGAAGCATATTGTACACTTTGGTGGGGGAGGGGCAAGAGAACTCATCACTCTTGAAGTAGGAGAAGTGGAGCAATACTGGCCGAGTAGCAATTGTTTCGGATGCCGAAGCAAAGTTCTCATTAAGGACATTAGTTGGTTCGGCTGTTGAAATAGGTTCTTTTTGGGTGAATTTGTAAACATATGACAGTCTGATTGACAAGTCGGTGAAAGCTAAGCTTACATCTGTCAAATGAGTGTTTGAAGGAGATGTTCAGGTAGAAGGTTACTGGACCATTTCAAGCGAGGTGGCAGATTCCACAATTAGGGCTGCTTTGGAGCCTGGTGATTTGGTCAGATGTGTGGACATCCACTCTTCATAACAAATTTTCTTGCTTAATGGAGGCTCATTAGAAGACGAGTTGACCAGAGATACAAAACTGCTGCCACAAAACACATTGGCGTTGTTCAACACATCGACTCTTTCATGCGTTGAAGCAAGCAAATGGACGAAACCACGTCAAACTTGCTACTGTGACCACCTAGTAGTATGTCAGCCTGTGTTTGCACAAGTGCATTGTAACTTGCGATCCCGCTTACTCAAAGCAGCTTAGACACTGTGGTGAAGAGATGTGTGCAGGTGTAGTGCCGCAGTCGGTGATAAGGGTGAGACGCGGCTTCACGAGTTCCTACCTACACATTGCCGAATGACGCTGTGAGGCAGGCGCAACCACTCAAGCATCAAGTAACACTGGCACACCATCCTATCACAGCGAAGGGTGAAGAGTTATAGCTCACATTGAATGGGCTGTGAGCACACAACAATGATATAAGCTCTTCATCAAATCACAAGTAACTCATTCCCATTCTAACCAATGCAACTTCCGGCTCCTTCCTTCTCCTCTACAAGGTGGAGAGTGGCATTGCTCCTCCTCTGTGCGTGCCTAATCTACGCTCTCTACTATGAAATCAGTACCACCGAGGATAAGGTTAATTACCCACCTTCTCACATCACTTATTGTGAATGGAATGACACTATTTTGGCGAACTCATTTGGCAAATATGAGCTGCATCTGTGTTACAAGAGCTTCGACGAAAAATCCCATCCACAGGCCACATCAGCCACGATTGAGGAATCGAAAATCTCGATAACTGGATGCAGCAAGCATTCTGAATACAGAGTGATTGATTGATGTGGGAAGGTGAGTGATTAACCTTATCCTCGGTGGTACTGATTTTAAAGTAGGGAGCGTAGACGTTGAGGGCGTAGATTAGGTACACACAGAGGAGGAGCAATGCCACTTTCCACCTTGTAGAGGAGAAGGGATGAGCTAAAAGTCGCATTGGTTAGAATGGGAATGAGTTACTTGGGCTTTGATGAAGGGCTTATATCATTGTTGTTTGCTCCATGTGCAATTTAATTCACTCGCAGACCGAGGCATCGCACTCTACATTCTGCGCATGCCGATTTCCCTGTGTTCCCACGGCAGCATGATTTGCTTGTCATTTCTTCACCATTGTGATTAAATCACCTTGGGTAAGATGAGTCTCATGTGAAAAGGAATTTGGGAAAGGTCAGTAGCAATCCATTCACGACCATGCAGACGCAGGGTGACCTACCACCACCAAGTGCCATTCACGTCGGCCTTCTTCATTTCACCTTTAACCGCACTTACGACAGGTCGATTATATTCCTTAATGAAGTATTTTCCAAGCACTAGTCTCTGTTAATGCGCTTACGGTTGACCGTCACGTAACTGGCAGAACTCTGTAGTAGTGGTGCTATCCTTAGGACGGCACAAGCCAACTGGACTTTGGTGGTCGTCTTTTCAACAAGAGAAGTTGTTAAGCAATAACTTATCACTTTCAGATACGCTGATGTGCCGGAAGAAATCGCATCGTTGGAATGCATAAGGAACTTAGTGAACTTCATCGGCGATTAAGACGTTAATTAACTTCTTGTATAATTAGTCTGATGCATAGTAAAGCAAACTATGGATATTCTCCTTTCCGAGTGATACTACTGTGCATTGAATGTAGTCAAAGCAGCAGCTTTCAAATGGTAGTTGGAGGGCTCGGCGAGGCTGATGGCCACGCGATGGTGACCAGTTTCCCCTATTATCATTACATCCGAGTAAATATTGCAAATCTAAATGGGGTGAGCATAAAGGTTTTGGCAGATTCCACTCAACATTTGATCATTCAAATACATTTATTTGTAGGTGTGAGAATGAGTGTAAACTTTGGTAGCACACTTATAAATCAATTTTACCTACTGACGATGTGTAAATGTTCAAATTGAGTTAAAAGAAAATTTTTCGTAGTGAGGACTTGACAGGAAACATTCATCTCATTTGGCCTCCGATAGGGATAATGCATTACCAGCAGTACAAAGCTCATCTCAATTCAAAGCTAAATGAACTGGCAAATGAAAGACTACACCTGTAATGACTTTGCTAGCACTCGTGACAATCACAGGTTCACTCAACCTGTGTGCTTCGAAGTAGCCATCTTTCTACGCCTCCGTGTAAGACAGCGTTTTCGATGTCACCTCCAGCAAGCACGAAATGTCTATCTCGATTGGATGCAGTGGGACGACGCTTATCATGCGACCTCTTCACCCACCACAGCCATTAGACCGCCCACATTCGATAGTCCCTCACCCACTGAATTCACCTGTACCCTGCGACAATCATTGAGACAAAGTGCAGTCTTCCATGTTCATAATTTCGGCTCGACACTGGACGTATAAGTTTATAGTGCCCAATGTCAACGGGGCGGAGGTTCTGTCGGCCATACAACGCTAAGGCTCAAACCATATGGAAACTCTAAAATCACATCAACCCTACGCATATCAGGGGCAGTAAAAGGGGAGAGAAGGAGAGGGCGGAAACTTCTACACTTGTGGCAGCGTTAGTGGACTTCGCTCCTTTCAAAAATGGCATGAACTATAAACATTTGATGAAGACCGTTAAGTTTAGCATCCATCCACACCCTCATAGGCGAAAACTTTTGCTTATCCTTCATGATGTTGCGCAAGGGTCATTTTCGGCGGCAAGAGATGCCGGAGTCTCGCGTGATTTCGATATTGACCAACGCTGTGAGACATTAGCTCAACCCGTTATCAACCAGCGGGAGCAGTTCCTGGATACAAAACTTTTTAAATTGCAACCAAAAGTCTGACGAGGATGATAAGGAGTACGCTGGGAATCTTCAACACCTAACAGAACTGACCTTTTGGGGCATCCTACCCAACAGGATCGGCAACTGGACGGCCATTCAGTTCAGGGCAGGATTCCGGTCCCGCCCATCATTGCTGGGAAACCCTATGTCATAATGACCAATAATCTCAGTCAGCTAGTCGAGTTTGCAAACAGGAATCGTCAGGAACTCCGAATGGCATCGCTCCCTCAGGTGTCCAACAGATGGCCAAACCCTACACGTCCACGTCAAAATCATCTGCGCCGCGTTCCAGGAAACCTCTATTTATAACCGTTAGTGTTCTAGTAGCGTTTTGCATAATGATCGCTTAAGGCTTTTTAGCTTTTAAAAGATTACTAATGGCTTTTGGAATTATTTTGCTGCAATAAACTTTGCTTTAAGATTGACCTAGATGGTGCCGCTCGGGGTGTTTTGCAGCTAATGACTCATGTGACAAGAAACTTTGATTTAGGAGTTGGTATGTGCGAATACTGACAGAGTATTTGCGCCCTTTGAAGGCGCATTACTTTGGGCCATGATTCGTTGGTTTTGCACTCTTACTGCCCTGATGGAGCGTTGGGTTGTCAGATGAAAAGTATAATGATGCCTAATAAACCAGTTAAGACTGTAAAAAATGCATGCGATACCGCGTAAAGCTTCCGTTCGTTTTAAACATTGGGTGATGAATTTGATGACGTCCATTCTATCGCTCATTAACGAATAAAACGTATCAAATTTTACACTTTAACCTCTCTTCTAAGCATTATAGCTAGTGAGATAAGAAGGCGTAACACTTAGTGGCGTATTTGTACCAACGGGTGTATTGCAAATTTGAGTGTGTGCCATTCAGAGGCTAAAGTTAGTACCTAATGTTCACCAAAATGGAAGAAATAAAACTATAGTATTAGGCATGTGTTTGCTACTCACTTCCTAAGGCTAAATAGCATTTTGGCTGGGTTACGCCTAAAAGGCACAGTTAATAGCACTTTACTGCTTTTTGACGGCGTTGCTACGAAGGCGAATAAATTTGTGCTGCGCAATCAACATTAGTTCTGAGGAATTAAAAAATAAAATAAAGATGCAAAACTAGGTCTCAATTGAACATAAGCTAGCATTGTGACAGGTTGGTCTAACTTGTTAACTGTTAATGATAAGGAGACCTCCTGTTTTCCGTTAGAAGTGTAGATGAAATTGTCACAATTGACTGTTGCCGCATCACCAAGCGGCAATCCTGAGTACCAGCCAAAAGATGAGACAAAGAACAGGCATAGTCAAATTTAAGTTAGATTAGGGAAGTCAGCTCGATGGATACTGAGGACAGTTGAAAGCAAATGGGTGAGCATAATTACGTGCTAGGGAATTCTTCCATTACTGCAGTTGATTGGTCCAGTGGTTCTTACTCCAAGCATCAATTTGATCCTGCCGTCTGCGTCACTCGTTCCTGCTCCCAGAATCACACTTGGTCAATGATATCTTGCTTCCTTCTTCCCCACCTGCGAACACATTATGGCATCTTTTAAACAAAAATTCATCCATTTCTGAGGACGCCAAATATGTTAATAAGAAAACTATTTTGCTTCATTAAAGTACAAGAGCTACCTCCCATTCTTTTAACCATTAAGAGTAAAATCGCAGTGCAATTGTTTAAAGTTAACGTAATGGAGCAAATTTTTAGGCAAGTAGTGGCATTTATAAGAATAACTGGAGCGACCCAAGGCTTCCTTGAAGGCAAAAGAAGGCATAATACTTGGGCGGAATATATATCTATTCAACAAACAGAGGGAACGGAACTACCGGCATGGCTCAAAGGTCAGCCAACGTAGCTTTGTTATCGGCGGTCATAACAAACAAAGTATTGCATAGCCCCTCCCTTCTTTCGAGCGTCGTCCCCGACGCTCCTCCCTGTAGAACTCCCGCGTCAGCCACCACAACGCAATTGATGATGCAAGAAGCACCCACGAGCTAACCGTGCCAGTGGCAGACACTCGACGCAACTGAGGGGATGCCTGACCATCAAAACAGAGAAAACGGAGTTGCTAATCTAGTCCGGAGGCCAGCCCACACGGCTAGGACGATATGACTACCTCTGTGTGATCGAAATCGAAATTGGCGGTCATAATAAACAAAGCGTTACGGTTAATGTTTTGTCACTGATTTATTTTCTGTGAGTAAAATATGCAATGAATTTCTGCGTTCTGATGCCCACCTCTGATTTTACAAATGAGACTCAAATTACCAACAGCACAGTTATTGATAATGCAAAACATTTGGCCTTTACCATTGCGTGCCGGTCGATTTTGTGACACGATAGGGGCTGCCACGAACTACCCGTTTCCATTGACTGGAGCTTTTCTACCAGCCTTCAACATTAGTAATAACAATATTTCAATTCACAACACTTCAGCCTTCACTCTATGCATTCACAACCGTCCTCTCACTCGTCTACCCACCCCTTCGTTAACTCTCTTAGTATCGTGCTGTTTTGGATCATTGGAGCACACCACAGAGACTCGCAATAAAAAGCCAGGTTGGTTTATAAAGTAGCTGAAAGACAATAACTCCAATTTTCGTATGTCAGCTATGACATTATCTTAAACACCACCATAAACAAAAAATCGTAAAGTAGATCAACCCATGATAATTGAGTCCGCTTCTTCCATCTCAAGCAATGCGTCGTCGGCTCAAACTCACACCCGCCTACACAAATCACGAAGCCATTTTCTTTATACTGACTGACTGTAAATTTATTGTGTTTAATGTGGAAGGATATGTGGTTATTGTAATACTCTGTTTGTAATGGCTGCCAGTTTCGGGCTTGGGTCATTTGGATGGCCATATTGCCCTAGCCGCGTAGGCTGGCCTCCGGTCCATTCCAGCAGCCCCTTTCCCTCTGCCTATTGAATACATATATTCTGCCCTGGTATTTTGCCTTCAAGGCAGTCTCGGGACGCTACATTGGTAGCAGCGGAAAACGGACCACTTTAATGAATTTCTCTCCCTATCTCTACCGCCTGTGGCATATTGCAGCAGTGCGAAAGAAGTGCATATGCTATGGATGGGAGAAGTTCTGACGTCCCACAGCAGAAGGACTGAGATCGTTGCCAGCCTTCGGCATCTACCTTATCCCCGTGTTCTACAGGAAAGCTATTAACAACTTTAGCGACACTAACCACTCACCACCTAGAAACGCTTCGTTGCGGAGATTACCCTAACATACCTGCTTAAGGACATCGATGTTCTAACGTCCATGACGTTCTTGTTGGTTGAATTTAAGGGTAGAGCTTGCGGAACCTCTGTCGTCATTTGAACGCGGACAGTGATGAGCTCACCACCAACACGACTACAGATTACCGAAACGCATGACTTTCGAAAAGTAACTCGAATAATTCTCCAGTTCAAAGTTAATTCGCAAGTATTTATGCGTTCAAAGCATGACCATCAAATTGCTAACTTCCGCGTTACCCGGCTGCCTTAATCCATGGAATAATGCTGTTGTGATATCTTCTTCTCTATTCTGCCAAACTTCACTCACCCGCTCTCATTTCAGATGCATACCACTGCTCGGCAATGCTGCGTAATCATCGCCTCCTCTTCCTTACAAAACTGCCAGCCCAAACAGTGTTGGCATAGACGCTTAGATGAGTGGACCCACCTGTAATCCAGTAGTGACAGGAACAAATTCGAGGCTCAACTGAGTCGAAGCTGCAGGAGGCAGTCTTTCTAGACGTTGGTGAGTTACTCCCGTCCAAATGAAGGCCGGGAAGGCTGCCGTAGTAGCGGCTGCTGCAGTGGTGCCAGAAGTCGACCCAGAACCAGCACTACTTGTTGAAGTCGTTGTTGTGGCTGCCTCCGGTCGGGAGAGCAGGAGTTCCAGCACACGCGAACTGAAGAGCATGATGGTCAGAGGAAGGTAAAGAGAGGCAAAATCAAGTACCACACAACGAGGAGAGGGAGCCAACCTTCTGTTTGTGATCTCACAGACCATTTGAAAGGGATCTTCAACCATAACTTGTGTTGGCAGTTTGATGACATTCATGGAGACGTCAGAGTAATGCGGCATCTAAAAAAACTGTTGAAAACAATGCTTTCAAATGCTGCATCACATAAGATGGTTTTGGCACTGATAGCGATGTGATTTGAGTGTCTTGGGTGAAGTACGCCGCCTCGAATAGAGCCTTCATCATGATTTACGTCGACGCCTCGCATGATTCCCTCAAAATGCTGATCGTCAAACGAAATAATTTGATAGGTGAATATGTCACGACTAATTTGTATTGATAGCTCGTGGTGAATAAAACAGTAACTGATGATTTCTTATCAAGTGTCCTTTGCAAACATCCTTCTTCTGACTTTCGTATTCGTTAAGGCTCTAAATCCTACTGGTAAATCAATTAGTTCTTCATATCTTGGAAAGGATTCGTCCCACTAGATGTTAATACCAAGTCTCTGGTGCTATACTACAATGGTGTTGCCTATTCGCCTTCAACAAACAACGATACTCGGCGGCTAGGCTCAACTGCAGCTCACTGAATAAGATAGTGGCAGTGGAGCATTGAAATTATGAAGAGCATTTGAATACGAAGCAAAGCAAGAGTAAATAGGCATTTAGGAGGGCAATTTTAATAGCAAAACTTTCAACTGAAATCACATTTACAAGGTATTCAACACCAGAGGCGTTCTCGTCACTTCGACGGTCGACATTTCAGTCACAAGAGCTCTCTTCTCCAGTTGTCAAAACGACCCACTAATGTTTATGCACAGTATTTGCAAAAATGAGTGCTTAACCTTACAGTTTTGACGATTTGGCATCACTTCAAAATGTAGTAAATTTGCCGATATCAACTCCAATGGTTTTCGTTATCTTCTAAACCAATTACTTAAAGATCCCATTTCGGACCTCTTTTACCTTCACCTTGCTTCACTTGGCAAAAAGTAATTTAAAACGAATGCCACTTGGGTGATACCAACATTAATTACAACCTAAAAGTTTGCGTTGTGTTTGCACGATGCCTCCCCTTGCAGCGTTTACAAGAAAAGACTGAAAGCTTGATTTGACCAATTTGGAGTGTGATAGTACAGGATTAAACAAAAAAAGTCACTGTTTTAGGCACAAATGTTGTTTGTAGAAGGGCGAGATGTACGATCGAGGAGGGACTGCTTTACTTCAAAAGGCTTTACCATAATTTCGCGTTTGGAGAAAAAAAAGAATCGTCTCCCTGACGGTGGAAATGAAATCCCCCATGTAATATCATGGTGAAATCTTATTAATTCCAACACAAAACTGGAACATGAGACAAGTTGCGGGAGTCAGTCGCCAGTAAATAAGGATTTATTAAGTTCCCATTAGTATACCCTCTTCCCTCCACTCAAAACTGCTAAAATCGTAACATAATAGATGCAACCTTATGTCATTAATAATATCTACATGTTGCACTAAGTTCAAACCATCTCTCAAGAGCGTAAAATAGAACGAAAGTGGACTTTCGGGGTTAATTCCCAAGGGTAGTCTCGACCCCTACGACTCACTAAAATGAGGGAATTTTAGACGAATTTTAGTAAGGCGCATTTACGGAAGCCGATGCTGTGGATGGCTGCAACACGAGTACATCCTCACTGCAGACATTCAACTAAGACGATCTAGGCTTGAATGAGGGATAAGATTTGCCTCATTTCGGATTAACGACCAACATGTGAATTACCTATCAACCGGCGCATAAAGCAATGATCTTCAAAGCGTGTATCCTCAAATAAAAACAACCCTATTTCGTTGGCAGTTCTCGCAGGTGAACAAGTGAGCAGTCCTGTGGTATTGAAGGGATATTACGGAGCGCATGTGTGACCTCCGACCCCATGCACAGACGAGTCGTCTAATTGGTGTTATTTACTAGAGTCTTGAGGCATCCAGTGGCAAGCTCGCAGAAATTTAGCAAGATGGGAACAATCAGGTAAATGGATCAACCTAGAGAAAGTTATGAATAATGAGATGGAACATTTTAGACAACACGGCTGGCCTCTTGTGCAAAAAACATCGGTAGTATTGATGCAATTCTGCGGTATTGTTCATCCACCTGTGTCTATATACCCAACAAAGCTTCTATTACCATTCTGTAGGATGTCATTGATGTGTTAACTAACTGACAACTAAAAACGCTCACTTTGGCACATTTTTAAGAATTGCTGTTGCTGTACTGGGCCTATCCTACATTCGTGCAACTACAGACATTGTTTGACCACGATAAAGCGGATGAATGAAATTCGCACAATTTCAAGCTCAGCTCCTTTGACGTCTCGATATCAAAATGCTAATTGGACTACGGGCTAAGCCTATCACAAATTGTGTTGTGGAAGTTGGAGCTAGAAACTGACACTTTAAAAGGTATTGTTGAAAGAGGAACTGTTTAATGCATTTAGTGATGCAACTCGTCCTCCTCCTACATTTCGGTTGTCAGAAACTTTGTTGATTTGCTGTTCGCAACAGCACCTAGCCTCCTTGATAAAATAGGTTTGACGTACTCACAAGTCACATTTGTGCGGTCCAAGATCAAAGAACTCGAAGAATCGACTGTCTGGGCTTGGCACAGAAGGAGACAGGCTCACAGCAGTTGCTACTGAAGCTATCAAGAGTAGCAGTACGAGCTATGATGCCTCATTAGTAGTGCCGTTTGAGTAGCGCACTTGCTGCAAAAGTACTCGGTCAAAGCAGCTGAATCATTGCGATGGTTTCTCACTTGGGGCGCTTAAATCGTCCAACTCATAATGGCGGCCGTAATTGCTCTTTCACGTCTCTATCAGTGTCGAAAAGAAGTGCAGTAGGGTGCCTTGGGACCACACTTTCTTACCCCAAGTCTCGAAAACGCCTCTCACTATGGGCTCTACGCATTATCCTAGTAATTTATTAAAAAACCCTTTCCGATACAACTCACGGATGCGACGAGCGATTTGGAGGCCGAACTCTGCCTACTGAAGTTAATTTAATGCTCACAACTCGCAGCTGGAATGTGGCAATCCTGCACACGACCCAAAGGCCAAGCTGCTAGGAGTTATTGACCCACCAGCAACTGGCTTTCATCCCTTGGAGCTCCTTGTTATCATCTTCATTAAGTTAAGCGTCGCTTAATTTCTTCGCGAAGCCAGCTTAGCTCTTAAAGGATCTCGTTTCTCACGCATTTGTTAACCCAGGTCAATCTTGTCCCCTCCCTAGACCAGGCATGCTGCCGGACAGAAATGTTACCGATAAAACCTTTAAAATGGTCGAAAGAATGAATTGTTTCATGCTGTGTTTGGTGTCCAGTGCTGATGGCCATTTGTGCTCTCTTATCAGATTTCCCTGTTAACGAGCATGCTAATCTCAATGTGACAGTATATAGCATTACAAATTTTGTTAAAAGCAAGCTTTGTCCATGACAGTTTCAGCATCCTCAAAGTCGTTACGGTAATGGTTTGGGGCATCACGGAATCTGTGTGTTTTAGCTCTCCCAATCCTTAGTAGAGGGAGAGAGTAAGAATTACGGATTTGGACTGTCAGCCGCAGAAGGTGTCAACAAAACTAGTATTGAAAACAAAATGGTTGTTAAATGGCTGCGAAGACACCAATTTCCACGCCCATCAAACTTGCCCAATCCCAAGTCACCTCAGAGTAGCATGTCGGGATTCAACGTCAAAGTGCACTTTCTGGAAGGCTTTAAAATACAGTTGACCTCGTCGGTGATTCTCGATGCATAAAATCTTAATAGGAGTCAAAGCGATTCGTAAAATCGTAAGATTCTGCCTCTTCATGGTAAGTATTAACCATTAAAGTGTGTCGTGGTGCATGAAGTGAGGTCGATTTTACAATAGCTGGTTACTAGAATAGCTTTTGCAACAGTAAGAGCTAATTATGTGTGTCGAAATGGCCTGTCTCGCCTCATTTACTTCCCATAACTACTAAACACACATTTTTCTTTAATTTTACAGCAATGCCTAACTGTCCGAACGCCGCACAATCGGTGCGAGGTATCGGGAGTCTGAAATCTCCTTTCAACTACGCAAACCCTTGTGTCTGTGCAGAGAATGAATGGACCAGTGGCTCTCCAGCCTATCTACATGTCAGTAGGGCACTTTCTTCACAGAACTTCGGCTTATCACGACTGCGGGGCATAACTAGGACGCAGCAGTACCATCATCCACCAAGTGCTTTATAATTGATAAACTTTCCTCCATCCTAAAAAGCACCTCCACACTCTCGAGTCAAAAACACTTCGCTATGCACAAATAACATCTTTACAGGTAACTGTTGGGTCGTTTTACCGGTGACACTTTTACTAGGGACTGTAAACTTCCTCTCCATTCGTGCTTAAATTGTGCCATTCAGGTATGAAATGCTGAGGTGATGAGATGATGCAAAGAATTTCAAGCCCATCCGGACCCATTCGCCGATGACGCGACCTGCGACAAAACGCAGCAACAACAAGACTTAGGTTCTGAATTAGGGTAACGCAACCAGGTCCAGGCACACAAATGGGAAGCAGAAGACTCTAACATTGCAGGGTAGAAGCCGATACCTCCCCTCAGAACGAATTTAAGAACATCTACTAGTACTTGTTCCCCGGAGCAACCAGGTCAGATAAAAGAGTGCCTATTAAGGGAGCCAAGAACGACACCCAAGTAGCAGCTGTAGAACCACAATTTGATACTTTCGCAACCGTGGTCTGCCTGTCGAATAGGGAACTCCATCACGCCGCCCCATTCATCGTATTGTTTAAATAATTACACCATTTGAGACTAGATGTTCACACTGGTTCTATTCTCACTCATAAATCAGGAAAAACAATTGCCCTTTATCGACTTTAATGCCTTACATTTAACAAGCTTTGTGGGAGCCATAAGTTGTAAGGGCTTCAGTTACTACAAGCCACTGAGATGCATGTGCCACATGCACGTGTGCATTACGGTCGAATAGCTGCGATGAGCAGCGTGAAAGTCGTTCCCTAGCGGCACGAAATCAATCAGTAGGGTCGACATCACGAAGATGATGATCACTTATATGAGTAAGACAGAAAGTTAACTTTCAAGTTAAACCAACTCACTAATGAAATGAGAAATCTGGCGGGCGTTTTCACCCTTTCAAGTAGTGACTGGACCAGCGCTTGCCGTAACAAGAAGGATCGAATCGCAACGCTGTTTGCTACTAATAGAAGACATGACCTTGGTGGAAATGAGGCACGTAGATAAACAAGAGTTTCATTTTTGAAGGGTAGACAATACACAGTGAGCGGCTACCAGGAAAACGATGCGGACATCAGTTCTCACTGAAGGTGCACTTGTTCTTGGGCGGTTCAAAGCCACATGACAGACTGATTGCAAGTTGTTTAGAGAGTTGGCAGGTTTGACTACTCCTTGTAAACGTAAATGCATTGAAAAACACTATAATTCCACAAAGAAGCAAATGTTAGAGTGCTTAGAGGTGCTACGTAAGTACTGAAAAAAAATTACAAAAAGTGCAAACAACAAGGACAAATCTTAACTTGCTTTGGTCTTTAATGCTTTCCTGTTTGTAATGCTTTAAGTTAACCTATTTGACTTGATGTTCTCAAGGTTATTGGCCGCTATGTTGTTTGGCCTCGGGTCGGTAAGACCATTGCCCTTGGGGTCTGTATTGCGGTTGAAGAGCTTCGCATGTTAGGGAAGGAGGACCCTACTAAGTACTGGAAATTACTACTCTCCACTGATTTTTGAGATCTTGGATTTTACAAGAATCTGTCTGCATTGATAAGTGCTAAATACGACTCTCGCATTTGCCATTACTTCTCATTACTTCTGCACTTCGTGTGTTATTGTCATAATTTTTTGCCCTATTGAATGTTAATACACGTGCTTTTGGTCGCAACCTGCTTTTACTATTTTTTCTTAAGTCTTTTCACAATTGATGTATGATGGGAATTGCTTTATCCAAGCTGATATAATGCTCGTGTTGGTAGGATATATCGCGCTTGTTGAACGCTTTGTATTCTGATTACTCACTGAATTCTGCACTAGTTGAAACCTCAGGCCCCGGTTATGCACTGACGTATTCTTAGTGAAGCATGTAAAGCAGGGCCATAGTGGCCACTTGATCGTAGGTTCGGCTTCGACATTGGGGTGTTTGTGTTTGCTTTAGAAGCAAAGGAATGGCTACTCGGAGACCCAGACTGTTTGCGTAGAAGGCTGTAATGGACTAAGTCATCCGAAGCTGGAGGTGCAAATTCGACTGAGTTTGCTCTAGTGGAACCTTGATTTTGTAATCTAAAACAAGTCACAGGCAGTACTTGCAGTTGCATGTAAGGCTGCCGAAGGATCGCAAGATGGTTAGCAGAAAAAGAATGTTTTACATGATTGATCACCTTAAATCTTAGCTGCATGATTTGTATCAGTTTGCATACAATGTGAACGCTGTTATATACCAGGTGCTTTTGTGGATCAGGTATTTTTCTAATTACAATGTCTGGCGTTAGTAGTGTATTGGTAAGCATAAAGTGGGTTAAATAGACGGTGTGTATGGTTTTGGAATCTTCATTTCTCTATTGTGCGTCCTTCCCAAGGTTTTAAAGTGGTTGAGGCAATTAGTGACCCATTATTCGTAGTCATGTGTAAGTCGGGTGAAGTTTAACAGGTGCGAACCACGCGAAGTGTGCCCGAGAAGCAGAGGCATGCGTTGGAGGGTGTGAGCAGACATCGGGAAGGGAATAGATAGGATATGCAACGCGATAAAGAAACAAGAGCAAACTGGCGAATTGGTAAGCTAGTTGTTTCTAAGACACCATGTTGAACTATTTAAATAAGCCTTTTAGTCCTACTTTTTATTCGGATTTTCCTCAAATTCAGATCCGTGATTGCGGGATTCATTTGTTAGTTTGTCAACGGCCGTCTGCAAGTTGGTGGCGGGGAGTGTGTCGGTGAGGTGGTGGTATGTGGATGGGTGGGTGGATGTGCTGGCACATTTTTGGCTGACAGCCGTTTCAGAGACTGATTTCTCGTTCGAGAATATGGTATTGGGTCCGTGTGTTGAGAGAAGTTTGACATTTTTGCAGACTGCTAGCGATGGAGTAGCAGATGCAGCAGTTGCGAATGCTGCGTCTCTGCTACCAATGTCATCGTGTTTGTAGTGTGAAGGCGAATCAGTGTACGGGGTAGCTGTTTGCGCTGGAGCACATTGCGAGCGCATTTATTTTTGCTATGCCACCATGAGGAGCGCCACGAACCCTCTCCGTAATCGCTGCGCTACCACTGCTCATCTTCCCGTGGCACTCGATTGTGGGTGTTTGGCCACTTCGATCGGTTGTTATCCATGGTAGGCGCAGACGAGATCTCGCTTGCCAAAGCGTTTGTCTGTTTTGATGGACCTGGCATGGTGATGCAGTACGGTCTTCCATATGTCACATCTACTTAATTTCAATGTGCTGTTGTTGACTTACATGATAGGCTCATTATCTCGAAAAAAGTGTCGGGTGCCATTCGTGTTGGTGGCGATGGCTAGTCGTAAGTTTATTTGGACCCATTGGCTTACTAAAAATGACAGAGAGTTCGACATTTTTAAAGAGAGGACGTCACCCATCACTCAATATGGTAGATTGAGAGGCTATTTGTTTATCCAATAAGAGCACTACGGAATTAAGGATGGGTGGAAGGCTTTGGCAAGAGATGCAAAGAGAGATAAAACAGTGGTGTTGCACATTATTGTCTTCTCCGTCGTCCAACTTTTCAGGTAGTCAAAGAAGCTTGTTTGTAAATACTTGTGGCGTAGGTCCATGCGTCCTTGGGTCCGTGCCACCCACCCTTTGCTCCACGCTACAATCATATTTTGAATCCCCAAATAACGAGATGTCAGTTAAGTCGAATAGCTGTAAGACGATTTGGATACTAAGACCCCGTTGGAAGTTACAACTCGTTTAGTCTGAAAAGTGGGTTTTCTTGGTTTCATTTTAGCCAATCGAAAAAAAAACGCACTAAACTCATTAGTGAATTTGTGTGAATGGGTGTGGTTATGTAACCTACAATAAACCAGGAGAAATGTCAAATTAACGGAAAAATGAATAACGTGCACACTTTCGACATGTTTTGACTAGGAAACTCCTAAGGGTAAATATCGAATAGTATCCTGCCAGTATTTGTCATCTAGGGCTTTTATAGCCACGAAAGGATGTGAAACTCGTTACATATCTGGCAGTTGTTATTAAAAGGGGACAATTTGTCCCCATCATGTGTAGGGATTACATTATAACAAAATGAATTACAACCGACTAGTGTCCTGGTTACTGAAAGCCACCAATGCTGAGGAGGTGTTTTGTTTTCCCCTGGAAGCATAGATAGCGGTGGCACAAGTAACTGCTGTTATGTCAACAAACCATAATCCCGAATGCCAACTGGAGGCTAAATTGCGGAAAAAAACGCAACCAAATTTAAGTTTTATCAAGGAGATTCGTCAGCTGGAAATGAACGACTGGTCCACAATGGGCATAAGGCAGCAAAAGGGTTACCGACGTGTAACCAGGCGTCTGAACGGCTACAGGATCTGTCAACGTTGGACTCGCTTCGCATTCACATTTACATTGTAGTCCAGAGGTCACTCATAGACCCACACACACACACACACGCTTGCCTCCGCACATCACAAGGCAATCTTTGCTTGAAACCGAACAAAACAAATTCATTTGTGTGAAGGGCAATAGTTTGTGACTACTTTTATCAATGTCCTGCATGCTTAAGGATGAGAAGTTGATTTCATTTTCATGGAGGTACTTGAAGACGTCTTCTTAAAATCGTTGCGTCGAGGAAGTAAAGCCCTTGTGCCGTGTGGCCTGAAATCGGGTGATGCATTTAAATGAAAATGTTTGAGTGTGAAAGTGAAAAGAACGGTACAGGCTTATCCCAAGTGGTGATACTGCATTCTCCACCCAGTGCCTGCCGCCATTACTTGGAAGTGATTCAATGAGATTAAAACCAGTTAGAGCCTGTCTTACCAAAGTCGGTAAGGTACTACCATGGGACGTGTCGTTGAGGGGCTTGTTTTTAAAATCAGCTGAGGTTTTAGAGCCCTGTCATTACCCTTCTCCATTTCAGCTTCTTGGTTCTGTGGTACAAGCCCAGCGTTTGCACTAAAACACGCCGCTATGCCCTTCAAAGCTTCCACAAACCACCGGGAGGACAGCGAATCGGCATGAATTATTCGCATCAGTTGAGCTATCCGTACCATGTCTTTGTGAATCATTTGTGTTAGCACTGTGGCTATTTTGCGTGCCCTTTATCGACAATTTAGAATCTCTGATGAAAATTTGACATCTTTGTGAAGTGATGATTCAATGGCGGCGAAATTGCTAAAGTTTGTTGCCATTTCTTCACTGATGCCTCCCTCCTGCTTAATCGCTACAGTTGTCGCAGTATAGTAACAAGTACTCATAGTGGTCTCCTCCACAAGTGAACAAATCATGGATAAGAAAAGACCATTTCAAGGCATCTCTTAGTTTTTCACGGTGTGATCTAAATATGAGTATTAAGTATGGTGTCCCATCCGCTAATAACCGATGCATCAACGCACCTCATAAACGATGCCTCGCCCTTGGGAATTTCGTAAGTGGCAGAAGTGGAGCATGTAGATACCTTCTTCATGCTGTCAACCACCTGCATTTATGAGAAGTGAGTCTGATGCCTGAGTGAATTTTTATGTGAACAAGCCTTGAAGCATCAACATCGAAGCCGGTCTGAAGACCTGATCTCACCAACAGCAAGCAGTTAACTTCGGGACCGAAGGCTTTCAACACTGATCTATTTGCGTATAAGCTTAAGGTTTCAAATATATTTGATACCAATGCATGCTAGAAGTGAAATTACAATTTAATATTGAAATAAATTTAAAGAATTTCTTACTTCTTCACCCATATTTACCACCCACAGAGGATGAGAGCTTTTGAATTACTTGGTTTAGCCATGAATGTTAATAAGAGGGGTCGTCACAAATTCGAAATGAATTGCAAAACAGACAAAAACAAGTTGGGAAGGTCGTTATTTTTACGGCAGAGCCTTTCATCTTGTAAGCAATTGTGCCAGTTTTGCTGTTTGGCTTGACTCTAGCTTCATTATGCGCGCACAGAGGGAGCCAATGAAATGAACGGATTTGACAAGTCAACAAAACGGTTTCCCCACCTTTCAGCACAAACCTGTTACCCGTCAAGCGTGTAATGCCAGCAAATCAAGTACCGATATTTTTTAAAGCAAACGTAAGGTTGTGTCACTTTAAGCTCTAATGAATTACAGATACACTTGCATTTCATTCTAAGGCGGATCAGCTCTATCACTGTTTTGCTGTACCTGTACTGCCTCCACACTGGCCCTGAGCCGTTCCCTTGAATCTAGTTACATTGCCGGACCGGTGCTGCAAGTGGGTGGTGCTCCTCAATGTTCTCCTCGCGATATTCAAAGCAGCAATGCTTCACATGACAATTGTCTGCAGAAGATGGAGCGAGACTCCTTGCCATTTGACAGGAGAAGAGTCACAACGGCAACGTGGGACTTTGTTTGCACATAATACGTATGCATGTTAATCCATTTTTCTAAAATGTGTTTTAAAATGTGCATATTCTTAACCAACTTCACTAACACATTTGAAAGTTTACTTCTACAGTGTGTATTTGCAGGTACGAAAAAGGAGGTTTTGCTACTTACCGAAGAGCTGCTGCGAACTGTGACTTGCATGACCTTTTCGTACTTTCCTTCCACCTACCTCGTTTGTTTCGTTGAAGTAAATGGCACCGTTGGGTCCAAAAGAGGTGTCAACAGAAGTATGCAGTAAAGTCAGCGATCGGGGCTATGTGTACCTCACCTCCTCTAGCCCTTCCCGACTCTCTCCACCTACTCATCATCAGAAGCAGCGCCTTCATTTTCTCTCTAACCTCTGCTCTAACTGCTTGTCTCAAATGCCTCGCACAGCATCTCACTAAAATGCATTTTTTCCTATTCAAAAGATTACAGCAGTGCTTGAGATAATAATTACAATTTTGTAAGCACATGACGGTCAAGATGACGCATCAAAGATGGCGAGGATTGTCGCTGGCAAATCCGTATCACGAAAAATTCCACTTCAAAGGGCATTCGCTGGTTCGATTAACCTAGACGAATTCCAAAACCAGGCCTGATTAAGTGTCTAATGGAGTGTAATTTCGTGGACACTGAGGATAACTGCTTCCCGAAGAAAAGCGATTTCTATTAAAGGTTTATTGGGGATGGGTGCTACAAGGCTGTGAAGTTGTTTTTACAGGACACATCGGCGTCGTTCAAATTCGCTAATTAGAGCAAAGAAAATACCTGAACAATTGACTTGGTCTGAAACTGGAGAAAGTTCGGAAAACATGCCATCCAAACTTTGGAATGTGAGACCCAGCTTGTACTGCACAATCCCCAGCCAAATGTCATCAACGACCATGGGTCTGGTGAAATGCATTGCCAGAGCTATGTCGTGCACATGGCGGTAGCTCCAAATACTGTAGATGCCCATATACTCGGGCATATGCATCGGCCAGGGAATTTCGTTCTTTGAGAACGCCCACCGCGAACTTATGCCAGTGGGCCGAAGGACTGGATTCACATTTACAACGTAACCATGGTACAGGTTTTCTCGCGATTCTAGCGTTAAGTTACGAACAAAGTTGACTAACTTGTTGGTATTTACGGCATAGTCATCGTCAAGGAAGACAAAGATGGGCTTGTAGGGTCGACAAAATCGAGCCGCCCATTGGAAGGTGTGGAAGAGTTTCAGCGACAAGTTGTAGTAGGAGTCCTCGTAGTCGCCAACAAGTAGGTCATCATGTTCGTGCATTTCTCTGAGCATCATTCTTTTCGTCCTCATTGGAAAATGCGTATGTCCCATCAGCTTTCGCCCTGCTCTGTTATTGAGTGTTACATTAAATCCGTCACGTTGAAACACATTGCTTAACGTGGATCGTGGCAATCCGATGGAGAAGATGAGGTGGATGCTGATATTGGTGTGAGGAAGGTGGTAGAGTTGGCGTAGATGACGTCTCTCCTCAAAATTGTAGACTCCTGACTTGTAAACAATAACCACGTTTGGGTGGAGCGACCCACTGGTGGGCCCAATTTTAGCATCTGCAGGTGTTAGAGGAGAGCAGGCATTGGTGGGAACTTGAAGGAATCGGATGCGTGGATTGAAGATAGGGGGCTGAAAGAAAAATATACCGTTATGTATGTGCAAACAGGCAAACATATGTAAAGCAACTACATCTAATAAGTGATCTAATCCACCCATAGTAAGACGTTACTGTGATAAGATGTTTGGCTTTCTCTGCTGTTTTACGTGCTTACTTGTGATACTGGTTTGCCATTGATGATGGATTGTAGTGTCTCTCGCACAGGAATCGACAGGGGATAGAGTTGGTAGACACTACGATTGAAATTCTCCAACCACTCGGCGTCCGGAATGCTTGCTAACTCCTCAAACCTCAAGCGTCTGTTGCTTCCATTTGTTCGGATTTTTGACTCCTCAATCGTTGCGTTTGCGGTCAGCAAGTCGAGCATTTCATTTGCGCTCTTATAGCACAGATGTAGCTCATATTTGCCGACTGCGTTTGTCAATACACTGTCATTCCATTCACAGTAGTAGGTGATGTTCGAGGTTGAGCGATTTATCCAGTCCTCTTTAATCTCGATTTTGAAGTAGATGGTAAAGACGTTGGGAAGGTAGATTCCAAGTATGCAGAGGGCAATTATGAGCAGTGCAATTTTACACTTTGCAGAAGGGATAGAAGAAGCAGGAGGTTGCATCTTTTATGATTTACCTGAAGCGATTGGTCCAACTGTGTGTGCTTTATATACACTTGCGCCCTATCATGGGCTTCCTTGCGTACTCAATTAGGTTCCACACTTCACTATGATAGGATGGTGTCAGTAATGCCCCACACTCGAGTAGTTGCATCCTTCTCACACTGCTATCCGGCAATGTGTTGGTTGGGTGCAACTTTTTAATTTGATTTCCCTGCCTCAACCCACACACTCTTGTTGTGAGATGGTAGTAAGTTTGATGCAGCTTTAAAGCGAATGAAGAATTAAGAGGTTGCGAAAATTCACATAAAGAGGCATGGACCAATCTTGCCGATCGGCAGAATGTGAACTGGCAGATTGGATCACCGCTTACACAGGGGCGAGGGTGTTTACTCTTTCCTATCATTTTTGCAAATTGGAGTTCTCAGGGTGTAACCACTTTATCCATTCTCAGCGATAGGCCTACTGGTGCTTTTACGGGGGTGAGAAGGGTGGAAAATTTTTTGCGTTCAATTCAAAAATTCTGTAAAATTAGCAACTTAAGTGAAAATGTGGCAGATGGCAGACATGCTTCCTACTATGGAGGTGCAGCGGTTATCAGATCAGAAGGTCTATAACAATTACTAAGCTTTTTTCCTTTACAGAGCCGCATCCGATATTAGGATTGCATTAAACAGTTTTTAGGAAAAACTCATCGACTCTTGGCGATCTGTCATGTGCCAAATGTTAGTGTTTGATCCTTATTTACCGCCAATTACATGCACACACAAAGAACAAAGCTCGTGATAATTTACCCAACACTGCCTCAATAAATGAAAGATAGACGCCTTGATGGCATGGTGAATGGGTGGCCTCGACTCAGATTGGATCCAAAAGCTTTTGGTACAACACTGCCGTAACAAAAGAAACCGGCACACAAGGCAACATCTATCGCTCGTCACTTGCCAGACAAGGATCCCAAAAAGACCCGCCTGGAAGGCACTGATTGTTATTTCTGGTTCGATGTGGACTCACACAATATTCAGACGACCGATTTCTCGTGCATCTTCGTCTACTACTCCTTTGCTCTTTCTTCTGCTTCTTTCCTAACCTCCTAATCTTTGCAGGCCTACGAAGCTGTGCAGGGAACACTGGGCTGCGGCCCATGACTGAAAATGTCAGTGCGGTTTTCGGCAAGAATGCATACAATATGGTTAATAGACGTTGTTATAAATTATCGACCTATCAATCCTTTTTACCAGAGGTATGCTCTTTACACTTTCCCCCCATTTTCAATCCTAAAATGCTCAAGATCCGCTGAACCTAATCAATGTGATCAACTGATGTTTCCAAACGGTGAAAGAAATTACCGTGCTTACTCTCAATATAGCTTCAGTATTTGAGTGTAATTGTGTAAGTTTGCTTATTCACTACAGTCCTCTTACACTTTCTTACCCAAAACTGTCTCTTTTACGAGGAACTGGCCACGACGAATGCATATGGGGCCAATATTCTACCTATGGCTTTGGAGCACCCCAGCCATATGAAGTAAAACTATAAAAGCAGTTTCGTTTGGGTGTAGAAAAAAGGGAAGCGGAGCTAAAAACCGATGGTATGAGAGATTACATGAAGAGAATAAAATCATGATACCATATCACTGTCACAGAGATTGAATTGTGACGTGTTTAAGCGACCCGCATTATGATAAAACATGTAATTGCGTCAACGGACCCTCGCACCTTATCTAAATACATCTACAGTCTGACATTTTGGCTGATTTAGGGAGGCTTATCCTGCGGTAGCCTGGCATTCTCGTCGTCTGTGTTCTGTGAAGTGGTCTTGAGGACAGAATGTGCTAATGAAGGCCAATTACCCTTTTCTGAGGCATATTATGCGTAGGCTAACCTCAGAGCCATGCCAGCAGCTCATTTCCCCTTTATCCGTTAAATACATATGTTCTGCCCTGGTATTTTGCCTTCTCTTGCCTTCAAAAGAGCCTCGGGACGCTACATTAATGGCAGCGGAAAGCGGACCCCACTCTATAGGGTTTTTGTCCCGATCTCTACCGCCTGCGGCATGTTGCAGCGGTGTGAAGGAAGTGCATGTGCTACGGATGGGAGTATCTCTGACATCCCACAGCAGAAGGGCTGAGAACGACGTCCGCCTTCCGCATCTATCCCATCTCTGTATTTTGCAAGAAAGCTATTGACAACTCAAGCGGCACTAGCCACGGACCACCTGGAAAGTTTCGTTCCGAAGATTACCCCCAATATACTTTCCTAAGGAGATCGGCGTGCTAACGCCTCCCTACGAACATACTGATGGTCAGCAGAAACCCTTATTCTGAACTTTTTTCCAAGCCGGACGAAACTGGGAGTGTAATGCACTGCCATGAGATATCACTGGCGTTGGTGTCAAGCGTCGCCTCAATCGCGTCGAATGTCGGCAACTGGCATGGTTAGCTCCTGGGTGTTTCTAGCAGCACTGACTACGTTGTGATCGCTGACGCGGGAGGTGTATCAAGGGGCGCATCAAAGATGGTGCTGAAAAGAGGAGAGGGGCAATGTAGCATTTTGTTTGTTTGAACTAGTGGTTTCGGTTGGGGTCACAGAGGTAGTCATATTGCCCTAGCTGAGTAGGCTGGCCTCCCGGCCATGCCAGCAGCTTATTTCCTCTGTCCGTTGAAAATATATATATATATATATATATATATATATATATATATATTCTACCCTGACATTCTGCCCTCTTTTGCCTTCGAGGAAGCCTTGGAGCGCTATACTCACTCCTCCTCCTATCGTTGAGCTAACGGATATCTGGTGCGACGTGTAAGCGATCTCACAGTCGACCACAATAGTCTGCTCTTCTCGTCAGCCGAAGCCACGGCAATTGTGCCATGCGACCTGCTCAGCTAAAAAGCACATGAGTTTATTTGAACATCATAAGCGCACAGAGGATACCAAAGCAGTACTAAAAAGAGTGTCCAGTAAGGGCCAAATTCAACTATATTTTATCAATGCAAAGATTTCATATAGATACAAATTCAAAAAATGCTTGCAATTCAGTTTGGAATGCAGCAGAGAAATGTTTGGCTAATAATATTTTTAAGGAACACAAACAAGTGCTTAAAAGCAGCTTTTTGCAATTGAAAATACTCGGCTATAATTACTGCTAAGGATAAAAAGCCTTGCTTGTAAATAATTTATTCGCTGAAATAAAAGAGACTCGTCGCTAATTCAAACCTACTACGTTCAAGGTGAACGTTGTGGCAGCTTTGACATTCGCCAATCACATTTCAACTCATATTTAAACGTGTCAAAAGGGTTTCCGCATGATGGAATCAAGTTTCTAAAAAAAGAATGAGCTTCATCATGTTGACATGCGTCCCAGCTTTATACGTAACTTTTCTAAGGTGAAAAATCTAGTTGATACAGCATTTATGCGCAGTATAGAGGCCTGGTAAAAGACCAATTATCTGCATGGCATAATACCTTTAGTTGCTGAAGAGTTGCGCTTAATTTTCCTGCTTTAAAATCAATTTTGGTTTCAAATTAGGTAATTCTGATTCTTCTCATCATTCTCTTTCTACATCACGTTCAATCCACTTTCTTTCATAGTAATCTCCTTTAGAGTACATCCTTTTAAAAAAAAAATTTAAAAAGCGCCAAATGACATTCACGATGCGAATATGGTACAACCGTAGACAATTTGATGCGTTGTGATGCTCCATTCAAGCCAAAACCAGTCCTAGTCACCGGAAAGTTAGTCTGTGCAGTCAAAGTGATGGGAGAAGCAGCAGTTGCTCACACCATCGCATTGTTGACTAAGGAGACGGTTATCGAAAATGACTCGGTGAAGTGATTGATGGACTGAGTGTATGGCCAAGCCACAGTCGGAAGTTGATGGTTGGCTTGGAAACTAGGGCTATCCGACTGACGATTCAGCTTCCTCTTCTCGATATCCACCACATCTGACTATTTAGGCGTATACAGTGGGTGTTCCCGCACTGTGCGTGTTTAGATGAAGTGGGCATAGTCAAAGAAGACACAGACAAAGCAATTTATTAGTGATGCGAAGCAATGACAGCGGATGGGGGATAGACAAACACTCAGTTGACGAAGTTCCGCTCCCCAAATTTAATGCTGTAAACGAACTTCGAGCTGTTGGTAGTCTGTCTTAAGGAACAGAAGGCTTTGTGCTTAGCCATGGAGTTACTGCTACTGGCTGTTTGATCCAACCAGTATGGTGAATCCAGATAAGGGACGAGTGATGCACGTGCGTGGTAATGGAAGGTCGTAGAAAGCCCCGTTTAATTGTCTTCACCATTCCATCCCGCAATGCTGAAGATGGTTCTAACTTCTGAACAGCGAGACATCTACACAGCAGTTTGCTTCACATTTCAGCAGATTGGTTCCAATCCAATTACCTAGTGCCGCTGTCGCACGATTCACATGTTGTCGCCTCCTCATCTCTTTCTCTCCTCCCACCCTCGTCCCCATTGTAGGCGCTACCTTAAACATCGTCACTTCCATCAACACTATCACACTCATCCTCTTATTAATGCCTCTTCACACTTCCCTTTTCCAACCGCAGCCCTCTAACACCTTGTCCCCAAGTTCCCACATATCACCTCACTGAGCACCGTTTTTCATTGTAGAAATCAGAGACGAAGGTGAGATTCCTCCTCCAGCCCTTTCTACAGTTGTCAAAATAGTGTTTACAGACCACAGAAGTGGTAGCAAACTACCATCATCTGCACTCTGAGAGACTGGTCCAGATCCATCACTAAGGACGGGTTCACGAGGACAGCACAGCATCCAGTAGAGAACGTCAAAAGATTGACAGAGGTCATTCATTGCAGAATTTTATTGCGAATCGACTAGATCACTTAACATGACCAAACGACTCCCGGAGGACAATGACCTCCATGTCCTTCTCGTGACAGTCAAAGTAGCCATTACCCCAAGTGACATTTAGTTAGAGGAATTAACAGGCAAGAAAAATGATGAAAAGTTGGGATGGAAATGAGGCAGCACAACGTCAACAGCATGCCAATGTGTTGCTAGCCAAAGTAGGCTCCATACTACTGGTAATTGGATTAGCACATGACTCACTGATTGAGAAGTCAATGAAATCGAGGCGCACACTTGTCAAATTAAATGCTTCTCACCCATTCAAATCGAAGCGATGTATCAGAGACTTGTCCACCTCTACCAGCTAAATCCCTAAATGGAGTCTGCTTCGGTTCCTGGCTGACAGTGCTTTGGTGCGCCTGTGTGGGCGTCTGTCGTGCAAGACAAGGTCATTTGCGTTCGCAGATTTATTAGGAGATACGTGGCACCGGGTCACAGGCACTTTTACAAGGCACACCCGTGTCGTTTGAACTCGCTAATTGGAGCAAAGAAAATGCTTGAACAATTGAGTTGCTTGAAAGGCAGTGTAGGTGGGAAGCGCATGCCTTTCAATCGCGTGAATGTGAGGTTCAATTTGTACTGCACCATCGCCAACCACGTGTCGCCAATGTCCATGGGTTTGGTGAAGTGCATTGCCAGCGCTATGTCGTGCACATGACGATAGCTCCACACACTGTAGATGCCCAAGTACTCTGGAGTATGCATGGGCCAAGGGATTTCACGCTTTGAGAAGGCCCACTGTGGATATTTGCCGGCGTATCGGAAGACGGGATTCTCCATCATGTCGTAACCGTAGCTCAGGTTTTCTCGCGATTCTGGCGTTAAGCCACGAACGAAACTGACCAACTTCTCGGTACTCACGGCGTAGTCGTCATCGAGGAAGACGAAGATGGGTTTGTAGGGTCGACAAAGTCGAGCAGCCCACTGTTTCCTAATTCAACATGTTGCGTCCTTCCTCCAGAAAATGCTTCTCCCCCGATTCAATTCTGTTGATGCTGCGAAGAAGATCATTAGAATCCATGCAACAGTAGACTTGGGCTGTACTTCAAACACTTACATCCATGTAACTTAAGCAAAAAACAGCTTTTAGCACAGCCATGGTGGTGGATTCCAATGGCGGATGCAATTTCTCCCATCATGTCGACAAGTTATTAATTGCCACCTCTTTCAATGGACCATGTCTCGAGTCCAAGAGAAATGCCGATCACTTGGACTGGAATGGTTACTGCTACTCAAAAATGGCACCACCAACACGACTCTAACACTTACCTTACAGTGAATGGCAAGCACACCAACAGTGACTTATGCTTTGAAACGTAATTTCTTATAAGTGGTGCTCAGAATTCGTTATTTTGCATGATATGATCCAAGTTGGTGGTTGGAGATGTCGGCAGTCCTCCTCAGGAGCACTTATAAGCATGACAAAGAAATCTCACAACAGATGAATTAAGTTCCATCCTAATCAGGCCAATCACACCACTTTTGCAAACAAATGACCAACAAATAGTGTCGTGGTGAAAAGCATTTGCGTGGAATGCGTTGCCTCTGTCTGTGAGTGAAGTGGGTTGGGTGCGAGTGTGTGGAGTCAGGCGGCTTCAAACCAATTGCTTCCACTAACACCCAACTGACGCACTGTTTGATAAGTGTGAGACGGACGTAGCAATGGAGAATTGAGTAGCGCCGACACACCATCCTATCACGGTGAAGTGTGGATTGTTATAGCTCACATCAAGAATGCCTTAGAAACGTGTGCTTGTGCAAGAGGCACACACAACCAAATTAGACACTTGAATGTGGCATAACCGTCTCATTGAGAGTCTACACAATGATATTTTCTAATTCACCCTTTCTTTCTGTAAAGTGGCGATTTACACTGCTCATCATCCTATTGTGTGTATGGGTAATCTGTATTATCAATGTCTGTTATACGCACTTTGAAAATGAGAGGCCAGAGGGATGGTTGAACGGGCAAAATTCTTACAACAATTACTGTTTTTGGAACGACAGTATCTATGTGAACCAAAACGGCTCCTATGAGCTGCAGCTGTGCTACAAAACTGTTTTCCTGCCAGTGCCGACACCCACGATTGAGGAATCGAAGATCCGAATCAATGGAAGTAGCAGACGCTTGACGTTCGAGGAGTTGGCGAGCATTCCGGATGCCGAGTGGCTGACTCATTTCGATCGCAGTGTCTACCAACTCTATCCCCAGTCGATTCCCTTGAGGGACACACTACAATCACTCCTCAATGGCAAGCCCATTCCACAGGTGAGCTCGTACTTAACAGCAGAAATTTCGTGCAACCCTCCAATGGCATTGTCTTGGTGTGAGTAGATGTCAATGTGTGCTTTTGCGTGTACAATTCGGCTTTTATCACTCCTTCCATGGCATTTCGGTGTCTTCTACATTGCGCAAAAAAATGCTAACCGCGACCGGTTTAATGGTCTGACATTCTTCTTTCAGCCTCCCATCTTCAATCCACGCATCCGATTTCTCCGAATTCCCACCAAAGTCTGCCCTCCCCTCACACCCATACAAGCCTTTCTTCGGCTCAACAATGACTTGCCCCATCCTCATGTGGTGATTGTCTACAAGTCAAGAGTCTACAATTTTGTGGAGAGGAGTCATCTACGTCAACTCTACCACCTTCCTCACACCAATATCAACATTCATCTCATCTTCTCCATCGGATTGCCACGATCCACGTTAAGCAATGTGTTTCAACGTGACGGATTTAATGTAACTCTCAAAAATAGAGCAGGACGTAAACTGATAGAATATTTGCGATTTCCAGTGAGGACGCAAAGAATGCTTGCCAAGGAGATGTACACATACAACGACCTGCTTGTCGGTGACTACGAGGACTCCTACTACAACTTGTCGCTCAAACTCTTTTACACCTTCCAGTGGGCTGCTCGATTTTGTCGACCCTACAAACCCATCTTCGTCTTCCTCGATGACGACTACGCCGTGAGTACCGAGAAGTTGGTCAGTTTCGTTCGTGGCTTAACGCCAGAATCGCGAGAAAACCTGAGCTACGGTTACGACGTAATGGAGAATCCCGTCTTCCGATACGCCGGCAAATATCCACAGTGGGCCTTCTCAAAGCGTGAAATCCCTTGGCCCATGCATACTCCAGAGTACTTGGGCATCTACAGTGTGTGGAGCTATCGTCATGTGCACGACATAGCGCTGGCAATGCACTTCACCAAACCCATGGACATTGGCGACACGTGGTTGGCGATGGTGCAGTACAAATTGAACCTCACATTCACGCGATTGAAAGGCATGCGCTTCCCACCTACACTGCCTTTCAAGCAACTCAATTGTTCAAGCATTTTCTTTGCTCCAATTAGCGAGTTCAAACGACACGGGTGTGCCTTGTAAAAGTGCCTGTGACCCGGTGCCACGTATCTCCTAATAAATCTGCGAACGCAAATGACCTTGTCTTGCACGACAGACGCCCACACAGGCGCACCAAAGCACTGTCAGCCAGGAACCGAAGCAGACTTCATTTAGGGACTTAGCTGGTAGAGGTGGACAAGTCTCTGATACATCGCTTCGATTTGAATGGGTGAGAAGCATTTAATTTGACAAGTGTGCGCCTCGATTTCATTGACTTCTCAATCAGTGAGTCATGTGCTAATCCAATTACCAGTAGTATGGAGCCTACTTTGGCTAGCAACACATTGGCATGCTGTTGACGTTGTGCTGCCTCATTTCCATCCCAACTTTTCATCATTTTTCTTGCCTGTTAATTCCTCTAACTAAATGTCACTTGGGGTAATGGCTACTTTGACTGTCACGAGAAGGACATGGAGGTCATTGTCCTCCGGGAGTCGTTTGGTCATGTTAAGTGATCTAGTCGATTCGCAATAAAATTCTGCAATGAATGACCTCTGTCAATCTTTTGACGTTCTCTACTGGATGCTGTGCTGTCCTCGTGAACCCGTCCTTAGTGATGGATCTGGACCAGTCTCTCAGAGTGCAGATGATGGTAGTTTGCTACCACTTCTGTGATCTGTAAACACTATTTTGACAACTGTAGAAAGGGCTGGAGGAGGAATCTCACCTTCGTCTCTGATTTCTACAATGAAAAACGGTGCTCAGTGAGGTGATATGTGGGAACTTGGGGACAAGGTGTTAGAGGGCTGCGGTTGGAAAAGGGAAGTGTGAAGAGGCATTAATAAGAGGATGAGTGTGATAGTGTTGATGGAAGTGACGATGTTTAAGGTAGCGCCTACAATGGGGACGAGGGTGGGAGGAGAGAAAGAGATGAGGAGGCGGCAACATGTGAATCGTGCGACAGCGGCACTAGGTAATTGGATTGGAACCAATCTGCTGAAATGTGAAGCAAACTGCTGTGTAGATGTCTCGCTGTTCAGAAGTTAGAACCATCTTCAGCATTGCGGGATGGAATGGTGAAGACAATTAAACGGGGCTTTCTAGGACCTTCCATTACCACGCACGTGCATCACTCGTCCCTTATCTGGATTCACCATACTGGTTGGATCAAACAGCCAGTAGCAGTAACTCCATGGCTAAGCACAAAGCCTTCTGTTCCTTGAGACAGACTACCAACAGCTCGAAGTTCGCTTACAGCATTAAATTTGGGGAGCGGAACTTCGTCAACTGAGTGTTTGTCTATCCCCCATCCGCTGTCATTGCTTCGCATCACTAATAAGTTGCTTTGTCTGTGCCTTGTTTGACTATGCCCACTTCATCTAAACACTCACAGTGCGGGAACACCCACTGTATACGCCTAAATAGTCAGATGTGGTGGATATCGAGAAGAGGAAGCTGAATCGTCAGTCGGATAGCCCTAGTTTCCAAGCCAACCATCAACTTCCGACTGTGGCTTGGCCATACACTCAGTCCATCAATCACTTCACCGAGTCATTTTCGATAACCGTCTCCTTAGTCAACAATGCGATGGTGTGAGCAACTGCTGCTTCTCCCATCACTTTGACTGCACAGACTAACTTTCCGGTGACTAGGACTGGTTTTGGCTTGAATGGAGCATCACAACGCATCAAATTGTCTACGGTTGTACCATATTCGCATCGTGAATGTCATTTGGCGCTTCCTTGAGTCTCACTTTCTCTTCCAAGACTCCAGCTTTGCCTCATTTTTTTATAAAAACGCGACTAAAGGGTATTAGGTAGGTTGATCTTTCAAGCAACTTTCATATTAACTACTTTGGGTTACATAACTGACTTGATTTCACAGCCTTTAGAAGGCATTGGATATTAAGACTTATGTCCGAAATTATTTTATACGTATTCGTAAGTACAAGTTTATTTGCAAATCCGTCGACTCTTTTGTCACCGACTTTCCTTACTCTTTGCAATAATGCGATTGTGGTGTTTTTCCAGTCTATTCTGGTGGGCTAAATTGATAAATTAGCTTCCTTTCACTAAGTGTTCTTGCGGCTTTGTTCCAGTTCGGACTCTCCTAGCACAAGTCTGGAATGTCCCGGCTACCGCTCATCATTCGTGTTGCTGGAACGATCACATTTTGGTATCGAGATATGCACAACAGCCCTTTTCGCTTACCAGTCATTTGCCGTACAATTTGTTTTCGTCTTACCGAGATGTCATACCACAATGAAATATTGGGAAATCTCCTTTTTTCTATGCTCCACATAACTACCAAGCATAAATTGATTGAAAAAAGCAATAAACTGTGTGGACTCATCCGCAATTCATTTTGGCGAGGCCGAATTTGAGGCTTAGTTGAGTAAAGGCTGTAGATAATGGACGCTTTAGGCGCTGGTCAGTTGGATCCGTCCTAGCAAAGGTCGAGAAGGCTGCCACGGAATTAGCAACCGCAGCAGTAGCGGAAACCATCTCTAATTACTGGCCTTTGGGGTCGCCTTCGTTGTTAATGCCGTCGTTGTCTCCGGTCGAGGAAAAAAGTGTTTCACTCAGCGTGAACTAAGAGCATGATGATTAGATGGAGAAAGAGAAGCAAAATTAAGAATCACACAAAAAGGAGGGTGAGTTTGCCTATCTGCGATTTTGCAAACTATCTGTAGAGAATATTTAGCGACAGCCTATGTTGAGATTTCGGTGGCATTATAGAGACAGGGTAACGAGGTGTCGAAGCGCTTTGAAAAACCTATTTTGGTGCCTGTGGTAACAATTATTATTGTAACGTCCCGAGACTTCCTTGAAGGCAAAAGAAAGCATAATATCATGGCAGAATACACGCATATTCAATAGAGAGAGGGAATGGAGCTGCTGACATGGACCGGACGCCAGCCCACACGGCTCGGGCAGTATGGCCATTTAAGTGACCGTAATTAAAAGCGGCAGTCAAACAAACAAAGCATTGCATTGCCCTTCTCTCCTTTCAAGCGTCGTCCCCGATGCTCCTCTTGGTAGACCTCCCGCATCAGCCATCACAGCATTATCAGTGCTGCAGAGAAGCACCTACAAGCTAACCGTACCAGTCGCCGTCATTCGACGCGACGTCCGTGATCCCTCTTAGCAGTTCGGCTGAACTTGGAGTTCCGTTCGGCCTGGAAAATAAATTCGGAGAAAGAAGTTTTGCCGACCATCGGTGTGTCCGCAGGGAGACGCTAGTACACCGGTCTCCTTAAGTAGGTATATTAGGGAAATCTCCGCAACGAAACTTTTCCAGGTGGTTCAAGGCTAGGGTCGTTTCGGTTGTTAATAGATTTCTCGCAGAACACGGGAATGGGGTGGATGCCGACGGCGGACGCGGTCCTCAGCCCTTCTGTTACAGGGTGTCAGAGATTCTCCCATTCCTAGCCCATGCATTTCTTTCGCACCGCTACAATATGCCACAGGTGGTACAGATCGGGCTAGAAATCCTATAAAGTCGAGTCAGCTTTCCACTGCCACCAATACAGCGTCCCGAGACTTCCCTGAAAGCAACAAAGGGATAATACTAGGGCAGAATATGGGGCTGCTGGCACGCGGCTAGGTCAGTTTCGGCCAACTAAGTGGCCGAAACTGAAACCGGCGGTCCAGAGCAAACGAAGCATTACAATTATGATTTTGTGCCTTGAACGAAGTCCACCCGGTTCAAATTAAACCTTTACTATTGTCTGCACCGGCCTTCATGACTTCGCCAGTTGATTTTGTAACCAATTGGCGAAGTGACTTTCCAATATTTATGGACGACATGGGCGGTCGTGCCTATTATAGGTGTTTCTGATGTGTAGCAGCCACCCCATAGTTCATTGAATAGCAGGAATCTGATAAAGACCACCCCAAACATAGACCGCGTTTCGCCCACAAGGTCCCTCCATTCCTAATGCATAAATAGAAGTACTTGCAAACATTAAAACGTCAAAGTAAGAGACGATTAACTTGTTAGGAACACCGTTCTTGACAGTGATTTTTGAGGAACCCTTTAGGAGGAGAGGGAAGAGGTGCGGTAAATGTCGCCAAGCTCATCTTGCCAAATGCCCTTTATTGGCAGACGGTAGACAAGATAATTTGAAGGCACCCACCAGATGGAGTCAAGAAATGTCATTAATTGGGTCGTGGAAGTCGAGATGGATCCTTAATTATGGCCTCCAAGGTTGATGTTGAGATACCGGTGGGAATTTCTGACGATTCTTGACAAATTCGGTTGAAATTGCCAAAAGCTACCCACAACGTCGGCATTGTCCATTAGGCAGTACTACTGCCAATAAAATCCATGCGCCTGGGGCCATTATGTCCGATCTGAAATCAAGCGGAAGGGTTCACCATGCTCACAGGCCGTTAACTAGATCCTCAACGACGCACATACGTACTAGTGAAATAGTGTTTTGATATTATCTTTGTTAACGAGAATAAACTGCGGATTAACTCAGCACAGCAAGCTCAATTCGTCCAGCAGACAAGCTCCACAATGCACGAAATGCATAGCCGTTGCAATGCTGCAGAAAACGACCAAATCCAATCACACACACTTTCTCCTCCTACTCTCATATTTCGCAATTCGGTTCATATCAAGTCGTAGTCTTCACTTTGTAATTCTCTCCAGTGCTAAAATGCATTTTATTCAAAACCCGACTAGGTCACATTTCTGTAAGCATTAATTAGAACGCCTTCGGGAATAACTCTCGGCCTGCAGCAGTCATAAACTAACCAGATGAAAGATTTCCGGTTCAATCGTTGTGTCCCAACGCCACATTTGCAATCATAGTCCAATTTCACTTTTTCACCGGTCCGTTGGCAGACCCAGTGCTAAGCGCTGACGTCCGCAGAACGATTCAATATTAGCAACATCTCATCCGCCCTGTGAAGAGTCAAATCACGCACACACACTGCATGTCCATCTGCAGATTGTCATGACCTAATTTTTCGGGGGTAAAACAAAACCCGGAGCCAAATACATATGCGACCACTTGCAAAGTGAACGTGGAGAGAGAGGTATCGAATTTCACAACACAAAGCTCTCCTGATCTTGAACTGTAAGGGAAGGGTGCTTCATTCTGGATCTCACCTCCATCCGTGCTGCAAATTGCACACAGAAGCTCATGTATCAATGCACAAGTTTTGACTGCACGGAGAGACAACCCACTGCGAATCACTGCCTGTCTGCTAACGTGACCCCTGTGAAAAATTCATCTCCCCACATGAAAATTAAGCCACAGAAAACACCAGGTGTCACACAGGTTATTTGTACTCCTAAACGAAGAACAGAGGTACCTCACCCCCGATAGCAGAAACCTCGAGAGCGCCCCATGCATGCAAAAGCACATGAAAGTGGAGACTAGCCCATCGACCAAAAACCACTAACTACCAATTTCATTAAAAGGTCGCGGTATGAGATGCCGACGGAGGTAGGATGCCAGAGTACACCAGCAATCAGCGGACAAAACTGTCCTCATTCAATCCACTCGAAGACATCAGTATCCGCACCAAAAGGAGGAAAAGTCACCAGACACCAACGAAGTAAAACAAATTGACCATGGAGCAGAACCAACACCTGCTCACAAAACTAAATCTCACCACACAAACCTACTTAATCCGAAACCTGGGATAAAAAGCCATCCCATGACCGCAAGACCAAAAATACTAAAGCCTCAAACACTTTAATCAAAGTCCACAAATTCGGGAAACCCATTCACTTTTAACAAAAGAATCAATCCAGAAAGCAGAAGAACTTCACCATTTGTACAACTTTAATTATCAACAGTGTGGGTCTTAAGTTAGAATCGCTTGCCACCTTTCTGAGCCGGCTTACTGACCTTCTTTGCAGCCCTCTGTTGTTGTTTTTGGCCAGGTCCTGCACTTTGTTTTTTCTTCATTTCTGCCTTTTTAGCTCTCTTTTCAGCCTCCTTAGCCTTCTGTTTTTCTTTTATAGCTCGCATAGCCTGCTCGCGCATCGCCTTACGGACTTCGGGGTTCTGGTTGCGTTTGGCCATAATTTCAGTAAGGCTGGCTCCGGCGAAGGCGCGAGCGGTCTTAGTAACCTTCTTGGTGCGTTTTTTGATGAGTTCCTCAACAGCACCCTTCTTGTACTTGCGACGGTAAAGAACAGTCCAGCTGACCTCACGTGGATTGCGCTTCAGGTAGTGCGAGCGCTCGCATTTGGAACTAAGGAAATAAAATTGGCGGCCATCACCACGAATGGCACGTTTTCCATGGCCCGGATAGACCTTGTATCCACTGTAGGAGCAGACTTCCAACCTAAGTTTTGTAATAAAGCATTGATGCTCAGCTTAAGCAATGTGGAGTGGTCAGGTAAAACACAAGACAAAATTAACAAAATAATATAGAAAACAAATCGAATCAAAAAGGCAGACAACCAGAACGTTGAAAGTAATCGACTCAAAAACACCTGCTGTCTCAGCAACCATCAATGCATGTGTAAAGCTCGTGTACCGAACCACACCCTGTCACATGTAAAAATATCGGAAAGATGCACCGCTTCTATTAAGAAAAAACCCCAATAAACAAACCCGACCCTAAAACCACACGCAACTTACTTCATGGCTCAAGCACTTATTCTAGTTAAGACAGATTAAAACAAACTGCGAATGTTCCATTTCGCATTTAATTATTAGAAAACCACTTCAAGAATTTGTGCTGATTAAAAACCAGCTTTTTATTTTTTATTGCGAGAATTTTTTACTCTGCGGTGATTAACTTCGTCCTAAAAACTGCTCATCTCTCCGCCTTTATATGGGGTTGATTGTGGCCGGTTATTTCCTAAAACACATCTGATTATGTAATTCACGACCGTGAGATCGTGCTAGTCAGTATTACTTTAACAACAATGCCTAGTTATCGCGACAGCTATAAGCCAATCAAGGATTCATTTTTACAAAATCTGACTGCGTATCGCATTTCCCATTGGTCCCCTTAACTTGAGGACCCTATAAAATGCGGACTGTGCTGGTTTTGGTCCTTGGATAGAGATGAAGGCTCGGACGTCTGTTGTTGGCTGGTGGCAAGATACTGGCGAAGCTGAGGGGTCAATAATTGTCAGCTTCGTCTGGTCTTGCTGCATGCCTCAATAATAAGCAGCATTTGAATGACCTAGCAGTACAGTTGCCACGGTAAATTAACTTTGGCCTGATAATTGGCCCTTAATTTTCTTTCCGTTTTAAAAGCAATAAGATCCTTTCGAGCGCATAGTTTGTTTTTTTTCCTTCTTGATTTTTCATGAGTATATGGTTTGGCATTGTCAAGGGCACAAAAATCTCAGCGTGAAAAATGGAATAGCTTACTTTCTATCTTGCTCTTGCTGAATTTTTTTGTTTAGCATTCATTAATAGCCATTTTTTACGACATTATGCGTTTGTATCAAAGATGATTGTATTAGTTGTTCTGGGTGATGGAAAAAGACGACTTACGTTTCTAAATGTCATGTTTTTTTGGTTCTACAGGACTTCATTATTTCGGTGAGTGGATATGCCTTAATGCGGTAGCGTGAGCCTTTTGATAAACTTTACGAAAAATACACTTCGCTTACCATTGAGATACACCATCTACGAAAAGTTGGCTGCGGTGAGTGTGTTTAAGAGGCTTTTGAATTCATTGCCTTTGTATCAATGTTACCATTAACAATTTTTTTGTTCTCTCTCAAACTGTACCTAGAGATCTATTCATTAGTTTTCATCTCTTTTCATTACAAGGTTACCCACATTTTGACATAATTTCTGCTTAGCTAAAGTCAATCGTGAATGTGGTCTTGTAAGCAGGCATTTTCATCATTCAATGCTTGGGTAATCGTGATGCCCTATCCAGCGTCTGATCGTCATAAACTGATTATCAGTTCCATTCCTGTTGAGACCGTTTGTGGGGTTAACTTGTGTTCTCAATCCACCCAAACATCCTGTTTCTCCACCCCCCAATCAGTGCCAGAGTATTTAGTGAAACTCCAGTTCCTCGAACTAAACTAGATATTTGAAATCATCTTGCACCCAAATTAATGGTCTGTTAAGTTGCCGTTCGGCACCAGATATATTTTATTGGGCTGCTTGAAGGTGAATGTTCCACTCCCTGCGTTAATCCACTCGAAATTCACCAGAGTTTTGCCAACTGAATAGTCTGGACCAGCGGAGAAGTTGGGTGGTGATGACAGAACTGGTTCGGTTTCTAGCTAACATGGTGAGCAGCATTACCAGATTCAAATGTCTCCCTATTGTTTTGGGCGATACTATTGTTAGCATAATTCATTTTTTAGTCTAATTCGTCTTTGCTGATCATTGCCTACTACTCTCATTAGTCCATCCGTACCAAGATGCTGGTGGTAGTTAGCTCAACCTATTCGGCATTGGCACCTGTCTCTGAGGGAATTCAACAGTCGCAGCCCCAAAGAAGACAATCTCTATGTAGCTTTTTGCCGTCCATGAGCAAAGAACTCTCTGTATCTACTTCTTTTTCTGGGACAGCACTTGCTACACCAGGAACAATTAATTTGCCAAGGAGAACTTTTGCTGGTAGCAAGTCATCCGACATTAATTCAGTAACATTATGCCGATTGATTATGTTTGCAAATGAGACTTTGATGCAAGGCTTTAGGACCGTTGTCGTAGTCCTACGATCGGCCACGTATTTCGTTTCTACAGCGCTACTGCCATTTCTGGTGTGTGTTCATTGTCTTCAACCATTTCGTGAACAGGTCGCCATTTCTTCCTCTCATAGACTAATCTTTTGGCAAAATTTTGGCATAGAAGTTGATAAAGACGACAACAAGAGTATAATGGTTCTCCAGCTGCATAGAACATCTAGACCGAACTAGGACTAGTGAGTTTACCAAAGGGGACGATGCAAATTTTTGAGGAGCACAGTCGACATTCAACTTTTCAATCCTTATAGTACCTTGGTAGTAAACTAATAACTAGGCCGTGGAAAGATTTATCAGCATAGTTGAACCATCCCAGGACGGCCGGGAGAGAGAAAGATTGTTCTTACCCGACCCACATCAATCTTTCATCTATTGTCATGCTCCTCATCTGCTTAATGAATGCTCTTTACCTGGAATGATTCACTCCAATGATGAGGACTGGGCGCAAACCACTACAGTCGAAACCGTCAGGTCATCCTTGGCTGTGAAACCTACGTACAGTACAAGCATTTGGTCGGTGAGCGACTGGGTGCTCAATCACCGCACAAACTGCCCAAGTCTTCGTCATCTCAATTGACGGTGTCTTAAGTGGACACTACTCTTTAGTATTTCCTCATCTCAGTATCGCCCCCACAAACATTCGTTTTCTATCTTACTTAAATCTTCATAATTTGTTTAAATTGCCGCACCCAAAGTGGACAGGAAGGTAGCATCCATCCGAGCCTCCCACCAAGTCAAAAATCATCATTCACTGCGTGAGAATTCCCATTGTGTACTCTGGACCCACTAGGCCATCTATTTACCGGTTTCTGTAAGCATAATCGTCCCAACCTCGTTTGCTGATTTGCCTTCTTTTTAACAAATGCTGATAGCTCTCCTGTATTTCGCCAAAAGGCTCTAATCAAAAGTTGGAACTGCACGCCGGGACGTAGTCAACGGAACTGTGAAGACAACCAAGGGAGGTCCAGGAACAAGGCGCCTTGACAATCCATTGGGGATATTGGTATGAAAAATGGCAGACGCTGTTTAATTTATAGAGCAAAATACTTTCATGTATTCTAATCCTTAGGTTTGTCACTTGAAAGGAATTGCTTCCAGCTTAGTCAAGCATCCTAGTCCCGTTTTATAGTTCTTGGGTGACACTAATTTCTATTTTTCCTAAAACAAGAACCCCCGGAGTCTACTTTAATGCTCTTGATCTGCCTTGTTGCAACAAATTAGGCAAAATTAACAGTTATCATCGTCCACTTATTTGCTAACGCCAAACCTCAACAAGAAATTCGGGGCGTCACATATATGTGACGCTGGTAGGAACGATTTTATGAATCGGACATTTATGTGTCTTTTTGCATTTTAAAAACACTAAACGCAACAACATTTTCGTGTGCTTGTGTGTGGGTGCGTTGTGTTAGAAAAGATTCTCATGCCAATGACCCAAGTGGCCTGGCCAATCAACTTTCTCACGATACCTTCAGGCCGTTTCAGATGAAATTTTCCATTTTTTGTAATGCATGTTTTTAGCTTCTCTTTCCGCTGTGTTAATGCCTTCAGCAGCAAAGAGTGAATTATTTTGTGCGTAAAATTCTCAAATAACATGTGGAGTGTTTGTTAGTGCAGAATGCCTCGTTTAGTTTACCTTTCTCCCTCCTAAGGGTTACAGTCTTTTTTTTTTTTTCATGATAATTATTCCTAAAAAATGTTGGCATTGGGAAGAAAGATTAAGGCACTAATAGGTATTGCATCTTTGAGCATCGCTTGTTGCCATGACCTCTTGTAACCTTTAGCAACTTGTAGCTTAAACGCAGTCTTTAGTCCAAATAATGCTTTTCACCTTCCCTCGGAGTTGGATGACCTCATGTGGGGTAGAGAATTGGAGGAGAAGAAGAAGAGTGGATTAGGGACGACGGCATCTTGTACGGCGAGTTAGCAGGCTGTTGACAACGTTGTCGTCAACAGTTTCCACCAAATAAAGAAATTCTTATTGCTATTTTTGATGCGCTTACAAAATGTTGGAATAGAAAAACCATCAAAAATACCTCCCATTCTTCATCAATCCTCCTCCTCCTCCCTTGGAGAAAGTGTAGGTCTCCTCCTTGTTGTTTTGTCAGTGGCACATAGAAGAACTGGGAGACCAAGGCGGGAGAAATGCACTGCTAAACAGCCGGTGTAATTAAACATACAAATCAACAAAATGAATTAAATTAGTACTTAAAAGCTGCTGTGAATGGTGCTGCAAGACAGAAAGGAATAGTACTAATTGAGGAATATCTACAGAGCTCCCAAGACTTCTCTGAAGGCGCAAGAAGGCATGACACTCGGAGAGGGGCGATTGCAGGCGCGAGTCAGGGGATCCGTCACCAAAACCGAGAGTTGGACTAAGAATTGAAGCGTTACTACATTTCCTTCATTAAAATTTAGGCTCTTAAAAATTTCGATTTGTTACTGCCCTAAGCCGATATTTCTTTCTTTTACTATTCTAGATAGTGTCACCCACCTCATGTGTGAGTAAATGTAGGGGAGAGGGTTGGAGAAGGTAAAACCGCACTACTCTCAGGTAGTATTTTCGCAACCACATTCTAGAATTCTGTTCCACTTGTTCTCATATGCGATTTTTATTCGAAAACATCCCAATTTTTTTATTAAAACGAAAATTGAATTGGCGCAGTTAAAGTATGAGCCTTGCATTCGGTGCCGTGGTCAGTGCACAAAGAACTCCCAAGGCGCAGGATTGGGATGCACCTATGGTGGTGCGGGTGTGTGTGTGTGTGTGTGTAAGCAGGCTGTTCCAAAAGGTGGACAGGCTGCGTGGGCTACACACCCGTTGCGATCGATGGTGCGTGGACGACCACACTTCTTGGTGCATGGTCAGTCAATGCTACTGAAATGCGGGTTCGACTTTTAAGTAGGCACTTCTGCCCTTTGAACGCTTTTCTAGGGTTGTTGATGTGACTGAAAATGGTGATAGGTATGGCGAAGGAAGAAAACTTACTCAGGCAGAGCATTTATTCCTATTAGCTTGGCTTGGAGGTCAGATCATCTGGAGAAGGTACGTTTGGGTGATTTTCTACAAAATCCGAGAGCTAAACAATCAACCAAAGTATTGCGAACCTCCTTTCCCCTTTTAGGTGCCCTTCTTGGTGCTCTCTCGGCCACAAAGCAATCAGTGCTGTAAGAAAATCTCACGAGCCAACCAAGCCAGTCATCAAACTTCCATGCAGCTGAGAAGACCATTGACCACAGCGTCACTGGTCCTCGGCGGCAATTCCATTGAACCAGAGGTTTAAACCCGTGTGGAAATTGTGTTAAGAAAATGTACTGGCTACCTTGCTTATAATTACTGACCTAAAACAAGGATCACATAACAAAGGGCGGGATTCAATAGTTTTGTAGGAGTAGTTTCGAATTTAATTCGCGTTGCCTTTTTTTCACCTTAGCGCTGCCGTGTCTTATTTACTTAAGTTCTCTCCAGCCAGTAAAGTGGTGGAGGAGGTGTTGAGTGTTTACATTATTGAAATCTTCATGTATGTGTGGTAGACAGCTCCATTACCAACTTTCCTGGATGGCTCATGGCTAGTGTTGCTTTAATAGTTAATTGTTAATGCCAAAAGCAGATGTCCTCCCGGTTATTCTGTTAGGGTCATCACCAAACTGTTTTTGAAGCATGTGCACTTATTCCGCCCCTCTGAGGTTTATCACAAAGTGGTAGAAATTAGGGCAGATGTCCTTTAAGATCGAGTTTGCTTACTACTTCCGCTAACGTGGTGCCCCAAGAATCTCCTGAAGACGATGGAAGACGCGGTACTCAGGCAGAACGCACATTATAGATATACAACCTACTAGCCAGCCCACAGGATGTAGGTAAATGACAGCACACAAAAGCGATCCCTTTGCCAAAACCAAGAATTAAGTAGCCATCCATCGCATTACATTAGGTGCCTCAAATCTTCTAAAATCATAATTTAACTCACTGTTCATTTGTATGAAATTCCCATGATAAAAGTCATTGAACTCTACATGTTAATTTGCAACTCTTGTCCATCATCACAGTAACGCGATCAAATTGTAATCGGATACGAGGTGTTTAGGCGATTGCAACCTCCGCACCGAAGGCCCTTTATTATGGACCGCTGACCCAGCACTTTAATCTGCGTAAAGTGTAACTAAAAAGATTTGAATAAATCTGTGCTTTAACCAGGTATAGGCGCAAGTGTCGTTTTTTGGGCGCCACACGCGCACCTGTGCGCGCACATAAATGCGTACGCACGGAACTCGCTCGCTGATTGGATGCATGGCCTCTGCTCGCGTCCAGTGTGCACTACGCAGAGGGGCTCGACCCAGATTGAGGCCGTTGCGTCGATCAGATTTCCCCTTGCAGATTCGCAAACTGTTACCATGGCCTGTTTTAATTAAAAAGCAACAACTTATTTATCTCCGGTCTTCTTCTACTAGTTTATGGTGTTTTAGTGGTTTTTTATATCCATTTCAAAAGTGATTCACAGCTTATTGTTTAATGATTGGTTAGTGTTATGTAAAATTTACACCAATCTGGTAAAGTTATGAAACACAGGTGCGTTGGGAGGGTATACTTTAAACGAGCCTTAGTGATCTCAGGAGCCTTCAGGAGAATTGAAAATAACTGTGCTATGGAAGGAAAGACTACTGCGATCATGTTTCTGATGGCACCCGTTTTTTATCGTTCAAAGAACTGAAATTTTTCTTGATCAGGGCGTTTACATGTGAATCTTTTTTTTCCTTTGACATTTTATTCACCTCATCGCTGGAAGGTGATTCGCCATTATGACATTCGAGCTAACAAACTCTTGGCGTTGCAGTGATTACAACGTTTACTGACTTAAGTCAAATGATGACGGAAACTTTTGCATTGGCTAAGCTCTACACCAAAATAGCATTGAAGTAGGACGTTCGTTGTGAACGATTAAAACCGGAGAAACTCGCGGGGAAAAGGTTGGTGAAACTACGTTGGTTGTTGGTTAAAACCTTAATCTTACGTTCTAAATAAGAAATAGCAATGCACTAAGATGCAATTCAAACCAACGAAATTGTTATTATAAGAATTGCTTGTAAAATTGACGTAAAATTACGTCTTTTTGTGCTGGAAGGGGATAGAAGTAATCTGGATATGCGACCGAGTAGCACTAATTTGGCGATAAATTGGAGATGGTGTAGAAAATTATTCAACCAGGATACAAGACGCTTCTTTTTTGTGGTTCTGATTTAAGACTCTCAAAACGCACTTACTGGGATACATCACTCATTTTGACCCCACTAACTCCTTATTCCGCCTGCATATTAGTAACAAAGGCGTTCTTAGACTTACCATGTAATACCTTAACTTGTAATTCGGACACTAAAACACAATGGACATATGTATGCACTGCTCCCGGAGGTGGTGATGTGTATGGATGGTCCGTCCTGCTATCGAGGCCATGGGAAGAAAGGAAGGCGATAGGCACTCATTTGTATGGGAAAGCCATAGCTCCACTTGTAAATAAACGGGCCTGTGTGACCACCTACTCCCTCTTCCTTCACGCTAGTGTCTCCAAATGCGATAAAGCAGCTTACTTTTGCAAACAAAGTGATCTTCTAAACGCTTGGGTATAAGTTAAATGGAGAAAGCTTTTGTGAAAATTGTAAAAGTGTGTGAAATATTGCTTGAGGTTGTCAATTGGAGTGATTGTTATTTGTACAGATTTGGCTGCCTTATGAAACCATTTTTAGCGTCTTCGTCGGTGTACGATGCGACTTTTTACCTGAGAAATGCTTCTATAGACTCCGCAAAATCAAGTGGCAAAAAGAACGTGAGCAATGTACCTTAGCGACACCGTAAAAAGAGAATTTCGGATGGTCGGGTAGGTTTATTCAGTCATAAGCTCAAACAAATTAAAAAATAATCATCTTTATCACACACCTGTGCTTCTACAGATTGGACTAGTTTGCCCCTCCCTCATTTCCGTTGCCATTCTGGGGGCTAAATGACACCACCTGCGATCTTGAAATCGCCAAAGTTTTAATTACCTTGTCGCCCATTATTTTCCCGTTTCTTAAAAAAATCGTAAACTCTTTTAAATGCTTTCAGGTCTTTTATCTGCTTTTCGTGAAAAATTTTACCTATATTTTGTTGTCACTTAAAACAGCCAAAATTGCATCCGAGAGCAACGCGAACCCACTTAAAGAGGCAGGATTTTTATTGGATCGTCCGATGCATGCGTGCGTGGAGTTGCACCAAGTCCAGCCAATGGGATGGAAATGCGCAGGCGCACATGCAATCGAAACACACACATGTCCCCATAACAGGGTGAACGTGGCGCCCAGATTTTGACCATCCTCATGCATGGGTTAGTGCGGTGAATAATCCAAAGCCTCGCTGCTAAACACACACACACACACACTCAAGTCTTGCTTTCTTTTGAACACTATCCAAAAATTACTCAAGTGCTCTTTTTTACATTAAGGCGCGGTTTAAAATAACAATTACCACAAGAAGGTAATAGCACCCTTCATAGGTGTGAAGGAATCTGATGATTGTCCCATTTTAGGTATGATAATCTCCGAAAAGGCGAAATTTTCAGGCTGCACAACTTTAATCCGAAATAGATTGATAAGTTTACGAGACTGCTGAAGGAAACTGAATATATTAAAATGTGCCTGCTCAACAATTCTTTTGTGAAGAGTCCGTGTATGCTAAAACTAAAGAGAACGTTTTCAAACAGCAAATTGTTGCATTTTGCTGGACATTAAGCACAAGAAGTTTCACCAGGGGTCAAATGCCATTTTTTATAAGAACAATGTTCCATTCAGCATTCTAAGATTTTCCTGAGGGCAAAAGGAGATCTAATACGCTAGATGAGTCGATGTACCTGATATAGAGCAGGGTTTGAAGCCAAGAAGTAGCCTAAAAGCCAACTTATCGAACAAAGGTGCAATGGTAGCGCATATTAGTGGCCGATTTACCAAAACTGAGATTTAAACCAACAGCCAACGTATTACATGATCCCTCGCCTCTTTTGAGAGCTAGCTTCGGCGCCTCCCCTGTTTAACCTACTACGGCAGCCACCTGTATCTGTAATTGAATTTTCATGCAACCGAGAAGGGAATTGACCGTAGCACCACCAATCCCTCCTGGTAATTTTACTAAATCTGGAACTCGGAAATGTGCTGAACATAACGTGCTCTCTGCTAGCCGTAAGAACATTGCCCTATATATGGGGTCGCATAACAAAGATTTTGCATCTATTTCGCATTAGCACTTTGCTCCTGCCTTAGTGCTACCCAGTCATATCCACTTGAGTTCTCTCCAGCCAACAAACGGGTGGAGGAGGAGACGCATTCTTAGGTATTTGATGGTCTCATACATAAACAGCAGGCAGCTCCAAAGGTCCACGGCTAATATCGCTTTAGCTGTTAACATCTTTCCTGTGGGCCAAGAGAATGTGGTGATTGCCGAGGGTAGACGTCATTTTTAGCCCTTCCGTCAGGAGTTGCCATCAATTCCCTCATCCGTGACATGTAAACTTCTCCCATCTTGCTAAATTTTATCACCTGGCAGGAGAGATCAGGACTGATGACCTTGGGGACGGCTCCGATTTCCACCTCCACCAATGTAGCGTCTCGAAACCTCACTGGAGAAGGGCGAAGACATGATACTCGGGCAGAACTAATATCGTGATTAAACGGAAGAGATAGAAGCTACTGGCATGGCTCGGGGGCTCAGTTAACTCGACAAAGGTGCAATTGTGGAGCAGGAAAGTGGTCTCTTTGACGATATCTGTGGTCAAACAAACATCCGACTTATTGCACCTGATTTATTAATTTGATAACGATTATGCTAGTCATCGATGCAAATGACACTCAAGTCAACCTATGAGAACTTTTTGACAAAATTTAAGCTAGTATTCAGAGCAACGGTATTTGGTTGATATTCGAACGGTACAAATCTCGGTAAGTGCATTGTCCGGGATAACTGAAGATTTGTGCGGGCTATGTTTTAAAAAGTGTAAGTAAAGAAGAAGTTGAATTTTTAAAGGGACGATCCCAGCGTCCGAAGTCTTACTTGAAGTCAAAAGAAGGCATATACTAGGGGAGAAACGATGGATCGGGGCTACTGATATGGGCCGAAGACCAGCCTACCCGGCCGGCTAGGGCAATAATTATCACCCAAGCTCCTTTACCGAAATCGGCAGTCAAACGGACAAAGTATTACACTACACTGGCTTCTTTTGAGACTAAATTGAGCATAAAAGGATTGCAGGAGGTTTACAGTGAATAACTAAGAAATAATTACTTTAGGACGACGAATTGTGTTGATTTCAGTGCATCAGCGACTAGCAGAGGAAACAAATTAACATAGAATAGCATATTAATGTTATTTATCGAAGTAATTTGTAAAAAATAAAAGGCTTGCGGTCCGAAATCTGAACGTTGAATTTATGAAAGCGCATTTGTTTGAATGCACGGTTCAGGTGGGGAGTGAGCTTGCTGGACTACTCCTGTGATATGAGAAGGCACCATCGATTCCTAAGAGGGGACACTCTGAAATCCCGATAAAAATTTGCGCAAAACTGGAAATTGACATTCCACGAATAATGATTTTTCCTTTGAACAGTCTCCACGATTTGAGGATGTGCAGCTGAAAGCTGAAAGGAAAACAGTGAAAGTACTGCACATGGGTGGCAGCGTCGAAGACCTTTCGATCCTCACAACCGTCGCGGACTTCGACAAGTGGTCCAAGCACGCTAGGCTCACCGCACATAAGCCTTTATTTGGCCGCTGTGCAGGTCGGCACAGTCCTGAACACCGATTTTGAGGAAGGTTACAACACAGTGATTGAACTGGTCACTTCCCGGAAAGAAAAGATGCTAGCGAAAAATTCCTTCAGCGTGACCAAAAGACGAAGGTGGACAATTAGGAATCTGCAAGAAATCTAAGAGAATTACCGAAATTCACCTTTCCAAGTCTATAATCATAATCAAGAGATAAACAATCATTCAGTTTAGAAGTGGTTTTGGTGAACACATTGTGGGAGGACAGTCTCCACAGTACAGCTAGCAATCCTCTCAGTATTTTGGAGAAGCTTTGCGGCGAAAAAGGGTCAGGTTTTAGCCACAACAACGGAATGTAGGGTCAAACGCGGAACCAGTCCACACAATGCCAAAATTTGAGTAATACCTCAATTTCCCTATCGATCGCGCATGTCTCCAAACGATTTCCATTTTTCACTACAAACCCTAGGTAGGTTTAGAACGGAGTACATGGCATTGGTTAGCTTATATTTCTCATCCAATACGTTGTAATCATCAGAAGGAAAGAAAATGACGCTGGACTGTGGATAACGAAATTTCTTACATGCTCGGCAGTAGCTTGGGGACAATTATTGCGACCGATGTTCCTCGTATCACTAAAGGTTTTGAATTTTCGCAAAATGTAACCTATCTACCCACAAAGACATCAAATCCACAGTCAGGAGGAGTAAGCGTGGCGAATCGCTGACCCGCGATAGGCACCGGTGGTCAAACCGATCTGGCAGCCACCCAGACGCATGTGAACCATCTGCTGGAAGTAGTCAATCGTCCAGTCGATGTGAGGCTCCGAGACGGGTTGCAAAGCATACCAATTACCAAAGCCTTCACCAACTGCTCTGTTAAAATAAATGGAGGCTGTCAGATGTACGTTGCATGCAGAGTGTTAAAGCTGGTACTAAAGGGAGTTTGCCATGTCTAGACGATGTCTTTCGGCCACATTTAACGCTTTATTCAAACTGACCCAATTGGACTATTCCCAAAACATTCAGGAAGATAACCCTCTTACAACAAACCCTCTATACGAGGCAATTCGTCACTGAACCTGAGGAAATGCTAGCTTCCACAAAGCTCAATTCACTTTTTGGGAATTCCCGCATAGTCAGCCTGCATGACGACTAAGAGTGACAGCACACTATAAGTGAGGACTTGACAACATTAACCAATTAGGCAAAACCTGTTAACTTTTGCAGGTTTTGCAGACTAACAACAAAGTGGCTTTGTTAAGGATTATGCTGGTATCACAGGCCCAAAGCATGAAAGCGTGGGAGATAGCGCACGACAGGTTGTTCAAAGAGTCGAAGCAAATAGTATGCTAAGCAGCGATCCTACCTTTAGATAAAATCAAATCTAGCACCTCCTCATTTACTCTGGACATCGACGATGATGAGGTATCTGAGTGTGTTTTGCTCTAATGAAAGAACAGCAGTCGGAGGCATGTAATATCCTATGCGGTGAATAGGTACTATACAACGCAAACCCTTTGCAAAAAGCACAAAACCCAGATGTTGCAGATATTGCTTGATAGAAGGAAGGGTTATTGGGATCAAATTACCAGTCGTTGGATGACCAAAAAGTAAACAATGCAGGAGATAGGCCTTTCGGTCGCACGCACCACGTAATTCAGTTGCCCTATCTCGCAGATCAAGCGCCACAGGGATTAAAGATGTCTCCGCAAATACCACTTATAAGCAAAGATTCTAAATGCTATTTTGGCTCCAATGTAAGGGAGGGTTTTTGCACTCGCTTACAAATAAAAAGTTAAAGATATGTTGTTATCAGCCAAAAAATAACAAATCCGTAAGCTTGCGCAAATTTTAAAAAACAGAAATGTTCCTATCATATGCTATTTTACTAAGTGAGATGCTTATACAATCACAATGAATGATTGGAGCAGTTTTGATAGGCCAACTATTAATTTTTTTGATATGGCGGGCTCTACGTCCCTTTAAGGAAAACCAATCAAGTGCCGAGTCGGTTGTTTGAGAATGGCTACTTCACAAAAGACCGAATCTCCACAAGAAACCGTGTTTGGAGGTGCTGAGGGGCCAGATGCGATGTACGTCAAACTCGTCTCATCAGATGACCACGAATTTTATGTCAAGCGCGAATATGCCTTGACTAGTGGCATAATAAAGGCAATGCTCTCTGGCCCCGGTATGTTTGCATTTTCAGCCACTATGATTGCTTTTTGTTTATGCGCCGTGTAGCTCAAAGTTAAACAGCAAAACTGGTACTTAGTGAATTATTATTCGAGTCTTGGGATTCATGCTGGTGGCAAACGTAGTTTTGTCAGTCATCCAGGCTTTGTGGGTCTTTCGCTGCATACGACCTTGTAAAGTGCTTTCTGGCTGTTTTGATTTGTTGGTTTAAAAACATTATGCAGCTCTCTTATTGTTCCATGGGCATTTAACGCAATATTATTAACTCTTGCTTTGTGGGCATTACGAATCTGTCACCTTGAAAATGAAGCCTTACAGTTTTGCAAAAGAACTCGAATCCCCCAAGTATATGTTTCTTGATATTTTGTCAATACTGTGATAAAATTTATTTCTTGCCGACTAGCTTTCTTTGAACACTTTTCTATGCTCAATTAAATAATGATGAAGCCTTCGTGCGAATGGGTTCCAAAGCCTTTAAATCTCTAAAAATGCTGACGTTTTCATTAGAGGCTCGAGGTCTACATTTTTCTTTAGCTGGATTAGTGGGTTGAGGGGCGTTAATAACATTAGTCTTGAATGTTTAGTAGACGACGTATGGTGAATCTCATTTTATTTGTCACCTTGTCATATATTGCCCAATCATATTGATGCAATTGCATGAGTACGAATTAGCGCTGTCAGTTGCAGAAAATTACTCCTGAAAATTGCTCAAAATTTTGGCGAGCTTATTTATTATGCTTTCACATTTCAAACAGTACCTACCAAAATATCATTTTTTCGCTAGTAGGAACGCATTAGATGTCGTGTTTTGAACGATATTTTTCGTCATATTCTGTCCTTTTCATATTTAAGAGCCAATTGTTTATATTTCGTCCGTTTTTTGACTTAATCACTGGTAGCTTGAGCACTTACGTCTAATAATTTCCATTTGTGATTATGAGCCAAGTGCAGAAATGCAACTTAATGTAATGTTTGCGCTACTTGACTGTTTGTGGTCTTCATTCGTTGGCAAGGGGTGTTGGCACAAAAAATAAATGAAGAGAGATCTATGTATCTTCTCAGTGATTGTTACAGTCTGATTCGGATTAATCATAAGCTCGAGTGTATGGCTCCTGTTTTAAAAAAAATTGCGGGTGGAAACACACTTCTTCATAAACAGGAGTCAACTTCGCAAACTTTTGTAAGTAATCATGCTGGTGTTTTTGTTACCGTTCCTGCTATTTGTTGCATTGATTGAACAAATAGATACGATCAGTTCAATGACTTATCCATAGTGAGCTCAATAAACCACCGAAATACACCAAAATTAGCAAATTCGTCGCGTACTTAGGAGAAGGAAATTATTAAAAGTATGTGAAGGACAAAGTCACTGGCCGTGAACATTTATGGAGGGAGAAGTTGGCTAATGAATCCGGCTGTTCCTCGAATCCCACCAAACGGGCACCTTTATGAATCGCTTTCTTACACAAGATAGGGCTGCCAAGACTACTCGCTAGCTGGGCAGAATAATTTTAAATAATCTTTTCAATTTATCTTGTAACTTGAGAACTATTCCCGAGGAATTTGTGGGCTTTACGGGTCCAGGACTGCGTGAGAAAGCTTACATGCTGCTTCCATAAGTACAGCGTGCATTGGCTCACGTTAGTACCATCATAGCCGGATCGCTCGAGGCTTGAAGAGATTGGTATAGATGGCTCTGCTTCGGTGCTGTGAATAAAACTAATGACACTGCCACTAATGAACCTGTGTTGAATGTCTAGGAGGAGACTCTTGATGAAATGCGCTAACGACGATGGCACCAGTCTCGTTGGTTTGCAAGGAATTAATGGTCTCAGGAAAGTTCAAGTCACGGAGATTATGCTATCTATGGTTGCTAGCAGAACCTAGCTTTTAGTAAGGCATTACAAGTTTGAGACGCGTACCAATACACGGAAGACTATCAATTTGTCCGTTTAATTTTGCACCAGACAAATAAATTTGCTTAGTACCAGATTTAGCGCCTTCGGTGTCGCTTCATTGCTCCATCAAACTGGAGTTAGATAAGTCATCAAACTGGAGTTAGATAAGTCACTGGGTCTAACTAGTCTGCTATCGCGAATAGTTGATTAATCCTTTTTGGAGGCGTTATTTAGTACCAGCATTACCAAGCATGACTTAGATGGTTTTGTATTTGGGGTTTTGGAGTCTCACCAATGTGGACGCGAGTCTAACTTTTTTGCTTATAAATGTAGGTCAGTTCCAGGAGAATGAGACGAACGTTGTGCACTTTCGCGAGATACCCTCACATGTCTTGCAGAAGGTGTGCAGTTACTTCGCCTACAAGGTGCGCTACAGCAATTCCTCCTCAGAAATACCTGAGTTTCCCATTGCCCCGGAGATCAGTCTTGAGCTTCTAATGGCCGCCAACTTCCTCGACTGTTAGTGGCTCCCGTCTGCTCTCTTATGTTTTGCTTCAATATACGGGCCCCTTGTGCTATTGCTGATAAGCATTCTAAACTTCAAATTGTAATATTGATAGTCACCCATTCCTTTTAGCAGTACGGTCAATTAGATATTCTGATGCCATTTTAGACCTATGAGAGAGGTCGTCACTGCCGATACGTCACTTTTGTGAGTTATTTGGAGCGTTGACGTGGACAGAGTAATTTTTTCGTGCCAGTCGCTTGCCTTGCTAGGTGTACCTAAGGGGGAATGTGTCGAATCTGAATGTGATTACCTTTACGAGGCTTCGTGATCTCATGACGGTACAGTTGTGCTTGGGCGCTTCGAGTATGTTAGCCCATGGGGAAGTTGGGTTCAGATGAGGCTTGGGGTGCTGTTTTCTCCAGCGGTTGGTCTCTCGGCTGTGGTGCAAAGCGATGTTGACGCATCGTCAAATTGCAAAATACTGATGCAAACCTCACGTTTTTTCTTAGTGCGTCAGGGCATTTTCATTCGGGATCCGTCTTGGATACCCGGTAAGATTAGGAGCGTACAGTGTGCTTGCAAGCGAAACAGAGGGGCTTTCGCAACCTTAGAAAATAACTCATGTTTACGCACCGGCTTTCACGTAAACCAACGGTTGCAAACCAGATACTTGATTGTGTTCCAAAGCCAGAGTATGTCGCGAGTAACTTATGTTAACAACAGTGAGGGGCTGTTGTTAGACTATAGTGACCGATTAGAGGTACTTCGAGGAAGGACACCTTTTTGGAGTGGCATGTGCTGCGCATTGCGTGGCGGTGACAGTGCTGTAATTTATGTGAATTTTTAAGACAAAGCATTTCAAAAGACGATAGAGTTCAACAGAGCAGTCTCATAGAGTAATATGAAATAGCAGTGAAAAGGCTAGTTCCGAATACTAAACATTTGTTTTTGACTACGCTAGGAGGTTATTGCTTCACAAAACTAAATGGGGGCTACTTTCTCTCCCACTTGCTGAAGTAAGTGATAAAGGCAGTTTAGTGTGCCGAGGTGCCTTAATTTGCATTATTCGCAAACGACGTTACGGAACATAATATTGGTTGCAATTTATCCACCACAAAATCTTTCTTGATGATGAATCGATGACAGGAATTTTAAAACACCATACCGCGGTGTGGTTAGTTTGAATCTTTCTGTTCACAATGCTGATGCCGCTTCGGATGTAGCGTGTGCTTAACACCGTAATGGATAAAGCTCCTCAACCCGGAATCTCTGCAAAGAGGAATAGGTAATTCGTCTCCTTCAATTTTTCGGACTTGATTTAATTGCAGATTTCACAAGACATCCGTTGATGAGACAAACACAGTAGCTGTTTCTGATGATGTAAATCACTACTTTCGCTCTTGTACATGGCCTCTACGGGTACCTCTTCGTACTTGTAAAGGGAACCGCCTCTTTAAGCTTTTGCATCGTCAATGCCGCGAAGACGTGCTGTTTTCCGACAGCGGTTACCATCGGTCTCTCGACTCTCCTCCATCTCTTCTTTCACGAGCCACCAAACTGGCCCTCCGTCATCTCGATTTAGGCTCTTCTGCACCCGATGACCTATCGAAAATGCTGAATAAGCGGGTAACGGTGACAGCTTCAGCTTCAGCAAGACCGCATACCGATCTGTCCGAAAGTTGTCGGTTAGCTAGTCCCCCACCTTCGGAACTTTCTAGCGGCTCATCAGATGAGGTATTATCCATTTTCCAAACTTTGCGCATTCACAAATGAATACCCTGTTAACCCATACCTGTGTAATTTAAAGCGTTCTGCAACGGTTCCGAGGAATGGAATCCTTTCCACCAGATCTTCACGTCGTAACGGGCATAGAGCAGCTTCCTTCACCTTCCTTACCGAGGATGCCCCATCGAGGAAGTTGGAGGACGAGGAAATTTCCATGGAAAGCGGTTACGTCGCCTCCTCCACTACTCCCGGTGCAAGTAGCTCCGGTTCTTCTTCATTTAAGCGCAAATCTACGGCTACCCGTTACCATCAGGTGCGAATAATTGATAATCGACTTAAAAAGCCCGCTGATGAGGCGGCTCTTCTTCATGCGCGGCAGCGTATCTGTCATTCGGACCGGTACTTGCGATCCTGCTCCTCGAACGACGAGGAGGATGGTGACGAAGAAGAGCCAGACCAAGAAGAGGAACGTCTGCTAACCTCCACTTCAGCATCCACCACCAAAGACACCACGGCTGTGGCGGGTCCCACTTCATCGATTCTGGTAATCAATCCTCCTGCGGGGGGTAACAACGGTGCCCAAAAACACGTCATCCTTCTTACCGGCTCATCGGAGCCCTCCCCCTCCCTGCCTAGCTCTGAAGTGAATGAGCTGCGTGATATTGAGACCTCTTCGATCCCTCTCGCACTTGTTTCACTCAACGGGGGCGGGGTGCATTTGCATCCGGATAAGCGACGTCACTCCAGCTTTATTTCCACCTCAATTAATGCGGCGGTGCCGAGCAAACGTGGTGGTTGTGGGAACGGAGCTCTGAAGCGATGCAACACGACCTCCTCAGTTTATAGTGGCAATGGCAATGGGGAGCAGACGCCACCCACACCAGCAAAGTCAACATTAAAGGCTGCCTCCGTTCGGCGCCACCAGGAGTACGAGCAGCGGCGACAGAGAGCTTCTCTGCCTTTCTCGCCTCATCCTCGAGCTCCTAATAGCTCGCCCGGTGTCTCTAGACATATTATCTCTTCTGATGAGGTGGAAACGGATAACGGTGGTGGCGGAGGCATTGGCGGAAATTTGAGTCGATTTTCCACTCCTATGGAACCCATCTGTGTGGTAAACCTTGCCACACCTGTAAGGTAGGCTTTTATCCACGCTAAGGTAGTAATTCAGTCCTATCCCATTTGTTCTTGAGATTTAGAACTCATGTTTCCTAATAATCCGTAGAGCCAAATATAATTTCGTGTTGCTTCCCAGCCAACTTGGCGCATTAATTGGGACCTCCCCTCTTGAGGCCTATCAACACCACATTTTCGATTCATTGCAATAATGTTCAGCGTTACGTGCTATTTACATCTTTGTTAGGTACATATGATCTTTCTTGGTGTGACGGTCTGAGAGAATCGCTCAAACAAGTTCATTCCTTCTAAACTGCAGCCCAAAGACGTCAGTAGTACCACCCTACCTTCTGTAAACGAGACGGGGCGCTGTTCCGTGTGATGTAGGTATAGCATCGCAGTCGAATTTCAACTTTTACTTTGCATTGGTGTAGTTATAAGGAGCCATTGATTCGTACTTGTACTGGCGAATATGTTTCTGTCTCGGTATCTTATCATAAACAGGCGCTTTGCTTTTGTAACTATTCCTTTCTGTTGTAGTCCACACTGCCTGGAATTGAGCCTTTTTGACTTTTTTGGCATTTCAAAGGCTCCGTTAAATGATTTTCAAAGTAGGCATTGTGGGATTATACAGCTCTGCAAATTTTACCCATTATGGTGCTTTTATAAGGGCGAAATTAGCTATGCCCCCAATTTCTGCTCACCCATACTATCAAACGAGCGTGGTAATTTAGAGGGTTGAGCTTAAATGGATGTTTTGAAGATGGTTTTGTTGTTGTGATTTGAACTCAAAATTGCAATTAACGGTTGCCACCCTGTTTTTATGGATATGAAACTACCCCACTGTTCCATCATTTTAATGATTACCTGAAGTGATTTTTTAGGGGATCAGATTTAGGGCATGTTTTTCGCATTTGTAAAGATGTATCCGCAATTTAGTCGCTTCATCCTGTAGAGCTGCACTAGTGGACAGTTGCCATGCTAGTTTTAATATTACAACAGGGTTTGGATTTCCCTTGTCATTACCACTTTACCGACCTCTGAGGGTTATTATCGATTATCTTGGACACATCTGAGGTTCTAATTTATTTGTTCTATGCATTTTGTACTTGTCTAGATGTGTTAACCATTGTCTTCTGAGTTCAGAATGTGTGGTCGCAACTTGCGCAATGATTGGGGCAGAAAAAATTAGTCTTGGCAGGTGGCGTTGCTCTAGTATATGGGCCATGTGACAGCCTATGTAGGACCGCGAAAAGGAGTAATAGCCCGAAAAGCAACGGAAAGTTTAACCTCATCCCACACGAGTTTGCATATTTTGACTTGATTAGCACCACACTTGCATGAACGAGGCAAAAATGCAAGATGTTTGGATGTATGAGTTAAGCCACAGAGGGGTTTACTTAACCTCCTTTGCCATTGAGGCATGGAGCCGGAATGTAGCAGTTCATCGTAGTCTTACGTTATCCATAAAATGTATTCTTTTCAACAGTTGTTTCACAAGCTTTTGACACATTTGCTAGTGGATGGCAGGAACGAGAGGCAGCTAACATTTGCTTGGTTTTTTAGCTACAGTTTCGTCACACCTGATTGGTTGCGTTGGATGGTTGTTCTGCTATGTTCGTTTGGAGAAATTGTAGGGAAGGTCGCTTGACATTAAGTCTTCAGAAATTATACTTTTCAAACTACAGAGAAGATATAGACCTTCTAAATCCCATTTTGCGATAAACTCCCATTACGGTCTGTCCTTAAGGGTTATCTTAGTGTTACCGAACTGTACCGTGGTAATTTTATCGACTGCTCCATTGTCACCTGTATCATATGTCTAGGATTCCTATCGAGATTGTAATTTGGTTGATAGAAGTCTATAGCACCGTATGATTTCCACTTTTCTGTCTTCATCCGTTCTTTTTTCACCTTAAAAGGCAAAACCTCTCATTTGATGCCTCGGAGCAACAGTTGCGGCAGCGCGTGAACCTCCTCGTAGAAGGTGTTCGCTTCGTTGTCGATGTTGACACCCTACGGGCTCACCCCGACACCATGTTGGGTCGCATGTTCCAATCCGGTTTCAGAGAGAGCGCTGCCGCCGTCTCCTACGAAGGCTTAGTCGGCTATGGCAACGTCCACGTACCTAGCGGCACCACAACCTGCGAGGATGACGACGAAGATGATGTTGATGAAGACGATGTGGAAGAGGAGGATGAAGAGGCAGAAGTAAGTGGAACCAGTTCTTTGTGCAGTGGTGGTCGCACGGTGGACGTGGAACATTGGATGGCCTCGGCATCGACATCGACATCCCGTGGCGTGGGTGGTGGGGCCGCCTCTGGCGCCACTCACTCTGCCCCCGCCTCCTATCGATCACACCGCGGTAGTTTGTGTGGTGGCGGGAGTGGAGGCTTGAGACGATCGCGTCAGGGCCGGCGGAGAACGCGGCGACGTCAACGACAACCCTCCGTGCAGTCTCACGCTACCAACACCTCGACGGATGTGTGTTTGAGTGGGGCGGGTGTAGCGGCCAATGTCTTTCGGGTCATCCTTGACTACTATCTTTTGGGTAAAATGACCTGCCCGCCAGACGTCTCCGTACGGCAGCTCAAGCAGGCCTGCGAGTATTTCCTCATCCCCTTCAACCATGAAACTGTTGCCTGCTCCAATTTACGTAAGTCAACTATTAATTGGTAGAACCACACAATCAGCTATCTTAACGCCTGCTATTACAGTCACACATATTCTAAGTTTTACCTTTCTAGTTTGGGATAACTGATTGCACTAAATTGCGAGTTGCTGATTGAGTTTGAAGCAATAAAATAGGTGTAGGATATTCTTGGTTCTTGAGAAACGGTGTAATTCGAACAAACTTGTCTACACAAATTTGCGGCCTTGTTTTCCTATTTGTTTTAATACAGAATCGCTGCATTTATTTTGCGAATGCGATTGCGCTAAGGCATTTGTACCGTTCATGGGGGGCGGTATCGAAATCATTGTTTGAGGTAGCAGCTCTGCTTTTCACATTCAACTGTGAAGAGAGTATTTTCCGTCGTTGAATTAACAATCCGCAGAAAATAGAAAAAAAAAGACGAAACTAAATCGTCTTGGTTAGCAGTTATTCATTGATCGCATGTTTGCATGCGCAAACACGCTCATTGTCACTAAATTAAGCGGAAAGGTACATCTCACATGACACGGCACGATAATATTCATCGGGTGGCACAAAAGTACATACAATTAGACTATTTCGCCTTGCTTCCGAGTTATGGTGCACAGAGTCAAGTTTGATTTTACCGATACAGAGTTCCAGACAAGCTGGGCGGTATGGTTTGGGCCAACGGCTCTGTACTTTTGCAAGAGGTTGTATTTCTCTCCACTAGTAGAACATATTACGTAAGTCAGAAGCGTTTTTTTGTCCTAATTTTCTCAGTTTTGCATCCGACTCAATAGGTAGTAATCGTCATTTGAGGTCACTGCTTCTGTGCCACTGGAGTTCACTACCCGTTTTACATACTTATACGACGTGTATTCAAAGCCATTGATGCTTTCTCGGGAACCTGTCGATCATATATTTGTGCCGTGTGAGCTTTTCAATACGTACTCGGGTTTTCACGACTTGCTTCATAATGTGCCGTTTTTGATGATCTCCGTCTTGCGAAATTCAACTCTGACTGAAACACTACCCCGCCTTTCAATCAGCATACACCATGCCGTAATTCCTCATCGTGTATGCACTTATGGTTGTCTCAGTGAAGTTTGCAGTTACTGTCTACCCCAAAGCCCTCTTCAGCACGTGCCTTATGCAAAGTCGATTTAATCTGCGAAATTGTGTCAAGTCACTTAAAAGATTTGCCATTTGTGTGCATAGGTAATGCATTCTCTTTGAGATCTACTAAGTTAGGTGCTACTCTTTGCGCCCGATCTCACGCGCATGTGCGCGTTCGGTCTCATCATGACTGCCGATCATTTTCCGCTTGTTTATTCGCATAATCTCGACACCTGATCATTGCGCGTGTTTTTTGTTGTCCCCTTATTCTAGGACAGAGCTTGTATTATGGCACTTTTATTGGAATCGCCTATTTTTTGCCATGGTTCATTAACCTGTTGACTCGCCTTGTATTTACAAGCTGTTTCGATGTGGAAATGGCAGCGGACTATTTGACGAGCATATCCTCTAGTACAGAACCTCGGGTCCTCCTCCCCATGGGTTATATTTGGATGGTTTAAGAATTGCATTACTGATCGTACAAGTGAGACAATTGCTAGTTCAAAGGCGGTTTCAGGAAGGCTGAACGTATGCCAAATCTGCCCACACTCTGGCGAAAAATCATCCTAAACTCAATGGAGTGTAGAGCGCTCCAACTGCTTCTGGCATCTGTTTCTTGCATGCTTGGCGTATCGATAGGTAACTTTCATTTGCAAAGAAGTCTAGGCTCAACATTGCCAACTCTATGAGATTTAAAGTGCCAAAAGCCCTAAGCTATCCATCATTGGCTGACTTAAATGCCCGCTACCTATTGTTTTGCTCGTTTTTTTAATTTAAATCGACAATTGGTAGTATAATAAGCTTCCCAACTTTATAGTGTTAAATTTAATGGTAGGAAGTGGTTCTCTGAAGGTCTAATATATTTTCTTAACATTTCAATCCGTTTTTTACCTCATCCAAGATAGAAATCTCATCTCCAAACAATCCGGCCTTCTTGACCCTTTATAATTCGGTTATAATAAAATCAAGAATGAGGTAGGCAGTATGAGCTCACCTTGTTGTTAGCGTATCCTTTGACGCTGACTTTGTCCATATCCTAACTGATGATAGCCCTGAATGCACTAATGTGTGCAAAATAGGTCCTTAGAAAATTGCCGTGATTTATTTCCGAACCTTTGTCATTTGGCGGCAAAGATTGCCCTAGTTCTTGTTTGTTTCCCTAAAATAAGCTGTATTTGCAAATAGGTTTTGAAATAAAGTTATTAGGTTATCAAAAGGGTTAGGCCGAAGCTTTAATGAACAGCGCAATAAGCCATTCAATTTTATTTTGCTGTGCATCAACCTACCCGTCGCTTTAATTTTGTGTTTGGGATTGGGAATGTTTATCTCTGAACGAATGCGGTGCATCATTTGAAATATATAGGAGGTAGAAATATTAAACAGTACTAGCTTTGCTGCTATCGATGAGCCCTATCTTATGTGGGATGCCAAGGGATGGAAATTACACTTATCCTCTTACCCATCTACATTTCCACCATGACCTGAAAATCAATCTACAGTTTGTCAAGACGTAATTAGTCCCTTTCATTGCACATTGGATAGATATCAGTTAAGTGTTTAAGGCCCTTAATGTAACCATATTATCCGATAGATACCGATTTAATCATTCAGCAAACGTATGGATTACTTAGCTTCAATATGTGGCTTCATGATTTAGGTATTTCTCATGATGTGCGTTCGAATTCCCAATATTAACTTTATCCACATGCAGGGGAGTTGCGAGACAAGTAGCATAAATGAGACCAGCAGAACTTGAGTTTATCTTCGTAAAACCTGGGTCATAGGAGATTGAAGGGGCTTTTGCAATGTTATGCATGATTAAACTGAGAATGACTCTGTTGCATTTCCATTTGTTGTCATTTGTACTACCTGAATCAAATGTTAGCACAATTTTATGCGGAAAGGAGGGCGTAACGCAGTAGGCTGAATCACTAGTAGTCAAAGTAGGTAAAGGCAGGCGTTACAGCCTACACATTGTTGTTGTAAGCATTGTCTCGGATACTCCCACCGCCCTCAAGTGTCGGATGATAGGCAGCAGCTCAACTCCTCACTTGGGCCATTCCCCGCGTCCTACAACTATCTTCGAATGCAGATCTTGCTCCGCGATTCGCTACGGCGTTCTCCTTATCTTGCTAAGTTGACTCACTGCTTTGAATCACAAATGAGTGATAAACCACATCGGGCACAGTCCACTGCGTTACCACCCTTTTGGTGTTGGATGAGCTGATGGAGAGCCGTAAATGCGGTAGATCCAAACGTTCTGCTCTATGCTCTAGATCTTCCATCCGCACGCCGTGCACTCGCATAGACAAAGTTCTTTCACAGATGCCCAACGCTTTGCTGGTCGATATTTGAGACCCTAGTAATGACTCGTTTGACCTCGAAGAGGACATTATTCGAGTCCTTGGACCTCGGATAGAGGTTAAACAACGTCCAGGATCCTAGTAGTGAATCGTGTGGCCTCGGATGAACGTTAGTTGGTATCCAGGATCACGATAATTATCAAACCTCTAAGTGGTCGTTAATGGATGTCCATGCCTCGAATAACGGGCCATTCGACCTCTACATAGCTCAAAATCGATATCCAGAACCCGAATAGTTAATCATTTGACTTCGGTGAAAGGATCCGCGCATTGCGCCATGGTGGATACAGGCCTGCAACAAATAAGCGAGGTCCACAATTCGAATGTCGCAATCGTTTTTTTTCCTGTCCCCACTTTTCAGGTGAATTTCTACACGAAGTCTCTAACGACGGCGCTTACAAGATATTTGAGCAGTTTTTGGACGAGCAAATTGTCCCCCAATTCATGAAGTGTGCACACATGGGCGAACGCGAGTGCCACATTGTCATTTTAACGGATGACGAGCAAGTCCATTGGGACGACGAATATCCTCCTCAAATGCCTGAGGCTGAACTTACCTCCCACAGTAAGCCAATCAGCTATCTGCCCTGCTTTGTATCCAAGTCTGTTCCCTTTTCTTCCTTTAATTCCATCTTCCAAAGTGTCTCGCAGCAGCATAAGTTCATGCATTATAGCCGCTTCTCTTTTTCACTGTTAAACAATAGCGTATGTCGTTTTGGTCCCCTTTACATTCTCTTTATGTAAGGTTCATTTTGAGACATTGCTTCCTAGCTTTGGCTTGGGTGCTACACTTGGTGGTTTACTCTTTTCTGTGACTTTTTTCGCTTCTCGTCTCGTAGAGATTGATTCTGGACGCTCTTACTATGCATATGGTTTAAGGCCTACTATTTAACTTCCGTGTTCTCGTTCGTCTTACGTTGCTTTGTCGATTGCCCTCGTCCTGCACGTTAGAGCGATATCGGATATGCCGGATTTTGCTCTTGTGGAAGGAGAGCGCAACTTCGGTTGCGAAAAAAAGTTGCTTTTAAGTGCACCCGATCACCTCGGAAACTTGTTTTTTGACTAAAAGGGAGGTGGATTTTCCAGCAGGTGAACGTGTAGTGTGCTTTTACTCTGGTCGCGCTTCACCTTTTAGTCTTTCGCGATGTCTTACTGGATATTTAAGATTTGTTAGTTTATTGAACCAGAGGTGAGTCTCCCGATTTGCGCTCCTCGAGTTCGCTTTACATGGCCACCTCCCTCCATTGCGATGCATTGGGCACCAAAGAACCACAGATTGAATCATGTGTGCCTGGTTACTTACAAGGAAATCCACACACAGCAAAGTAGAATTCAAATGTTCTTTTACACGCAACCAATAAAATGTTGATATTAAAGTACATTTAAAAGAGTAGTTTTTATAGCGCACGTCGTGTTGTCTGAGGTCTGCTATTCACTCACCCATCTTTTACATACAGAGTCACTAATAAACATGCGCAAAGCAAGGTTTGGTGATGTGGTGTCAGTGAAGTGGTGGATAACCTAATTGCGAAGCGACCAGCGTATGGATTGCTAAGAGGCAACTCATGAGGCGTTGGTTCGCCAACCGCATCGTTGGAATGCAAAGCGCAAGTGATTTGATGGTACAAGTCGGTTGTTCTGATCTGTCGGCAATTTTCTACGCACGGGGCATTTCGGTAAGAGATGGTTTGAGGTGCGATTAAACGAGGGGAGAGTGAAGAGCAACTGACTGATTCTGCATGGCAAGGTCATTTGTGAATGTAAGCGCGCTGGCTCCTGTTGTCGATTCGTTGAATTTTTGACAAAATGTCAACTTAGACAAGTGTTAAAAGCAACGCCAGTAGCTTTTTGTGCAACAATAACTCTTTTAGTCTTTTGAGATCACAATATACAATCTACCATCGCCGCCCAACTCATGAAGGCTCATTTACAGATTATTTGATGCGTAGTTGCGTTAATTGTGTAATGTTTGCTTCTTTTGGTGTCGCCCAGGTGGTGATTTACATCCACCTAGAAAAAGGCGCATTGGTTCCTCTTTTTGTCCTTTTTCGCTTTTTTTTGCTAATCTTAAAGCCTCTTCGTCCTTTCGTTCAAAGGTGGCATCGCTTTAATCGCCTTGTACGCATGTGAAAGCCCAATCTGTGAGACCAGGTGAATGTGAAATCCCCCGTAGTGATCCCTTGTTCGGTGCATAGGGTAAAATAGCCACACTGTTTTTTCCTTGTGTGTCAACGTGATTAGGGACCGGTGATAAGGTTGGTGGATGATATCTTCTTTATGCAACGAGATTCATTGAAATATTCTGCCTCCACTCTTTGTGCCTTAGAACAAAATAGTCATGAGGAAGAATCTGGTCAGTGAGTTGCTGCAAACAAAATTATAGTCGGTATCGTGAGCGAAAGGCTTGAGTGTTCTCTAAGTCTTCTGCATTCAAGGTCTTCAATAACTGTCTTCTATATCACCTCGCTTCTTGATTACCCTCTTTTCTAATGCTGTCTCCTAACAGCGTTCTGCACTTGGCAGTTCGACACGTTTGCTGAGCTCACATACCATATCCAAATAAGTTTATCATTATAAATGTATGTGACTAAAAGATTTTTGGAATTGCAGCGATTCTCCCCTTTTGTTATGCTTTGTTGTAGTAATATACAGCACCCGGATGTACCGTTTCCTGAAGTACATTGAGAATCGCGAGATCGCTAAACAGGTACTCATAGAACGCGGGCTTAAGAAGATTCGCATCGGCATTGAGGGTGAGTATGCTCCTTTACGGACATCCGGCTTTGAACATGTATGGGCGTTACTTCATTAGAGCCAGCTTAGTAGCACTTGCCGTGGTTTTCAAAGGATGTCTAGGGGTCTGAACCTCAGGTCGTTTCCAAGTCTAGCATTGCTTGTGACACACGGTCCAGGTTCTACATAGAAAGTTGTCAAGACGTCTCTGCGGATCATTCAAATTTTGGTTCTGCTGAGATGCAATTATCTACTGCGTTATGATCCTGTGCGTCATATGGCTCATTTAAAGGGCCTGATGGAGAATAACCGAATCGCCTTGTTCGATTAATCCATCGAATGCACGGTTAAATGGAATTGCATGATAGAATCCCAAGTCTTACTTCAGAGGAAGCTAAGTCGGGAGGTACTCATCGAGGCGAGAATTACCCCTAAGCTGTTGAGGAGGCAACTTCATGACCCACAAAGTTCACATTCCCAGGTGGAGTTCAGGTGGTTGGTCTTATAACCAGAGGCAAGCGCATATTAAACCGCAGTCAAAGCATTCACTTTTGCTGTTTTGAGTCATTCGGATTGCAAAGGTGGAGGTCGGTCGGAAAACCACAAACTGCTTTTGAGACGGCGCGCATGCGCGTTTTGACAAGAACGTAGGAAAGTCGAGTGCCACATGTGTGGAGACCGCAAAACCCCATGCTTTTCGCAAGCTAACCAGAGGAATATGCCTGCACCTATTTATCCACTTGAGCCACTCGGACGTGCGATCAATCATTGCTGTTTATTATGCCATTATTTTCAGGCTATCCGACCTGCAAGGAGCGCATGAAATTCCGCGTTGGCTCAAGACCCGAAGGTGAGTGCCCTCCCTCACATGAAATGCCGCTAGGTTTAAATTTATCGCTGTGCCAACTGAATGCCCAATGTCTAGGCGGTACTTTGTTAGCAAGCGGAGGAAGCAAAAGAAGGTGGTATGTTTTTGAAGGTCACGTGTGTTCGTGCATCACAGAAATGACGGTTCTTATACTGCCATGGGAGGTGTAGTCGCATCCAATAGCACCTTTTTGTACTTTCTCTCATCACTATGGTTACTATCTGAGCTATTCAAGAAGCTATATGTCATTAACTGCCTGGAGTTAGGCTCATTACGAACACACAGAAGGTTGATGATCTTCCTGCCACTAGGGTCGAGACGGAGACTTGGGTCACTACTCTTACTACTCGCCTTAAGCAGTGAGATGATATACACAAGCTTAGTTGCACGCATGCATAAATCCTGTTCAAAATTTAACTCTTCTGTTCAGGCCAAAAGACCAAAACTGCCGCGGCCCTTGGTGTGCGCTAAGCTCTTGGAATTACAAATTCTTGTAACTAATTGCGTTCACTGCTTCCTAAGAATGTTTCGTCTTTTGACCACTTTCACTATAGATAATACTCATATCGGTGTTCCATGCACTAAATTTCCACGACTAAAGCAGTCTTGACTGCTCGGCCACCATTCACATTATCTTACTGCGGATGAGCATGCCACCACCTAGCTGCATGCTGCTACTAGTGCTGTCTCCTGTCGTCTCGAAGGTGTATGGACCGGACTGGCTTAGAACATGTGCACCGTTAATAGTAGTAGTAGAATGCACTTGCCCCTGTTGTTTCTTGCCACTAATTAAGGGGGGGGGGGGGAAGGGGCATTAATCTGGGAGGATTCATTTTGTTCCGGAGAAAGATTGCTTCTTCAATACTCGCACGTCTTCTCTTTTGCTTTCTTCAGCGATCTACAACTACGTGCAGCGTCCCTTCTTGCGCATGTCATGGGAGCAGGAGGAGAATAAGTCGCGTCACGTGGACTTCCAGTGTGTGAAAAGCAAGTCAGTGAGCGATCTCACCAGTCTCGATCAGGCCGTCATCGATCGGCCACTTTTGGCCTCTGTTGCTGCTGCCACCGGTGCCACCAACGCATCTTCACCCTCACAGGCTACGGATGGTGGTGGCGGGGAGGCAGGGGAGGGGGTAGTGGTTGATCCTATACCGCCCCGTTTCTCACCCTCCTTGCCCCATCACCACCAACACATTCATGCGCCACGATGAACCAGGGAGCCAACGGGCGAGTGGGTAAGATGCTGCAGGAACTCATCCCCACCACCTCTTCTGCTCTGCTCGATCTGATACTCCTTACGCTTGTACGCCTGCTTGTATGACATCTATCCAACTCATCGTGTCCTGTTTGAAAGGTGTTGTACGCTCTCAATGCGTTCTATCCTTTCCTTCTGTCCTGTCTCTTTCTTATGTGCAAGGCTTCGTGAGGCTGATCATTTAATTAGACAGTTTCATCGGGGTCAACCCCGAAGGCTGTCAACATGCGTCTTGGAGGGAATCACTATCTCAACAAATCCGAAACTCGGTTGGTGTTCAGATGAATGTCTTCACCGTCTTGTGATACTCTACCACCACGGATCTGCCCTGTACCTTCCACGTCATAAAGGCCTGCTAGGCTGTGACTGAAATCACCCGACTGCATTGGCCTGCCGAGGTGCTCGAAGTAACTTGCACCCGGAAGCATCATAAATGCCCCTTATCTTACTCCGTGGATGGTCATTGTTAGCAAGAGAGTTGGGAGTTGACAAAATTAAACGTTTTTTAGCCCATCGTGGCAACTTCCCCCACGCCTAGCTGTCCACGGCAGGTCTCCGTTGCAATTTTCAGGCCTGATAACAAAGTCGCCTCTCCAGTCATTTCTGACGGCAGTTCGATCATGCCAGTATGGTAAGCGAGGACTTGTCACTTGCATACGGAAGAGCCTGGAGGCAATTCGATGATGGTAGATCCCGAACAGTCGAGTGCACAGCTACAGATCTTGCTACAGCTGAATAAGGTGTAATCTGAGCGTCAGTTCTTTTGTGTGAATCAGTGAGACAGACATACGTGAAACTGAAAGCTGGATCACTCCTCTTATGTACCCAGAAAATCTACCCCGTAATGTCACACCAAACATCCTACGCCTATTCCATCGTTCTAAAAACAACCACGAATCTTGCATGCTGGGCCATGCATTCAGGTTGGATCGTGCAAAGTGCACTTACTATCTCTTTCGTGGACTCAAGCATCAAACTATTGAAGTGAGGTTGGAGTTTGAAAGTGCAGTGCATGGCATCTCGCCAGAAGTGCGTGCACCTGGTTGACATAGCAAGAGTTGCTCAAATAACTAAATATCAAATCAGTTGATCCTAATGGGGTTGGGTTCCTCGAACGCAATCGACGGCCGACTGCAACGACGCAGGCAAGGTCAAGACGTAGCTTCCATAAAACATCACTACCAAACCTGTAAAGTGACGAATGGCTTTTGTGCCTCATGTGATCTCCGCTAGGTCTCAACTCAAGCCTAAACCTGTCATAAAGCTACCAACTCGCGCGCCAGTTCTGCCAAACGGCTACTGAGCATTAAATCAGTAGGAGTATTGTTTCACCCCGAAATTCAGCAGCAACAACGTGGTGGTGCTGCTGGGGCAAGATAACGCGTGGAATGATAGAGCTGTGAGGGTGTGTCCACCTAACAGATAGGTGAAGCCCGTAAGCCTCGAGCGAGCAAAAGTGCAGAATCGCAGGGTGGAGCTCAACACTTCCGATGACGTGCATCTGAGACCATTTATTTTCGCATGCCTGGTGGCTCATGCATCCGTTGTGATGGGTTCAAATGGAAGAATACTTTAGCGGACTGGACCTGAATTCCACTTAGTTGCTACCAAAGGAGACCAAAGATAGCATCAACGATGGCAGCTGAAGAAGCATTGTTTAGTTGCTTTACAAGTAAGGTTATTTGTTGGATGGAGAAATCCATCACCATCCCAATTGAGATCAGCTGTTTAAACCGGCTCAACTTTTGCAAACACTGATTTAGTGCAATCCCATTTAGCATAAGCTGGTAGGTAGCACATGTCACATGCACGCAACGTGGAAACAAAAAGTGGGTCGAATCTGGAGCATAAATATCCATTTTTAGCGGTGCAACTTCAGTCGGAATGAGGGTCAAAACGATAAATAATAAACATTCACAGAAATCAATTTTTAATGGAAATGGCCTACCTCCGGAGTAGTTCAAGATCACTTGGTAAACCAATTGTCCTTTGTTTGAGCTTGGCAGGTTAGCAGCCTGACACTTTCTAGTTCATTCACCTTTGCATTTCTGCTCATTTTTAAAAATTGTTATTGAATACTCGTTAAAATTTGCTGTACACAATCATAGAATAAAACAGATTTTTTAGACTAATGGTAGTAATCAAAGCTTATTTGTTCGTAGTTGACAGGGGAGTTCTGTATCATTTTCGATCACCCAACAGAGTCGACAGCCCAAAACCAACGTTGCTTCCGGCAGGATTGCTTGCAAACTTCTGACAGGCGGCCGGGGCTAGGGTGGGGGTGGATAGTGATGATAAGCCGTGTGCACCTTAGCCGCAAGCCACAGGAGCAGACTACTAACCCAAAACGACATGCATAAACAGCAGGCGAGGGGATGAGACTCTCATCATAAGGTGCTTGGAATTCTAGATCTGTGTAGTTGTCGTAATGACGGATTAAGGGAACTGGAAGGGGCCAAAGAACAGCTGGTGTGAATAACCTGATAGGCCAGGAAACTACAGCCATAAAAACTTCCGCAGTATTGCCCAAAAAACCCAAGTTTGCCCAACATGCCAAATCTTGCTAAAATCGTCTCTCAAAACAGCATAGCTGCTAGTTTTGACACAGCAAGTGCTACGACCAATGGCGTTATTGTAAGATACCCAAATTCGCAAAAAAACGGGAGGAAAACTATTGTACCCAAAAGCTCAAAATTATAGCATCCGTCATATAACGAATCAATTTTATCCGTAAAAATTTGCATAAAACAATCAATGTTTAGAAACAAGTGAATCGTAGAATGACACACGGTAATCTTAGGATAAGGAAGAGATCCACTTTTGCGGGGAGGCGAGCATGAGAATACAGTTAGGTGAAGAGCCTAAGAGACCACATCGCGACCTGAAATCAGAATAAACAAAATCTAAGCGGTGGCAACAACGAGTTCGGAACAGGAACCACCAAACTCTGGATGAGCGTATGGAATCTGCCCAGAAAACGCGGCCCAGCAGTTATAATACCCAAATGGAGGGCGAGAGTACTCACTGAACGGGTGCCAATGAAGCCCAGACCAATTGCTGAAAAATCCCACCCAAACTATGTGGAGAAACATCACCATAAACGTCGGATGAGCCCCCGCATAGAGCACGTAAAGAAGTAATATGATTACTGTTTAAAACAAATACCCTTAAAATTCTATGCACATGCTCAAACACAAAATGGCAACCATCAGTCCCATTCAATGTACCCTATTTGCACTAATTGTTCACCATCTGTGATACATTCGTCGAGACATCAATGGGTAATGGAATAAGCTTCCGATTTACCCAACCACTTTATCAGTTTTGCATGGCCTCATTGAGTGAGACAAGCTTTGCAGTTTTTCCATGACAAAAACAATGCAATACCAGGTCCAATATTTCCACAAAAATAAAATAGGTTCCCCAACCTGAAGTAGCGCCATTCCAGGGCTTATGCCTCTTCCGAAGGAAGAGCCTGATAGACAACGGTCCAACGTCCGAAAAATCGATAGAGGAGCAGTAAACCACAGAGGAAGATCACACCCAAGGCTGTGCTGAACATGAAGGTGATGGTGGGAAAGGTACCCTGCTGGAGGCAACGATATCCCCAGTGATCGCTATTACACAAGCAATTGAAACAGCCTGGCCCATTAAAAATGCATTCGGAGTTTGCCGGACAGATGTGGTCTGTAGGAAAGGAACGAAGTAAAATAAAAGAAAACGGGATTCTATTGACGCCTAAAGCCTGTTCATTTATGTTATGACGGAATATATGGCACTTAGCTATCAGATATTCTTATCCAAAACTAGCAAATAAAAGATGCTATCATTATAAACTTCATTCAGAGCAAAAAACGACTTGATGGCAGGTCAGTCGCACCTCTACCAAAGGTCTGGCAAAAATTCAACTGGTGTTCCCAAACGCGAATCGTATAATTTACGATGGTTTTAGTTGAATTCCAAGAAAAGTGTCCACCTGGCGATGAAATGTTGGCATCTAAGAGACTATTTGATTTACAATACAGAGAAGACCCTTACAGTCGATCAAGGGCAACGCATTCACAAAGGTTTTCCAAAGGCTTCAGTTCCGGGTTGCCGTACAAATGCCTCAAAAATCATCAAAAACAAGAAGCCTACAAGAAGAGAAGAGAACTCGAAAAGATTCCAGTAGGTGGAAGAACAAGACCTGAGTTGGATAAATCGATCCTAGAGACGGAAAAAACGATTGAACGTTGGATGATTGTGTGAAATAAAAGAAATTTTTAACACCGGTGTGAGCAAAAGATTCAAATGGCAAAAAGCACCCAACATTTGTACAAATTAGCTAAGCCTACCCAACAATCTCATCGTTTAACGCACATCTGCGGCCAATAATACGTCCACCATATCGCAAACAGTCCTCGTCAAAAATGGAAGACGAATAAACCGAGCAAGCAAAGAGTAATACTATTAAGTACATGTCTTCTAAAACAAACGGTGTCAACATAAGTAACAAGCATAAGCACGATAGAGTATTCAAAAAACAATTGAGAACTTGACCCCAAGAGTAAGCAAAATTACGGATTAGAGCCAACAAACACAAACAGAGGTTCTAATAAGTACGTTCAAAGATGATTTGATAAACATTAAATAGAGGTGCAGGGGACAGAAACTTGATATTAGATACCTCATAAGTGCAAAGACAGAGCACGACTCGATTAAAACAATACGCGTCAAAAAATTGCCCTTAAAGCGCATCCGCTTAAAGCGTCAGCCAAAAGTACACATTAGTCGCTTTAACCATTAATATAGCAATTGATCCTACGATCGAACTCTCGATAATTATTCAACACTAAGACATGACAAAACTGGACTTAAGCTTATGGGTAATGAATAGGTTAAATTTAGGAGTTAAGGCAACAATTTACTATTTGGCTATAAATAACCACGACTGCAAAAGAGTATGCTTGCACCACAAAAACCGTTGCGTCATTAAACCTCAAGTAATCTTTTAATTTTACGATTTGAAAAAATGGTTTGCGCTGTTAACATGCCTATTAATAGAACTTTTGTGGCGCCCCCAGACTCCCTCGAAGGCAAAAGAAGGCAGAATACTAGGGCGGAATATATATATATATATATATATATATATTTAGCGAAGAGAGGGAAATAAGCTGTTGGCATGGCCCAGCGGCCAGCCTACGCACTACATATCCTCGCTCGTCTTTGGAGCGTCTTCCCCGATGATCCCCATGGCAAACCTCCAGCGTTAGCCGCCACAACGTAATCGGTGCTGGGAAGAGCACCCATGAGCTAACCATCAAGTCGCCGATATTCGATGCGAATGACGCGATGGTTGACGTCAACGTCACTGACCCCTCTTGGCATTGCGACTAAACTTGGAGTTTCACCGAGTTCGAAAAGTAAATTTAGAGCAAGTGATCCTGCTAAGCATCAGCGTACCTTCGAGGAGACGTTGGAATATCGGTCTTCTTTAGCAGGTATGCTAGAGAAATCTCCGCAACGAAACGCTTCCAGGTGGTTCATAGTTAGTGTCCCTTCAGTTATTAATAGCTTTCTTGCAGAAGACGGATGGAGTAGATGCTGGAGCAGACGTCGATCTCAGCCCTTCTGTTTTAGGATGTCAGAGATTCTCCCGTCCGTAGCACATGCACTTCCTTCGCATCACTACAGTTTGTCAGAGGTGATAGATACCCGAGTAGGGGTCTTATCAAAGTTTGGTCTGTTTTCCGCCGACACCAATGCAGTATCCTGAGACTTCCTTGGAGGCAAGAGAAGGCATAATCATGGAACAGAATGCATATGTATTTAGCAAGCAAAAGGAACGGGGTTGCTGGCATGGCGCGGAGGCCAGCTAACGCGGCTAAGGTAATACGGCCACCTCAGTGACCGAAACCGACAATAAGCATTACAACTATATCCTGGGATACCTTGTTCATTTGATTGCCGTTTTCCGTTGTGGTCTACGTGGGGTGACCACATTGCCCCAGCCTGGGGAGGATAGGCCGGCCTCCGGACCGTGCCAGTAGCACCGACCCGTCCTGTTTGCTGTTTATATGTATTCTGCTCCAGTATTATGCATTCTTTTGTCTTCAAGGAAGCTTTGGGACGCTACATTTCCTAGACAAACGAACTTCATAGTGTAAAATTGAATGCTAATGACGTCCAACCACAAGTAGGTCCGACAACGCCCATAGGGTACTGCAGTTAAATGATTTCTTGCAACGTCCTACTGTGAGGTATCATTACCACGTTTTTCTATGCCGAACAGGGACGCTCATGTCTAATGTGCAATAACGCCCACAAGCCACCACGTAAACTGAATCAGGTGTCCAAAACCCAAGACCCAGTCTCCTGTTCAGCATTATCTCGAAAGCACACAGACGCAGCCACAAATTTTTTAAAACAATGATGAGTACAGCAACCGCTAAAAAGTCTCAACTCAACGAGTTAGATGAGCTGCACAATATCTTCAGAATCACGATCCAGGAAGAGGAAATCAAAGACTTCGTTGTGGAAGTTGGGATAGTAGTGGCAGGCTCGAGTGCAGTCGGGAGTGAAGTTTACTTCGCATATCTGCGGTTCCACATAAAAGCCACAGAGATTGGCCTCTTCTTGGTGTTGCCGCCACTCCAAAAGCAAATCCACCGCGTACATAGCGCGTGACTTGCCGTAGGCACCCAAACCTCGAGGTGGTGGATAAGCAGTCGCTGCCCGGAAGACATCTGCCAGCATTTTGTGGATTTTTGCCTGCAAAAAGAGAGACGAAGCGGTGATTATGAAGAGCGCTCCAACAAAATCGATGCATATGTCATGTGTGTGGCACATTCATAGGGTTCGAAATTTGTAAGAGCGCAATACCTCAATATCCTTCCACCGGAGGTTGGGATACTGCTTCTCGAGGGCCAGAATGAAGTCAGTGTGGTGGATCTGCAAAAGCTCATCAGTTTCACGATAGTTCATCACGGTAAAGTGCTTCGTGTAGTCGTCGAAATGGTCCAATGAAAATTGCCTGAGATAAGTTAAGTTAATAAAGGTGAGCTCATAAAATTCATGGCTTACTTTTGGAAAAAAACGTCGTCATTCACCAGAACGCTACAAGATTCACACAGGTGCGACGATTTACGTATGAAGATAAAAAAACGTAATAGAAATCGTGAAGACGAAAATTGGTGTGACCGCCATGATGGCGGTACGGAGGCTCGCCCACATGACCTGTGCCTTAGAACCGGCGCGGTTCTTCCGTATGTTCATAACAAATCCAGCTTCAGCACTGGCCTCGGGCAGGAGAGTCTCTTGTTTGTGGATCATGCGAACACTTCTGTATGAGAGGGGATTTCTTGCAGCTGAGGTGATGTATTTATGAAACACATCGAAGAGGGAAAGATGCCGTCGTCATAAAAGTGTGTAGGAAGCACAAGTTCACCTTCATCGACATTTAGACTCAGCATTGGGATAAAGGAGACCAGAATTGTTGCATGTATATTTTGCTGTTTTAAACTCAGCCAATGTATTTGTAATACGGGGTTCGGTGCAGGCAGCTACCACAAACTAAGAAATGCATATCACATGGGTGAAGCCGGACTCAAATGGGACAGTTAGAGCGCCACGTATCTGTGGCGCCAGCAATAAAACGGCCAAAAAGAATTAATTTCGACTAGCAATTAAAATCTTATTGACACAGTCCTAATCCAAGGGCGTTGTGATTAAAAGCGAGAACAACTTGGTATCCAAGGGTAGACGAATTCAAAAAAATGTGTTAATCTAAACTTTTGACTACAGGCAGAATAACAACTTGGAGGTACGCACTTATTGGCAAAGCGCAACCAAAACACCTTGTGGGCGTAGAGTCGAAGAGGATGAGTGGATTTAAGGAAGACAACATAGCGCACATCGAACTTCACCCAACTGGAGATGTCGTCCCGGTAGAAGAGCACCGGATCAGTGATGTATCGACTTGCAATCTGAAAGTATGAAAACAAAGCAAACCGGCGGGGCAAAGGGGAAAAATCGGGAATTTTTATGGATGGTCACTCTCCTCAATCAGCGTTCAGTCCTAGCTGCGTAGGCTGGCCTCAGGACCACGCCAGCGGCTCATTTCTCCCTACAGCAGAACCACTTATTCTGAACTTTGTTTCCCAAGCCCGACCAAACTCCAAGCCCAACCGAACTGCTAAGAGGGATCACTGACGTTGGTGTCAAGCATCACCTCAATCGCGTCGAATGTCGGCGACTGGCATGGTTAGCTCGTGGTTGCTTCTTGCGACACTGATTACGTTGTGATGGCTGACGCGGGACGTCTGCCAAGGGGCGCGTCGCGGACGACGCTCGAATGAGGAGAGGGACGATGCAACACTATGTTTTTTTTGACAGGGTCACAGAGGTGGCCATATTGCCCTAGCTGCATAGGCTTGCCTCAGGGCCATGCCAGCAGCTCATTCCCCTGTTTGTTGAATATACATATTCTGCCCTCGTATTTTGCCTTCAAGGGAGCCTCGGGATGCTACGATCCCCTCCTCAGACCAAGACCATTCTGAATTCATTTATTTCCTTGGACAAAGCTAAGCTGTTGGCGACACAAAATTATGGGTGAACACTTTTCATAAACTGATAAGGAACACATACCACACATTTGTGATTTGCAGGGCCAAATAATAAATGCGGGGCGGCACATAACTGTGGAACTGTTGGTGAATAGTAGAAATTATAGTAAGCCTTTCACTTAAATGCCAAGATGGTGGAGTCAATTCCGTGAACGTTCAGCAAGAGAGTGGAACGCCCAAAGGGCCGAACAGCATGGGACCATAGTTGGTTGTAAAATTACTCAGGAGCTCAATCCTTTTTTAGGAACGACAAAAAATCGTTCAAGGACATCATCAACCGCAAAGCAAGGCAGGGAGGTTGTCATGGTGTGGTCCGGCCGTGCTAAATTATTTTTTTTTACGCCAAAGAAGTGGAACCAGCGGCTTAACAATATGAGAAAGATGAAGTGACGTAAAAAATTTCAAGGCTTACTCCTTCATAAATCAGTGATTGGAAGAAAAGCTTTCCAGGATATTTTCATCCTAAAAGAACAACTAGTTTTTATAGGAGTCAAATTCGATTCAAATCAGGATTCTAGGGTATCCCACCACACCAATAGTAAGCACTGATAAAATTTTTGAGAAAAAGATACAAGATTTCACAATCCGTACCATTGGACCACATTCATTGAGCCGGAGAATTTGGTCAAGACTATCGGAAATGCAGATGCCCAGGCCACGACCCAGGTTCCAGGGTTTGACGATCCAAATGTTGCGTTTTTTCGACCCACAGCCGATGGCGATTGACACATGACGACCTTGCTTGTCACAACGCTGACAAACTTCGGTGTGGGGACATTGTGACAGGTCGTGCTTTGCCTGATGAAGATGGAAAATGAGGGATTTATTGTTGGTGGTGGACTTTTTCCCGATTTACATCGATCAAGGTAAAAATAGCGGCGGACCATCAATACCTTTGCGGCTACACTCAAGTATATTACCTATGCACATATTCGGGATTAAAGAGACGAGCCTCGATACTTTTGATCAGGTCGATGGTTGCCGTGAGTTGCCAACAAAATTCTATCAGAGGTGGCGATGGACATCAGTGAGGAACAGTTTAAACAAATACATTAGTAACCGAAATGGTTCAATGCCACTCAATAGTGCAAAGCTCTGAAACCGAGCTTATCAAACCATTTCCGACCCACATTTAAATGCGGCCAATCGTAGAGGGCCGGTAGGTCAATTTAGGGGAACAGAAAGTGACAAGCCTCTTCCACGGGAGCCCCAAGGAAAAAAAAGGTCCAGAAGTGAAACTATAAGACCGATTACTCTGCACGATCCAGACTTCTAACAACAGTTTAAATGACAACATAGGAACCAAAGAATCGACAATAAGAAAAAAGCTGAACATTAGAATTATTTGGATTTCTCAATCAAATTAAATACAAATCGCTTGCAGGTAAAAGCTACCATGGGAATAAACTCGTCAGAGTGAATTCAAAGACAACAAAAGCAAATCACATCCAATTAGAGGTGGAGAATACAATGGAAAAAAATATTTACGAAATCAAAAGCTAACCACTTCATTTCCTTTCGCTTTCTCCTCTTCTTCCTCATCCGAAATCTCCTCGGACATACGCTGGAAGAAACCCACAAACTGTGCCAACTCGTAGTAGAGGTTAAAGGTTACGGGGTGCCAGGCCGAGGTAAGAGCTCGCTTGGGGCGGTCACCGTCACTACCGACACTGTTCTCCTCCTCCTCATCGAGGTCAAAGGCATCTCCGGGGCCACTGATTTCAATGGCACGCTCGGAGGCAGCGAGAGCGGCTAGCATGTCCTTTACAGTAAGGACCGACTCGTTGGGAAACTGATTTAACCACACGTGACCTTGGTTTTGGGACAACCACCTAAAGAAGACAAGTGGACACCGTTATACCAAGACAAGTTTTTTGGCTTTGCTGAAGGCGCGTCAGTTTGGTCCTCTGCGATGCAAATACGCTTGCGTGCGTCTTTAGAATTACATGCGGCCACAATGGTCAAAGCGGTAGACGAATTTACTTCAAAAAGACGAGAATAGTTCCGATTTCAACGGTTGAAAACCATGGTTAGGCGGGACAGCAGGAAGATATCTGCTGTCGACGCCTTAGTTTGCATAAATTCACAAAGGAAGAGCTATAAAAACTGCGCCGGTCTCAAGTTCTACGTAACAGCTAGAGAATTGAAAATGTATCGAAGGGAAGGAAACAAGAGAGAAGGTGAAAACCTTAAAATCCCATGTGTTTTGAGAGATGAGAAGACATAGTGAATAACGACGTCAGTATTCACTAAACCCATCTCTAGCACCGCAAGACGTTGGGGGCAACCTCGCCGTTAGGGCGTGAGCCCACGCAAAAAAACTGCATAACTGAACGAAAGAGAACTCCTAAACACATGAAGGCTTAGTGGAACGGAGAACCAAATTTAACGTAGAACCGAATATCACCGTTTGTGCCATCAAATAGCTACTGGGTGCTAAGCTTAACATCACAAAGAATGCGTTGACCCTCATTTTTTCTCCACTACCTGAAATGAGGTATTCAGCGCAAAGCGTACGCACTCACGCATAATCTCGAATATGTTTGCGAACCCAAACAATCCCTGCTTGATCGCGATTCGTAGTGATCTTGTAGTTATGGCTAGTCAACGTCTTAGCAACCAACTCAAGATCCGTATAAACCAATTGGGGCGTTGCTACGGCATCCACCAACTTTGCGTTGGGATCAGGGAGAGTTTCGGATATTTTGTGACTCTGGGTAGAAAAATAAGAAAGACGAAGTCAAATGAATCGATGAAACGGGGTTAGTTGGTGGAGCGGAGGGAGACAAACCTACCGTGAAGAACTCGTCGGTTAAGACGAAGGTATGAGCGGAAGACCCATCCGAAAAGTCTCCACCCTCCCAGGGAATGAGAAGAAGGGACTTTTTTTCCTCATCAGTCACAACGCACAACCAGTCGACGTAGAGAGTGTCTGCAGAAAAGTGAAACGCATGTTAAAAATCGAGGAGGGCATCAAAAGATGGAAAAAAAGCCATGGAAATTTACCTTCTTTGTGCAGGTCTTCAATAGGCCAAAACATAGAGTAGCAGAGCTGTTCGGGGACGTAGAGTAGCGAAGCGACACGAACTAGAAACGATAAGGTCAACCACTTCATATTTAGCCGGAGAAGGCTTACTTTTACTGCAATGCAAATTTGTCATGCCACCTCAGGCCTTGAATGCAAAGTTTAAAACAAAACGGGGACTGCATAGTTGAACGAGATTTATCGTGGATTCGTGCATAACTGCCCAGGAGGTTCTCTTGAAGGTAATTGGTCTGCAATATCGGCGGAAGCATTGGCTAGTTTGCTCCCCAAGAACAAAAACCCCAATTTCATTGATTGGGCACGACACAAAGCTGCCATCTGTGGTGCGAAATTACAATGTGATCTCCACTCCTGTCCCACAGCCTGACATCTTAACGATGACCGAATCAGAACAACCGCAGAGAACGCAAGGTACGAGCCGCAATGGAATGATAATCCGTTTAGTTACACTTTTGGCTGTGCGGGTCCCCTCAGTCTCTACGTGGGTAGCATGGAGTTCTGCGCATCTGCCAATCTTTCTACAAGCTTCTAAACTAAATGTTTCAAGGATTGAATGCCCTCCAAAGTCTGGAGGGCGCGCCAAGCGGTGCAATACGTTCGGCCCAAGGAATTACATTTCTAATGTGGTTAGCCGCGAGTGGGAGAAAAATACAGCAGAAAAAGCACGTTGTCATAAGTCAAGATAGTATCACCATGTTGGCTGAACTCTTAGGAATACTTTTAAGATGACAGATAGGTTACCATTGGGATTAATAGACTGTTTCAGACTGGAGCCGAATTCATCGAGAATGTACCAGATATTCCTTTTGATCATGATCTCCTCTTCATTTTCGTCACATGGCTGTGAAAGTTGGTAGAGGCGACAAAACCTAGAGGTTAAGGGAGAAATACAACTTTGGATGAGTGTAAACTGCAACGCCACAAATGAGGCGTAAATGAAGGATGATAAATGGAGCACATTTTTCTCGATCCTCTTTAATCACATTTGTTACCGTGTTGATTAAGAAAACCAAAATATTAAACAGGTTCATTTTTTCCTTTTAAAAGCCGGAATGATTTGGTTGCCCTACATATTAAACCGAACACACCCAAACCAATAACCCAAAAAGACGACAGTTGGAATATGCATTCGTCTCATCAAATTAGCCTAACAACGTTCAGTAATAATTGGGAACTGGAACAAAAATTCAGCGGATTCGGCAGTTTAGAAGGACCAAGAAACATCTTGATCACAGACGCCACCATCCATTTACTCACCTTATTTACTCGGACTAGTCATTTTGATGATGACCCATTTGATATATTACTAGTTTTCTGTGTGACTGGACATATTTTTTCACCCCATTCGTGACAGTTGAATTATTCCAAGACGTAAGTAAGGGTTAAACAGTTTCCGTACACTAATGGTAAGTAGTTTTTATTGCATAAAATACGTCAAGTTACAAAGTTAACTGAAGGCAACGAAGGTAAAGCACCAAGATCAGTGCTTCATGGGAATGTCTACAAATTCGCAATAATGTCTAGGTGGGAGATCAGATGAGAAGCACAGTCCATGAAGATTGGATGGAATACACTCAGACAAGTGCCCTACAGACTGATGGGTTCCAACTTGCCATTGGCAATGGGTAACCGAGTAAGCAACAATAAATCAAGGCTTAATCATCAGTGCCGAAGCTTTGGTTGGTAATTTGAGGGATCACAAAATGCAGTGATGATGACTGAAAAAGTAACAGCATCTACTACCAAAATCATAGACTAACCAAAAATGTCTATGACGTGAGGAAAAATCCACGAGAAGTTCAGTTACGTTCCAGAGTAACTGTCTAGACAAGAAAAACTATCTGCTCACTGATAATTAAAAAAAGGGGATGAATACCAACCCCTTGATAAGATGTCCGCTGATATAACGTTAATCCGAAGTCTATATGTGGAAATCGAGTGCAAGCGAGTAAATGCTGTCAAAATGTGCGGAGGCTATAGTAAACAGTGACCCAATCGAAGGGGCATTTAACGCCATCTAACCGATTGAGCGGCCAAACTAGAGCAAACTTGTGGAACTAAAAGTAAACGATGAAATGAGCAGAGTGACAATAACAAAGACTCACTGCCACATCCTTCGCATAACTGTTTCAATCGCTTCAGTCTCATCCTCTTCCTCGATGCACATCATCGTCTTCATTCTCAACAGCAGAGCGGCGTTCGACTCCAGAGTTCTCCGTACATCTGGCAGCTCAAATGTCCAAGCATGGTCGGCCAGAAAGACGCTAAACGTTGAGGCAAAATTGTGAAAACAAACCTATTCGGATCGGAGGACCGAACCTCGTCCACTTTGACAGAGACGAACAGTTCTCTTTTGACCACGGCATGCGTAGTCTCACTGGTGTAATTGAGCATTCCAAGTTCAAACGTTGCTGGGGCGTCAAAGATCTTATTCAGTAGTTTGTTGTGTAATGAAGGCCAGTAGAGTTCAGGAACCTGCATGGAGATGAGGGCAGCAGTGTGATCGCGCAGGAAATCGTTGTAGGTGTATTGGTTCATCGTAGTGCTAAATTGGGAGTAATGTAATGTTTAGTGTACATAACGCTTGACAGCTGCCAAGAACAAATAAGTAAAGGAGCCAATTTACAAATGAAGGGTTTAGAACATAATATATTGTAGACAAGGAAAAGGAGCGGAGAAGGTTGGCTGAAAAATCTGAATCTATAAAAAGGTGGGAATAAGTTCATTCACAAACAGAGCCGTAACAACAAACCACCACATATTCAAAAACAAATGAAAGCCAGATTATTAATACAAGTAGTGACCTACTTACTGCTCATCCATTTATTTAGCTGAAATTCCAAGGAACTGAGCATTTCGGGGAAAAGTTGGACGGAGGGTGCTGCAGTTTTGGATTGCTTAAAGTGCCATTTTGACAAATCAATGTTGCGCCTCAAGAAAGTATAAAGGCAAAAGTGCACAATTTGACGAAAGACACATTCATGACAGAAAGATGGAGGACGCAAAATCAGAGATAAATGATCCGATTATTTAATACCGAACCCCTCCCCCCCATTCGGAGGTGAGCTACAGCATCTCCAAAGCAGGGCAGACTCCACTGCAAGGGTAAGAGAAGAACGAACCAAAGAAACACAAGGTAAAACTACCCAATTTCCACCCGAAAAGCCAGTACCAACTCCAAGGTGCATTAGGAGTAAAATAGCCTTTAAAAAAAAGCTCGAAGCCAAAGCGCACTGCCAAGAAGTACTTAAGGAATGGACAAGAAATGATGCAGCAAGAGTTTTGGAAAACCTAAAACTAGTCACGAGCATTTCACAACGCAATGCCCACTACAGGTTGACGGACCCACCACTCACCGAATTCACTAATCCCGCCATTTTATATTATCGCACCAAATACCGTTCCGATTATAAATATTTTATATCTTCAATTTTTGCAGTTGTACGTAGGGGTTGCACAACGATAAGCAAAAAGACACTTTAAAATGTTTCATGACATATTATAAAACACATAACCATTGAAAATTTTTTACTAATGACTTAAGGCAACTGCAGTAAATACAAAAGCATTAAGAGCAAGCATCCGCACCTTTGGCAATGTTTTTAATACGCCGTGCACACTTCAAGCCATGGCGCGGTATTAGAAAGTAAAACAATTCTTTTACATAATTAAAACGCTTTTACCCAATTCCAATGGTTGACTGACATGCATGCTAACCATATAATGCCTACAAGGCACCGAAACCAGCTACGAAGAGGTTAATTCGACAATGTTTCAACCAGCACTACTTCCGCTCGCTCAGCGCTAATTGGTCAGGCTGACAACTCACACATTTCCTCGTGAATTTCACCACGGCCACTCTCCCATTTCATTCGATGGCCCCACCGCGACTCCTTGCTGGATCCCATGTTCAAAGCTCGTGTTCACCTCAACAAGCAGCATTTGACAAACACTATGAAGCCCACCTTTTCAAAAAAACAAACAACAAGCTGGTGATCCAGGTCTGTATTTTGATTTTTGGTTTCATTAAGTTGTATGATGGGATCAACCGTTTACTTAATTTTACGTCAGGGGAAACCGATGTGTTTGATGCAGCTTAACGAACTGTCAGAAGAAGTCAAGACGAGTCACTGCATTAATTCTGCGCCGAAAAGAATTTTTTAAATTAAGGGTCGCTGATATCGCCTAGCGGAACAGGTTCGACAACGCCCGCTCGGCAGGAGAACGCGTTGCTAAGCGACAGGCTATTACCTATTGTTTCCTTTGACTGAAGAAAGTAAACAATTTTAGTCAAAAAGTACTCACATTTCTGAAGTCCACCATCAGTTCCACGAAGTCTTCAAAATCAGTTAAGGTGTTAAGAAACTCAAAAACCTCTCCATCGCACGAACGCGGCTGTGAACTAAAGCACATGGCATTTAAGTATCAAAAACTTGTCAGATTCCATATCAATGTTTGACTAATACAAGATCGCATGTGTTTTGCAACAAATTAAACCCGTATAGTCAACACAAAAAGCTTTTTAGTTATTTGCATATTATGACGGCGCATTCGAACCTTAACGATTTAATAAGGGCTGACAGCAGTGAAGAAAACAGATCGTGGGTTTGCTTCGTTGCCATTTACTTACGCGATCCAATCGAGAATTCCTTGCAGGGTTAACTTCGACGATTTTTCAGAAAGTTTTTTTTCGATATAGTCACGAATTAAATTATTCTAGGAACATTAAAATAAAAAACTAAGGTTATGCTCTATAAAGAAAGCTACTGCACAAAATTATTGCTAATAAACCACCTAAGCATCACTTTCGTATAAGGATATTGCAGCAGCGCTGTAACATTAAATTGAATAGTGCATAAAATTATCAATAGCAAGAAAAGTACCTGGTCATAAGTGCTTTATAAAAAACTTACATTGTAAAAAGTCATAAGTGCATACTTAGGAGGTGATATGTTATGAAATTAAAGGGGTAGTTAAACTCACATATTTCTTGTGTACTTCCAGAAGAGTTGACGCTTTTTCCTTCAGATCCGTGAAATGGACGCAGTTTTTTTCCATATATTCTGATTGCAAACTTATAAATTCGTCACCAAATAGGAATTAATACAAACATAGGCTTTACTAATCAGTGTCTCTTCAAGTATCCCCAAAGTTTGATCGATTTCAGATATGCCATTATCTGGTCTTCTGCAGTGAAGTATAAATCATTAGCACCTACGAGATAATGTCTTGAAATTCGTCTTCGTCATAGGATTGTGAAGGAATTATTGGTTGGGAGTCTAAAATGGAGTCCGAACATCATTTTTACCTCCTGTTTCCATTTCAGCGCTGGAGTATCTATGCTTATAGGTACATTGCTTTAGTTCAGCTAAAAACCTCGACCTTCAAAATTCGCAGATGCATACGCATAATCACACAAGATTTTAGAAAATTCTAGTTGTATTTTATATGCAGGTTTATTGTGTTTTTGAATCTACGAGTTTGAAAACAGGGAGATTTTTTAGAACTCATGTAAAAAAATATTTCGAACCCAGCTACTTTATTTGTTAATGATGCGCAAACACATGTAAGCTTATGAACTTTACGAATGTTCTGTAGTACAAATGCGGAGCCTTTTCAGTAGACTGCCAACTATCTATTCTATTGCAAGTTGTGGTTTTCTGCAATGGATTGCATTTTAAGATGTAGCATCCTGAGGATCTCTCAAAGGCAGAAGAAGGTGGAATGCTAGAGTGGAATATACATACCTAATAGACAGAGAGAAATATGCCGCTGGCATGGCCCAGGGGCCAGCCTACGCAGCTAGGGCAATATGGCCACCTCTGTGACCCTGACCAAAACCTACAGTCAAAAAAAACATAGTGTTGCATCGTCCCTCTCCTCATTCGAGCGTCGTCCGCGACGCGCCCCTTGGCAGACGTCCCGCGTCAGCCATCACAACGTAATCAGTGTCGCAAGAAGCAACCACGAGCTAACCATGCCAGTCGCCGACATTCGACGCGATTGAGGTGATGCTTGACACCAACGTCAGTGATCCCTCTTAGCAGTTCGGTTGGGCTTGGAGTTTGGTCGGGCTTGGGAAACAAAGTTCAGAATAAGTGGCTCTGCCGACCATCAGTATGTCCGTGGGGAGCACGTTAGCCCACCCATCTCCTTAGGTAAGTATATTGGAGGTAATCTTTGGAACAAAACCATTTCAGGTAGTCCATGGTTAGTGTCGCTTCAGTTGTGGATAGCTTTTTTGCAAGAGATGGGATGGGTAGATGCGGAAGGCGGACGTCGTACTCAGCCGTTCCGTTATGGGTTGTCAGAGATACTCTTATCTACTGCTACCAGTGAAGCGTCTTGAGGCTATTTTGAGGGCAAAAAAAGGCAAAATATCAGGGCAGAATATATATATTCAACAGGCAGTGGAAAAATGAGCTGCTGGCTTGGCTCAGAGGCCAGCCTATGGAGCTAGGGCAATATGGCCATCTCTGTGACCCTGATCGAACCCGGCAGTACAAACATACAAAGTAATACATAAGAGTTTATGCATGTCTTGAGGTGTACTGCGTGGTACGGCTGATAAATACAAATTTATGAAACAAAAGTAGGGGATCTGTCGCTCACTGATTAAGCGCTTATTGCATGAGTGGCAGATAATGACAATTTTAAATATCTACCTTTCCCCACGCTAAGGAGACTTTATACAATTTGGATCTTACAAGCTTTTAAAAGACTAAAGAACAAACGATGTCCTACACTCATATCCAACACAATCGACTCCTATACAAGATCGATGAAATTCAAACAGATGGATCGTTAAGTAGTATTTAAAATAAAGGACGCAGAAGAACAGTTAAAGAATGATTCCCATTTTGTGAATAGCGAGTTAGATATTCGTTGAATTTGCTCTTTACTGTTATTCAATGTTGAATAAGCCAAGTCAACATGAACATCATGTAACCACTCAAAAATTAAGCAAAACTCTAAAGAAATTAAAGCAAACGACTTCCCACATTAGAGGTAGTTTTAAATAGAGTGTCATATTTTTGCAGATAATAATGCACTGCTACCGGCTCAAAAATACGAAAGATGCGTGGATACCAGATGACATCCTTTGCTTTTTATTAAAGTAAGATAACTCCTGAGCGCCAAAAACATACTTTTTCTCTCCGACGTGGACGTTATGCCAATATACCCTTCCGTTTGGTGGTAATCCGCACTGTGGTACCTGCGTGCGCAAAAGTAAATACAGTTTGAGCAATCGGCTTTAACACGTTTTACTCTGTGACAAAACCTACGCCGTTTATCCTTTGACTTGTGATGATCATTAAAGGACCTCAATTTCTCATCTTTTTAGCTTTGCTCAATGGAATTAAATAAAATAAGCTTTTGTTGCGCATTAGCTGTTTAACTTTCGGTTTTGGTGTCAAACCACTAAGGGCTCTACTACTGCACTTTTGCTGGCTGGGCCGGCCTTTGAGCCAGGCCGGTATCCCTACATGTCACATCCATGTAGCCTGCACTTTGCTAAAGGTAATATTAACTAGGCATTAATATAATCCCCTGAGGCTTCTCTAAAAACGAAGGAAGACATGATACTTTGGTACGGCACAAAAGTCCTTTACTAAAACCGGAAGTTAAATAGCTAGCGAATCGCATAGGTGTTTAACCTTAAATTTCATAATTCCGCCTGCAGTTCTATTGCTTCTGTTGTGGCTTCCCGAGGCTCTCTCGAAGGCAAAAGAAAGTAGAATGCTGGAGTAGAATACATATATTCAATGTCAGAAGGAAATAAGCTGCTAGCATGGCCCGGAGGCCAGCCTACGCAGCTAGGGTAATATGGCCACCTCTGTGTCCCTGACCGAAACCTGTGGTTCAAACAAAGTACTGCATCTACTGTTAGTGTTAAGAAAGAGTAAACTTTGTTGTTTATGGTAAATGCTTATAGTTACGCGCAAAGACAGGGGTACAGAAGTGGATTTATTAAACGAAAACTGGCTTGCCAATCCGTTAACAATCCAAAGCCGCACAAACGCATTTATATGGGTTTCTATTTACCTTTCGATGCATTTATATGTATGTGGTGGGCAGCCTTGTAATGCGATACTATGAGATTATTGAAAGATGGCATCACTTCTGTTACCAATGACTTCCCCGTAGAATGCGTTAGGGTAGGCGTCATTCCCAGCCCTTTTGTTAAAAGACTATGGATTCTCCCATACATTACATATCTACTTCTTCTGGCTCACAAAAATATGTGCTAGCAAAATACAGGAGTGATTTAAGCTAGTGACGGTTAATCCACCAAAAAAACCTACAGCAGCCAAGACTGAACCGTCGTTTACCAAAATCAAGGCTTAAGCAGCCAACGCATTGCGCAATGGTCACCTTTGCTTGGCAAATTTTATAGTTGCAAATAATTTGAGTAATCTTTTTAAGGTTTGTGTTGAATGTTCAATAAGTTGTATTAAGGTTTTTTAATGTATGCATGGTGGTTTTACTGAGCTAAAATGTCCTTCCAAAGACTCACACTCAAATTGGGTGAAGTAGAATTGTCTTCCCCCTCCCCTTCGTTTACGATACTTGGCCTGGAGTCATGGCGTTTGCGAAATCCAAGAAAAGAGTTCGTTCTAGAACCCAGCGTTATACAAGCAATGTGTTTTCTATGTTCACGGAGGCTCAGATCAACGAATTCAAGGTATGCTAACCAGTTCCTGAATGAGATCGGGTGTTATTACTGATATGATCGTTCGTCAACCACATGTTTTTATTGCCGCAGGTCATAATGGGCAGTAGTGCCCGCTAGGCTTCTAGTCTATGATTTTAAGATGGGTGTTTTTTATCTCAAAAGTCGCAGGTTGATTTGTATGTAAAAGGCATTTTTCGCTTTTTCAGCAATTCATCTTTATCAGATTTAGGTTTTCACGAGTCAAATGGCTGTTCAGAAACGCTTTGCTGTACTCCGTTAATATATTGATGCTTTTTCCTGTGGCCATTCGCAACTTTATAAGAAATTTTTTGGTGTTGTTTCCAGCGCTATTTCTTCGTGGACGTATTGTAAACTTTAATCATGCTTTGTCTGCAGCTTTTCTTATTGGGCTGATTGCGTAACTTTGCTGACGAGCCATCCATTCCATTTTTAAATACTATGACTTCCCTTATTAGTAATTTACTGGTTTTTTCTCTTTTTAGGAGGCTTTTTCGTTGATCGATGGCTCAAAGGACGGAATTATTGACCAGGGTGATCTTGAAGAGGTTTTCCGTTCTATGGGAAAGAACCCATCCGAGGAATACCTTGACGAGATGCTTAAACAAGCGCCCGGTTGCATTAACTTTACCATGTTCCTCACGCTTTTCGGCGAGAAGATGATGGGGTGTGATCCAGAGGAGACTATTCTTAACGCTTTTGCTCAGTTCGACCCCAACAACACAGGTTAGTACAATTCACGATCAGGAAATAAGTTGCGTTCCGGTCTGAGGCGATGTATTTTATTGGCTAAATAATTTGAAATCTACAACAGAAATTAATAATTTGACAGGCAGAAAGTGTGGAATTTCTTTTTCGATTCCGTAGTGATCGCAATGCCAGCTTGTCCAGATGTCACTTAAAAGATCGTCAAGCTTTTCGCTCTGTGAAGTCAGGCATGATTCATTGACTTGCGCACATAGAAGCTGCGCATGCGTCTACCAATTAACTTCTCCCCACTGGTTGTTGTCTCTTTGACTCACGCGGTTGCATTCGCACTCCCTGCGCAATGTTTTGCGTATGCAAATTAGTTGTGCGCAGGATTTCCACGGTTCTTCGTTCTCTTATGTTCACTTGGTATAGTTTCACTCAGTATGCCAGATGAGTCAATGGCCTGTCTGAAATGTGAAATTGGTCTTATCTTGCGCAATTATTAATTCACAAAATGCGACTCGTGCGTGGAAAAAGCATAGGAAACTTGCTAAATAAGGACTTGGGAGAAGTATTGCTCCGCTCTACCTTACTTCTTAGTTTTGTCTGAGCTTGATTGTTGTGTAGTTTTGGCTAATTGTGCCAAATTTTGATCACAGGCTTACTTCCAAGGCAAATGTAAAGCAAAAGGAAACAGTCGTTGCAATTTGGTTTGGGCAATTTAGTCTACCTATATTCCCTGACATCTGGTTACAGATCGTTCGGAAAGTCAACGCATAAGGCAAGCATTGTGATTCGCAGCTTCTGATTTCGAAAAGTTGAAATTTGAAAGGGTAAATGTCCATTGATAGTCAAGTTACTGCCGCGTGGTCGTCTGCCATCTCTTTGCTTTAAGGGTGACATGAACGTGAGCCACAAACTAACCATTCCCGTATCGCAGCTCTGCCCGCTGCGTCGATACCTTCTACCAGTGGTATTAGTACGTTTTTGGGCAAATGAGGATTTGGGTCTCGGCTTCAATCATCATCGAATCTACTTTGATTTACAATTTTTTGACGTTCATGGATTAATGTCGGCGACAAAATGATTACTTTAGCGAACACGATTCGATTCTAAAACCAGACAAGGCTAGCAATTTTGGATGATAAACAACTCACTATTGCTCTGTTTTGTTTTAAGTCTGTAAATGGCTAGGAATTTGTAAGAAACCTTTTTATGGGGCACGGTGTTTACTCGACCTGGTCATTTACTCCTTACTATTATGCGCCAAATCGCCATGACAACTTTCATTCTTACCGCGTAGTTTTAACAGAAAATATCTCTGACTTGAACGCCACTATCCGTGTAGCAGCCTACCGATTGTTGCCGATTTTATGGCCTTTTTCTTGCAGGAGTGATTAGTGAGGAGCGTCTGCGTGATCTAATGACTACAATGGGCGACCGTTGGACCGACGAGAAGGTGGACGAATTGTTTCACGGCGCCCCCATCAAGAATGGGGACTTCAACTACCGTGAGTTCACTAAGATGATTATGCATGGCCAGCAGGACGACGAGGATCAAAACCACCCAGTGGCTCGATAAACTGCCCTCTTCGCAAGACTCAAAGTTGCCGTAACCGTTACCACTCACGATACTTTTACAGAGATTTGCACGAAACAAGACTAATACACAAAATTGTGACTAATTTCGGCAGTTGTCCAGCTGACCTCTACTGAGCTCGTGGGAAACGTTCCTCTGGAGTTTTACCAGTAGTACCAGTGGCCAATCGAATGTGAGCTACTTTGAAACGTTTTTTGTGCGAGGCTTTTCCTGATGCTAACTCTTATTGCATGCCGACATTGATAGTCCCCTTATTACCTAGCTGGATCTGGAGGTTCCCAAAGGGGTCGGTAATCGCATGCCGGAGCGTCGCGACCAGGATGAAACAATTTCTCAAAAATTAAGGTCAAATTTTACTTGGTAGAACGTGTACCTTTCGCCCGTGATGGCCACAGTGATTCAGTGCTGCCGCGCCACGGGGCGTAGAATGAATTGCAAGGTATTCAGCCGTGCGTTCATTTGCCTGGTGCACAGGTGACTCAGTCATTTGCATGACCTAAGTTACAACGACTGGCGCAATTACGCGCGGGAATTCAGACCTTCAAGCGAGACAAAGGAGGTGCTTAACTCCAGCATAGGGCCAGCGTATATTTGCGCCATGGTGGGTTAGCAAACTGTTAGAGAAATTGTTTTGGGTTTGGAGACACCTGACCCGTGACGGAGTGTGCGTGACAAGTGAATTGAATAAGCAGAGGGAGGGCTGGACCCGACCGCAACTCTGCCAGTCACCTCATTGAATGCCGCATGAGTGGGCTGTGGGCGTGACTGACGCTCACCAAATCTAGGCGAAGGAACGTCTGAGGCTATCCGTTTGTCACTCTTCCCTTCCACCCCTCCGGAGTGGAATGCTTGAAGGTAGACAGAATACCTTTTGATGGGAGATCGCTTGTATTGTAACGGACCATACTATTGATTACCTTCAACGGCCCGTTACCATATAAGTGCAATGGGGAAAAAATATTTACACACAAAAAGATGTACACCTTCTCCTCGACTCATTCAGTCACCTTGCCCAGAAGTCGATGGATGGAGTGACGTGTCACTACTAAAACTTCCAAGGTCCCTTCCATTGTCGAAGAGCACACCAAATCAGCGTAGAAAGCATCAGAGTCCAATTTAACCTCTTCCTTGAACAATCGTCGTCTGGCAACAACTTGCGCGTTTTCTGGGTTCACCAATGAGAGTCGAAGATCCTGCTTCACCGCTGAGGTGCTCAACAGACAGGCGACGGGCTGATGACTTGGTAGACAGGCGGCGGAGAGAAGGTATCGTACATGAGGGGGCGTCTTTAATCTCTGCCATTGGGAATCTTCTTTCTCGGAAGCCAATGACCATGCTGTGAAGTGGGAACGCATGTTGTAGAAGGCGTAGACACCAATGTCGACGTCTGTGGAGACAACAGGATTGAAGAAGCCACAGTAGTTCGCCTGGCATTCCGCATTGAATACCTTAAACGCATTAAAATCCAAGGAAGCCATTAGTGAGGCGGAAGGACAATAAGACGAACCTGAGCTTGATGGATGATGATGCAAAAAGCTGACTAGATTAATTACCACCGAAAAAAGTTGTTCCACCAAATATATTGAGGGAATTAAAACCTCACAAGTAAAACTAACACTAACATCAAGTTACCTCAATTAACCTATCGTCAGGAGAAGCATTGGGGTCAGTCAGACACACTAGACCATCATCAGCACAACTAAGCAGTCTGGAACACGTAGAGGGGGAACTCGTCTCAAAGACAAGATGATTCACATCATCAGAATGAACGTCATTCAGCATTAGTAGAGGTCGTCCCATCTGCCGCGTGTCCCAATACAGCAAGTAAGCAGGAGATTCCGTCCCATCATTTTCATCACCACTGTCATCATAAACGTCGCCATCTGCGCTGCCACCGATTTCCTCATCAAGAATCCTGCGTGGGCGCTTACTTTTCCTGGTCTTTTTGTCAATTCGGTTTCGCTTACGTCGCACCACACAAGAACCGGCACAAACAAGGCGTGCGTCAGGGCTGATTGCTGCGGTGTTAAATGTAGCACCTTTGAGCAGGAAATTGCGACCTGGTTCCGAGGTACCAGTCTGTAAAAGGAAAAGTGGTTCGAAACTACACGACTAAAATCTTGTAGGTGGCGAAATACATACGGGCTGTCGAGGATTTCGGAGGTCCCATAAACGTAAGATACCATCAAAGTCTGCAGAAAGAAATGTGTTAGTGTTTGCACGAGCGAAGTCCACGGCAGTGCACCTAGAAGAGCCTTCAATATGATAGGATGACTTTTTGAGGGAGTGAGAATCGAAGAAGGCGAATTGATCCTCTAGGCAGCAAGCCAAAATACCTCCTGGTGTGGAGATAGCCGCTGTAAAAGTGATGTCTTCAAAAACGCGTCTACGCAGACTTTTCAACATTTCATAGCTAAATCACCTACACAACAATAAGTTAGTTTCAGAATTCATGGAGAAATGCATATCTTCACATCAACTCATAGATTTCACTACTTAAGACCAAAATAAAACACATTTTACCGCTACTTTTGGTGAGAATTCGTTTAAAGTACCGCAATAGATGGTATTTTGAAACTAAAAGCATCAATGAGCTAGGGGACATCATCTAGCGCCGCAATGAACAACGTGAGACACCCATGCAAATATCAACGTTCGCTATGGACAAAAGTTCAACCATTAACCACACACAATGGTACACTAGTTTGGCGAATTAAAAGGATAGAAATTGGTGTAGTCTCAGTTACGTATATGAACCGATGGATAACCACTTTGTGTAAGATCGGAAACTGTATGAATAGTGGAACCAGATGGTTGCAGTTGGACAAACGAAAAAATCCACAACTATTCGTGAAGGCAAATGAAGGAAACCTCGAGACTAGAAATCTTGCTACATTAGTCGACAAATGCAGCGCCGAAAGGCGGATGACCAAACCAAAAATGCTCCTTTATTTGCACAAATTACCTCAAGATTCCTTTGATGTAAGGCAAGAAAAAAGCACTCCTCAAAATTATGAGAAGATTCACGTAAATAAACTTGAATTAAAATAGGAGCCAAAACCACGTGACCGATGCACCACACGAAACACAACATTGGCCTTGAGATGCATCTAGTAAGATGCACCTCGTTGTCCGCGAAAAATTGCATCCTGATTGCTCAACTAGCAAAAGTACAAAAATCCTTTTAACAAATGGTTTTAGAGCGCGAGTTTTTATGATCCTTGGTGTGTAGGGCAATCATGGTTAAAAAATAAATTTGGAGTTAATTCTTGCAAATAAAATTATACAGACAAGTCTGAAAGTTAGGTCCAAGATACCGTAGTCAAACAAAGCTAACTACATTTAGTAAATTCAGTAGTGATGCTGTTTCATTTCTGCCCATAACGGACATCACTTCTGCTGGTACAACCACGGGGAAACCAGCACATAAAGTTATTACGGGAAGCCAAACGACGCATACCTGTTGCTGCCTTTATTTTCAGTTTTTCACAAAATAATTGCTGAACATTTTTTGAACTGTGTCAAAGTTGCCCAATTTATGTGTTAAGCACACACATGGACATCCAGTTTTACCCATTTAGTGCGCGGCGGATTTAAGACCAGGAGGATTTTATGATGAATGTTCGTAAACGCAATGCCAGGATGGCTTTAACTAAGGTATGAGGCGGTTCATTTTGTATATTTAAGAATGTAGCCGAATAAATCATACATTTCCTCCTTAACCGCACGCGAATACGATCGCAAACGTAGACGCGTCGATTTTGATGTCTCTACACATTCCCATCGCTTTCCTTTCATCTGGGATGGCGAATTAGTGCCAATAAAATATGCTGACAAAATTTTTGCTAGTCAATGGTTATCAAATGAGGAGATCTTGATTGGTACAAAGTGCAATCATTTGGGTGTCGTCAATCTGAATACGCATAAAATCTACGACATTCCGCTTCTTGAAGGCTCAACAAGGTATTTTGCGGTGCTAAAGCAATTTCTCTTAGAAATACGCCTTTGGAGGAGCCTTGCGGTTGTGGTATTCATGCTATTCAAAAAAATGCGACGGGTACGCTTATGGCCACCGGTGGTGAGAACGTGAATGATGTCGGCGTCTACAACCTTCCCGACTTATCTCCGCTTTGCGTATTTGAGGTTTGTAGTATCATCGCTGCTTCTGTCACGTTATCGCTTGCTAGCTTGGGTCTAGTAGTTGCCTCTTTTTGCTTTGATAAGTTTTTTGAGCATCACGTATAATAGCTGGTTCTCGGGGAGGATTCGTGTTTGTTTATGCTGAAGTAACTTAATGTGTTGATTGTAGTGTGTATTTATTCTTGGTCATGAATCGGTATATTGTCACTGAGTTACTAGATAGTTCCAGGACTACGCTAGGGCGTCATCTAACGAAAAGCCCTTTTTACCTTTAGAAACGGCACAAAAACTGTATATTTGATTTGCGATGGGTTCAAGAGGAAACTCTGGCTTCTTGCTCGCGCGATTCTTGTTTAGCATTGTGGCGGTTACCGCAGCACGATATGCATTCATCTCCAGTGATCTCATACGATCCCGGCTGTTCCATAAATCGCCCTCGACCTATATCCCGTCATCCCTTAATAAGTACACCTGTTGCTTTCACCCTCTCCCGAACTCCAGACGATCGATTTAGAGCACTTGAATACCTTCCAACTCGCAACATGTTAACGGTTGTCTCCATGTCACACTACTTTTACCTCTATGACCTAGATTCTCTGTTTTCATCCACTTCAGGCGACCAACAACCATTTTTTAAAATGCCTCTTCTTTCCTCCGACAAGGTAAAAGTGGCTTTCGCTTTACATCAGTTAAGTAATTTAACCTGAAGGCCTCCGTTTTTTTTTCATTTTCTAATCTTAGGAGGCGGTAGCTCTCCGACGATGGCCAAATAATCCTCATGTTGTGTCATTGGCAACTCATCGCTCGGTACTTTTATTCGACATCCGTTGTCGATCGCAAATCCGACGGACAATTCCTCGCATCGTGGAACCGCCTGCTTCTTGTCGTTCTTGTGTTAGATCGCTCAATTTTTCTGGCAATATCCTCTCTTACGGCACTTCTTTGGGCAAAGTGCATTTTTACGATTTGGTGGCTGATAAACATTTGGCAAATCATCTCGACACTGAAACCGTATCCAAGAAGGCTACATTCTCTCCATGCACGTACGGGAGCTACTCCGATTCCTTGGACGACGGTCTCTCAGACTTGGCTGCAAGTGTATATCCAAACGGCTCGGGCAGCACACCAGAGCATCAGGAGGAAGAACCGAATGAGACAGAGCTCTCCTTTGAGTTCTCAACTGATAATTCCTCTCCTGTCTCCAGTGACTTGCCAGTTTCGACGGATTCTGAGAGGCTTAGTGAAATTGATTTGCATTTGATCAATTTTATCAGTTCTCTTGCCGTTCGTCCGCGAGTTCGGGAACGAGCTCTGCAACAATTTCGGCTCGTCACGGCCGATCTTCGACGCAGGATTTCCAGACACAGTCTTCGTGTCACCCTGGAAGCTACAGATATGGATAATCCAATCGTACAGGTTTCCAGTGATGAGGAAATGGTGAGAGATGAAGGGGAAGAGGATGGGGGTAATGGAGCGCAGGTCAACGAGGCCGTGGATCAGGCGCATCTACCACAGCCACCTGGGGACTCGGTGCTTTTGGAGAACTTAACTCTTGATAATTTGAACTGGATAGAAAGCAACTGGCATTCTGTTGGCACAAACAAAGCTGTGTACACTCATGAGTACGATCCCAGTGGTTTGCGCTTGTTTACTGCGGGTGGTCCCATTGGATCCGCTTTCTCAGGCAACTTTGCAGTACTCTGGGATTAAACTAGATAGGTCTTTCCTCCTCTTCCCGCGAATTCCGCATTTTACTTGTAATTATAATTTGCCTTTTTGCGACAGTGTTCATGCCACATCAACGACGACGACCATTGCAATTTGAAGGGTTGACGAGGTTGTTTGAGGTCATTTTTGCTACCTTCTCTTTTTTTTCCTAATTTACGCTCGTTGATGTTTTCCCCCAAGACTTTGCGATGTTTTTGGTGAGCTTCGACGAGGCTTTTTTGTTTCGTGTACATTGACTTCGCTATTGCAGTCGAAGCTTTGCCTGCCGACAATAAATCCCATCTGTGGGCGAATAAGTCTTGCTTTAATTTTTTCGCCTTCATTCCATTGACTATGGATTTTTTACTTATGAAATTGCGTGATCAGTGACTGATTTGATGGCAATACTGATGCTACAAATTTATGCGCTCACTTTGCTAGTAGAATCTACTACGATTCGCGTAGCTGAGTTGTGTAAGCATAATTAGCTTGTGATAATCGAAAGGCTTCGCTGTCTTTGGCAGCTGCACTTGGTAAGATGTGAGCCCAAATGTTTTTCGAACGCTCCAACCTTTGTCTCAGCGATTAACCGTTGAAATCGTCGAGGCTAAAATAGTGCAATTTTTTATGTACTTAAACTTCTTAACTAGGAGGACTTGCCGATCGACATCACACCGGTAAGTCATGCACCGTTCCACCACTGGCTTGGCTTCGTCGTTCTAAAATCAGGAGCTCCTTTTTTACAGCCTAGTAAGTAAGCATGGAGCCGTGGTGTTATTCACCCCAACGGATAATTTTCAACCGACCGCCTCCGATGTTCACTTACGGACAACCAGTACCACTTGGAATGCCGATAGGACCTCCTCCTAGCTTCCTTCTCCCGCCACCGCCCTCCCCCATCCTACCTCCGACACTCGACACCGCTTCATCGGTAGTCTCCGCCTGGGTGGCTGAAGTTAGCCCAACCCTCGAACAACGACGAGAAGAGTTGGGTGCTAAGAGGAGGATTTCTATTGTTGATTTTAAAAAGAAGCTCGTCAGATGGAAGGAGTTATTGGAGAATTCTGAGAGCGCAAGCACTAAAGTACGTGACCCTCCTCACGTGCGCAAAAAATCCTTTTTAAAACAATACCTCTACTCGCTAATTTGATAGTAGGTGTTGATTGTGACGATGGCGCTTATTGCATGAATTGCATGAATTTCTAGTGCCTGTACATTTCATCGTCCAAGTAGGGATAAATAAGTTTTTTTGTAAACGAGGACAGGCTTAGTGGGTAAACTCTAGTTTGTTTTAGGATGAACTTGAACGTCTTGAGCAAGAATGTACCGACCCTGACCTCCTGCAGATAATGAAGAGGAAAGTTGGAAGGAGCCGCCGCAGAAAAAGAATCGTATGCTTTTAGCACGAAATACTACAAATTTTATTCCCTTTTTTAGTGTCAAGAAATGTCTGTTGTGTTGCCAACTGGTGTGGGAGAGATTCTATCGCGAATACCCGCAACCGATGTCTCCGAGCCGTCACCACAGACACCGCCAAGGTAATAACATGATTTTTAATGAAGGAGAATCGGTACAAATAGAATTTTATACTAGCCTTTGCACTTTGTTTTTCGTAGTGCTCCTTTGGGGAAGACTGAAGACACGAATACATTACCCTTCACAAAGTACCTAGCAGGCTTGAAAAGTGCATCGGCCTTTTGCCAGGAAAAGTTACGAATTTTAAATAAGCTGAAGCGATTGCGCGAGGCCCGTGTCGGCCAGTTGCGAAACCAAGGTATGGCCAATTTCGTAGTTCTCCATTCCCAAACTTTTTCCGCAGGAAAGCTCATTCCAGAACAACTGGACCAAGCCTTTGAAAAGAAAAGACATTCAATTCAGTTGGAGATTGAATCGATGCTAAAAACGATCAACGAACTAACGAGACGACTAGAGAGTGCGAAGCAGGCATCAGTGCAGGAAACAGATCAAACATCGATGTCGACCGATGATGCTGTCACTCCAAGTGGTCTTCCGCAGGGTGTACATTATCTCATATTTGGTCCACGAAATGCTGGTGAGTCATTTCAGTAGTGGTTTGATTTACGGAGGATAAGCTGGAGACGGTATCTTCTTTTTCCCCATCTCAAAGTGCTAGTACCCTCACGGCCAGGTTTTTTTAGCACTTTAGGGGTTAATTTTGTCGGTCCTCGAGCAAGAATAACACTTTTCAACTTCTTCGTCAGTCTTGACTGTCCGAAGTTGTATCGCATGGAGCAGTTCTCAGTTGTATGCCGAATGGATGATTCACAGTGGAAGATAGCCTCTTCCATCTACCAAGCATAAAAGCTAGTAGTAGATCAGTCAACAAAAGATCTTATCCCAATCGTGTATTTTTACGATTGGTAGCTTTCGGAGCTTCTTTTCATCTCTCGATGCTTGGCATGTGACCCGTCTGGTTGTTATCTCTGACCACTTTCTCTTGGTAGGTACTATAAGCGTAAACAAATTGTTTCGTCATCACTTACATCAAACACTGCTGGAAGTCGTTCCCCTGTTGTTTATCCAGCATTGGCACGTGATTCTTCGTCATCAAGAATGAAGGCGTCTCGTGATTAACCCCTGAAATGAGCTTGTTCTAAGCAGTTAATTGTGGACCGTACGTAGTCTTGCTACTGCCTACTCCAAGTTTCTCCAAGTTTGGCGTTAAGCTTTTGTTCAATCCCCTCCGTGGAGCACACAAGCTCGACTCGCATGTCTCATCTAAAGGAAAGTAGAATGAACCACTGTAGGGCGTACCGACTGATGGAAGTGTGTTTTGATTTCCATCGTTCTTCCCTTTTAGTGGGTTTAGTACTTTCATGATCTCAGTCCAAGAGCCCAAATCCTTTATTGATCTTGCTTAAAATCACTATTCCGAACGCGCTTCTTGTCCTAATTCTAAGAAGTCGCAAATTGCCTTCTTGGAACGACACCTCGGCAAATAAGTGCTTGAAATGCTTACCAGAGCACTATACGTCAGTCATTGGCCTACGAAGGGAGTCTCTCTCACTTGGAACCAGGGCAGTTGGCGATGGTAAGGTGGCTTGAAAGCTATAGTAGAAGGATTCCTAGTTACTTATGAAGAATCATTGCTTGCTGACTGTTTGAAGGGACCAAGTGATCGGGTGAAGAGCCATTATAGATGAGTTTCGCAGCGTTGTGTTCAGTAGTTTTGAAGTTATCGAAGTAGAGACTGAACATAAAAAACCTTTCCGGGCAAGAAATCTTCACTACGACTTCATCTTTGTCATGAAATATGATGTTGTTACTCTTCTGACTCGGTATCTTTATGAATAATGTAGCTTGGAACGTCAACGAAGTTTTAAAATGAGCTATGCGTCTCTTGACATGGAAAATTATTCTTTTTTTTGCCCAAAAGGGATATGTGCGACTTGTAACAATCACAGACTTCAAAATCCCTCACTGTTGAATTACGGTGTTGCCTCGATTTACCTAATTTAACGTCTTCTAGGATACATTTTCGGGTTCTGCCACTCTTCTATCTGGCAGTAACAAGGTCAGCTCGAAATGTCATTGAGATTGGATTTTTGGGTGGACATGTTAGCTTGGAGGTCGAGTCACTTTGTGCCTGGGATTGTGCGACTGATCATCGATAATGCTGTTTAAACCGAGCTCAAGAGCTGGATTTGGACGCTGTCCAACGTATCCGCTGGACCAACTGACTGCATTCTAGGTCGTGCCACATCGCGGTTTTAATCAGAAATGCGACATCTTTTAGAATAAACTCTTCACCTATTGACAATTATGGATTGATTCTGTTTGCATTCTCTCAGACACCGGCACTCGTTGGAACAAGTTCTTCTGTCAGGCGAATCTCAACTTCAGCGATTTCCTGCGAATAAGGTAGGTGTACCTCAGTCGTAGATAATTGCGTTTTCAACCACATGCCTAAACTAAGTTGGTTTTTTTGGAGCAAGTGGGTCTTACATGAAGCCATTCGCAACTCTCACTGCCAACTGTGCGATGATATCAGGCCTGTACTCTTTCGTCAGCTTTATGGAGTAGAAAACATACCAGTGGTGGTGGCGATGCTATGCCGAAGCATCGAGAGCATACAGAAGGGCTTGATTATTAGTACCTTTTAACTGCTCACAGGGAGAGCCACTGTGTTAACAGCATTGAAAGACAGAGTCGCTAGATAAGTTGGTAATCGGGGAACTCTGGGCCAAAACTATGGCGGTGAATGGAAGCAATTGTCAAGCTAAGTATGCATAACGAGAGGATTTCAATTAGATTTTACAGGCGCAGGAGAGTATGCTGCCGTGACGGCACTGCATGCAGTAGAAAGTGTGACCCAGCGTCCTCCGTATTTGTTGGCACACGTGTTAGCGAGTAGTCGAGACACCTTTAATTGCGGTGAGGCGGGAGACAACAGCGAAAGCGCATGCGTATGCTAAAAGGGTGATTAAAGAGGACTCAAAACCCTCCAATATCTACATGTATCTACAGAAGACCTCAAGCAATGTAAGGTGTGGTGGCACGACTTTCAGCATTGGGACGTTTGAATGGTGTTGAGGAGACCGCACGTCCGCATTTCGCTGACAATCATGGTCGTGGCACTTCTCAGTTCATCATCCGTGTGAACCTTCAGACAACGCATGGAAAATTCGCTTAATTCACATAAAAGAAGTACTTACGTAAGAATGGTAAACAGGGTCATTCAAAACATTTGCGCATGTTGCGCCCGAAGGCAGGCGAAGTGTGAAGTTGTCTGCTCTTGGGATAACTCTCCTGAGCCCTCTCTCCATAACTTGCTGTCTTTTGTAAAATCAATTTCCAATTTAGTTTGGCGGACTTGATGTCACTAGTAGGCTTTGACGTGATTACCAATTCCCTCACGTTTGGATCTAACAGAAAAACTAGTGAGGTAAAGAGGTAGTTGGGTGACTGGAAGGTATAAATTCAGTCGTTTTGCAGTATGCTTGTGCTTCTACTCTGCTTTCCTTTTACTTATAGATCCCGATGGGATGAGTATCTTGTTTCATCGGATTCCGTGGAAATTCAAGACGTTGCGGACCCCAGTAGACATCCCCCCTCACTCTTGCCCACTGTTTGGCACCTGCCTCCACCCCAACTTTCTTAGAAAAGAACCCTTGTATGTGTGTGTGTGCGTGCTTGAATGGAGTGAAGTGATGCCTGGATATTTGTAAATTCAGCTACTAGCTGTTGAAATTCGGGTATTTTGTTGAGGTTTCATAGCCCACCTGTCAATATTGTTTCCCATTGCTTAGCTGAGTGTGCTAAAGCCGGATGCACACTATTGAGTCACTATTTTCATCTGAGGCTTTGTGTGGTCCTATGGAGAGTGTGCACTTCACATGCTTCTCATCCCCAGCATAGAAACAACAAAATACACTCCTTTTCACTGTGCTATCCAGCTATAATTTCGGTTCTTCCTCGTTCTGGTCTCTTTCCGCCCTACTGAGCATGAGATTGGCACTGCTGTCACGAGCTGATATGTCATTATTTCCCTCTTCCCCTCTATTGGGTCTCTGCCGGTTCCGACGCCTACAGCCAATGCCTTCAGCGGCACTGTGGAGGTGTGTCCAACCGCATAAATCTGAATCTGTTGGTCACTTTGCAGTTCTTGAGTTACGAGTACACGAGTCTGAAGACAGCACATGGGAGTATTGAGCGACTGGAATCACCCATCTTAGAATTGTCTTAAAGCTCCGAGTGCGTTTCGACGCCAGGGAACGACATTCAAGGGAAGCAGTAGGATACGAAAGAGAATGACATTTGCTTTTTGATTTAAACCTTAGTTTTGTGAGTTCTCTAGTCTCCGTAGTCTGTGGATCCTTCCTCCCAGTACTACAACGTGTTGTCAATGTACTGAAAGGCTAAAAAATCCATCGGTGTAGCCCAACAATACACTCTCTGCAAAGTCTGTGCTAAAGCCAGTGGTAGAAGGGTCTAGGAAGAAGGCTTTGCAACCACGAAAGTGTGAGGATGAGCATAGCACATAGAGGTGGCACGGCATTGGTAGGCGAAATGACGAAAATCAGGTAATCTGAGTGACAGTTGAGCTGTAGCTTGCTGTCTCATTCTGTGATGCCATTGGTGGGTGGATGAGTCACTCATTCACTTGTACCTTAGTTATGCAATGAATAGAGCTTGTGTGAAATGTGCCATTTGTGCTCTTGTTGAGCTCTTTGTTTTATTTGATGCTAAAGTTTCCATAATGGCCTTTTTCTCTGCTTTGTCTACGCGATATGCCTCCACGACCGTGGCAAGGAGCTCAATGCTTTACGAGGTAGCAACTTAGTCACTATGATCTTCAGAAGGATAAGACCAGATTCAATTATTCTGTTAGCTGAATAGTCTGTGTTTCTGGACGCTCGGTTACATTGTGTTCAATACGAATATTGAAGCCTGAGTAATCGGAGTGTTCAATACGAATATTGAAGCCTGAGTAATCGGAGTAGAGGGTTGATGCAGAAGGTTGCATTTACCTAAAACACTGTTAAGTCTGACATGATCTTCACCCTAGAAAAGCCAGTTGAATGACAGAAAATCAAATTCAGATGAATAGTTATCTGTACCGCCAACCATTGCTTTGGAGTAAACAATTCGGTGGACGAAGGAATCGCAGCCGCCACGGACCATCATCCATCTTCCAGCATTACATCTCAAAGGCATCGCCCTCGATAATACGGTTCGCCTAGTCGACGACGTAGTAGTCGAGTCACTGTGAGGTTCTCAATACGCACAACTAGTCTTTAACCCGTTGGTGTTGCGCCTACAGTTTGAATGGAACTGACTCCTGTCTGGGGTGCCCCGAGATCTACGATACTTTGAAGTAAAACGAAAGCAGCTAAAAGACCAGTGCGATTTAGTTTCTTAGGCTCTGCTTACTTCGTACATTTCGTGTCATTTTGGTGTGAAAGAAGTAGAAATGTTTTGGAGTCTCATGAGAAGCATTAAATGTTCTTTCTATGAAGCTCCTGCACCAGAAGTACTTCATTGCAAATTCTTAGGACACAAAGTACGATTAAATAGTGAGGCCCCTTACAAAGAAGGTCTCTTCGTTTTGTTTAATCTTTTGCCTTTACTTCATTCAATTGACAATCAGTTGCTCTAAGCATTATGATTAATAAATCAGCAGTCATTTGCGTGAAAAGAGAAGCATAAATTTGTCCTATTTGTGAAATGCTCGGCTGTTTGGAGGAAACCACCAGTTTTTATACAGGTCAGATCTTTCTGCTGGTACATTTTGTTCTCTTTTCTTTATATTTATTGAAGCACAAGCCTCAAAATTCATCCTCAACGCTTGCACAATCGTAAAGGTCACAGCATTGAGTTGCTATGCACAACAGATACCTCATAGCGAAGTGAATTGAGATGAGGTTTAACTCATGCTTGGGACTCATTGCGTTTCTTTACTGTACGTGCGAAGCACATGGAGCAAAACAAAAGCCACTGCCAACACAGTTTGCCATTGTAACAAGGAGTTAGTAGTCGAGTTGAAATGGCCAGTCGACTTGGCAAAGTAAAATAACTCACTCTGAGAGACCTCCTCCGACTGAATGGAACCACCAAATTTGGTTGGATGCCGTCTTGTCGTGGCGCTCACATTTTCTACATTTCTACAATGAGCATCTCAGTAGAAGACGGGTGAAATGAAAACCACTGAAGAGGCAGAAACTAAGGCGATAAATAGATTTCTATTTGAAGACGAAAGGCAAAACTGTACCTCTTAAATTCCGACGCAACTGACTCGTGTGTGAAGTTATACCGAAGGCCAGATGATGTTTCACTACGAACTCATTGTGTAAGTCCATAATTCCGTCAGTATCAACATGAACTATTGCCACTCATTAAATAATCAACGCTAGTTTTGCTGGCCAATAGAATTTCGGAGGAATCACTTTTTGTTCGATCGCAGAACAACCTCCCGAGTGTAGAGCTTCATTTCTACAGGAATGATTGATTTTATGACGCATACAAATATGGTATTTTCTGTTATCACCAAGGGTGATCTCGCCATAGTATAGCCATGACTAACCTTCAGAAGCGTGTGTGTGTGTGTGCAAGCACACAGCACACGCACACATAGCCTCCAGCCAAACAAAAGTAGGCTACTTCGGATTCCAAAATGTGTAACTATAAATTAACGCGTTAAGGTGAACTCGAGCTCAGTGTAGTTAACGCAATGATTTTGCACTGCATACAGCCCAACTCATAAAAACCGATGCCTGTGATTAACGAAGGATGTGGTGAGTGGATTCCGATAGGAGAATGCCCAGTTTACTCTAGATGTACTATCCATTGCTCCAGAGGGTGAGTGACTTTCTCTTACACGTTTGCTTACGTTCTCCTTTGAAACTTACTAATTGTGAGGGATTTAAGTTAGTTCAGTGCAAGACAAGAGATTCTATATCAACTGCTAGTTCAATCTGTCAGTAAATAAAGGATTCTGAGGATTGACTTCATTTATTCTTGTCAACGGTAATTCGATGTTGTTGCGCTCCAAAGATCACCCATTTGTAAATGCAAATGTTATCGCCAAATTACACATCACATGTTATGGGTCAAAAAAAGTATCAGATTTGATAATCAGAACTGATGTATTGAAAGATTTTGAGGGACAGAATCAAAGAAAATATGACAAACAAATGTTTCGATGATTTACCTCCCAATTTTTATGACATAAATGCCTCTTCTTCGATGAAATACTCTCAAAGTTCATCGTAAATAAAGCTGAATGTAATAAGATGATTAGTTAGTCCGTCAACGTTATTAAGAAACTATTGGTTTGGAAGGGGATACCGTGCCTCGTGAGTATCAAATGCTTGGCATCATAAGGCTTCAAGAAGATGAGTTTATTTAGTGCACCCTCACACCTCGCGGATTAGATCAAAGCACTCAAGTCATTTCGTTTTGTAGCATTGCTCACCACTGGGACAGAAAATATTCCTTTACCTTGACAAAACAAACAGAAATAACATTTAGGACTAACGCACAGAGAACTCTATAGAAAATCCCGTTTGTTAATATTTACTAAATAATTGTTGGAGAGTATCACTGCTTCCAGAGAATTGAGCACAGTGGCGGTCTATGGCCCAATTGTTTTATTTACTCAGATTTAGTTGTATTTTCCCCATCACAGGCAAAAACGAATTGATTTCTTAATCCATATTTTAATAGTCTTCTTATTTATACAGAGATCATGAAAAGTCCGTAAAATTTATTTAACTATGGGTAAATTTGTAACATAATAATCGGCTCATCCACCAAGGCGAATTGTCAAACTTGGGAAGGAAGTGGTGGGCCTATGTTACACTGAGCAGTAGACAAGGTCTGTTATTCGTAAATTGACATAAATAACAGTTGCTTACCTGATGTGTTATACTCCGATTAAAAAGCTGTGCAGGCACTTAAGGTCATTGCTGATGCGATTCATCATAGAGCCGAAAATAATGGATTAAAACCGTGAATAATGAAGAAAATAAGCATTAAATTCTTAATACTGGTTAGCGAAATTTTCTTACCAGTATCTCCGAAATGACAACGCTAGTCATTCAATCACTCCACTCTCCTAACGTGAGTTGCTTGAAGAACACTTGGTGTCAATGCAATTAATAGCGTGCCACTAAATTCTTACTTTACGTATGAAGCACGAAAGTTTGGTACGACTGATAATGCGCATGGAAAACGACTTTGAATTCGGCCACTTTTCCAAATTTGGGCAAACACTTCACTAAGCCAAATTTCCTCAAAAATTCCTATGAAAATTCTAAAGCTAAATCAAAGCATTGTGGCTTTCGTGGCTGCACAAGTAAGTTAAAGCAAAATTCATGAGCCGCTCTTAATAATTTTATAAAGTCTAAAGGTTAGCCATATGTTTCTGAAACATTATCCATCTTACGTTACAAATTATCAACTTCTTTCCACTTCATGTGTAAGAAAACTGAGGGTAAAATCAGTAGGTTTGCACTTTTTTGAAATGCAGCGCCCCAAGACTGCCTCGAAGACAAGAGGCGGCACAGTGTTTAGGCAGAGTATGCACCACTGATGGGCAGAAGAGATTGCAGCCACTGGCATGACCCAAACGCCAGGTCAGTCAACGGAGCCCCAAAATGGTCTGTTACCAACGCCAAGCAGAAAGCACCCAATGCACTACGGAGACATTTTTAATTTTTTGGAAAATAAAGCGCGGCTACTCAGTCACCTTCTTCCATTTTGGTCTGTGTGGTAACATTTTTTAACGATTCTTCCAACGTTATGTCTGAAGATAATATAGGCGATTTTACATTACTTTACAGAGCAGTACTTTTCTTGACAACTAAGAGACATGCTTTACGACTATAACGCTGATGCTGAACGGATTTACAATGCTTGCAAAGGACTCGGTATGTCTAACTGGGACCATTTTCCACATAAAAGATGCACTAATTTGGCTATTCTCATTTACGTGTGTACAATTAAGCACATCGAGTATGCATAAAAACGATGCAAAAGTTAGCACAACCAGTAGTTTATTAGCTTACCCGCCGCCAGCATTAACTAGTTATGATGTCCTATGCGCCTGCCTGGCCTCAAGCTCACAGCTCTCAGCTTATGAAACTGACTGGTCGCATTTAAACGATAGAATAAGTGAGAAAATCCTCGAATAAATTGTATTTTCATTTTCCTTGAGCAGCACTGTTAGTGTAGCTTCTAAGACTCCCCTGAGGGCGAAAGAAGGCGTAATACCAGGGCTAGGTATGCACCGCCTACGTGCAGTAGGGCTTGGGAGCACCTCTGTGGCCCCGAGGCTAAGCGACCTGGTGAGATTACAATGACGGAGCCTTCAAGTTTTTCGTTATTGAAGGGCACAGTTCGAGTGTTTGTGACATATTTCGCTAATGAAGCATCTGAGCTGAGATTCCAGTGGCTAAATTGGCTCCTCTCTCTCTCTCACTAATAAGCAATGGTCATTTTCACCCTTTCTTGTTCCCTTCTAGGCACCAAAGAGGAGGACATAATTAACGTGATTGGCAAACGAAAACTGCCTGAAAGACATCAAATTCGATTGGCTTACTTCTCTAAGTACAACAAGGTAAAATTGACGAGCATGGCAATGACATATTTGACATCCAATGGCAGGCCGAAGTCTGTGATGACTCAAGGAATGCACGCGACTTAATGGAGTGATTATGCTAGGAAAGATCTAGCTTAGCTCTAGGCACTAAAGTACTTAGACAGAACAACACCACCCTTGGGCAATGGGAATGAGTTGAAAGGAGGGCTTGTACTTGACCATTTCATTTTTCCTTCCCACTTTTGGAATAGGATCTCTTGGATGTATTGGATAGTGAATTGAGTGGAGATTTTGGAGAACTGGCACGAAATCTCTTCCTTGGACCAATCCAAATTTTGGCGTTCGAATTGTACAAAATTTTCAAGAAGACCGGCTCAGCTGGTGGCGATGTTAATGACATCATTTGCTGCCTTAGCCCCTCGGAAATCACTGCACTCAAGTCCGCCTACCTTGAAGGCAAGGAGTTTGTGAATGCCATTCTACTACATAGCTAATCCACGGGAGAGCATTAAGAACTCTCACGACAGTTGTGAATCCTTATTATCATAAAGCGAACTGGAACAGGGTAGAAGCGCTGCTGTCCGTGCGCTGTTCAAAAACGGACATTCTCCATTCGCTAACTGCTTTTCGGTGTGAAATTTGCCTAAATTAGGAGAAATCATTGGCAGGAGGAGCTAAGCATTCCCTAACCATGCGAATGGTGGACACCCCTTTGAGACCGATTCTGTTTCACTTGTGACCGTTAGCCCAGAACTCGGAAATGAGGTCTCACACCAGTTGACGCCTATTCAACCCGCCAGTAGTGTGACTTTTGACCTATGTAATGCTATTCTCAATGCGAAATTTTGAGTCTTCGCGCCGCTCATTTTTAATGCGGAGAGTCCCGAGGCTGAGGCCACCACTTAAGCACCGCGCCAAAATGCCGGTGCGCACTAACACCACTACAAAAGCACGTCTTTAGCTTTATTAGATGTCTGAATTATGCTAAGAGCTATGAATGTACCTTTATTATTATTATTTTTCCCATTTTAGTCCTGCAATATGAAGGTGTGAAAGGTAAGTAAACTTCGAAGTAATTTCAAAATAACAAGACTGCTTTAAGTTATTCATTTAAGTCACCTATAGCGTAAAAGCTACTATAGAAAGAAGCAGTAAAATCTACTTTCTTTCTACTTGAATCAAATTTACTGCCTCTAAGTTCGAGAAATATTTGGCATGGGACTAATTCCCAACGGGTTTCGTAGTTTGGTGAGGATCTTCTCACCGTATCTCATTTTACTAAGTCGAGCAATTAAAACTGAATGATAGCTGGTTTTTAATGCAAGTTTCTTTGCTATCCGCACGCTGCGGATAAGAGTTGTGGGCAAGCTCTTGAATTAACCAGAAAATTTCCTCGTCGAATCTATTGTACAGACAAGACACGCAGCCTGGAGAAGGACATTGAAAAGGAAACTAAAGGTGGTCACCGTGATTTCTTGCTCAAATTCATCAACACCCACCGATCCGAATTCTCCGCCGAGGAGATCAAATCTGCCGCCTCCACCGGACACTGGGAGAATCTTATCGACATGCAGCAAGTTGAACGCAGTGCAGCCGCCATCCACGCCGCTGGTGAAGGGTTAGTGTTACAATTTGCAAAGTGCCTACATTCTAGTAAACTAACCTCATTGTTTGCACTAACTAAGCCTATTTGCAAGGCACAGTATCGTTTGCTGCCAAAGGTGCCAGTGAGCCTGTTTTCTGATTGGCCCTTGTAAAAGAGACTTTGTGCCGCTCTTTCATCCTGGGTTAAATTAGTTGAAATCAAGTTTGTTTTTAAGCTTTTTTTCCCGTTTTACACTAAATCTTGATCGTGTGATTGGAAGTGTCGAATGATGAAGTACATTTGTGCACTCTATTCAGAAGTCAACGAAGTCAAAGGTAAGAAATGCGCACCGACCCTGCGTGTCGTGTCTCTTCTATACCGGTTTCCGTTTACCCATCCACTCACGTAGTTCCCCGCGTGCACGAGCACGTACAATAATTTGCCATTTTTCATTGGAATTGTAACCACTTACTCCACTCGCCTCCTTGCAACCAGGAGGTGGAGTCGTACTGGTTTACCTTTGCCTCCTGAAGTCTGAGTGAATGCAAAGAACTCTGCGTTTTACATTTGGTGTTAATGCTTGACCGTTATTATTTGGTTAGAAGGAAGACTAAGTCGGATGCTTTTTGTGCCATTTTTGCAGAAAAGCTGGTAAAGGAAATGAAACAGAGGTGACGCGGATCCTTTGTTCCGCAAGCGCTCTGGATATACGAGCCATCTATGACCACTTCAGAGATGTACGTCTTAAAGCATTTACTCTTTTCCGTCAAGGATTGTCTATGCGAAAAGTGGTAATTAAGTAGACGATTTGACGAATCTTCATCCCTCCTTATAATGTTCGATGGAAGGCGCGTGGTTGGCTTAAAAGCCTTTGGTTTTCTTGAATTGCCGTAGGTGTATAATGTTTCCCTAGTGGATTTCATCGCAAAGGCCTTTAAGAATCCACTTCGAGATGCCTACAACACAGTCAGTAAGTGCTACACTGCCTGATCCGCCATGTCAATGTCAAATCGGGTAACTTTAACCAACCGGCCTTTCTTCCGTCCCACAGTCATGGCGGCAGTGGATCTCCGTCTCGTGCTAGTGGCTCAGCTCTACAATTCCATGCACGGCCTGGGAACCGATGAACGGGCGCTGTCTAGAATCATCGCTATCCGCTCTGATGTAATTTCCGCCTTTGTATTGTTTGTGCAGAGGATACCGTATAAGGATGTGGCGTTGAAAAAACAAGGACTATAGTGGGTGAAAAGGAAAATTTAAGGAATGATTGGGTCAAACTTGCCATAAATTAGGTGGGATGCCTCTCATCCTTCTCATTTATGCAGCATTGCAAGTTTGACTGAATAAGCAGAATAAATTCACTGTCATGTGAAGTTTCCAAATCTTGCTTTCAAGGAGCGAATACTCAACGGATTAATGGTTTTGGAACCAAACTTGTATGGAAGTTGATTTCGACCCCAGACTTAAAAGAAAACCAATGGAGTTGTCTAATTCTCTGGCAGTGGGGATTCATTCTAAGTCCTGACCGCACAATCTGTCACCTTGTAGATTGACCTTCCAACTCTGAAGGTGCTCTTCCAACAGAAGATCGGACGTTCGTTGGCCGAGATGGTGAAGAGCGACACATCCAGCGACTATCGGTCACTGCTAATGACCCTTTTGGGCGAGAAGTAGGACGAAAATGTAGACCAGCGATTCCATCACCACTGACATTCCACGAAAACTTATCGACGGTTGTTCTACTTCACACGATTAATGCTCCAATAAACAATCTAATTCCACTTTCCAAGATTAATCTCCTGCCTTGCTTTTCTCGAAGAGGGCTATTTTGTCCGGTTTAATGACAATCTCTCAACAGGAAATCAGCCTGACTTTAAGTACTTTCACACTTAGGGACAAGAGAAAATGGAATCAAGTAAACATTACCCAAGATCAGAATACATTTTGCCCATCAAAACTTGCAGTAATAAAATAAGATGCCTATGAAAATAACCACCTGAGAATTTCAACTTCATACCAACCCTCATGATTGCCTTTCTTCCTAGTGTAAAGACCCTGTTCCGTCATCATAATCAGACCCACTTTAAATGCATTCTTCGTAGTCAAGTTAATAACACGACATCCTAGTCTACGCAGATTTTAGCGTTTCGCCTCCGTGTCAAAAGCAAAACATGACACTGTGTTCTCTGGTCAAGGATAGAGGATCTTAGAATAACCCTTTACTACAGCTTAACCGCTTGTCCGGACTAATTTCTTCTTTGAAAGGGTTTCTAAAAAATCTTTGCAACAAAGTTGAACCCAGTTTATAAAGTAGACGATTGTGAATCACGCCCATCGGTTTCGTTGAAAAGAAGTCTCACTTTGCTGTTTTGAAATTAAGGGGAAATTCGCGTAAAGCATGATTAATGCTGAAAGACCGACAGATACATGCAAAAAACGGCTTGTCTGTTTGTTTCCTTCTTCGATATTCCGGGGCAAATAACGTCTTGTGTTTAATGATTAGGCAACAGTTTCTACTACAAACTATCAGTAGCTGTGTTTTAACAACACAGTCGATGGTTTTGCACTCACAACTATCAATTCACTAATTGGCTATTAACTTTGTCACCATGGCAATCAAATAACCTCGGTTACGTTATAAATTCCATTATCAATGTAAAAATCCCTACTTTAGTTAAATATCTTAGGACAAGCCAACGCAGTTTACTATCCTAAGAATTGGAAGAACGAACAGTATGAAACCCTGACCATGAGATTGGGAGTTTTGCAATCTATTAAAGGGCGTAGTTTTGAGGCTACGGATGGCAATTTTCACATCTACACTTAAGTTAAGAAATTTGGTTTTAGGAGTAAATTTATTTTGCAGAGAATTTCGCTATTGCCTAAGCAGGGTTATTTTTTATTTGATTACCATTTTTAGTGTGGTGACTCAACCTTACGCGGGCTCTTTAAGTCGACTCTTTGAGCCATTTGGGAAAGGAGAAGGACGTGGTATTGCAGCATCCCAAAACCTTCCCAAAAAACGAAAGAGGAAGTAATACACGGGCAGACTATGTACATTCAATTCACAGTTGGGCGTGGGATCACTACCAGCATGGCATGATAGCCTGTCCACCCCTCAAAAGCACAATGCCACACCCAAAGGCACCCATCAAACTCCTAGACGAATCAAATCATCAGTAGTGTTAAAGTCAGTGGGGGATCAAAGTAGCGCTCTGTTCGACATCACAAATGCTAAATTTTTTGCGCTTCGCGTATAGCATTTTAATTCTGTATTCGTTTGGTCACATTCTTATTGATTTCCGCAATTTCGCTGAGTAATTGAGTGAGCACAGGCTAATATGGAAGTAAAGGGGAGGAGGAAGGAATCGAAAATCGATATTCGATTAGTTCACACTGTTCTAACACTTCTAGAATGCAGAAGTACAAATGCTGGTTGGATAACAGACCTACAAACAATTAATAAAATTTTAAATCAAACATTAACTTTTATCTGCCTCTGTAAAGTCAAACATCAGAACAATAAAATTTGCCTGAAAGAAGAAATAGATAGACCAATAGCTTTGCTAGTTTCCCATCTTTTTTGCGAAAACATGTGGTTTAACACCATGACGAAGTATCAACTTGCGTGTTGCGTTTTGTGTGTAAGTGTGTAAAGGTGAAAAGGCATTACTTGGAGTGACAAGCTCTGTGGAGATCAATAGTGTAAGTCACACAAACAGACATGCGACGGCTTCGTGGCCCAAACACTAATTCACTGATTCATCCACATGCACACTGGAGCGTGGAGAGCGCTTACGAAACGTGTGCTCTCGGAAAACATAAAAATGATACTTTTACTTTTTTAATTTCAAAATTGAGCACACGCATGTGATGTTAACAACAGTGAAATGAAGGCAAGTCTGACTGAGCCATTGAACTTGGACACTAGTCAGGCATATTCAACTAGGCTATTCAATCTCAATTATAAATAGGTAAATTAATTTATTTTTATTTAGGTGAATGTCGGGGAAGGGTGTAACTAGTCCTGATGGTTTGATCAACTTCTATCCCCTGAGGCACTGTCACATGGAGGTTGTACATGTATCCTTTGTGCTACGTGTTTCTGGAAGAAGGCGAAGGGGTTTCACCAAAATAAAAATCAAAACAAAAACTCAAACATTTTTAGGAGGTTTACGGTACACCATGCTGGAGTGACTCCTTGACTGTGTAAACACTGAGAAGTGTAGAAGCTTAGAAAACCTACTATTGAAGTGAAGCGGTGGATGCAATTTGAGTCTGTGTCCTTCACAAATTGAAGTCACCTTGCTTGTAAGGCGATTTTAAAACTTCTCGTCGAATTAGCGGGTTAGGTGGGCGAACTCTGTGCGCAAGAACTTACCCAACTAAACAAAATGCGTTGCAAGCAGCCTTCATTCCCAACCGGGTGGAAATGTGTCCTGTTTAACCTTTGACACAACAAGGACACAATAAAACTAATCAAAGGTTAAAATGTATATCTCTGTAGTGACAGTAGCGTAACAATTTGCTTACGGTTGCGTTAATCAGGGAATGAGGGTTATTATGAAGGTTGGCAGGGAGCTGGGTTCCAATCCCGTGTCAATCAGGGAGGAATGGCAGACAATGCAACTTTGGAAACGTTATGTTTGGTGAGTAAATGGGCGAGAAAGCGAGTGATCGAGCCTATAAGCGGTGAAAACTATTCACCCGCTAACTACACATCCAAGACCAGCAATACTTCTTCCTTGGAAGCTCGTATCCTAATTGTCTGCGCGTGCAAGGCACAATAGACAAACTCATTTACCCTCCTTGAATTATGTAACTGCTGAAGGCTCAACAGCCATCACTGAGGAGGTCTCATCACGACTCGAGTTCTGGAAAGCACCTAGAATGGAGAAGGGCTGAAGGATTCAGCCGTGAGAGGAGTTTCAGCTCGGTTGAAATGCTATCCACTTCTCTTCCCTCGTGTTCCATTCACATTTTGGCCCCAGTTATGAGTGTTACTGCTTTTTACCAGAGACAGTAGACTTCCACAGGCCAAGTGAGATATACGCTTGGAAACAAAGACGGTGAAAGAGATTCGCTAATGCGGCTTTGCTTGTATCATTCAAACCTAAAACACTGCACAAGTAATTATGCGTGGATGTATCAGCTAAGAAACCTTTCCTGCATACTTATGCCGATGCCTTGCCTAGATCCGCTCCCTCTCGAAATTCTTCTCTGTTGGCAAAGATTATCACCTCTTTTATGCCTCCTGCCAAGAATGGTGTTTTGACAATTTGTCGACGAGACGTCACAAACCCCAAAAATCCATCCAAATTTTGCTGTGCATTCAGCCATGATGACGAGTCGTTTGGGTGGGTCACCCTGGGGCAGAAGAGTTGATGTTGAGTTTACCGCTTCAATTTTAGCCTAGCTATAATCTTTTTTGGAAATTAATAGGATACAGTGGAGAATTTGTGCTCTTCGCTACCAGAGTTTTAGAATAGAGAGGATCAAATCCTCCCAGAAAATGAAATCATATTTAGCCTAAAAGCTGTTAGCCTCCATGGACTAAGAAAATTCTATACTCGCCGTGTGTGCTTGTCTCAGCCAAGTTTTATGAAATGGTGAAGAGCACACATCGCACATTTATGACGCCGCTAAGTATTGCTCTGTTAATCTATGCAATCGCTATCCCATCCGTCAACTAAATCAGCATTATATTGTTGTGCTCTCAAATACCTGTTAGATTCGCTTGAGAACTCGAGCAGCAGTAGAGGTCCCAGGCTCAAGACAAGGGTGTGGCAGGGGCCCTGCTCTGTCACCCCATTCCACCCATTCAAGTCTAGTCTGCCTGCCAAGTGGGAGGACTGAAACAGAGACGAGAGTGAAGGCTAACAATGAGCCGAGGTCTGGAGCTTGGAGGTGTAATGGCTACTATTTGCGAGCCTATTCTTAACGCTGATATTATCTCAATGCTGTCAAACAATTCTTAATCCGGAAAACATTATTATTATCGCTCTTATTCCTTGTAATAATCCAAAAAAAAACGAATTAGGCATAGTTTTAGAGGCAAGTAAAAAGCAATCATTAATTAACCTGTAAATTATCAATGGACGACTATTCTGCACGGGAAGCGGATTGAAATGATAGCACTTCGGCAGTGTACGCTTACTAATGGTACATTTTCCCCCCAAAAAATGCAACATATTCATGTGAACTAAGCAGAGGTGCCATCACTACCGCTTTAATGGACTGGTGATGCGCTAAGGCTCTAGGCACCGCTGCCTTGCGCTGATTGGTGCAGTGCAGGCTCGGATGCGGGTAGCGGAGAGTACTTGAAGAGCACGCACACTTCTCACAGCCTTTGTTGAGTGCGTTTGCCTCGTCAAATCGGCTCTACACTCGCTCCTCCACAGACAGGTGAGGGTATCGTGCATATTTTAACTTCTCCATCTTTTCATCTTCAACGTAAAATACATTAGCGTATTTAGTGTTAAGCAAGCTGGACAGTTTGGAATCAATTATTTCTTCTACTCCCAGGTTTCCATTTGTTGCGAGATAAAATAGGCCGGGAAAGTTTGTGCCATTCAAAGAGAATATGTGGTGGACAGGACTAAATTGTTTTTCAGGTTATTAGACAAAGTTATTTACAAGCACCATATAAATTACAGTTTTTAGGAATCTCTTTTTATGCTGAAAATATACCCGCTTGCATGCAATTCTTATGAATACGTAAACATTTTTGCCACAAAAGTGAAAAGAAACAAATAGATTGCTTTTATCCACAGGGAAAAGTACACTTTCTCATGCAAATGAACAGTCGAAAGAAGGTAAATATTTACTTCTCTTGTAGAGCTTACAAAAACAATAAAACAAGTACTTGAGACATGAACTACAAAATTACGACTTGCGGTCTTCCAACCAATCCTACCTTAAGGCCCTATCCCAACTTTAACGCCAACAGTGATGTGGAACTCCTTAAAAAGGCTATGGACGGAATGGGTAAGGCACCTAAAGATTTTTTGAAGGATCGCAATATACTAAACAAAACTGTTGTATAAATGCATACAAAAGGGAGTAAATGATGTGAGTACCTGAATTAAGGCATTGTTTAAATAATCCACATGAATATTTACTTTTAAGGGCAAACATTGGTTTTGATCGAGTCATTCAATTGTACCTAGGATTAAGATAGCGGTTGCCACAATTTCAGCATAAATAACTTCTAAGGTCATTGAGACTGCTGTGCTTAAAATAATGCTAGCAGTGCCTAGAACTGAGTGTTAATGTAGCACCCCAAGATATTCCCGAAGATAAAAGAAGACAGTGCTGGAGTAAGGCTGCCCAGCGTAGATACAATACCGCAGCCCATAAAAAATAAGCAGCTGATTCGCACATTACGTCAATATCAAAACGACATTTTTACTGCGCAACACGAAAAGGGTTTGCCTGCAATCTAATAAAAGTAAGCGACATAAACAAGTTTCGTTTCAATAAGTTTAGAAGTATCTGCAAACGTCGATGAGTTCACTTTTGCTTTTCAATGAAGAAAATATTTTTATGCTAGTGCTTTTATACAGGTGGGTGATGGTATTTTACTCATATTTCTATAAGTCACAGCCTTCCAATTAATTCACGTCTCAAGTGTCCCGCGTAGTTCTTCGTGTCAAAAGTTAATAGTCACCACATCTTCTAATTCTTTGCTTCAAGGTAGAACCCGTATAAAAAAGACGTGTACATCTTATCCGAATTCATGGTTTAACAGATTAGTAACCACACACTGGCAATAAAAAAGAAAATAAGAATAGTGGTAATAATAGTGTGTCAACTTCCGCATATGATACCAATTGAAGTCATAAAATGGTCCACTTAATATGACTCAATATTTCCAAAAATATTGGCGGGGATCGTACTTTAGAAAGATTATTTTACTTTATGCCAAAATGCGAATACGATATTTGCTGGTCCTACAATGCATCTCAAAATTAGTGTTGTGCTATCAGTCAAGTCCTTATCGTATGTGCCAATGATATTTTACTATCTTTGTGCTTGCCAACTCCTGTCATACATCTGTGTCTTCACCGAACTCTGAGGTAATTAGATTAAACAAACACACATACATAAGTGCCAACTATAGACATCCTGACAAAGGCAGTAAACAAAACACTTGATGCAAATGTTGCCAGCGTTTTAATCCAGTCATTGGCATGGTGCCAGTGCACGAATTGTGTCGTATGAATCAGTGAAAGACAAAAGAAGACATAGTACTTAGACAGAATATGAAAGTTTTGTTGTTTCGGGGGCCTGGCTACCTGGCCGATGCACAGTTGCAGAGCCTCGAGGTGGTCCTTTGCCAAAACCGAGATTTGAACAATTGTAATTGCAATTGTAAATTAATGAACAAACGATGGGTGTTGTAGGCAACTTTTGTGTTCTCACGCCACCAACTACGGCCAGTGAATGTGTATCTGAAGACCCTTTAACTGACTAGACCTATGCTATCTAAAGTTGACAGGGTGTGGAAAATGTCATTTTAAGGAAGCAAATAATCTTCTTAAGAAATTAACTACAGTTTTGTTAAGCACCTTGCAAATCTCAGTTATGCATTAACACTATTCTGCTAATAAATTTTCCATGTGAATTTGAACAAATTATTTGGACTTACATTATTTTTGGACATTTAATTGTTCTTTTTAATTCAGGCACCGATGAAGCCATGCTTATTGAAATTCTTGGAACTCGCACCAGTGAGCAACGTGTTGAAATTGCAACGGCCTACAAGGGGTCCTATGGGGAAGTAAGTTTTTGGGTCTTCGCTTTAACAGCACTTTGGAAGACGGAATACCATTTATAAATCTCAACGTGCATTTATTATTTAAAAAGGGGATAGCCATTACAAGTTTTATTTTTAAAGAATATTCCCCCACTTCTATCGTAGGATCTTAGGGAGAGGCTTCAGAGTGAACTGAGTGGCGATTTTGGCGAATTGGTGGACCTCATGTTCTACTCCATCCCTGAGCTGAAAGCTCAGATTTGCTACGATGCAATTAAGGGAGCTGGCACCGACGAGTTGGCCCTCATTGAAGTCATCTGCACCTCAACCAACTCTGAAATTGAAGAACTTAAAAAGGAATACGCTAAGGGTAACATTTTGGCCCCATTAAGTGCTACTATCTTGCTCCTTTTAGCCCAATTCTCACTTTAAAACAATTTTTCGTCTGGTTTAGTGTGCCAAAGTCACGGCAAAGCTGGTGAGTCAAACTATGATGGAATTCAAATGAAAAATCGGTTATAAAATGTGGTTTTGGCTTCAATGTTAAAACACTTTGTGTGCAGATTGTGAAACTGAGCGGATCAAATTCGGCTGACTGCTGCACGATGTTTCTAAGACGAAGGGGATTGATTACAAACTCAAATTTTTAGCTCAATATTTCGAAAGCCTTTTCGCAATATCACAAACCATCTTGTATTTGGCATAACAATTGATGGAATACAGCTTAGTTCATGCCGTATTAACGATAAAGACGCTCCTTAGTTTCACTTTTTTCCTCTTCGGGTAGCCACTGAGGCCACGCTGGAGGAAGACGTTGTGGGCGACACCAGTGGCTACTTCAAACGCATCCTAGTAGCCCTGTTGGCAGCCCAGCGTCACGAACCCACGGAACAGCAGTTGAAAGATATTGCAAGTCGAGGAATCGACTCGATCATCGACAAGAAGGCTGCTGAAGCTGACGCTCAAAAGCTCTATGATGCTGGCGAAAAGTGAGCTACCTATAGACTGACCAGATTATAAGCATAGCTACCTCGAGCACACTAGGAGGTAGGTGGGAATTTGTGCCTATTCCTGATAGCTTCACAGGCAGAAGTGTCAATTTTTCGGTTTACTTGTTAAGCAGCAAAAAATCGACAGCATGGATGATGCTGCTGATTGTTAAATAAGTAGAAGCTAACGAAATGGAAGAACCATAAAGCACCATCAAAAGTGGTGTCGATCTTCCATCAGTCGTCTGAGCTGATAGAGCTCATGCTCTATCCCCAAGACGTCTCTGAGTTGCGGTAAAGTTCTGGTCACTGGGAGACATTTATTCACCAGGCTGTCAATTCAGGAACAACCCAAAGCATGGAAGTAGACTCTGCATTCAAATAAGCACATTACATCCTGTTGGATTAAGATTTTATTTTATACTTCAGACGACTTGGAACAGACGAGGAAACCTTTATCACTATTCTGTGCACCAGAAGCCCATGGCAGTTGCTCGGAATTAGCAAGGCGTACGAAAAGGTAATGGAAAGCATTATGTGAGGTCATGGCAGTCTCAATTAACACTAGAAGAGATTAATTAAGGGTATTTTAGCCTCTAGTCTTCCTTAAAAATATTGCAAAGGCATGTTGCAAAGATTATTATTTATCATATTGCGGCAGTAAAGCTTATGTGGTTTGTGGTGGTCAATTTCGCCCCAGAAGGCAAAAGCGTTAATCTCCTCTGTTATATTTCACAACCCCCACCACCGTCCCACTTAGTTCCTTTAAGTGTTTTATAGCGAAGGAGAAGAGTACAAGGACTGGGAAATGCTTCCACCAAAATGAAATTTTTTGGTACTTCTGTTTACTTTCTCCATTATATCTCTTAACAGATTAGCAAACTGCGACTTGTTGAGGCTATCGCGAGCGAAACGAAGGGTAATTTCAGACAGGCTCTTTTGACAACCTGTAAGTTCTACTTATAAGAACTTGGAACTATCCGCCCATAAAATTACTTGAAGCCTTGTTGCCTGGTTTATTTTCCACAATTTGTTGCTTGGATTTACTTCATTTGTCTCTTCGGTTCAGTTCTTAATTAATCCTTGTAGCATTGAGGACAATTTTAGATTGAACAATTAACAAGGCTTCCGATGTAGGCAAAATATTGTGTATTTTTTGTTTCCCATTCAGTGCTCGCCAACATTAACACACCAATGGCGTTTGCCGAACACTTCAACAACGGTCTGAGCGGCGTCGGAACCAATGATGACCAGATAATGCGCCTCATTGTGTGGCGTTCTGAGGTTTGTTGCAAGTCAAATAATTCAAACCACTGCCTCACTCACAGAGCAGCTTAATTTGTCAGTTTTCGCCCTATTAGATTGACATGAAGGAAATCAGGAATTGTTACCTTACGAGGTACAACAAAGATCTTGTTGATGATATCAGAGACGATACGTCTGGTGACTACGAGAAGCTTCTTGTTCGTCTCCTTGGATCTCAGTGAAAATTGGCGCGACTCACTCCCTTCGATTAATCTTTTCTTAGCTATATTTGAACTGTGGTGTCTACTGATTTATTAAATAAGTAGTTCTACAATACCTCCGACCCTCTGGCTCTCGTACTGCGGTGGGGTTTCTTACCCATTTAGCACTAATGCATAAAAAAGCTGTTTAAGACAGTGAACCCATTGAGTTAGAGGCTGTTAGTTCAAAACTAGTTTGTAGTAGGCTTTTAACGCACTAAGGAGAAGATCTAACCGTGGCGCCACACGTATCCTGCGAGTTACTTTACCCGTAGCTAGCGCATCTCTTTTGGATTGGTCCAGTTACTACAAATTAGGGAGGCAAATAGTAGCGATAGAGCAACAAAAGTAAATTTACTCTTGCAGAGACCTTTCAACATAAGTTCACATGGTGATGAGTGCCCAACTGGTCAGAAGAAAAAAGCTTTAATGATGCAAAGGCCCAAAAGGTGACAGGCCGTTGGGCTGTAAGTCAACAACGATAATGACCAGTGGGTTCTACAGTCCCCCTTCCAGGTATTCATTCCTTGACCATTCAGTTAAGCCCTGCATTGCAACTGGCCATAGGCGCCTACTCATTACGTAATCGGCTTTGTGAATAATGAACACGGGACACGAACCTACACGAGCCTTTGCACCAGTTCTCTCACGGTGGATGGCTCAACCATCTCGGAAAATCATTCTACAACGATGCCTTCTCAGCATTATTCGAGAACGTGATAAAGGCAAATTCAATTTACATGCCAAAAGCATGCTATTTTGCATCGTTGGTAAGTCAAAACTCCCTTTTGCTGACCTGATACACTGGTTAAACAAAACCCACCTCTACATCTTTATTGTTTGACCGTTATATACAGGTTGTCCGAGTCTCAAAATACTTTTCCTCACACACAAATAAATCACAGCATTGTTACCCTGGCCGTAGTTGCCAAAGTGTAATAAACAAATAAATAAGTAATCAGGCTTAAAATTTGGTGTTTCGGCATAATACTTCACCGAAGCAAGACCTAAGACACTCAAAACTCCGCTGTGCAATTTAGAGAGCAAAATAAAAACTAAATTCCTTACTGTTCTTTATAAAAATAAACTCAGCGACAAATTATCGACCTATACTACTGATAAATTTATAGTAACGAGCGCCCCTTTCTGTGCTATGTTTTTTGCGATAGACGAGTGGCGTATTAAAAGGATGCTGAATGCATTCAGGCTCTTCAGTCGTAGAAAGTGATAATCAAGCATGTCTGCTTTTAACAACCACACGTCCAGCTGGATTTGTATCAACATTTTAATGACTTCAAAAGCGAGACGGTTTGATGAAGAGGAAATGTATTTTCGCGACGAAAAAGGAAAGACTTTGCATCTTTCTAAAATCATACAACCACACAAACTGAAACGCTCAAAGCCGTCATTTATGTGCAGCATTGCACACAAATTTGTGTGTGTGTGTTTTGACTTTGTTTCCTGTTTTTGTCCACTTTAACCACATGATATAGCAGGCGCCTCCATCTGGACCTCATCGTCCATAGCGGCATCCTGGAATTGCTGGTACTCACTATTCAAGTCATCCATGTTTGTCTGTGCCTCTTGGAACTCCATCTCATCCATTCCTTCACCGGTGTACCAGTGTAAGAAGGCTCTTCGTCTAAACATCGCCATGAACTGTTCTCTGACTCTTTTGAATATCTCCTGAATTGCCGTGTTGTTGCCGATAAATGTCACGGCCATTTTCAACCCTCGGGGAGGAATATCACAGACAGCGGTCTTCACATTATTAGGAATCCATTCTACAAAGTATGCCGAGTTCTTATTTTGCACATTCAGCATGTTTTCGTCAACATCCTTCATGGAGATCCGACCTCGAAACATGGCTGCAACTGTGAGGTACTTTCCATGCCTTGGATCACATGCGGCCATCATATTTTTGCTATCAAACATCTGGAGAGTTAAATCCTGAACCGAATAGCTCCTGTAAGCCTGTGAATGACGGCTGGTTAGTGGCGAGAATCCAGGCATAAAGAAGTGTAGTCGTGGGAAGGGGATCATATTCGTTGCAAGCTTTCTCAAATCAGCATTTAACTGACCGGGGAATCGAAGACAAGTAGTTACGCCGGACATTGTCGCACTGACCAAATGGTTCAAATCACCGTAGGTTGGAGTTACTAGTTTCAAAGTGCGGTTGCAAATGTCATAGAGAGCTTCGTTGTCAATACAAAAGGTCTCATCTGTCCCTTCAATCAAGTGGTGGAAGGATAGAGTAGCATTGTAGGGCTCCACCACCACATCGGATACCTTAGGTGAGGGCACGGTTGAAAAACAGCAAATAATACGATCTGGATACTCCTCTCGTATTTTAGTAACCAGGAGGGTTCCTAACCCAGCTCCTGTACCGCCTCCAAGAGCATGGACGACTTGGAATCCCTGAAGACACTCGCTATACTCAGCCTCCTTGCGAACCACATCGATGATATTGTCGATTAACTCAGCACCGTCAGTGTAGTGGCCTTTCGCCCAGTTGTTTCCAGCTCCTGTGGTTCCAAACACATAGTTATCGGGACGAAAAAGGTTTCCAACTGGGCCCGATCGAATAGCATCCATTGTTCCAGGCTCCAAGTCAGCTAGTATTGCTCGAGGCACGAATTTGCCACCTAAAAGAGGCATTTCAAGCTAATTGTAAATGCTACCTGTGGCCTCGTTGTAGTAGACGCCGATTCGCTCCAGTTGAAGATCACTGTCACCGTTGTACAATCCGTCAGCGCTCAAACCATGTTCGTCGGAGACAACCTCCCAAAACTACAGAGAGGGAGGAGTTGGACCATAGGGGGGAGAGAGGTTACCTTGGCGCCCATTTGGTTGCCACATTGGCCAATTTGAATGTGCACAATTTCACGCATTTCACACCAGCCTCAAGTCCTCCAGCGACGGTCTTCCGGTAGTGCTCTATCAGCTGGGCTCCTTTGAACCTCAATCAATCGCCTTCCACGGCGCTGTCCATTGATTCGACACGTGACTGCAGTGTAGTCGGGCAAAAAATTGCCGTCTCCGGCTGTGAGCCACGGATGTCCTTTTGTGAGAGCCTTCGGAGTAGAAAAAATGAGGAAAAATTAATTTTCATACAACTAGTAAATAGCTTCAGTTGAAGAGACGTTGGTAGGGTTGTTGACGGAAAATGTTCCCTACGATTTCTTTTATTGATAAATTTGATCTGTTTTTTGATTTACCACTAGGGAATATGCGAGTTTCACCTCATTTACGGCCCCCTCCGTATTCAACCATGGAGGTGTCTTTGAGGAGAACGTGGAGTAGCTTAAAACGAAATTGTCCTTGGCCATAGAATCCTGCCTTCCGTAACATCGACTTTGTGCCATAGATGAATAGGGGGATGTTGAGCCTTCTTGCGCGTCACGGTCGGTGGGGCGGAGCGCGGGTCACGCCACCTGCCTCAGCCCTTCTGCATAGTCATAATCAGACTATTTTGGCGACTCTCCCCGGCGTGTAAGCAGTTCCACTGCAGTGGACTAGCAAGTGTGATTTCTTCGACTGAATTACGGGAGACTGAGGGGTCCCGTGTAGCAGCAATTACAACTAAAACAGAAATTATTCACAGCGTTAAAAAAGAACAGATTGACTTCACTTACCGCATTTGGCCACGAATTCTCACTCCCTTCAGTGTTGCATCGATGCACAAAGGCTCTCCCAAGTCCTCACAGGAAAAAAAAAAAACATTTGCAGCTTTTCAAGCTGTTCTACCATCCTTAGATTACTAGACCTAATTCGGCAGTAACGCGCCCCTCCTCCACCCTCCACCCTCCTCCGGTAATGAGTCGAAAGCAAAAGACAGCCCACTATACTCGCTTTGCATGTCTTTATTTATGTCATATTCTCGTGTAAACCCACTACAAAAAGCAAGCCTTCTGCACAGAAGTAGATTGAAAAATTGTCCGCAGTTCCCTAAAAGCATCTTGCAGTATTTCAGCTCTTCTTGCCTTCCCGATCCTACCTCAGTATTCCTCCTCCTCTTCACCTTCACCCTCCACACTATCCTGCCCAACCTCCTCATAGTCTTTCTCCAAGGCCGCTAGATCTTCACGAGCTTCAGAAAACTCGCCCTCCTCCATGCCTTCACCGACATACCAGTGAACGAAACAACGCTTAGCGTACATCAGGTCGAATTTGTGATCCAGACGAGCCCAGGCCTCCGCAATCGCTGTTGTGTTGGAGATCATGCACAAGGCCCGTTGAACCTTCGCAAGATCACCGCCTGGAACCACAGTAGGTGGTTGGTAATTGATGCCAACTTTAAAGCCGGTTGGACACCAGTCAACGAACTGGATGGTCCTCTTGGTCTTGACGGTGGAAATGGAAGCATTGACTTCCTTGGGAGCCACATCTCCACGATATAGCATGCAACAAGCCATGTACTTTCCATGGCGTGGATCACATTTAACCATTTGATTGGCTGGTTCAAAGCAGGCGTTGGTGAGTTCTGGAACCGTGAGTTGTTCGTGGTAGGCCTTTTCAGCTGATACGGTAGGTGCATAAGTAACTAGAGGAAAGTGTATTCTTGGATAAGGCACAAGGTTTGTTTGAAATTCTGTGACATCCACATTTAGAGCTCCATCAAATCGCAACGATGATGTCAGTGAACTGCACACCTGAGCAATAATGCGATTTAGATTGGTGTAGGTTGGACGTTCAATGTCAAGGTTGCGCCTAAAAAGGTGACATAAGTTAAAGGTCACACATAGAGCATTATTTTAAAAACAGACACAAAAACCTACCGGCATATGTCATAGCAAGCCTCATTATCAAATGCGAAGCAGCAGTCTGAGTGTTCGATAGTTGAATGGGTGCAGAGAATGGCGTTGTAAGGTTCAACCACAGCTGTGGAGATCTGAGGTGCAGGGTAGATAGAATACTCCAGCTTCGATTTTTTGCCGTAATCCACACTGAGCCGTTCCATAAGTAGGGAAGTGAATCCGGATCCTGAACCACCCCCATACGAATGGAATATGAGGAAACCTTGGAGACCAGTGCATTGGTCTGCAACTTTGCGAGTTCTGTCGAGAACTAGATCCACCATTTCCTTCCCTACTGTGTAGTGTCCACGAGCGTAGTTGTTAGCTGCGTCCTCTTTCCCGGTAATAAGTTGATCAGGATGAAATAACTGGCGGTAAGTCCCGGTTCTCACTTCGTCTATACATCGAAAAAGAAATGAGTAGTAAAATGAAGACACGGGAGATGAATAAAAAGCTATATACTACGCGTACATACCAATAACGGTGGGTTCCAAGTCGACAAAAATTGCTCGAGGAACGTGTTTTCCAGCTCCAGTTTCACTAAAGAACGTCGAGTAAGAGTCATCTCCACCTCCAATTGTCTTGTCGCTAGGCATCTGACCATCTGGTTGGATTCCATGCTCTAGGCAGTAGAGCTCCCAACAGGCGTTTCCAATCTGACAACCACCCTGGCCGATGTGGATACTGATGCATTCACGCTTAAAGGAAAAAAAAACAACACAAAAGTTTAAATGCGCGCAGTACTTCCAGCAATTACTTTGCAGCAAACTCACCATTTTGAGAGATAGCGGTTGTAGCTGACGCAGCCGAGACTGTTTGCAAAGTGTCGAGTTGTCGACTTTATGAGCGACGGATCGATAATTTAAAAATCCTCATTACGTCTACAACGCGGAAATATCGACTGCAAACAGCTGATTTTCGCAGCCACTGGCCTCTATCTTGTCAAGCAACAATTAGAAACGTACCTGAAGCCGCGTCCTGACTGCTTAGAGTAGTTGTACACCCTTTTGACGCTTAAAGATACCAGTTTGGCGCCAAGTAGTGACTGCTGTGTCAGAGTACTCACTACCCTAAGGCGATGGAAAACTCCCCAGCGCCCCTCCCGATTTGATCCTTCTGCTTGACCCCAAAAAGTAGTGGGACTTCAAGTACCGACCCTCCAAACAAGAAGCGCCTTAGTTTTGAAAAAATCCTCTATGATAGTATCATGATTGAGGCTTTCTATTCACGTCAGTGGGAGTGACATCTGGAAAGTCATCTATAAATGGCATTAAATAGCCCCCAATAAATTTAACGTTAAAGCTTCTTTTACTCAACAAGAGAACCCACTTAACTTTCCTAATCAGCCTATATATTCATGTAAGAAATTACACCACGCACTAGATTTTCATAGACATTGAGAAAAAAAATGGAAGGGCCTGCAGTCTTAACGGGAAAGCAAGCAAAATGCACAGAAGAGAACACAAGCCGAGGCGGCACAGAGGAATATCGTCTTAAAGCTCATCTTTTCCGTGTTTGCAACCGATATTTCAGTTGGGGATGGCGATCCCACAAGCTGGAGTCCACTATCCTATTTTAAATGTGAAAAACCGGATAAACCGAGATGGCATAATATCCACTTCTGTAAAAAGTAGGCGTACGTGTTTCTGGAGTGTTGCAAGGAGCATGTCCAGTTGCGACGCAATCCTCATCTAGGAAACCATAACAAGGGAGCACATCAAGTGCATTAGTAAGGGATCACAGTGCAATTAGATAAAAGGCTAACCTGAGAGGAGTGCACTTCTCGGACTTTTTCGATACTTTCGCGAAAATCACCCTAGGAAATTGGGAAAAAGCAGACAATAACCAGAAGTGCAGAAAACAGGCCCCAAAAAAACCGCATGTCTCGTACTATTTTCGAGGTTAATTGGCAAGACCGGATGAAGAAAATTGACAAATTGACATACGTATTTCTGAAGTGTTGCACAGAGTGAATTTAGCTTCGAGGCAATCTCCATCTACAAAACGCAAAAAATGAAGAACATTACGAAAATGCATTGGTAAGATGCGGCTTAAAACATAACGAAAACGAAAGAGTCACCTGAGAGGCATACGCCTTGCCAACTTTCTCTACACTGTCGCGCAAATCCTTCTAAAAAGTGGAAGAGTATATAACGGCTGGAGAGGTACCAATAATAAGGCTCCAAAAATTACGAAATATTTCCGGACTTTTAACTTAAAAATACAGGAGACCTACAATTTGTGGAGTGCGGAATCGAAGCCATGTGACGAACGCGGAAAGGAACCCCACGGCTATTGAGCCAACGAGTGCCCACTGACGCATTCGCATGTCGTAATTTCGTTCTTCCACGTGTAAATAACGCAAAAGACTCGTAAACTTTTCGTATGCAGCGCGTTCAACTAGGTCAGCCTCATGATGCTGTGACACCAACTGGGCCTCTTGCCTAGCTAACTGTAAGTAAAAGATTTCTCGCCTTAAAAAGAGCCACTCTAGCAAGTATTAAAAAAAGGAGGCAGACACAACACCCACTTCGTGCTCCCTGGTGATCAAGGAAATAAAGGAGTCATCGGCACGTGAAACGACATCCAATTGTTTATTTACGTCGCTGCGTTTCTTTTGCACATCAAACAAAGCCTGCTGGAGCGTCCGCCTCTGCAGTTGTGAAGCCACAAAATCTTGCTCAGCCTAAAATACGCGAATGCTTAGCCTTCCGAACCTGTAGAAGCCCCACACCAGCTTTTCTGACAGCATCTCTGCCCGAAACTTTGTCGTACAACAAGGTGAACTTGTCTATAGATGTATCTACCTTGGAGTGAATGCAGTTACCCAATTTTTCGTAGGATGATTTTATGATGTCGAAATGACGACTACTATCTAAAACTGACTTGAGCGATGGCACTCTAGCGGGATCCAATGTTTTTGCTCTTGCATTGTTAGAATGCTTTGTGACGTATGCGATTGCCTTGAGAATAAAGCCACGCCAACCTTTTGACATCAAAGACAAGACAGGCACCAAAAGGGGCGCTGTAGGCAACAGTTGTTATAAAGACAGTGGAAGAGGGATATCTATTATGCAACATCTGGTGCTTGGAGTTTGCAAAAATGGCTGTGGTTCCAAAAGCTTAAATTTCTGCTTTATTCACACTATGCATACTGTTAGAGAATTAGCTAAGAACCATTATATCTATAAAAATGGTTTTGTATGCAATAAGTAGTACTTATATTGCATGCATCGAATAACTCATTTAGCGTAATTTGAGTGCACCTAAATTGTTTGCTAAATAAACTGTAAAATATGGCTTTGAGGAGTTAGGTTGGTTTTTTCTACTATAGGAGGTATCAAAAATATTTTAATTTGCTCGTACCCCTTGAAATGCTTTCAATTGGCATAAATCACCTTAGCACCACGAGGCATTCATAAAGACAAGAGAAGATATAATGATTGGACAGAATACTGCGGGAGGTTCCTCCCCCCTCTTTCCGCACTTACTATTAGAAGGCTGAGTACGCTTTCGCATCTTTATTATAGGTAAGAGAGTGTAGAGGGGTGTTGTAGAAGAGTTTACGACGGAATTGTGTCACGCTCCGAAAAGTGGACACGCTGCTCTGCGACCAGGTTCAAATTGTTCTCTCGCCTCTGGCCTACGAAGCACATTTGAAGAACGTAAGTATGATGCCTTATTTGTTGGGACCACCGGTTTCTATCAGGGTCACAGAGGTAGCCATTTTGCCCTAGCCGCGTAGGCTGGCCTCTGGGCCATGCCAGCAGCTTATTTTCCTCTGTCCATTAAATATATATTTTACTCTAGCATTCTGCCTTCTTTTGCCTTCAGTGGAGCCTCGGGACGCTATAGTAAGTTTTACGAATGCACATAATTGGCGTGCGGAAAGGACTTGGGCTATTAATGTCAAAAAATGACCAACTAAACGTCCTTGCGCGAAACCCGTGTTTCGTATACTGCCGATTTTTGGGTAAACGAGATGTGTTTTTTTTAACAAACCCTGGCGTGCGGGACGGTTTCTCTACTGCTCTCAAGCCATTCCCCTCTTTATCATACGCATAATCCAACTTAGCTTTAATTAATGTGAAACTAATCACTTTATTAATCTCAAGCTATAGTAAATTGTAGTACGTCTTGATGTTTCGTTATTATAAGTGTGCTAAAAAAAAATATTTGCCTTTGCAAACCCATATCCTATGAATCTGTTCATGATTGTGGTGGTGCCTATCTAGATTTAAAAAAACGCGTGGCTTTTTGACCTTAACCAAACTTTATATTTGTTGAGGATAGAAGGTCTCTGGAACATTCCCCAAATTTTTTGGTTTCGTGTGTATTTATGTTGTTGCGTTCGGTGCAGCGTGTCTCGGGCCTCATTGCAGCTCGTTTTATATGTTATAGGTGTGTTCAAAAGCACACATCTTTGAGGTATTCCACTGATTCTTCAAATGTGTATGGTTACTTTTGAAATTATTGCGGTGTTAGTGTGCAGTTGACATTTGAGTGGCTTTGCAATGGAGTTCGGAAAACGGTTCCTGCAAACGTTGGTGACACACTTCTTGACGTCGTTTTAGAAAATGAACTTGATATCGACGGATTCGGTGTGTTTCCATTCCGCCACTAATGCTATTAAGGTGCCTGTGGGGGCGAACTTGCGTGTTCAACTTGTCATCTAATTTTGAGTGATGATCTTTATAACAAGCTCCCGAACCCACCTTCTGAAGAAGAACTGGATTTGCTGGACATAGCCCCAACAGTAGCGGATACGTAAGTTTGATTCAAGTTCCCCGCACTAATCGTTTGGATAGATCTTGACTTAACTTTGTTTATTTGGCGTTTGTCGCCTTTAATTGTTTTTTTTGGGTGAGTCGTTTAGTGTAATATATCCTCTTGTTATGGTATACTTGGTGCCTCAGCTACAGCTTTTGCAAGCGTTTTGTGCAAGGAACTTCGTCACGTCTCTTTCTTAAGTCTTCTACTCCATTTGTCTTCAAAAAGAAATATTTGAGGAGTTACTTCTGTAATTACTGGCTCTACCCGCGTAGTTAGGGGCTATGTGATGTCTTTTGCTTTGTTTTTAACAAAAGTTCTATTTCTGACAGCTCTCGACTTGGTTGCCAAGTTATCGTTTCTGATGAAATGGATGGTGCTGTGATCAAAGTCCCGGAATTCGTCTTCGATACCCGTGCCTAAACAACGTGGGTCGTTTTTTACTTTCATTCAACTCGTATCATTTCGTTCGACTTAAATTCTGCCAATTTTACTTCTGAACCTCCATGCCTTTGAGTCTCCACACTCTTATATCAATTATAAGTGGATGAATATGTCAATTAGTTAGCTTCTATGCGACTGCGTAGTCTTGCAAAACCTGTGTCTTCTGTTCGCGTAGGGATAGAGGAAGAGGTAGAGTTCACCTATTTGATTGTGCATATGTCATTACTGGAGCCGCGTAGACATTTTTGTCCTTTCAAACAGCAAGAGCAACAGCTACTGGTGTTAGATGAGTATGAAAAGTTTCTGCAGACAAAGTGGTAAACAAGCTATTTTATTTTCGTCGGGATTCATAAATGTGGCTGACCTTTTGGTTTGCATCTGACCACAACCCTGGATGAACATTTTTATAAGGGGAATTTATTCTTTTGAAGCTTCTCCTTCACCAATTTACTCAAGTAAAGGTAGGCAACGCCCACCAAGGCACTGTACTTTGAATCTAGATCCGAAAACTCTGTTATATTGTGCGTTAACTTTTAACATATAAAATACTTATTCATAAATGGATTTGGCTTAGTCTTCAGCGTCTAAATGACCTGGTGGTTAGTAAAGCACACAATGGATCTTCTAGTCGGTAATTTCTACTCCTCTACCGGTGTATTCTTAGTCCCAATCTCGCTGTCCATTGTATTTTTTTAAATGACCGAATTAAACTAGTTTTTTCCCCTTGTCTGTCAATGTATCTAAATACCCAATTTCGTTGAGTTGCTTTTAAATTTCAATTCGTAAATTTTTGGTTTTCAAATGAGGGAACCAAGTTATAGTCAATATGTTAATGCCGTCATGTGAGATTTTTGCAAAGGTAACGATGTTCCGTCCTATGCAATATACTTCGGCTGTTTTCCGTTCATCTTTATTCTCCAGTTTGGCCTAACTTCAGTTTCAAGAACCGTGGCGGACCCCAGAGGTGGACTCCTTTCTTTGTAGTAGTTTGAGGCTTTCTAGATCTATGGTACACATTGTTAGTGCGCTTTGATGTAACAATTTATCCATCTCACGGTATTCTGTATTCTCTGGAGCTACGTTTGATCCCTCTTCTGGTGGTTCCTTACCTTTTGAAGCCTTCTTTTCGATTTCACTTAACGTTTCTCCCAAAGAATTTCCTTACCTTGAGGCATTTAAACAACAAGTAATTGGGGATTCCATTATTTTCACGGTCTTGGAACAGATTTTTGTTTGACTAGCTTTTCTGCTTTCGCGCAATATATTCTTGGCCTTCGGTATGTTCTTCCCTCCTGAAACTGAAGACGAGTTTTTATGTGCAACATCGGCATTGCTGCATTTAAGTTGCATTTTCGTTGGCAAGCAATCCTTTTTAAGAATCGTTAAATGCCTCAAATGAGTTCAATTGTCTTTTGGGATTTTCTTTCACTAAATGCTCAAATGTAGTTTAGTGTAACTGGAAGACGGGCTTGAAGCCGTGCAAACTGCTGCTTCTTTTTTCACACATTTTCCAGCCTCTGCATTTCATACATTTATCCCAGCGGTATTTATCAAATTACCAGGTGGCAGCCTTCGCAGGGAGATTTGTCACTGGTTAAATCGTCGTAGGACGTTGAAGGTGCACTAGCTTCCAAAGCTCATAATGTTTACCCTTCCCACAGAAAGATTCGTTTCTTGTGCTGTTGTGCTATAGAACAGATTGCGCTCGATTAGTCGTCCAGAATGGAACGGGATTTTTAGGTGTTGGCTCCATGTTTTAAATGACCGCTTTGAACTAGAAAGAGAGTCACTACTTCCTCAATCTCCGTTAACGTACGGTTGGCTTTGGCGCCACTGGTGAGTGGAAGAGTGAGGTACTCTGCAAGAATAGGTACTCTTAGGTTTCGGCTTGATGCCTTCGTTGGTGAGGAACTCCGCCGATCGCTGCATCTTGTTTCATGTATTCAGGCACCACCGCTGTTCCCTGGCTCCTTGATTATTGATAACTGGTCTATTTCATGACATGCGTCGGCTTTGTACTTAGTGCCAATTACTGTATGTAGCGTCACGAAGGTGGTGTCTTTATCGCACGTAAAATTGTAGGTCTCGGGTTAACTTGAACACATCAAGTTGGTTTAACTGCGTTTCGAATTGGGGCAAATGTATGAATAATCTCTTCATGGTTGCTCCACATAAGCAAGTGCCGAATTAGAAACGGTGTGTGATAGATGTCAAGTAAATCAGTCACTACAGAAACGGTAACTAATGGAGAGCCACCGAAAGGGGTAAACGGAGAGGGCATGGGAGATATGCTGAAAGGCTCTTAGCCATCTTTGCTTCCACAGCAATAGGTGAGACATAGGGTTCACTAAACAGTTGGGATTTCCCTCAAACCTACCATCTTGTGTTCGTGTGTTAACAGGGGCAAAAATGGTGGCGTAGGAATGATCCACTAAGAGCAATCCTCGAGCAGTTATGGTCGCCTTCTGCGTATTTGTGTGTCAGATGTGCGTTCGGTTTTATTTCTTCCTGTGATCAATCTGGCGTCTCTAATCGAAACAGATTTCCGTAGTATCCCGAAGTACTGAAATGGGGTTCTGCTCTCCGAAGTAAATTAATAAAACTCCAACCCTTAATCCTATTCCGGTTCATTTCTATCTGGCAATTGATCCCCGTTAAAGTGATTGCTACCTTGCTCACAGAGTGAAACCAGACGCTTGACTGTTCGAAGATAAACCGGTTTACGTTACGACCTTGTGCGACCAACACCACCGCTGACGAATGTGCTAGTCGGGCCCGAATTTGCACGTAATGAAGGTGTACTTCTCTCACACAGGAGAGGAGCACTAACCCTCCATTTGGGGCTTGTTCCACACCCCTCTGTACGTCGATTTCTCCGCTAATTTTCTTTTCAATGAAGAGACCGTGGTTTGATTTTTTTCCTTCGTTTTTAGTCAAGGCCTTGCCAAGTACCTTTTAGCCTTAGGTTCAGCAGCCGTGCCCTTGTTCATATTTGTGGCGTCTTCAAGTTGCCGTAATTGCGGACGAATCTTGACTACCAGTTGTTGCTAAGGCCCTTGAAAGTGGGTTTTACCCAATAGCAGATTAATTTCCTCCGAAGTTTGAAGGTTCTATTCGCGAGTGCCTGTCTTATAATAACATCTGAAATTCTGGGTCTAAAAATTGAGCTCAAGGGATGGGCCTGCGGATGGTTTTTTAAAGGTTTTCTCGAATATTATGAATGCTCTCTAGAGGCGTCTTTTTAATACTTGTGTTTTCTGGGCTTTTTAAATCCACTTTCACTTGCATAATCACATTTCAAGTTTGTCGTCAAATTGAGTACCTCATCTTCTCACATCTTGCAACTTATGCAGGCATGTCCGGATCCCCGTGATAAATTGGCGGTCGTTTAACTCCTCATCCCTCCCTCCTTCCTAAGCCTTGGTTTCTAATTGACCACAGACGGGCTTACGAGGGACTAGGCCACTTTTCGTTGCTATTTCAACAAACAGGAGCGATTCCTGTTTCCAACTATGCCCGGGAAGTTCGGCATAGTTGGCTTTCATTGGCTACGGGTTGGATTTAATTTATGCAGGGTTTCCGTTACCAGCAAATAAAATCTCAAATTAAGGACTCTAAAATTTACAGGGAAGCATGGTGATCAAATGTTGTGAAAGCTATTTAGATGTAAATCTACCGCTGTCACATATATGCGGCATGGGTTCCCGATGAGCTCGTGATGACCAATTGCACCACCTTACCGTTGGAGTCGAATTGTTTTTCAAAGTCAGTAACACAGATGTGGTCTGCTACTGATACGAAGAGAATCATTACTTTTTTGGGTTAATAACTTTAGATGGAGCTATGGTATGCTTGCACCGTAGTGGCCGATGTGACTCTGAGCCAGGTCTTGGTTGGTGAACTTAATAAAGCCTTCTGTTCTGACAGTTCCATTGCCAGTGGGTCGTAACTTCTTCAGCGCGGTTCCTCCATCCATCCCTACCAGTTTAATGCCCTTATACTCATTATTGGACGGTTTTATTAGCACAAATTCGTTCTTCTGGCACGCACTTTTCCAAGACTACTTCTCTCTGTTGTAATTCGCGTAGAAATTCTGCATTCATCTTAAACTTTAGGTAAGAATTGAGTGCTTAAGTTGAACTAATCTCATTCCACTTCCTTCTTAATGAATTGCAAGGCTTTTCTCCCTCCGACCTCAAGCGTGGCTGCCCTTATTTACCCTTTTCTTGCCCCACTGAAGCGTGAATGTTTGTTGTCGCTCAAAATTAACTTCCATCTCCTTATTTCACCCATGTGTTCCTTTTCAGCTCCTCGTATACCATGATTCTGCTACGGTGACATTCAGCTCTGCTCCGCCCTCCTCTTTTGCCAGCTGTACAGTAGACGGCCAAATATAGGTCTTCCTTTTGTACACTGTGTTTTCCGTTTTGTATTTCAACGGTAAAGTGGGATTATTGCAATTCTTATCATGCAATGGGGCGATAATCTTATCCAGGCAATGTGTTTTTATGGGGCTTTCCCATACAAATCGACTGCCGTTAGGTATTCAGACTCGTTTGGGTTTCCAGTTTTTTCCCTCTTCAGAAAGGAAATATGACAATTGAGGCGGTATTAGAGTCTTCCAAAAAACACAAGAAATTGTTGGAGTTTAGCAAAGGAGGCCAAGCCACTGAGGCGGGTGGTCGATCCTCAGGACGAAAGCGGAAAGCAAAATCTGCAGAACTGAATGATTCACGTAAGGTTCTTTTTTTTTGCTAAGTGCTTAAATATCTTGGTGTGGTTCGTTATGGTGGAAAACTCTTTTCCAATTCATTGCCCTCTCCTCACGAGGTACACATTCGGTGCGAAGCTTTGCCTCTGGGAAGGAGATAATCTGGCCCTGACACGTTTCTCGATCGTCTCAGTTTTACCACTTGTCTACCTTGCATTTGGCCATGCAGTTTTAAGACTACCATCAAGAAGTGTTAGACTGGTAAGGTGAATGGAATGTGACACTACTTCTCCTCTCTTCCTTCCTAACGAAAGTTCAAACAATTTCACCGGTACATTTTGCAGTAGTTTTCTTCCAACAGATTGACCGATTCTAGTTCTTTCTAGAGAATAAGTTTTATTTGAATAGTACTGAATCGAGTGGATAGATGAAGTTATTAGGTATGTAACCTTCGGTGGGCAAACAATTGTGTCTGCCGCACACTTCACACCTTCTCAAACAAGCACAGAATACGGGCGCAAATCTAATATGGCTTTATGGGAATGAAGTGGTGTGGTGTGTATTGTAGTGTGAAAGTGTCTCACGTCATCGCAAATTCCTCATTCAGCCAGCAAACTAAACTGCCGTATTTCCTATCATTGATGTACAATACGCCAGTGTGACCCATTCGCTTGGTGCTAACGTGTTGAGGGAAGCGGAGCCTTGGACTGGGTCATCACCAGAACCGGGTGCACTAAGCCACTTCTGGACGCCACTTTTTGCAGACAGTCTCGAATCACATTTGTCAGGGTGGATGGCTGTTTGATATGATGTAGATTGCCTCCAAGTTGACGGCAAGTAGTATAGAGCACAGCAAGTGGAGTGTCCTGCCGGTCCAATCACCTGGCCACGTTTCTCACAGCGACACATAAACAAGTCCACTGGAATAGGTCACTGCAGCAAGGCGTACCAAAGGCGCCACGCACTTTTCGGCCAACTTATGCCTGGCTTCTCTTTCTGTATTTTGACAATGCTTCTTTTGTCCCAATATTCAAAGCTCCAGTCCAAAATTCTTCCTTCCATTTTAACCTCCATCCCTCCTTATCTTGGACCGTGGATACTGATTTAGGGGTACTTTGTATCCTTTTTTCCAGGAGCAACTGAGGTCAGTACCGAGGTTGAAGCTTCCAAGCCTACGAAGAGACGGAAGAAGTCGCTAGAAGTTGCAGCGGACTCGACTGAGGAGAGGGAAGCGGTTTCAAAGGGGAGACAGAAGTCGAAGCGTGATCTTGAAACGTCAAGTATGTTTTTCATTGTTTGTTCGTTTTCCCAGCCCCTGTAAACTAGGGTAGACCTTGGGGTGCCTTATTCTAGTTCGAATGCAATTTTGTGAAATTAATAACTTTAACTGTGAAAACTTGGTCTAGAAGGCGTGTTTTTTCTTTTCATCTACATCAGTGTTGATTTAAATACGGTATGTGCTCCTGCTACTACCGTTTTCCATCTGGCAGTACTGTCCAAGTTTTTCTTCGATACCACCACAAACTTGATGACTACCTTTTAGCGTCATTTATCATCATTCTGTCCCTAGAAAAGAGCTTCACGGAAGCGAAAAAGCTCCAGTCGATGAAAAAGTCGGTGAAATTCGCTGAGGAATTGGTCGCTCCGAGCAGCTTGTCTAAAAACAAGCCGAAAACGTCAATCTTGAAGGCGTCACCCCTTTCTGCAAGAACCTCGAGTGGGAGTCCTGGTGAGATCTGGTTAAATCTTTGTGTTCGTCACGGTTGAGCTTGATGCGAGAGCTTGGGCTAAAAAGTGTGAGACATTGGCAGTAAACGTCATAAACAAGATCCACACGACCTCTCAATGGTTTTTCTTTTTTTTGCAGAAGCCGAAAAGACGAATGATGCAGACGAAAATGGTGCCGAGGCGAAGCCGCGAAAGCCAAAAAAGTCCAAAAATGCCCTCAAACGCATTAAGTGGGTGAAACGACATAAAAAGAAGACCTTCTCCCGGCGCAAAAGACGCGCCAATCGTGAGTTGGCTCGCTCGCGTCCCCAACGTGATGCTGAACAGCATCTGGCGGAAGCAGTGGAGTATTTGAACACGTGGTATTCAAGTCCAGAGACGTGGAAGTACAAGAAGGTCGCTCAATTGACTCTCATCAAGCACGCCTTCAATCCTGTTCTTGTGAGTTTTTCTTCTCAGTGTCATTTTACCCACTGGAGATGGTTCTGGTTTTGTCAGTTCTCGTCCTAAGGGTTCGAATCAGCCTATCGGTATGACAATATACACCTATTCTGCACTCCGCCACTTTTCTCTTACTTTGAGGCAACTCTCACCTCATCCAATGTCCGTTCATCCTGATAGATGCGATTCGATAGTGTCTGCTTTACGAATCTTACCTCGGTTTCAAAGCTTTGCAAAGTCTCATCCAGAAATAGCTTAGGACATTGGATTTTGGTGATAATCCAACAAAAGTAGTCGTTTACGTCGAGGAAGGAAGACTTCTTCTCCTACTTCTTGTCGATTTGGTGCTGTTTCTTGAGCGATTGGCCTGTAATGCGAAATGGTTTTGCGTTTTTTATTGCAACACTCGTTAAGCAAACAGAAGCATCTTCATTTATTCACCAACGGTCCACTCATTGGTCGCATCACCCACCAATGAAGGTTAAAATTTGCGTTCACTAAAGACTTGTTTTTTCCTCACCTCCCCAGGTCGATGAAGAGACCTTTGAACTTCTCTTGCACTACTTAGCAGGAGTGCAAGGGGCCGTGGTGAATCGTCTCCGTTCCATGTGTCAACAAATAGTCGATAATGGGGGCACACCACCTGAATCACCCACTTTTCCCCTTTCGATACCACGTGAATTCCAAGGTAACTGTTCCTACTGGAGCTGTGGAATTAGGCCTACTGAATTAATTGTCAATAGGCGGTCTTTTCCGATTTTAGAATCCTCTATTGTGATTGAACGGGCTACGAAAATGCTGGAATTTGTGTTGCCTTCCGCGGCGGGCTGTGAATGACTTGATTACCGCCTCCTGGTACCTACAGTTTTGTATAATCAAGTAAATATGACCTATACCCACTTTGTTTTTCATCATTAACCGAGCAATTTTGGCTTTCCTCTAGCGGAGTTTCGTTAGAATGAGGGCAGTGCACCTCCTAAATTACAGTACCGGTAGCGGCGTGGAATATGCTCCCCTGCGCTGCTTTTTTGTACTGAATGCAGTACTGATTAAGCTCCCTCTACAATCCTTATAGTTTGATTGTTTGAACGACAATATCGTACTTTGCTTAGACCTTAAAGCAATTTTCACAAGACGAACAAGAATAAGATTCTAATCGTGTACTTCTGATGCGCATATTTCTGCCATCCTCTTCTTTTATCTTGCCCTGATGCGTCCGTGTTCTTTTGGGTTATTTTAAAAACCCCGCCTTATTGCATGACATCGCGATTTAAATCAATTGTGGCAGGTAGGTAACGTTCGGTTCTGCACATTTTGGACCTGTTAGTTTATTTATTGAAGCCAGTAATAATAATATGTTTCCAGATGAGCAAAATAAATCTCGTATTTCGATATTTTGGTGGGACAGCTTTCAAAGGAAGGGGATGAACAGCTTTTCATTCACGAAAGGAGGTGTTATCATTTCCATGACCCCGTCTCCGATACTTTTTGATCAGCGTTTTGCGCAGCATGATTTAGAACACACGCTTCAGGGGTGCCACGTGTAAGCATATTAAGTTGCGGATCGGGTGTGTCATCAACAAATGTACCCTCTCCCTTCCTCATCTACTATCTAATTGGACTCCTTCGGCTATCTTCCTCTTGGGAGCTGTCAAATCCGTTATCGCTGGGCCAAACCGCTACATTCTGATCGGGAGCTGCACCCTTTCAGAAAGTTGTTGGTCGCCATTGATGCTGCAAATCGATGTTGAACCCCTCCTAGATTTTTCCATCCCCAAAGTTTCCACCCGTCATCTTTCACATTCCAATTCTCGAACATTCCAGAAAGCCTCAAAGTTTGCGATCTCGCGATTGCTTAACGAAATATGGAAGGAACGCACGTTATATGTACTAATATTCGCTTAAGGTCAGGGCCGCTTCGAATTGATATAAACACGCAAGGTTGATGGCCATTCGTGTATTCCGGCATTCCAGTGCAGAACGTTCACATCAAACATCAAGTGTACCTCTGTGGACATTCACAATCAAGCCACTTCCGAGCGTCCATTGCATTTGCACTTGGGTGGGTTATTGAAGCGACTTTTGACACTTGGCGATCATCGTCTAGTTTGGGTTTTGCATCAAGGCTAAGGGCCTAGGGGAAAGAGTCGAACCCGGCTCTGAATGAAGGAACAGGTAACAACAAATGTGGGCGGAACTGTAATGATTGTAGGAGCAAAAGAGGAGATCAAAACCAGAGTGAAGTGTTAAGGATCTCCTCCATCTTGTGGAGTGCTTTTAGTTTAAAAGAAGAAAAATACACGTATTTGCTAGGGTTGGTGGTCGTCACACGAAATCCTTCCCTTACGGCGCCTGTAAGGTGTCACTCTCATGGATCCTGCTTACTTGAAATCATATGCTGTTCCACCACGGACTTCGTATTTTTAATATGAGGTAACTTAGCTTAAATTTACAGCTTTGTGTAGGCAAGCTTGAAGTGGTAGTGACGGGAGTGGTAAGATAACAGCTCGATAATTCTACATTTATTAGCTAACGAATGTCGTAAAATTGGATGTGACGCAAATGGGTGAACGGGTTACTGCCTGCTAGCTGTGATATCAATCTCTCAACACCTTCACGTGCTTATGCAAATTTGAGTTGTTCAAGTCGAACCAACAATTAACGAAAAAGAGCACCTCACAAATTGATTGAACGCCTCTTCTCCGCGTACCGCATCTGCCTGCCTCATTGTCCAGCCGGATTCGTTAGTACCGCTGAGCCACACCGGCACGCCATGCTCTGCTCATTCTCCATGGTACCGTGGTGCGTTGTTCTGTGGGTCGGGTTGGGGTCGTCCCTTTCGCCAGCGTCATCCTCCTCGCACATCGTCCTGTAGGTAAATGAATGTCCACAGGAACCGCTTTTATGGTGAGGTGAGGATTATTATGCTCCCGCAAAACACTTTTTGAAACCACATCATAGAAATTCAATGTGGCAATGCTGAGCATTTGGGTAGTGTAGTTCAGTGCCCTGCAGTGGCGTGCCTCGTTGCGCGTCACATATTCTGGTTTTATGTCTTCGTTCATAAAAAAGACGGAAACTTTCCCCACCACACCCTGTTCGGTGAACGCCCTACAACAACAATATACGGTGCTTGAATTGAAGTCGCCAGTTACGCACTAACCACGTGCCCTCAATGTCGTATTTGGCTGGAAAGGCCGTCGCCTAATCACAACCACATGGATTGAAGTGGCTTCTGCAACTCCTTAGGCGCTGACAGACGAAGATCTGACTTTCCCCGCTAAACAAACGTCTTTGAATTTACTACTTTTGCATGCACAACACGAATTCAACCACAACCACTTTTCTCATCACCTGAAGTGGCGCCTGCGTTTGTTAATTTGTTTTCTCTTTAGCTGATCCGTGGAGGCACGCCGCACTGATGATGGAATGGTTTATACAAATGATATTGCGTTGAATTGCCATCAGCTGGTGATCACACTAGGCCAACATGGTTGGCATGACATTTCAAGGTGACAGTAATGCAAGGCCTCGTCTCTCTTCACGCGCACAATACAAGTGTCAGTTCATGGGAGTGGATGGGGAGAGGCGGAGGAGTGACGCTGACTTGTAGCAAAATCACCCATTGGGTCGGAGCATTACAAACAATGAGGCCTTTTCCAACTTTACCATTTTTACTACCAACCTTACATGCTTTACGTTGTCAACCTTCATAAGCTTTAACTTCTGTTTAAATTTATGCAATTTCATGGGTGGTCTTGAAGGTGCTGGACACTGCGCACTTTATCACCAAGCTATTAGAATACTTAATTTGTGGGTCCACCAAGAACCGCGTATCAATTAAGCAAATAGGCCATGTATCCTTTCCTTTTAGGCTTCCTTTCCTCGGAGCATCGTTATCAGCTTCAACCCTCATCCACGAGGTGGAAGCGAAACTGATCCCGTCAGTGGAGACATGAGCAACAAATATTACACCCCCGGTATTTGTAGGCCTCAATAATGTTCTACACTGGCATCAATGCTCCCTCTGATGGGAGCCTTCATCGTTTCATCGTTCCACTTTGCCATAATATCCTGTTAACAAAGTGACTCTTACCGACCCGCTTAGTGGTGTTATGTAAACGCAGGTTCCTCCCATCATCATACACGTGGCGATGAGTTGAATAAGGCTTGCGTAATTCTGTGACCACGAAGCATTGCGAAGGCCTAAATATGGCGACCAAGCAGCTCCTGTTTCACCGTTTTTGTGCATCCATTGTTATTTGACGGTGCTTCCACTGGCAGAAAGTTCCTTCTCACGCATAAATTAAGAGCCAGCTTGAAAAGTTGGATAAGCATTGCCTAATAAATTATTCCTTGTCAGAGCCGCACACAGCCGAGAGTGATAAATGTGTCCTATTATTAACAACTGGTGCAGACTTCATGGGCCGGTGCGTTGATCAAGATAGCAGCAGCAAGGTGCGGCGCCTGCATGGTGCCGGGTGTTGTGGTGACCGGAGTTTCGCATGAACGACGGCACAAAACTCCAACCTGTTGACATCAACTCGTACGACATGTGACTGGTGTAAACTTTTCAGCGATGTCAGTGACGATTCCATCAATGGTAGCTCTCACCATTTCCAGCCCGCGGTCTCGGCGATCATTCTACTGGGCGCACATCGAGTTGATCGCCTGATCGGGGACGTCCGATTGGCGCATGCTATGTCGCCTGTATGTAGTATCGCCATGCTGCTCCGGTACGAATTGTGTTAAACCGCGAAACTGGTCACAATGGGTTGGAATAGTCGCTCCTCACACACAGATAACTTCCACATTTGATGTTGGAGACGTATAGATTCACTTCTAAGGTGAATATCTTCAAGTTGACGTGAGAAAGGTTTTCAGGTCAAGTGGAACCAAGTTGAAGGACAGGGAGGGGACATTTGAGCACACGTGGCTCGGGCTGATCTCAAAAAGTTCTAAAATAAAGACGATTGTGCGCACTCACACACACACTTGCCTCCAACACATACTCATACAGTCAAATCGAATTAGATGAGACAACAAAAACAAAGCAACTTCAGTTTACGCAGTAGCCGTGATACCTCTATCAGTCTAGACATTCGGTGCTGTAGATGGGCGTCTGAGTGGATGGTGTGCTCTTCTTGACTTGGATCTCATGCTCTAACGCGTGGTGATCCCTGGGCTACGCCTGAGAATGTTGTGAAGTAAAGGTATCATCATCATAACGATAACGCTTGTTGTGTTTTGTGCTTCGGCTCCTGAGACTGCTCTTTTAGGCTAAAATGCACCGCTGGGCAGGAGTGGAGATTGAACTGCAAAACCTGCTCAGGGAAAGATTAGATTTTTGGTTTACCTCACTGGAATGCCCCTGTTGTAACTTGGAAGACACATACCTGTGTTCCTCAATGATAAAATATCGGCTGGACGAATCTCACTGATGTGATTCAAGTCTATCCGCTTCACGAACCGTGAATGACTAGGTTCCAACTATGCGGAAGCCTCTCCCTATAGAGAATTTAGAAAAGATGGCGCTTCGCTAAAACGGTATGAATTAGTTTGTTGGTTCTATCGACGAGACTATTCCCTTATTCTTGACCGTGATATAGCAGATTTTTCAGGCGTTGGCACCTTGCAATAAGGGAAATTTTCAAACCAATGCAGAAGTCTCTGCATACCTCCTCAATGCCAACATAAAGTGGGTTTCAGTCAGCGAAAGTGGAGCTGCTGATCTTTCGGAGGAAGTTCGTCGCCATCACTAGCAACCACTTTGGCAGCCAAGTTGTCACTGAAGACCGGAGGTGGGAGGGCTAGGCAACTGAGGGAGCGTGGATGCCTAAGGGAATTTTTGTCTTGGCTTAATGCATCCCAGTGGGACTGAACTTTCGACAGGGTTTTGCCTAACACGAAGAAATTTGTTCCTCTTTCACACTCTACCCTTTCTTTTTCCTGATGCAACATCTAATTTCGAGATTTCAGTGATATTTAAACCCTCTCCAACCATGAATGGGTGCGTTTACTGTCAAAAAGTGCTGGAGAAGGAAGTCGTTTATTTTCCACTCATCTACAACCCCATTTAATGCGTGACCTTTACGCAGGGAGGTGGGGTATCTGGGCCTGGATATACGCGTATGTACGCCTTGCAAACTTGTCTACTTCACGAAAAAAAAACAGCCTTCGATGCGGTTTAAGCCCCTGCCTATGCCTGCAACTATTTACCCATAGTTGGGCAAACTATTTCACTTGCCGCAGTATTACTGTGCGACACCAAGGCAGGAAGGCTGAAAAGCTTGATCGTTGGAGTAGGTAAATAAGACAATGTGTAAATTAACAGGAGGGAGGCTTAAACCACTCTACCGAGGGCATTCAAACTAAAGAATCTGAATAGGTTCCATGGAATGAAGATGAGTCAGTAATCTTGATTTTCGTCGAGTCACCCACGAGGACGTTAAGGGAAGCCCGAGTCTTAAACAAACTGTGTTAGAAAAGCGCAGAGGAGCTGGAAAGCCAGTAGCTTAGTCGGCATGACCAGAACTGAGTCGCAGAAGTCAAAGAATCTCTCTGCCATGATGAATGTTAGCGGCTGGATTGTGGTCAGTCCGGGCAAACTGCACGTCAGTCACGTGTGTCGAACGCCGTCACGTGAATTAATGTACCGCCACACGCAAACACGCAATCCTCGTACCAAAACACTCGCCCTGGTCGTGCATTGCGTATTAGCAAGGCAGCCAATCAGGTAAGGCAACATCATTGTGCCGACGACCTTCAGGCAGCCTAGAGGAAGCAGCCAATGGAAAAAGCACTTAACTTGGTTCGATTGTGGACGGGGTTACGCATTTAAAATTAAGCCTGCCTAGTAATAGTTGGTATTTGTGGCGTCCCAATTGGCCTAGCTGAGCTCGGCGTCACGAATATGTGACATGCATTCCTCATCATGTTACGGTAATTGGCTAGACTGAACCATGTGTCATGAACAGATTGCATTCAACCGAATGGATGGGCTTTGTGTGTCTGGAAAATAATTGCACTGATGTCTAGCTTTTAAACAAGTTTGGCAACATACTACTTAATAGATTGTCCCCTATGAGGCGGATGATTGCTAGGTCGGGAAAATTTTTTGCAAGTTAGTCAGAAATTAGAATACCGTTTTTTCTTTGCTCAGAACAAAGTAAGTTAATTTGCATAGCTCCTCAAGTTGCTCTGTTGCCACTTTTCATCTGCTAAACTTCCACCATGCAGGTTCATTCGTGATCTCGCCTGCATAAAAACCCGTGAATAACTTTTGACTCCTTAAGGATGTGCTCCAGAATGCCTCCCCAGGAAGAGGTTTTCAAGTGTCCTTGAGCATCCTTTTGAGTGCAAAGACCAACTTAAGCGATTATAAAGGTGAGAAGGCCTAGTCACGTTGGCTTACCCATCACCACTTGAAACGCAAACTCGACACAGTTGAGGTGGTGCTAGAGCTCAATCACATAAAGGCGAACTTTCCGCTTCGGTCGCTCATTAATTTATGCTTTGATGATAGGTACACGCACTGCGTGTTGCACCGTGGGTGCCGGTCATGAACAAGGAATGTGGCAAATACACGCAATCACCTATTGCATTGTTACCTATCAATGCATCATCACCAAAAATTGTTAGAATTTATCACTTTGTCAAGCTTCTGGTTGTGATTGGAATGGTAGGATGGTGGGCAAGAAGAGTAGTTAACGCAAAAACTGTGGACTAGACGGCCGCGAAGGTTTGCCGAGAGGGTGTGGTCAGCTAATGGATACACCTAGGGTTATTTTTTAAGTTTGTAAAAATCTAAATCCACTAAGGCGTAGCAATTTTGTTTATTTGAGTAAGGAAAAAAAGTGACGCTTAACAAGCCTTCAAAAAGGAGGTATTTTTTCCTTCTCCGCCGACTCAGAGATGGAATAAAAAGGCACTTTAGGGTGATTGCTAAGGCGAAGCTTTGGTTTACGGAAGCACCGCTTCTTCTCCAAGAGTCTGAGTCACCTTATGAAACACAAGAGCAAGGTAGTAGCTGAACTATCGACATGCAAAAGGGTTTGCAGACAGGATGCCTAAGTGGCGTGATCCGACTGCCATGGCAGTGGCTTGAAGTGCGGTTCATAGGGTACCAAGGAGGCATACGTGATCGTGCACCTGTCACTAACGCATCTCATAGTAGGACCAAGTGCCTAAAAGTTGAACCCTTTAATGGTTTGGTCTCTCAATTTGGCGCTCCTAAACTCATTCAACATATTAGGTCTCTTATTCATTAATCGCCTCCTGGTCATTTAACTTGGTTATTTGCCGGACCCCCAATTCTCCGATCTGACTCGGCGCATGAATGGTGCAAGCAGCTCATTTTTACAAACTATGCAAAAACCATTCTGGGTGAGACATTACGGCATCAAGGTGAGGGAGGTGGAGAAACTGACGCTGTTGATTGCGTAACCCTTCTGTCAGGTTTCTGAGGTTCATCAGCCGATTATTTGGAGCATTAAGAGGTTACGAGGTCTCGACTTACTCCTGACGTAATCTGAATGTGATCTTGCTAGCTGCGTGTATGGGGTAACCAGAGTTTCAGGTCGTCGGAGTAAAGCCAATTTCAAAAAAGGCGTCAAAACCTGCAGCCACCGTCGCAGCATCTCAGCCACACCGATCAACACTCGACTACTTCGTCTTTGCAACCAGATAACCCCCTGTGCACTAAAAAGTCGAGCACAACATAGGCCTCGACAACCAAAAAATGCGGGTTGAATTTCATCTTTGACTTGGAGTTGGTCATTCCCCCCGATTTATCAACGAGGGACATTCCACCAATTTCAGGTATTTATTTTCTTACGATAACTATCGTCTCAAGTAAATTTATTAGCCTGTAGCACTTCTCCATTCACCATTCAGGCAGCGTTAGAAACCAACATTTTTGGCGAATCAGATCTTACCTCACGGCTCCAATAAGAGATTTTTTCGTATCAAGAAATAACCAAGAGGTAGGACTTTTAGACAAGACATTTTGACTCGCAAAAAGAGGCACCGGTGCTATTGTATTGCCTCCGCCTCGACCATTGGTCTTTCGTCTTCAGTCTCCACTAAGGATACAGTGCAGTCGACATTTCCACGTACAAAACTGCACCCGAGATCGGCGACACGAGTGGCTGCGGCAGGGCGTAACTAGGGCCAACTACTACTACTACTACACACACATGCACACACACACACACACACACACCCACGGCATGCAATAAAACCGTGTGCGTGTGAATGCATGGATGTGTGCGTGTGTTTGCACAAGAGCCCACATAAGCCATTAGTTGGCTCTCATGGTCACCTCCAAGATGCGTGATTAGCCGCGTGCAAATCTACAGACAGTATGGCCTTGGAATGCGCGCACACCCTTCGCACCAATCCACACCTGAGGGGGGCATGCACGCACCCGCTTCTCGTGTCCCGATTGGCTGAACTGTGTGAAACAAGGTGGGCACACCCACAGTGCGTTTCTAGGCCGTGGTGACTAGATGCATGACCTTACAACGAGTGTCAGCTGCTATATAAGGTGCCAGTGATTCCGGCTATCGAGTAAATTGTGTTTAATCCCACTGATCTGACGGGTTTTACAATACGATGAGTTCAGATATTGCTTCAAACCTGCTGATGCCACCAACCACCAGCATTGATGTAAGTAGCACTAACGAGCCTAACTAAATGTCTTTTTTTTTTTAATTCGTTTATTAATCTACTTAATTATGCCATGTAGATGCTTCAGCTAAAAACTGCGGAGATATTAGCGTCGATGTCGGAGGGATTGGCGTTTAGCTTGTCAAATCAAAACCACTTCTGTGCACCGACTATCTCCCTCTTTCCAGAACTTACGTCCCTTCAAAACCCTAACAACAGCAACAACAACAACACCAGCAACAGTGAAGGGCTGGATACAGAGGGAGAACTACACCGTCGATTGAAGTTCAAACTTCATCGCACCAAACCCCACGAAATGGCTGCCAGTAACCTCAAACACAAGGCGGCTGGAGCTGAACCGGCCTCACGTCTAGCTGAGGTGAGATTTCTTCCATCGTTCTTTTCTCCTCTCTCAAACATTTGAGTTCATGTTCTTATTCTGGTTTCAACCTTGTTTTTAGATTCTTCGTGAGCAGACTTTGGAGGGCAGGATTCCACTTCGAAGATCATCGACAGATCTTGTGGACTCCTCAGTGCTTTTGCGGCTAATGGCACACCAACACCAAAGCTCTCTTCATCCTCATGAACCAAGTGCGTTCAGTGTGGTCTCGCCCCTTCCAGCTTCTGAAGACGGTGTTTCTCCCAGTTCTACTCCTGTAAGTACTCCAAGCAAGGTTTTGAAGTGGCTCCCGGAGTTGACGCATAGATTTATGAAGAACCTTCACTCCTTTCCAGTCGTCTTCCTATCACACTGGTCCAGAAGCAGAGGAGACTTCCTGTCCAATGGCGAAGCCCATTAGCTGTCCTTTTGATCTCCACGTGCTTTCGTTGAATCCCACGCCACAGATCCATCCGGTGTTTACTGAACGCCGCGCTTCAGATCCCTGTCCTGCTTCTTATGCCGCCCTACAGAAACAGACGATCCCACAGAGTGGTAGAAGCGCCCCTACTGGACGGGTGAAAACGCATCACTGTACATTTCAAGGCTGTGATAAGGCCTACTTCAAGAGCTCCCATCTTAAAGCACATGTCCGAACGCATACTGGTGAGTCTTGGCCTCTTGGGTTGATTCATCATTGCATATGTGACGTGTCAGTCTATCGCGATTTTCTCTAAAATACTGTAGGTGAGAAGCCGTACGCCTGTGACTGGGAGGGATGTGGACGCCAGTTTGCCCGATCTGACGAACTGTCAAGGCATAAACGAGCTCACACCGGAGAACGCAAATTCACCTGCAGTTTTTGTCCTCGTCGATTCAGTCGTAGCGACCATCTCAACAAACACATGAAACGGCATCAACTGGAGGTGGTTACTGCTGCTACATCAGTTGCTGGTAACAGCAGTGGTTCTGGTGTTGCAGATGTTGAAAAACGCGGTTCAGTCGATGTATCCTCACCTCTAATTCACCAAGAGGCCGGACCACGATTCCATCTCTGGTGTGACGAATAGTCGATGTCCACTGGGTGTTTCAAATAACCCACCCAGCCAAGTCCACCCTCAGCTAAACAGCAGAAGCGCATTTCTTTCGTGTCTGCGGACTCTGTGTTTTTGTCTGGAAGGTGATGATAGAAAGAGGAATGAGCCGTGGCTTTTTGCCAATGGAGCTACAAAGTATTCCCTCTCATTGTTTTTTCATCCGAAAATCACACATGAGTACGCACGCACACACATCCACCCAAAAACACTCATTCTTTAACAAGATCTCTTGCCCTTTGATCTTGTGGTCTGTTGGAGACCCAACTCACCAGATGTCCAAAGTGCTTATTGACACATTTCTTCTCCTTATTTTGCATGGATAAATACCGTGCACTTTCTAATTCCCAGTTCTTCTACCTCTATAATGGGGGATTTCTCGTGGGGTGGTTTGGTGAGAGTTAGAATTTCTCACTGATTGATGGAGCCAATCCAATTGAGTGGCGGTGGGACTCTTTGCATTGACATCTTTATCTGAGGTAGGACTTTCCGTCAACAAAAATAATGCAGCCTAAAGGCTGTGGGTGACCCAGTCAAACTGTGGTTGTAGCCGAAAAGTGTGGTTCCCATCGGTTAGTCAAGCTGTTGGTTCCCATGACATGTTAGATGAAAACAGGTCCCATGCTTCATGCCTTTTTAATCAGGAATCCATTGTCATAAGTGACTGTAAATACACGATAGAAATACCTGCCATTGTTACTCCAGCGATCAATGAAAGGCTTTTGGTTTCAGGACGATGGTTGGTCACCTCCTGAATTGGGTTAACCAATGGGGAAATAAAGGCACTGCACCACTTTCCTTTTGGGTAGTGGTACTGTTTAGCCTGCTTTGAATCCATTATTTTTGTTGATTTCTCTTGTACTGACGCCATTTGATATTAACCGTGGATACAATAATCACGAAGGCCATAGCTGATCCATGACCTTGAGCTGACCAATGAAAGGCATGACAATGCATAGACAAGTATTGCGCTCACGCTGTTTAAAAATGACCACAATTTGTGTTTAAACCTCTCCTTTTACGGCAATAAACAAGCGAAATTTAGTTCGAATAAGAAATCGTATGCTACAAGCATTCAACATAATGCAAAATGTGACTGGCCTGCAAAAAAGATCACAGGTAATGCTTGAGAAGGATTATTAATTATCTAACAATCGCTTATTTTATTTACCTACGGATGAAGACTGATGCATTCATTACAACTGTCTTAAGCGTACGATCCACAATAGCTCAAATTACGGCCTTACTTTTAAAGGTGGATATCTTAGCGAAGTGACGTTGATTGACCACACCCTCGCCTCGTAGACTGCCTTGTTATTTGGCGCTTTGGTCTCTCGGTTATGGTGGATTGGTTGAGTGGCGTAAATAACCTCTGAATATCAGACTGATATGATAAAAGCGGCGCTCAATCACAAAATATCTCAGATCTACCACTCGTTGAACAAATGTAAACACTTAGCTGGAAATGCCACTAACTAGAAACAATTTTAACCCACACAACATTAAAAGGTATCGGGAGTGTCGTATTATTTATACCAGGCTTTACTACCAAGGGCACGCAATGTATATGGTATGTTGGGTGTTTAAAAAGCGACCTGCGGTCCACTCCAATGCTGTAATCACCGATTTCCACGCACGCAGCGAGTAACCCTACAATAAGTTAGTTGGTAGCAGCAATGTCCTGTTGGCACCATGCTTCAACTTGCTAAGGAGCACATCACTCAACGTGAATTCCATACAATTATGCTCTTGTACTCTTGCCGTGGCTGTAACCGTGCCATGACCCAGGCCTTGTTGTCATGGCTGCAGAAAATTTGACATTTTTCACACAACAGACCCGTGAGTAACCGTTCAACAATCCACATAAGATTTGACTTAGGTCTAAGTGGATTTAACACTAACCGACAGAAAGGAGGGGTGATTTTTAAAGTTCAACTAAGAGCAAATTCCTTTCCTCAGCTTTCCTTTTATATGGGTGAGGGCGAGGCAAACAATGATTGCATTGTGACACCACCTACAGACGAACTCGTGCAACGCACACACACACGCAACCACGCCTCAGTCACGTGGTGTACACCGCTGCCACTGCCTCGCCGCGGAGCTGTCAACCCCATGGGCACGGACACACACACACACACGTTGGAGGTGGCCAATCACAGCGCACCTCGTCTGACCACGAGACGGGAGGCACTATTGGGCAAGAGGCTAAATGCCTCCCTCTTCTTTTAGCATGATTAAAAGGTCCTGCTGATTTGAGTGCATTCAAGAATCAAAGTATCGAGCAAATTCTCCGTTTCTGCCGCTTAAATCGAGTACAAACAGCTAATGGGCGCAAGTGGAATAACTCGATAGAACCGAATGATCTTAATACGTTGGCTGAGTGGGTGACAATTTTAATGGAGAAGCACTAGTCAAAACGATCATTGCACACCACTGTATGCTGTGGGTCACCCTCACGCCGATCCCCTTTACTCCTATGAACAAAGGACAATCGATAGGTGAATAGGGGAAAGTGAAAATTACTTCGGTTTCTCTCCCACGCCACATTACTGATTGTTTGCAAGATTTTGCGGTCATTGCAACCACAGGGTGATTTACGGCTGCCTTGCGGAATGGTTCCAGCCCTTGTCATTGGTTTGTTCTAAGGCCACGCTTGGACCAATTAAAAAGGGACGTACTGCCTGCTGAATAAACAACACCGTGGACCGAGTGATGAAAAAGGTGGCCTGGCTCATGAAAGTATTTACAAGGGTTTTGTGACAAAGAAGGGCTGTAAAATGAGCCATATATCTTATTAAAATAGCCAAAAACCCTGTTCCGTATAAAATGGCCCCAACTTTATTCGATGTTGATACTTTTGGGTTTATTTAATGCAAAAGGTTCACCACGTCGTGGTGTGATTGTGGGCCACCTGTTAAAGCAGGTAGATCTCACGAAAAAAGCGAATTAATAGGTTAAAGCTTTTTCTTAAAGTTTTGATCAGAATGTCAGTTAAGTATCACTGAATAAATTATTTTGGCGGGACTAGGGTGTGATTGGAGCTTTGAAACAGGCGTTTCCAGAATGAGGCGTGCGCATTTTGTGCAAGCTTAACCTTAACACGCCTTTAGGCGATTAGCACCCGACGCTAGCCACAAAAATATGGTTTACTTTTACAATTATGCAAAACCAAAGTTGCTAAAAAAGCTCGTAGTTGCTGATGCTTCTGGCTGCACCACACGAAGTGATAAAACCTGATCCGTCACATATTTTTGACGATGATGGACAATGTGTCGAAAATTATCTTTGAAGCGCTTCCAAAGTATAAAAGTGTAAATTTAAGCAAATTGAGGACATTAAAACTGCCCAAATGCGCATTTACGATGAGATTAAATGAAGAAATTCAGAAGTGGTTGACTTCTTGTTATGGGAACAAAAATCGAAACATTTAAATTGATGTGTCTAACCTGTACATGGAAACATTTTCACCAAAAGGAAGGGATTTTCTAATGCTTTTGATTTATTGTTCGTTTCTTCCACGAATAATCTCTAAGTGTACTCGATGCCACCATCACCACCGCCTGGTAATTCTCTTAGTTGCACCCATTTGCATCCAAAATTACCACCAAGCGTGAGAAAATAGTCTTCCTTTCAAACATCGTGAGTGAGATCTCACTTTTGATCCTCGTAGCGGTCTCTCGTGGCTCACACACCCGACTTCTACTTTCTTCGCATGGAATGCAGAGTGGTTGCGGCAATTGCCGAGCGCATCAAAATCGTACCGCCGATTTTGCTAATTGTCGCTCCCTTCGAGATGGGAGCATCATGGTCTCTGACCAATTCTTCCACGTGGTGTGCGATTAAAAGCGCCCAAAAGGACGTACACTGATGACCAAATAGTCCCTGCCTTTGCCTTCGAGCTGCCTGCAACTGCTCTCTTAAGGAATTTTGGCCCTATTTGCCAGGAGAAATGTACAAAAACACCCAAAAACGACGGACTTTTTAGAAGGACAAGGACAGTGAGTTTGAGGCTAGGGAGTGCAGTCAACTCTCATGGCTCACATGTTAAGGAATGGGTCGTCTTATTCATCATAAGCCGATGAATTTCCAAATGACTAACATCCAAGCAGAACTGTCGTTTCTGTGACAAGAAAAAAGCCAAACACAATCTACTTTTCTCCTCCTTTTACAGCCTTTTTGAAATTAATTTTTCTTGGTCAGTCAGTATTTCTAGTTCCACTTTATTTTGACTGGGTAATTGAATCACCAAGGCATAAATCTTAGTTAAATGTGTGATTTGACATGTGGGTCGCATCTTCATCGATATGTTTTTGTGATGTAGAAAGCACTTCTTTGCATGATTGTCAAACGACGAAACGATGGAAAGAGCGAGAACAAAAGACACACCCTTTCTCTGCGATCTCAGGCGGTAAGGTCTCCGCGAAAACAAAAACCCAATCCAACCAACGCTAAGTACTTGTAAAAATGAGTCGAATTGAGGTAGAATGGGATGGAAATTGTAGGATGTCTAATTCACTTTGAGCAATGCAATGTGGGTATGCAAATCAGGAGGCCTAAACATAGCATACGCTTCATTCCTACACAGTCATGCTTGAAATGGAGGCAACCCACTTCAAAGCAGGCGCGAATTTGTAGATACCTGAAATAAGCCACAGTCTGCACACAAGATGGAAAGCTGCTTCGTTATAGACGGGGCTCTATGCCACCATCGAAAGATAGAAAAGCCAGAGGAGTCAATAAAGATTATCAAAATGGCTTTATTGTTTTGTGAAATCGCACCTTCCAGATCCATTACCGCAACGGCAATTAAGACAACATGATGATTTTTTAGTAAATGGAGAAGATTTTGCTGATTTTAGCGGTGGTCTCATTCAAAATTTTCACCTGTTAGTCCTATTAATGCCAACTAGCCACCGGTCAGGATTATTTCCAGCTTTCAGATGCCTCACACTGTTCGTTATTTAACAGAGACGGTGTAAAGAAGTACTTGTACAACCTTTTGAACCCTCTTAAAGCAGAAGTTTAAAGTGGGGCGGTCGAAATACGTAACGCGGTTTGACAGCCTCTCTTTTGTGAGTTTCGGCCCACCAATTTAACCGTTCGCTGCGTGAGCCTTTTTTCCATGAAATTTTAGCCCAATACCCTGTCGGCTAAAAGTAAGGGAGTGGCTGACTAAAGCTGAAGGCGAAAATTGGCATAGGAGCGGATGAGTGGCTTTCTCAGAGGAACTGAAAGACCACTGGTACGGAGGCACTTAGTGGATTTGAACCTAAGCCTACTTTGGGCGCCTTTCCCATCACCCAGAGAACTTGATGCTTCACCTCATTAGGCCTTATTTTAAGGTTATAACTTTTACTTCAACAAGTTAGAGGTTAGTAAAAGAGTCTGTTTAAAGCCGCGCTTGATAATTAGGGCGTATCCACCACATTGATTGGTCCATGAAAAGTGTTTTCGATAACGCTACACAGTGGACACCGCCTTTAATAGGCACTTTTACGTCTGTTGCAATTTGAGATGACGGAGTGGTGCATCATCTTCCATTGTTATGGGGTTGGAATACGCCCAAACCCAACTGGACTGGTATTCACTGTACGCACGGACATTACTTCGATGCTAGTCTACATGGCCAAGCATGTTCATGCTGTTTCTGTGAGGCAATGACAAAATGAGAGCGCGTGCTAGGTCTTTGTAGGTCTTCTACAAACTTCATAAAGTTCTTTAGTGTCAAGAGGATTCTGATAATGTATGGAGGAAATATAGCAGGACACCTTCCACTCGTAACTAGGCATTTGTTGTTACAGGGTTATGGAACCGTCAAAAAAGTTGGAGATGGGTTCACTTTGAAGCATGACACCTGAGGCAGATCTCGATTCCGATTTTCCCACAATCAGCATTGAAGTGGTCTTGTGGAATGGTGGGTGAGCTTCTTTGATGACTGGAAGTGGTGCCTTCGCTGCATGGTGTCTTTCTAATACGAAAGGCCTAGTTATAAATAGGGCTAGTTTGGATGGTATACCCTCACAATCTTTATAGAAAAAAAGAGAAAATCGGGTGGAATTGTAGAGATTTGTTTTTAGACCAGGTGCGTAAGAAGGTAAACTTTAAGCCTCTTTGCCTCAAGCCAAAGATCATTTGTTTTACTCAAGGTTGTCCAAGTCACATCCAAAGCGGAAGTCTTCAATCCAACTAAGGTGTTAACGCACACCAAGATGAGGCCGTCCAACTGACAACGACCTGTCAGAAAGGGAAACATAGTGCTTGTCAAAAAAAATTGACAAAAAAAATGACCCTCACCTAGCCTCCCTTCAAGGTCTGCAAAGGAATAGCGTCCTCAAAAAAAGCTTTATTCATTCTTTTGCCACACCCAAAAGCCACTTTTGGTGGACCCCCGACGAGAGAGAAAATGATATCAAAGATCTCCTTTATTTGTGAAGCACACCGCGGTGGGGTAATACAAGTAGCAGCCCGAGACACGCACCATCGTGGATTTTTGCCGACAAGGGCGTGGTTTACATTGATAGATGGTTAAAATTAGAAGCTCAGTCTGTTCACTTTTCCTACGCGCACATTTACGTGAAAGATGGAATTAAGGCTCACTAAGTAAAATCTCTTAAGTTGGAATGGAAGTTTTAGTGAGTAAAAAAGAATTGGAAGTAATTGTCAGATTTGCGCTGTCCCAGCCTACTCAGAACCAGCCAATTTATAATAATTTTTATTTCGAAATTTGTCTTACACTGATAAATGCCAGACCAGTATAGCAACATACAGATAAGTACAAGCACTAGCTTTGCAACCATCCTGGTTAAAGTAATGGTGGCATTGGACGAATTTGCGGGTCTACATTATAAATGAGTACAATAAACAAAAAAATTCATGGCACATTTATTTTCTTTAAAAGTGCACAATTTTAACATTCAACCCTTCCAATTTGTGAAAAAGTTGATGCAGTTTTTAAAGTCGACTTTGTATTTTTATAAAGGTACAATATAGTGCCACAGAGCGTCATACGGACACACTGTCTTCATAAGTTCCTACATGTTACATCGAAGCGATTGCTTGGTGAGGCCTCTATCAACCCTCTTTGGTCACCCAGTAGATGTTGCCGTGCTTACACTTTGTGCAGTGCTTGAAGTAAAACCACCCTACGATATTCAAGCAAAATGTCACCAACTCTTTTCCTTGCTCTCGCTCTAGACTCTGTGTACTCACAAAACTACAACACACTCTACGAACCCGTCAAGAGAAACACCCTCCATCAAATAGACCACAACCACAAGACTTTTCAATCAAAAGGAGGACATGAAGAGTAGGACACACTCCCCACCAGCATTCACTACTCACCACACAACACATCTACCGCATCGCCACCCTGCCGTGGACTCCTTTGTGTAGTATAAAGGTCTCAGTGGATCGCTTCCTTGTCGCTTCCCACCCACGTCTGTGGAGCGCTCTCCCTCGGCTCCCACAACAAGGTCACCACTTCCCACTCAAGTCGTGGTGATCACTTGACTGCACACTCATGAATCACCACAACCCGATAAAATGACCACCAGTCTGGTCAGATCATGCTTATCTACTGGTCACTTCGAGGTCTGGTTGTGTGCTGCTGCCTCCATACTCCTCCATCCCACAATGAAATGCGTATCTGCGAAACGACAGGCGCGATGCCTGCCTGAGACATTGGACGCACCCCTACGAAAGCCCCATCAACTGATGCCGAACTCTGCATCGGTGAGAACGATGACGGCTTTGGAGCAGTGCAAACGCCTCCAAGTTGGCAGTGGTCCACTTCAAGCCAAAAGCAGAGTGAGCTTGAGACTGCAAAAGAGCACACCCACTCATGGGTTGAGTAATCGCATCATTCACTAACCTGCCGGTTTTTATGCTTCACACCAGTCGCATGCATTCTGTGCACAAAGTAAGAGGCGAAGAAGCTGGAGACAAGTGTAGTCCCTTACAGTGGTGGAAGGGGTGTAAATGTGACTCTACCTCGACTCGTTTTAAGTGAATCCTCTTAGTTGAGTGTGTCAATTTAGCGTGAGAAAGCTTGAAATCTGTGTGATGTGCATAGAGTGCCAGTTAAGTGAATAGAGAATTTCCATGGTAAAAAATTATTCAACTGACAATGCATAACTCAAATTGTTCTTATAATCTGAATTATTGCATCTAAAATGGTTAATTCGATCCTATTTTCCGTCTATTCCCTACACCTTCATTTGTCTTTCGACCAGTCGATCTGTTTCTTAAATACATCCTTCTTTTTCTGGCCACTCCAGCATCAAATAAGTAGCCTACTCTTGCTTTTTGACAGCCTATAAATGACTGAACGTCGACTCAACGCATTTTATGTCTTGAATATGTTGAAATTACGTCTCTTGCACACTGTGTTGTGTGCCATTGACTTTTCCCACTCACTCACCCGTTCACCCTCAACCATTCACTCATGCAACCACCGCTTCTATTGGTGCGAAGACACCATTTTGGCGCAAACGTCTTCATGCCAAGGCGCACCCCATAAAGCATTGCACAGATGGACCACTTTAGAAGAAGACAAAACATCGGCGTGAGTCTCCGTCTCCCATTGGTCAACCTGTGGAGACCTTCTGTGATTACTCAAGGAAGGTGGGTGAATGTGATTTTAGTAGCTCCTGTGTGAGTGCAAGATATTTGAGCTTTCTTTATCCATGAAACTTGTCACAGCCTCAGTCACCAGCTTTCCTTTTCATAAGGAAGAAAGCCGTCACACATCTTAAAGGAGTTGTAACTTTGGAAGTCAACTGTTCTATCATAGCCGGTTTAGTATGCTTGATAACACTGTCAGAAGGAGCTTGAAGTAGACTTTTTCTCTAAGCTTTAAAGCCAAAAAATTTGTCCGTAAAAATGGAAAAGAATTGTGGGGGCTCTATCAAAATAGTGCGAGGAGAAACCCAAAGTGCAATGAAATAACTGCTAAATTGGAAGGTCGTGTCGGTTTAAGAAAACTCTCGCAATGGTTTCGCCTTACCACCGGGAAGGGAGAACAGGCAGATGATAAATGCAATTGGAAAAGAGCAAACTGGGGTAGAAGGCGCAGAAACTTCTCCTTTGAAAAGAGGAAAATATGGGGAAGTCAAAAAAGGCCGTGAGACTTTCAAAGCGACCTGCTCGCCTACACAGCCTCCGTTGCGTCCTATCATCGACTTTCTCCTAGATAAAAGCAGGGTACAGAGCTGTTGAAACTTCAAAAAATTGTAGAGCCTTTGAAGAAGGTGGGGCGGCAAGACAAACCTTTTCCACGCAAAAAGTTGGAACGGTTTGATCCAGTGGATGAAACGCTCCAGGCTAGATAAAAAAAATGTTATTCCATTCTTGATATTGGTAAATGAATCATTTTAAACAATACTGCACCGGAATGCTAACCTGATTAATTGACGTCAACATCACGAGTGAAAGTTGTGGTCGAGTTACTAATCAAATGGACGCCACATGCATTGTGTGGAAGCGACAGTTTCTCCAAAGGATCCAGTACCTTGCTTCCTGAGACAAATACTTTATCCTGCTATCATAATGAGCTGAAAGCCACCATATCTGGCATTGTCAATGACGCATGCGGCTTGTACTTTGATGCCTTGGAAACCTCCACACCACCAAACCCGACGACGTTGTGCCGTGTCCTGCTTTACTGTGTTTAAGATCTGCGGTGGGTGAAAATAGACAGTCGCAGGTTCAGGTGTTATGCCTTTGTCCACAAATGAATTTGCTCAGCACTTCACCCTGCTCCATCCACACACGTATTGCCACTTTCGCCCGTCACCTTGAACAACGGTGTCTGAGTCGGATTGACTGCCTCCGATATGTAGCGACAATAAAAACTGTCACTTGGTAACGTAAATTTCAGTGTGCGTTTTACTCCAACGTCTCTTGCATGGAAAGGCAGCCCAAAGTAGCCCATCAGGTTCTACTTAAGGTTAGTTAGAACCGACATGAGGGCAGCTGCCCCATAAACTTGGTGACTAAGCCAATGCCGTAGGCGGGTTGTTTTGGAGTCAAGTCGTAGCTTGTCACGCCACTCAGTCTACGCATCAGAGGCTACTGTATCCACTGTGCAGCCTACTGCCGTTTCACAATTTTCTCCTTGCGTGGGAAACCTATGGCACAACACCTTTCTCCTACACTAGGCGCAAGTTTGCCCTTTGATTGTGCACTGCCGCCCAAATTTGCCTCCAGTAATGTGGGAGTTAAGTCTTCGGTACCTTAGCTATTTCAATTCATAAGCAAAAAGAAATATAATCTTGAAATTATGCTTTCTCACAAGCACTTTATTCGTAACATTGATCTCTGCCCGGCTGTCTTCACGATCACCTTTTGACAGTGGCCTTTCTAAGTTGTAACAGTTGGTAAATACATCAAAATGCACAAATTTACGAATTTCTATGTTTTACGATGACGGTGACTCAAACCGTTGAGCTCAAACAGTGACAATGTGATCGCCTTATGCAGGGTCAAAGTTGGCTGAACCGCCGTGGGGTTGTGCATCCTGGGTTTTATTGTACTTTGGCCTTTGTCTGCCATCATTATTAGTCGTGCCTTTTTGTAAACAAGTGGCATATTTTGAAACAAAGTTCTCTGCACTCCACTTTCCTCCTCTATAAAGATAAAGTGTTAAAAAATTATAAATCTCCGAAGGTTTAAATAGAGCGGTTCAAAAGTCCCAAGTCAACAGACAAACTCAAAAGGTTTGGTTCAAGCTTTTGATAATGTTCCGACGTAGCAGATGAGAGCACATTCAACGGATTGTAAGTCCAAGACCGAATCTCTCAAAATTTTACTTCCTGAGAGACGTTTATGTCTGGCACTATGGAGTGGGATGGTGTCGTGCTGGTCGTAGGTGGGAAGCCAACTGTATTACGAGTGGTCAACGCACACGGTAACGGTCCACACATCGATGATGAATTACCACAGGCGACAGTGGTAATGTATGCGTGGGAGGGAGGGACGGATGGGCGGAACAAGATGTGATGATGAGAGGAGCCATTTGTGGCCGAAAGCGTAGAACCAGATCCTGGCTCTGTCTACTCGTATCATCGGTAGACTTCAAAAAAGGTAATGGCAAGGCACACGCCTGCAGGAAACTGCATTGAAGGATTGTGATGATCTCCAACATTACATCACAACATTTCATAGAAGGCCAGATCGACTGAGGCGTTAACTGTCAGGTGATAAAACACCAGTGGAGAAGAGTTCAATAGGTGAGGAGGGCGAACCCCAATTAATCCAACACACCACAACAAACTGCAACACTACACAAAACAACAGGGCGGTATGGAGAAGTTGGTGCCCTCCGAAGCCGAAGAGAGTTTTCCACATTCGACGAGCACGGCATGGGGTGCTAATGTGTCCCCAGCGGACTCCTCGTAGAGCCATTTCTGGGGGCATTTGCTTATGAGCTCAAAAGTCACATCTCCCCTAGACTAAAATGTGGTCCCGTAGATCATAATTCATTCCAACTTTTTTCTCGTATTAAATACCTAGCTTTATTTTTGTTCTGTAATCCTTTCCAAAAAAACCCACATTTTTACACTAAAAAAAGAACCAAGGTGATTTGAAATGATGCATTAAATTTTTTGCTGTTGCAATCGTGGCTTGGCTTGATACATGGGCCCCAGCAAGATTTATTTGTTTGAAATGACTTGAAAAAAATTGTCAATATTTGATCTCTGCCTCGCATCTCGTGAATGTGGCAACTGGCAAGTTTTTTTTGAGGCGCAACTGATTGTGAGCGTCGCGACTTCTTGTTGGATGGATAAGTTGGAAAGGCCTTTGCGACACTTCGGTCACCCGTTAAAGGAGACATCGGAAGGTCTCAAAAAAAAGGCGTTATAGACAGTTGGCTAATAAAAAAATTTCTAAAAAGATTTTTCATAATTGCATCATTTGGTTGTGAAGGTTTACTCCCAGGCAGCAAGTCCGTGCATGCGCACCCACAAGCGCCGTGCGTTTTGTGTGGGAGTGGGTAATCAAAATTTTTTGCTTTCGTAAGCACAGATAATTTTATTAATTCACCTCACAAGACCTTGAGGTACATAAAAATCCTAAACACTAATAATTGTGACAATAATTTATGGGTAATATAATCCATGAGTTGTGGAAGGCCATCAGTTAAAGTTGATGAAGGAAAAAGTGGATAAGAATTTGTGAGGGTGAAAACTAAGGATGGATGGATGAGCGCGTGAGTGAGTGGATGAATGCAGGATGAAAGGGTATGGTACGAATAAATAAATGGATAAGTAAATGGGTGAGCAAGTGGGTAGGTGGATGGATACAAGATGGATAGCTTGGAGAAGTAGGAGAAGTTAATCTTAAGGGGGCATAGACAAGGGATATAGTTATTGGCTGAGTGAATTGGTTCGGGAATGGATGAGTAAATCGGTAGATCAGGGCTTAAAAGAAGGATGGGTGAAATGAACTAATGAATCTTGTAAAGATGAGTAAGAAATCACTGTACGAACATGCTAACAGATAAATACTGGAAGGGACAAATGAACAAATTAATGGTCAAATAAATGACATCTCTATATGCTGGGTGAAACGATTGCTTCTTGGATGAGCAGAAGTGATTTCTTTAATGGCATCGACTTTTTCCACCTCGAAGAATATGCGACCAGCTCATGAAACACTGACAACCGGGTCGCAAATACATCAGCCGATCGGAATATTCCGTTCCGAATCGCACGAACGCCTTCTCAGTGTTTACCGCATCAACACGTGATACTGTGAATTCATCATTGCTTTTCCTAAAAAAATAACCTTATTAAAGGACTTTGCAAGGCTCACTCGATGTGGTGATAGCATCTGACAGTGATCGGTGGTTACGGAGATCCTCAATTAAGGACAATAGAAGGAGAGATGAACCTAGGACAGATAAACCAGTGGAAGAGGGTCAGATGAGGATCGTACTAATAAATAAAGAATATATATGTATATATATATATGGAAAGTGGGGATAAGTGAATAGGTGAGTTGGCCAAGGACGAGTGGATGGGGCTACTAGTCCCGGGGAAAAATATTGACCATCAAACCGAACAGATGCGAAGTTTGTCCTGTCTATTCTAACGATAGCATGAAACTGGTGGTGAAGCGGCCAAAATAGGGTCATAAAGTTATCAGGCTATGCTAACACGCATTTAACCACGGCGGTCACGACCCCTCGGATGTGTCACTGTGTGTGGCGAGCTGCGCCCTTCAAGACCACAGTGACGATAAGGCGGATGGGGAAGGAGAAGGAGGAGGGCAGGAGAATTGCAGAGTGGTAGGTGTGAGGACTCGCAAGCAAAAACTAAAGCATAACCGTGTACACAGAGCGCTGCCAAGAGACGAGATCGAAGGCACACGCATTAACTGCATGACTCTGCCACACCCCAGGTGTTGCTGTGTAAACCACACGCTCTGTGTGTATGCGTACGTGGGTACTTTTGTGCCAGTGCATGGTTGATCCCGCACTACTGAATTGTAAATTAGCGACTGCTACATCAAGTAAACATTTTGAGGCGTTTAGCGATTGTGATTAATCTGACACATGTGTTTAATTAAGAGAATAAAGAAAAGATCAAAATATATCCAGAGTAAAATGAGTGGACAAGAGGACTGGCCATAAATGGACAAATAAATGGAATTAAGACGGGTGAGTGGATGTGAAACAAGGGTTCAGGAATGAACTGTGCCAAAAATTGGACAATAGAATGGAAAAGAGGACGTAGAGTTAGTAAAAATGACAGACTGCTTCATCAACTTCATGCAGATAAATTCAGTTATTGAAACGTTGCAAATAGATGGGCGGATGGATACAAGGTGGGAAAAGGATGGTTAGATGATTACATGGATGCGAAATTAGTAGGTAATTAGAGGCATAGATCCAGAGTAAATGAATAGACACATGTGTGGAATGGTAAGTAGTAATATTAATGTATGACGGCAGCGTAATCTCCTTAATATGTTTTAAATTTCTACATAAATCTAAGTTAATTTCATCGAATAAATGCGCCTTGAACACTACTATGGAGAGTGGCATTAGGAGGTGCTTCAGCGACGCATCAGTTAAGCCAACCTGCAGCAACTTATGAGGTGGACAAAGAAATCATCTTGGAAGATAGCAGCACTGCTTTGTTGTAGAAGCGTGCACTTCTACCTCACACAGTGTCTCTCCGTACATTCACAACTGGCATGAGCGATGGGCCAGTGTCTGTCAAAATGATGCACAATTCAGAAGAGATCGCATTCATACACCCACCACCACTTTGGGTCAAAGTCCGTCTTGGCACACACCATGCGAGTCGATGACATCACACCACAATTGCTCGACACCTGCGGTTGCGCTTCCATGTTAGCCTTGCATTCATCATCACAGACACACTCACCATTCATCGTCTTCCCTCACTGCATTTCCTACGTCAGAGCACAAATGAGGCCACATCATTGTCAAAGTGGTCAGGTTGAAGCACAACTCCATCTGTTCCATTTGCCATGCCACCATACATGCCCTTATATCTCTGTGTTGTGTTGTGATGTGTTGTGAGCTCATGCAGGCACTGTCAATGTACTCAACAATACGTGCTCAATGCTTATCCGTTGCGCATGTGCAGAAGACCTCTCACACAACGACCACATTGCTCCACCCACGTGATGCTAATACGCAATGACATGACTTACCAACTCCCCTGTCCTGTCACTCACAGCCATCACTAGAGCACCTGACGCCAACTCACCACCTTCACGTACAGCCGTGACAAACTGTCTGGTCGATTCCACCACTTGCCACATTCCTTCCTTCCTTCCTTCTTTGCCTCCTTGCTAAAGCAATGGGAAGGCATCTCTCTACCCACAGACCCCACATCTCATGTCCATTCACCTCACCATCAAGGGATCACTTAAGTAGGCATTCCAACTACATCCGACGCACTCACTCACCTGTTGGTACTCGACTGGTACATTTGCACGTCCTGACTTGCACCTATACATGCGTCTACTATCCACCCAGACACACGCCCACTCTCTCACACACACACACACACACATACACATGCACATACGTACCGACGTACATTTTAGCGTATCTATCAACAGGCTCTGATGTCACCCTCTTCCACCAGTCCAAGTCAGACAACGAGGTGACCGATTTAGCTCACAGCTCTAGGAATGCGCAATTCACCCTTCCTCACCTCTGTCCAGCCAACTACATTGGGAGGAGTTGTCCAGGTCGGACGACAGCCTCGCTCTATCATCGACAATTACACACTGCCAAATCATTGCTCTACATGCATATGGCCAATTGTCGGTGCAAGGTGGGAACAACACGTCCATTTGTTTGCCCACTCTATCTCTGCCTTTACCATACCCATCGATAGATCAAGAAATCTCTTGCTGAATAGAACGTCCATCTCAACGAGATCCATGAATAATCAAAGAAGTAAGTGAATCATACGTCAATATGAACAAAAATAAAGGTACGAGATGAAGACTACCCTCCCTTTTACACCAAGTCGTTGATGAAGAGCTCTCAGCTACATTCTTCTTTTTCGTCTCATTCCCTTCAACCGATTTCCTTTTCTTTTATTTTTTCAGTTTTACTGACACTTAGGATCACAGCTAATAATAGGGCGAACTTGGTTAGCTCACCTTCATGTAGGCGAGTGACCGCGATCAACTAAGCTGGGTCACCGTCTGTTATGACACCTCAATCATGTTAGGCATCTGGCTCAGACAATCGTCGAAGTACATGGGTAGAATATGCAGCTGCCTGCTCATCCCACCCCATATTGAACAAGAGTGGTTGGCATTCAGCAATGCCTTCATTTGTGCCCTTTGAAATGTCAATGGATGCCAAGCAGCCTTTCGTGGTCACAAATAACGCATGTGACACATTCTGAGTATGTGCTCGCAACTGGATGCGTGGGTTACACCATGACAATTACTACTGTTGATGTTTAAGTCAATGCGAATCATTTGTACTTTATCAGCGCCCGTGTCCTACGCTAAGCAATACTGGGTGCCAGCACGCATTTCGTGGACCAGCCCAGTCAAAAATTTGCCATTCTAGAGGGCAGGCAAAGTGCTAGTCAGTGTTGAGTGCGCAGATGTTCGAGATGCTTAAGGAAATAGCCTTGTGAACGGGGACGTAAAATATAAATCGGTGGATATCGACTTGAATCGACTGAAGACTTCTTTGTTTATCCGTTGGAGACGTCTCCAACCATGACGGCTTTTGGTTCATAAAAATTACTCTCATTTCTGGAAACATTCACTCAGCAGACGGGGGTGCCTGACTGATTATGAGCTCCCAGCCAAATCAAGGGAAGACGTTTTGTGAGAAAGCACCATCATTTTACGTGGAAGAGTAATTGCCAAGTGAAAAAGCTAGCACACGACGAATGGCAAAGTGTTGCTGGTCACCCCTGCGGATAATTCAATCGTACTGATAAGATATTACTACATCAGAGCTTTTGGAGTACTAAGTAAAGCCTGAGGTGGGTGTGTAAATGCAGTTGGAGAGAATTACATGGAAATAACCAAAGTGATATGCACTTTGCGAGTCCGTAATACCCTTTTAGATTAAAAATCACTGAAATTGATGCGTACTTTAAGCATTCGCCAAATACTTCTCGGTATGGAGCAAAGGCTAAAACAGTGTACAACACGTAAATAAACGAGCATCCAAATAAATGACTACTGTGTGAAACATTTGACAATGAACTGAGGGCCTGATTAGCTTGTTGATTGGTTAGTTGGTGGAAAGATAGATACGGAGTAGAGGACAAGAGTCAGTCAAACAAATGAAGGTGTTGTTGCCACCTAGCACCGATAATTGGCTATATGCATGAAGAACGATGGTGTGGCAGTGTGTTCCACATGCTGTAGACGATTGCCTACTTAGTGTAAAAGGGAGGGTAGTCTCCATCTCGTAGCTCCAATTTTGTTTGCTGTGAGGTAAATCGGTCACCTCGTTGTCTGACTTGGACTGGTGGAAGAAGGTGACATCAGAGCCTGTTGATAGATATGCTGAAATGTACGTCAGTACGTACGTACGTGCATGTGTGTGAGGGCGGAAGGAAGGAAGGAAGGAATGTGGCAAGTGGTGGAATCGACCAGACAGTTTGTCACGGCTGTACGTGAAGGTGGTGAGTTGGCGTCAGGTGCTCTAGTGATGGCTGTGAGTGACAGGACAGGGGAGTTGGTAAGTCATGTCATTGCGTATTAGCATCACGTGGGTGGAGCAATGTGGTCGTTGTGTGAGAGGTCTTCTGCACATGCGCAACGGATAAGCATTGAGCACGTATTGTTGAGTACATTGACAGTGCCTGCATGAGCTCACAACACAACACAACACAACACAGAGATATAAGGGCATGTATGGTGGCATGGCAAATGGAACAGATGGAGTTGTGCTTCAACCTGACCACTTTGACAATGATGTGGCCTCATTTGTGCTCTGACGTAGGAAATGCAGTGAGGGAAGACGATGAATGGTGAGTGTGTCTGTGATGATGAATGCAAGGCTAACATGGAAGCGCAACCGCAGGTGTCGAGCAATTGTGGTGTGATGTCATCGACTCGCATGGTGTGTGCCAAGACGGACTTTGACCCAAAGTGGTGGTGGGTGTATGAATGCGATCTCTTCTGAATTGTGCATCATTTTGACAGACACTGGCCCATCGCTCATGCCAGTTGTGAATGTACGGAGAGACACTGTGTGAGGTAGAAGTGCACGCTTCTACAACAAAGCAGTGCTGCTATCTTCCAAGATGATTTCTTTGTCCACCTCATAAGTTGCTGCAGGTTGGCTTAACTGATGCGTCGCTAAAGTACCTCCTAGTGTCAGTTTTAATGCTGTGTTATAGAACGACTTGAAGAGATTACGCTGTGTTAGCAACAGCCTTTAGAATGTGGGCAGCTGGTTCACGTTAGACACGCCTATTTATTGGTCGCTGCAGAGCACAAGTATTTCTGAACTCCATTCCTCACTTCCGATGAATTTATCGTTTTATATCCATGTCCTCGTCCACCAATTCATCCATCCATGCGTCGAGTTTTTTCGGCAACAATGATTAATGAAACATTTTTCAACTTTCATTACCGCTTCAACTCTTTACGAATTTTATAAGCCTAAAATCTGTCGTCATTTTTTCAGAGAACTTTTTTTTTGTTGTCGCTTGCTAGAATATCCTGTTCGATGTCATTACATTGCAGTTTTTTATTCTTTTGTTTAGCTAAGACAAGTCATTCAAGATCAAGGAACGGGCATGTAACTTCCGTTTTTACCTGGAGGGGTTAAGCAGCACCAACACTACCCGTCGGTCGAAGTGTCTTGATCGTGCAAGCCTCCGCGCCTTGATTGGCGGTGTAAGTGAGATGGGTGTTGTCCACGGCCTTGAGCGGCGACCTTGACACAGATTGCGGACGACTAAGCCCGCCCGCGTAGCGCAGTTTTGGAGACAAAACAAGATGCACTCGCGCAGGGGCGGCGGGCAGTAATGAAGCGTGATTCACAACTTTGTGTCTGGCCTCCTACTTTTTAACCTCCTTCGCTTGCTAGTTTTGGGAAAGAGTGATGTCAAATGGCCGCTTTTCGTCGGTTTGTCGGTTAGAAGGTCCTTTTTTAATTAGCACATCTGTAAAAATCGCAGCGAAACTTTCTGCTCTCAGGAAGGAGCTCTTCCAGTTATTAGAAGATCGGTTTCGTCAAAATGCCCTTATGTAGTGCAATTCTAGCTATATTGTTTGATACAAACGTCAACACCGTCAGCAAAGTTTGGTGGATGAGTGAATGAGAGATAGAGAGTACCAGAATAGATTTGGTGGAGGAGTTAGAAGCAGGTTAGTGCCTAATGGAGCCCAAACGATGGATGAATTTGGGTGATAGTGGACCCGCCACCAATGGACGAACTGGGAATGAGTGGATATGAAATGGATCGATTGGCAGTTTGATGAGAGATTGATGGACAAATTAAGGCGTAGATTCTGATCACAGATGATGGAGAAGTGAGTTAAATAAAGGTCGTGAGCGTATCGGGAGACCGATTTTTGAACTAATGCGCATTTGAAATGATACCTTCTGGATTGTTAATCTATCTTCTTGCAACAAAACCAAATTTTTTCAATCAACTTATTCTAAAGAAAGTTGCAAATATGGGATTACCCTATTCATTCAAATGGCGCTCTATGCACATAACACAAATTTCAAGCTTTCTCACGCTAAATTGACACACTCAACTAAGAGGATTCACTTAAAACGAGTCGAGGTAGAGTCACATTTACACCCCTTCCACCACTGTAAGGGACTACACTTGTCTCCAGCTTCTTCGCCTCTTACTTTGTGCACAGAATGCATGCGACTGGTGTGAAGCATAAAAACCGGCAGGTTAGTGAATGATGCGATTACTCAACCCATGAGTGCGTGCGCTCTTTTGCAGTCCCAAGCTCACTCTGCTTTTGGCTTGAAGTGGACCACTGCCAACTTGGAGGCGTTTGCACTGCTCCAAAGCCGTCATCGTTCTCACCGATGCAGAGTTCGGCATCAGTTGATGGGGCTTTCGTAGGGGTGCGTCCAATGACTCAGGCAGGCATCGCACCTGTCGTTTCGCAGATACGCATTTCATTGTGGGATGGAGGAGTATGGAGGCAGCAGCACACAATCAGACCTCGAAGTGACCAGTAGATAAGCATGAGCTGACCAGACTGGTGGTCATTTTACCGGGTCGTGGTGATTCATGAGTGTGCAGTCAAGTGATCACCACGACTTGAGTGGGAAGTGGTGACCTTGTTGTGGGAGCCGAGGGCGAGCGCTCCACAGACGTGGGTGGGAAGTGACAAGGAAGCGATCCACTGAGACCTTTATACTACACAAAGGAGTCCACGGCAGGGTGGCGATGCGGTAGATGTGTTGTGTGGTGAGTAGTGAATGCTGGTGGGGAGTGTGTCCTACTCCTCATGTCCTCCTTTTGATTGAAAAGTCTTGTGGTTGTGGACTATTTGATGGAGGGTGTTTCTCTTGACGGGTTCGTAGGGTGTGTTGTAGTTTTGTGAGTACAGAGAGTCTAGAGCGAGAGCAAGGAAAAGAGTTGGTGACATTTTGCTTGAATATCGTAGGGTGGCTTTACTTCAAGCACTGCACAAAGTGTAAGCACGGCAACACCTACTGGGTGACCAAAAAGGGTTGATAGAGGCCTCACCAAGCAATCGCTTCGATGTAACATGTAGGAACTTATGAAGACAGTGTGTCCGTATGACGCTCTGTGGCACTATATTGCACCACCATAAAAATACATAGTTGACTTTGAATACTACATAGACACGGTTCAAAGTCGTCTTCTTCAAGGAGCGTTCTCAAGGTGGTTCTTGGGTTGCGCTAAGTAATTGCACAAATCTTGTGTTCGACGAGAGTGAGGCAGAAGTAGACGCGAGGGCGTAGGAAGAAGGCAAATGAATTGGAGTTTGTCGTTCTGAAGTGGTTTACAAAATTGTATGGTATGACTTAAACGTGACTTTGACTCTTCCTCGTCTTGTGGAAGAGGTGAGCTACGTGTTACCATCGATCATGTTCAAGGCAGAGGAGGATAAATTAGATGAGAAAGAAGGACTTGACGGTAAGGAATACTTGAAAGCTGCCTGACAAGTGGAGGGCACTGACATAAGGTAATAACACCATAAATCCTTACATTTTTCCATTTGTTTTCCTCTTTCTTTATGCTTGGAACGAGAATGCGTCCTTTCTTTTTCGCCTATCTGACGAGAGAGGGAGGGAGATAACTACTGGCAGACCGCCAAGAGAGAGAAAATTGCACTTGTTGTGCATTGCACCGTCGAGTGAATGAACACATCACTAGTCACTGAAAGGCGACTCATTCCATATTCATCCTACGCCTCTAAGACGCCATCTCATCCTCCACTCCGTGGGTGGGTGTTTTGTGTGGTGATCTGATTGTCATGCAAGAATTGTTTTGAAAACATGTGCATCTAATTCACTTACCTTCCCGCCTACCTCCTCTCCATCCCTTTATTCATTCGCAAGCCCATCCAGTCACTTGTTTTTCCGTCGTTTATTCTCCTCACTCGTTCATCAAACCTACACACCGCATTAGCCGGTAATCACTCCCTCGCCCTCTCTCTCAACAAATTCATGCCCATCCAATTATTCTTCTACCGAATTCTTTAAAATTTGCTGCACCTCAACCAAGTCGGTAACTGAGAGGTCTGTGACCATCTTGCTGGAAAATGGAATGGATGATAGGCGTTGTCAAATTCCTTGTAAGTAGGTTCACTACCTATTCCTGGATTGCTGCATTGTCGCCCGTGGGAACAGAAGCGACTGCATCCTCTTGACAATGCGATATCCTGTGTACCAAGTTCAGAGTGGTTTTCGGTAAGGAGAAGCCAATCAACGGAGTCATGTCACGCATCTATGCGAGGTCTTTTTAATTGTTTAGGGCCAACCTTTTTGCTGAGGCACTTCGTGACAGCAGTCACACTGCCTACGCACCGCTTCGTTTGCCAATCGGTGCTCTTGAGCTCTCTACGAGGTGAGTTAATTTAAAGGCATCAATTTTTCTCTTTTAATTTATGGCTACTGAAATTCAAAACATTATTAAAGCGCTTAAATTAATGCATCACTACAGTTTGCTACGCTAGTCGAAAAGCCAGAAAGCCGTCTTGTTACCAAGAGTGAAAAGCAGAAAGTTATTTGGAATTGCGAATACTCATGGAGATGAATTATTACGTTGTGCTGAGACAGATTCGCCTCTGAGACACTTAAGATTAGGTAGGTGTTCCACGCACTTGTGGGAGATTTGCAAACAACGAGTCACACCGAGGATGTGGCCTGCAACGTCACTGTGTAAATAAACGACTACTTCTGACGCCTTACTCCTTACCCATTGGACCTGTCTTAATTTGGTTATAATTGAAGTCGCCATTTGGGCGTGAGTAAGTACCCACTGATTCAGGTTTTACGCCCTCGTTCTTCACACGGTACCTCTTTTATCATGCACTGATGCATTCACGTGTGCACCTACGTAGACACGCACGCACGCCGATGGCAGGACTTCTGTGTCTGCCTATCACAGTCAATAAGGCGATTCGTGCTGACCCACACTGAAAACAGGGGCTGGTTACAAGCAGTGCTCATAGCAAGACACGTGCCATCCACGTCAATAGTGTGTGGCAGTACCTGCGCTAGCGCGCTACACCATGACCCATAAACACACGTTGTTCCTTAATTTGACAATTACCGAAGCAAGCTTTTTCCTCAGACGCTGCAAAAAAAGTCGAAACCTACTTCATTGTCCAGCCAATGTCTGATAAAAAGATGATGGATTGTTCAACTCTCCATTTTGGTAAGAGAGTCATTGTACCTTTGCCGGGCGGGCTAGTTTTTAGGTCAAACCGGATTAGCCCTTCAGCCGTCCTGTCTGTCGTGTGTATGTAGTCTGCCCAGTACTGTATCCTCATTAAGCTTTAGGGAAGTCTTGGTACGCTACAGCACTTAATGTTGCAAAATCTTCTAATATGGGAAGGTATTTTTTGTGTCGGAAGGTTTGAGTCCACTTTCTGATTTCTGATAAACTGGAAGTGGGGAATTTCTCCGTTACATACAGCTGCCCATCCAGATACAGAGAATCGTTTCTAATTAATAGACATGCGGACTAGATGATTCGGCTCATTATGTTTTGCTTTGACCCACATTTGTTTATTGCGGTCATGGATGGTCGACAGTGTCCGCTTCCGAGTCCAGGGTCGTTGGGTGCAATTCTAGTCCTTTTTCGGTTGCCATTTGAGCAACCTTCCTTCCTCTAGCCCAAGTGAGGCAATCACCCATACTCCTTGCTCGGATCTCATCACACGATTTCAGTCTGGCGCGTGTTGGTTCATGGAATGCCGAATGACTTGGATCAAACTATTGCCCAGCTGCAAAGAAGAAGACAGAAGGTGTGGATTCGTCGGCGCTAAAGTGCAAGGAACGGTAACAGAAACAGTTCAACATGAAGGAGAGGAATGCCTCTTTCTTGCGGCACCAAAAATTCTCTAATGCGATTAATCCGCTTAAATCGTTTGCTTTGGATAGACTGTAAGATACCGACTCGGTTGAGGGTCATTGCAAACTTGTGAATAGCTACGGGCTTCACAGACACGGCTGAGGGTTCATTACCATTTTCGAGAACTGAAGAATTAAGCGAGCGCTGAATGTCCACACGCATGGAAATTGTCTGTGAGCCGAAAAGTGGCATTCGAAAATGTGTATGGAGAGTACAGACTATAATTTCTTACTTCTCACTACTGGACAACACAACAAGCGTCCCACGGAGCTTTGAGTCTGCAGCTCTTCTCCCCTCTAACCTTGCTTGGATTTTGATAATGACTAACTGTCTTCTGCGGGCTCCAATTTAGCTACAGGAAACGTGGGGGAGGTGTCTCGTTCTTGTTGGCATAAGCAACTCTGTGTTTGTGCCAATTGTTGAATGTTTTAATGAAAAGTGCAAGAGAGAGGTGAAACTCAATACTAAGCGCTATTTTGCTTTTCTTTTGGTTGTGCGCCTTCGCAATTACAATCGCTCGCAGTGGATGCTTTCATTCTGTAAGATTAAGGTTCATCAAATTCGTCACAGACAATGTCAATAAGCCGAAAAAAGCGTATAACAGAGGTGCAGAAGAAGGAAGAGGCAAGTGACATGGATGAAAGCTACGAGACGAAGGCTTGAACTGCAGAGTTTTAAATAATTCTCTATTAATTAGACTTTGTCTAGACAAAAACAGCTGGCGAAGGCCTTACAATGGTAAACAACCTCTGGAACTCCTTAGTTTAAATTGTTATTTCATAATTTCCAATTGTCTCGAGTGTCTCAAAAGTTAGAGTGCCGTAGAAATAAACGCTACCAAATAGCTTGCGCATTTAAGGGATGAAATGAATTGTCTAAGTACGATCTTTGGCCAAACTATGTGTATCAAGTCGGTCGCAGGTTGTTTCGTAGTTTTATGCCTTTGATGGGCCTCAGCTGGGGAATCTCACCTCTCTGGCAATTCTGGGGAAGAACCATGGAAACGCAATAATGTGGTCGTATAAATACTACTAAAATCAAATAACCACGGAAAAAATTTCCTTGTCAAACAAATCCGGAGAAACTTTAGGCACAGAATGAATCACCACAGGCAGCATAGGTCGATTTAGCTCTGCTTGACAAGAGTTGCCTGAGCACGCGAAAGCCCTCTCACCTGCAGTTATTCAGTGGATTGAAGTGGGTCAGCGTATTATTTTGTCTTATGCTCTGTAAGACACTTGATGACTTATAAGCATGAGTAGATTTTCTGGTACCTTTTAACGCAGTAAAGAATTGAAAAGGTCTCCAGATCTGTCCATATTTAGTGCCTTTGCGGAATTCAATTTAACTTATACAAACAGATTCGCATGATTCCTCCTTTCTCTCCCGCCTCCAACCGGGGCTTGACGTCGGACCATTTAGCGGAATACCTTAAGCCACTGCTTTCCTTACATGAATTTCATTATTATGGGCCAACAAAGTGAGAAACTGCACTATCACGGCGCCTGGGCAATTTTACAAGGAATGCTTGGACGCAAAGATCCCCCAGGCAGCCTTGTTTTGATCGGTGTTAAGGCCGTAGCCTAACCCTCCGATCGTCCACCTGGCGTTGAATGCATCGTTAAGGTAGGCATTGACGTTAGATAGCAGAGTCAATTCTAATGGACTAATTTATCTTGTTTTAAAAGCAAATGAGTCCATCGGCACCTCTTATGGTGTACTAAGAGACCATCCCTCTAATCGGAACTCTCACTGAAAATACAAAGTAGACCGAACGAGCTACAATGCGTTCCCAAATCAGTTCCCAACCTGTGACCACTTCACATCGAATTTGTAACCCAGTTTCTCCATTCAACGAAGGATTATGCAGAATCAGAAGTGGAGGCAGTTGCAGAAGCAAAGCTGGATGGGTGAACAAAAGGATGGTGTCATGGTATGACTCAAAGATTATCCAGGCACTGGCTTTTCCTCCCCATGAGGATGGACTAAACTAAGTGTCGCAAATGATTGAAGCTAAGATGGGAGAAGGGGATTGAGGATATGATGTTAAAAGGGTATTGGAGCAAGTGGGTGTTACAGGTATAAGGCGAAGTTAACAAGCCTCAAATGCTTCCGATTTTTGTTCGTTTCTATCATCACGTATACTGCAAAGCCTCGTCTTTCAATTTTCGACGGTTTGGTGGGAGACTGGCGGGCCGACCGAGAATGCGAAATAGCGTTTGTGCTGTATCGCAGCGGTCACCTCAAGACAACCGACTCACTACTACTTCTATGTCTCTAGGATTTGTGATGAGTTGCAGATGCAACTGTTTGCTATTGAATGGTAATTTGTTAAGGGCCAAAAATTACAGCCAAAACCATTCACACGACACGATACAATAGCATACACGCAAAGGCGTGAGACAATGTCTTCCTGGGAAACAGTTACGACTAATGAATAAGGTGGAAGAGTGCCCCATTTTCACACTACATATCTAACTCCCTGAAAGAATAGGATTTTAGGAGGTGAGAGAAGATTTTACTGTCTTATCCGCATTTTTTGGCTTCGGGATCCTCTCCTAGTGATGCTTGTCACCGTTCTTGGCATCGACAGCAGACAGTCAAATGAGCACTTAGAATATGGGGTAGGGAGACAGCCAATTGAGGGATAAAACAGGAGACCGGGAATGCGGTCTTTAGCGAAAGCGGAATTAGCAGCAAGGCTATGTACCGCTAGGGAAAGAATAGCAGAGTATCTCAACAAACGCCACGTGTCAAGGGGCGTTCTGCACATGATTGACAAAATTTTGCGAGTTTGCATTAAATATTACTTAACTCTACCCAACATTGTTTCCTCTTTATTGTCAAAATCTTCTCTACTTTTAAAATGTTTAGCATAGTCTTCAAATGTGATAGAATGCTGCAATCTCCTCATTTATGCCTTCGGAAAGAATACACCTGCTTGTGAAACCTAAATGCAGTTTTTGTGAAATGGGAGGTTTGGCTAGATTCACCTAAGACAAATTCGCTTAACCAATCAGTCAGAGAAGCAAAAAAAGAAAAACTCACCAAAGAGTAGAAAAGTGTAACTTTGACTCATTCTTAAACAGGGACTGGAGAGCAAGAGCTGTCGATCCGGTATCTCTTCCTGTGGGGGACAAGTATTAGTAAAAGAGCAAACAAATGGTTGAACATTACTAGACTCCAAGGTTAAATTCACTAATTAGTTTTTAATTCGAAGCGTCGAGTTCACCGCAATAAATCATTGATGCTTGCGCCGAATATCTGCCTACCATAAAGCGAGGTGATTGCTGCAATGCTCCATTTGTTTGACTAGCTCTTCGCTTTGGTAAAGGGCCACTTTAAGGGTCATTCCATTGTACCTTTGCCAGGCGGCCAAACCATCAGTCTGCATTCCTTTTGCAAGCCAGCACTGCATACTTTAGCCCGACTACTATGCCTTCTTTCTCCTTTAGGAAAGTGTCAGCGTCTTGACGTTACATTATCTGAATTCTTTTTTCCTTACCAGTATGGCGCCCCAAGTCCCTCCTGACAACGTGCTTTTATAGAAGAAGACTTATTATGGAAATTCAAAAGAGAGGGTGGAATATTAACCTTAATAGAATGAATAATGAGGACTAACAAGTAGAATAAGTATCGTTCTGCTGCTCCGCAATGGCAAGCGGCGTTTATTTTGCTGCTCACTGATCAATTCTTTTGTTGATGACTAATCGGCTAATCAGCACTCTTCGCTTCTAACTCTGCCAGTCCTGGTTCCGACAAATCGGTTTGCCTCAAGCTCGAAGAGAAATCGACACTAAAAATGGCTGGGAAGCATACAACGACTATAAAGAAGTGAAGCACACCTTGATCGCCCCCAACAACAATAGAATGCGCTCCCATGCGTTGAGGGATATGGTGTTGGCGTAGGTGTCAACCGTCCTTTTAACAACCCATCCCTGGTACAGCTTTTAGAACAATGCAAAATCCAATGAACAGCTAAAATTTACTAATACACTCTAACTTAAGACAAATAAACTGGCAAAAAGACTTTGATATCTCTATGCTGATAGACAGTTTAGAGGATGACTACAAATAAGTTTAAGGGAAGAATCACTTTTTGAGTGGTTTGCGTTCCCCAGAGCTGTCCTTTTTTTCACAGCAGCATGTAAAATAGCCGCAACAGTTTTTGCCACAGTCTGCCAGATATGAACAGCAGGGACAGCAGTAGCATGCACAGCAGAAGATCACAATCGCCGCGACAATCAGACAGATGGTTGTGATCAGTGGCCACCACCTATGAACATGAAAGATTTGTGCAGATGAATTTAAGAATTCGCTGTTTAGCTTGAAGAAGAAAACAAAATTGCTTTTCTGATCTTAGTAGCCTCGGGACACATGTTTTTGTACTACACGCGAGTTGGAAGTGACGACGTTGCACGTTGAACATTCATTCCATTTGCAAAGAACCTCCACATCTGGACATACTTAACCATATATAAATGATTGTCTTGAGATTGGCAAATCATTATGTTGTAGTACAAAGCAGAACTTTCTTTTTTACGCATTGTTGCATTTGATGGGAATTGAAATCCTTTGTGACACCTGAAAGCATCGGATTTTATGAATAGCCACGAGGTCATATGGGTTAAAACTGCCCCAAAAAGGTCACCCTTTGTGCTCTGGATGGAAACTCTTGAGTAGTACTCCACTGCTTATTCGTAAAACAGTAAAATCTAACCAACGAAACTGAGGATGCGTCTCTCTCATGTTGATGTCAGCAAGAAATCAAGGTTACGGTTTCTACTAGAGCCGCAACAGCCAGGCAGATGGCTGTGATCAGTGGCCACCACCTAGGAACATGATTGATCCGCATAGTAGACTTTAAACTGTTTACGAATCTGCTACTTGGCTTAAAGAGGAAACTTCATAAATCAAATCACCGTCCCAACATACCTTCTGGTGTAACAACAGGTAGACGGTTCACAGCAGTCGACACTCCAGAAGAATCCACTTTTATCTTCGCATTGTGTGGATCCTGGAATGCAGAAGACCTCCTAGAATAACTCGTTTGAAAAAGCATATAATGTACTGCATCCTGCATTTATCCTTGTTTATCGCTCATCAGACAGAGTGATATTTTATTCCACTTTGGGTGGTTCTTTAACCTCCCTAGTTACATGTAGAACCACAAAGCAATAAATCTATGACGTGCCTCCTGCACGGTGTGATGTGGATTACTGCGACCTTAAAAGAAGGGCTCGAAGAGAGTGCAACAAAGTTGTCAAAAAGTATTTAAGTCGGTTCATCCAAGTGTTGCACGTGAGAGGTCCATCCAGTTGTCTTGTAAACAACCTAACCATTCAAAAGTGGTAGAAGTTGCTAGTTCGTAAATGCCAGGCATACCGAACGATTAGCATACACTAACAACCATTAAAATGTTTGATTTATTGACCAAAGAGTAGCCAAATGTAAACTCCTGCTTATCAGCATCCTATGGGGAGGTGATTAATGCGTAAACCAGTCATTAAAAGTAAATTGCTGTCTTGATTACTATTGTGTACAATTTTATGAGCTCATAAAATAGATGAGTGATTTAAACTTTAAAAAATTGCAAAATTTTAAACATCTTAACAGAATCTTTGACTCATACAGCCTAATTTTTTTAGAAACATAAGGCAAAGTGAAAAGTGATTAATGGGAAAATTTGTTGGGAAAAACAGGACTGAGTTTTAAAATCATAGCAAATCACCAAGCGACTAGCATAAGTTTACTTCAAAATTTGACAGCTTCGCAAGCACAAGGTCAAATCAATGACTTTTTGTGAGGTGGCCCAAATAATAAATCGCCCACATACCGCACGTTTTGGCCTGTGCACCACAGAGGAGAGCAGCTAGAGCCAGGAGACCTATCCAACACACCCGACACTCCATGCCTTTTGAGAAGTTGTCGTAAATCTGATCCCCAGTAAACAGCGAGCCATAGTCACAAGTGTGCTTGGATTCGCATTCAACCACCTCATTGGCTTCTTCTCCTTCTTCTTCTTCACGGTGCAACCTATCGCCTTCGGGTGACCTCTCTTATCAATCTGCGCTTCTTCCGTAGACGCATGAGAGTGTGCTTGTGGGTGAGTGGGTGGGTGTGCGCAACTATGCCTCGCAGCGCCAAGGCAGCAGAACTCACTGCCTTGTTCTGCGCTGGGTGCTTGATAATAAGAAGTGATGAAAATGTTTAATCTCACGTATAATTGTTCCTTGAAGGTAGTTGGGCTTCAAGGCAGACATGCAGAGGGAGAAGTGAGCATTCGCCATGCTCAAGCGTTTGGTCAATTCAGGTGTCGGAGAGAAGGGAGATTTGGGGAGATCGTGCGTAAGATAAAGTGATCCTTTTCTTCACATTAGGGTCAAGCAAGAAAAATTAGGAGTGAAGTAGCTTTAATGGCACTTTTGCTCTGAAATAGCTTTTCTGCTGCGTCAACGGGTAGAAAAGAAACTAAAGGAGGGACCAAAAGTATACAAACAGTTTTTTCCGATTCGCACAAATCAGTTTATTTTTGTGTCACGGATCTTTAATCAGTTCCATAGATTACAAAGTGCTTAACGATTCGTGCTTTGTCACCTAGCTGAGTAGGAGAAGGTGCTGTCATAAAATTTACAGATGCAAAGTTAAAGACGCACAGAGCTGACAAAGTAGATGCGAAAATTCTTAAAGCGACTTTTAAATTGTCTTGCAAAATCTATTCCCCGTAGGAATATTTAAAATCTGGCTCAGACCCAAAGCCACAGCCGTGGTTGTCACTGATAGACACAGCATTATTGGTGTCTGGCCTCCGCCCTCATAAATGGTGGAAAGTTCCCTGCAAGACGCTCAGGTAGCATGATGAATTCATTAGTGTAGGGGCAGAGTTGTGGCAGGAGAGGTCATTTGCTGGCAAGAGAAAGCTATTATTCTCAAAAAGGAGTCAGCAACTTCAAAGGGCTCTACCGATATCAGGGGTGCGGAAATCAAGGAAGTCGTTTTGCTCGAACCACGGCGTTGCACGTTAAACATTCATCCCATTTGTCTTAAGATTGGCAAATCATTCTATTGTAGCATAAAGCATAACTTTCTTTTTAGCATTGTTACATTTGATGGAAAATGTAATCCTTTGTGACACCTGAAAGCATCGGATTTTATGAATAGCCACGAAGTCATGTGGGTTAAAACTGCCCCAAAAAGGTCACCCTTTGTGCTCTGGATGGAAACTCTTGAGTGATGCTCCACTGCTTATTCGTAAAACAATAAAATCTAACCAACGAAACTGGCGATACGTCCCTCTCTTGTTGATGTCAGAAGGTGCCAACAAGAAATCGAGGTTACGGTTCACATGGAGTCGCACAATTTGGTTGGATGATGCATTTCTAAGCTCGCTTTCGCAACCTAACAGGAGCATTCAAAATTCATGCCCTCACAGTTCTAAAATAAAATGTTTGAAATCAAAATTGCATCCTTCTCATTAATCGCAGTTGCTGTGCCTCATCCTTCTAGACCGCATCTTCTATTCACGCAATCGCCTTCAGTTATTCCCCTACCTCGAGCAAATCACTAAATGTCACCCCCTTAACTATTACATGAGAATTAATCCTTTTATTTGCCTTTATTCCTCTTTTAGTCCAAATCAGCTTCTCTGACATGGAAATATCACCCATCAACTCCCAATCCATGGGCTCCGCATCTCCTTCACCAATTTTTCCTGCCGCTTTCTCATAAAGTTAGCTTCTCAACTTAGTCTCACTTCTCAGTTTTTGTCTATTCAATGTGGTTTTGCAATTTTTGGTTGTAAGGCTGAGAACTCGCTGTGTGGAAGCAAATCGCTGTGCAAAAATGCTGCATCAACTCCGCCAAATGGGGTGCATGACTAACCGACGACGCTCACCAGCGAACGGTTGAATGTGTATGCGGTGGCGTCGTCATTAAAACAGAAGAAGCTCGTCAACCCACACCAATTGCTTGTTTACACGTTTGTGCTGGTAAAACACCACTGAGTTCTCACTCCCACTTCTTGCTTCTGATGTGCTAACTGAAACGTCACGAGTTAACAGCTTGGACTCAAATCGTCACGATTTTCCGTCCAAAAAAACTCCAAGAAACTTTAAGAACACGCCTCGGGAAGTGTGCCTTGATAACTCAGCAGACTTCCATCCAAAATTGCTTCCCCAAGCATAAATTCCCAAGGAAACTTATCCACCGAATACTACTGATGTACTTAGTAGACTATACCCCCTCAATTTCAGAGCCTAAGGGCTAAACCAGTTTGGCCCTCATTTCATCTAAACTTGTCATTTCCCGCCGATACAAGGTAGCAACAGAAAACGGTAGATGTTGAGGAGTGGTTAGATTCATTACATATGTACTGTGTTCATTATGCAAAGGCAACCATCGACGAACAGGGAAACAAATCCTCCAATGGCAATACAGTGTATAAAATACTCCTCAATACTCCTCCTCCTCCTCGCCTTCACATTCCACACTGTCTTGTCCGACCTCCTCGTAGTCTTTTTCCAAAGCTGCCAAGTCTTCACGAGCTTCAGAAAATTCGCCCTCCTCCATGCCTTCGCCGACATACCAGTGGACAAAGCAGCGTTTGGCGTACATCAGATCAAATTTATGATCCAAACGAGCCCAAGCCTCCGAGATTGCTGTGGTATTAGAGATCATTGCAAGAGCTCGTTGAACTTTCGCCAAATCGCCACCTGGAACCACAGTAGGCGGTTGGTAGTTGATGCCAACCTTAAAACCAGTGGGACACCAGTCGACAAACTGGATGGTTCTCTTGGTCTTGATGGACGAAATCGATGCATTGACTTCCTTCGGGCCAACATCGCCACGGAAGAGAAGGCAGCAGGACATGTACTTTCCATGACGCGGATCGCACTTCACCATCTGGTTGGCAGGTTCAAAGCAGGCGTTAGTGATTTCAGCAACACTGAGCTGTTCATGGTAGGCCTTTTCAGCCGATATGGTGGGCGCATACGTGACCAGAGGGAAGTGAATTCTCGGATAGGGTACTAGATTTGTCTGGAATTCAGCCAAATCCACATTGAGCGCTCCATCAAATCGTAGGGACGCCGTCATTGAGCTCACGATCTGGCCCACAAGTCTGTTCAAGTTGGTATAGGTCGGACGTTCAATGTCTAGATTGCGTCTAAAATGAAAAAAAAAATGCATCAAGTTAGTAACTGGTTACGTATCAAAGGTAAAATTGTTGTGGATGTAAGATGCCATACCGGCAGACATCATATATGGCCTCGTTGTCGAACATTGCTGCACAATCGGAGTGCTCAATTGTGGTATGGGTGCACAGAATCGCATTGTATGGTTCAACTACAGTTGAAGAAACTTGTGGAGCTGGGTAAATGGCGAACTCAAGCTTCGATTTCTTGCCGTAGTCAACACTAAGACGTTCCATTAAAAGTGATGTGAATCCAGAGCCGGTTCCACCACCAAATGAATGAAAGACGAAAAATCCCTGAAGACCAGTGCATTGGTCGGCCAATTTTCGAGTACGATCCAGCACTAAGTCGACAATCTCCTTGCCAATGGTATAGTGACCACGGGCATAGTTATTGGCAGCATCTTCCTTTCCAGTAATGAGTTCATCGGGATGAAAGAGTTGACGGTACGTTCCTGTACGAATTTCATCCACAACAGTGGGTTCCAAGTCGACAAATATGGCTCGAGGTACGTGTTTCCCCGCCCCAGTCTCGCTAAAGAACGTTTCATAGGAGTCATCACCACCTCCAATGGTCTTGTCGCATGGCATCTGACCATCGGGTTGGATTCCGTGCTCCAGACAGTAGAGCTCCCAGCAGGCGTTTCCAATCTGACAACCGCCTTGACCAATATGTACACTGATACATTCACGCATTGTGTTGAGGTGTTTGTGCAAAAGGCGTCCCAAACGCTGACGGAGCAGGAATGCCTAGAGGTACAAAGGCGAACCGCTCGAGGGGTTGCCCTTTTATACCCTATCGGTGGCCTTGAATTTGTCCCTTTTAGACCAACCGGATGATGCGGGTTGTTATGGTGAGACATGGGCTCCCATGGATCCAGCCAATCCCCTTTGAAGACTTATTGATTGGCTTGGAAACCTCAGCTGTTAAAAAGGGGAAAACGCGCAAATCACGTGATTGGTTACTTGAGATAGCAAAACTCCCCTAAACCCCAGAGCCCCCGGAGAATGTATTGACTGCAAATCTAGTGAAAAATTAATAGTATCGTATGTGCAGGGGGTTCCGATTCGATAATAAGGTCTATGCTAAAGATGTTGCATCAAGAACAACATTTCGATGGCACTTAACACCGAGAAATCCCGTTAAAGCGTGGTTAATTAGCGGTTTAAAGGTACCATCCTTTTATTGCAAACCGAGTTGACGAAAATTAAGTCCGCCTCTTTTTGTAATGGCAAAAAAACCCGTTTTAACTGTAATTTTAACTGTCAAGCGGTTTATAAACACATGGGCAGGTGGGGAAATGGATCCAAATGGTTTTATGCTTCATAGATCGGCGGAAGAAACGAGCTCTTAGGTTAAACAGTAGTTGAAAACGACTCCAGGAAGAACAAAGCAAAGCTCTTTTATAATAGCTGTGAGAAAAAGCCTCGATTACAGGTGAAAAACTCTTTTCTTTCCACAATTACTGTTTTATTTGTGAATCATCTTATTTTCGATTGCCTAGCCATCTATGAGCCATAAACTCAGTTTGTTTTGGAGAGAGGAGGAAGGAGGTGGGATGGCAGTTCTTAAGTTTGTTCCAGCACCTGTTCCCTTCTAAGGTTTATGTTGGGCAACTGATGGATGGGCTGTCAGAGCCGATGTCACGCGCTTCGTGCCCTCCACCTCTACCATCACATTGATTTTAGCTGGGTGTCACACGATTTTTTGACATTCACGTGACACGTGGTGTTAATGTTCAATGGTTTCGCCTATCCGAAGAGTCCGAAACGCCCAAATAGACAACAGATGCTAACCACAATAGCTTTCTTTCCTCGTTTTTTTTGTTACTCTGATAGGTTTGTTACCATGATGCGTATTATGACTTGAGTCGGCAGATTTTTGCCAAGATGAACTTTTTAATCAACGGCGTCTTCGAGGCGTTTTCGGAAGAAAAAAGGCGCGTTCCTGCTTATTTTATCCATCCATCCATACCCATGTTCTGGACCCGTCTATCAAAACACTCGTCCGTGATTTTCTTCCATGCCTCTCCGTCCACTTTCCGTATCAGCCATGCGTTCAGATTGTGGAGGGTCGTTTCATAGTACTTTCACAGTTCTGCGCTTTAAATCCGTCGAGATTGTTGGTTTGAAGCAATTATGTACCGTTATAGTGCAGGATTTTTGAAGTGACCAAAGATTGATAGGGGAATTGAAGTATGTCCCTCCTTTGGAGTCAGTGACGCCTTCCTTAGTCAAGAAGTTGGTCCACAGTATTATACGAGTGCTAGTTGTATCTCGTTCCCCTTTATCATCGCCTTACGGCCTTAACAGTCTTTGAGCGAACAAATGAATTAGTCTATGGTAATGAGCACAAGTTTAGAGGAGTCTGGATAATAAACCCTTCTTTGCCTTAGGGAAGGCACCGTCACAATGTTTGAGTTGGTTGGCTCGCCTCTCCCTTCAGGATGCACTTAACCAACGCAAATTATCAAACTACTTTTCGCCAATCATATTTATCACTTTGTAACCATGCTAATGATGTAAAAGGTGTGTCAAGTACATCCGAAACCGCTCCATAATATGCTAGTTGTTCGTTCAGCTCGTTGTATTTGTAAAGGAGTCGCCCGGGTGCTCCACGGTTGTGCTTCCAAGCCAGTAGCCCAAAGCCCTACTGCGTGTCAAATATGCATGTTCTGCTCGAGTATTGTGTCCTCCTTCAGTAAAATACTAATACTTAGTGAATACATGGATGAACACTGGTGTATTGTGGAAACATTTGAGATGGATATTGCAACACTTATGTTCCTTAAATGTGCTGTGTAGGCCAGAGGCAGGAGGCCAATTATTATCTAACCGTGGACCAACGCGGTCGCTCTCCGGAGCCTGAGGCGTCCTCGTCTTAGATACTTCGACCCATTTGCCCCATATCCTCATTCTGCTTGTAATAAAGATGTCTAGAAGCAGCCAACCTTCTCACAGTAAGGGTGAAAGAAGGGGACAGGAGAAAAGGGAAGAGCCGTCTACAAATACCTTCAAAACAATTACTTCCGGTACCTTATGGGTAATTTCCGCTCAGCGAAATAGCCCTCAGACCATGTCAGCAGCCTTCCAGCACTCCTAAACGTCAGTAAAATACTCTTTGTCATGCTACTGTGACTTCTTGCAAGTCCAGGGAAGACCGGGGGCTCTGCATACTTTGGCGAAAAGATCATTCGTACGTGCCATATAACAATGGAAGTGCAAAGTACGCACAGCAATATTGTGAATCCTATAACATCAAAACGTGAAATCCTCAATCAGTCAGTTTGAGGAAGCGTTATTTTGCAAATAATTTGTAATTCGACAAACCTTTCTCTAGTAATTTGTTTGCTTGAACTACTGGTTTCGGTCAGGGTCACAGAGGTAGCCGTATTGCCCTGGCTGCGTAGGCCGGCATCGGGACATGCCAGCGGCTTATTTCCCCCTGTCCGTTGAATATAGATATTCTACTCTAGCATTCCGCCTTCTTTTGCCATCGAGGGAGCCTTGGAACGCTCCACTTTCCATTGCTAACTTTTATTGTAATGTGAGATTAATTTGGGTATAAAGGCAAATACGCGGGTCAGTTAGTCCCCACGGCTTGTACTTTTTTGGCGGAAGGTCCACGGCCTTTAAGCCTGTCCCATAAACCATCAGCTACCTTAATTACATTAGCTAGTTGTCAAACCATATCGTCAGAGAGAGAAGAAAATCTACCACAGACGGATAAAACCCGCAGAGGCTCACTTTAGCGAACGTCCCAATTTTCGTGATCGTGGTGAACTGATTGTTCAATGGGGGACGCATTTTAGGAGTTTAAATTTGGAGTGCTTCAATAAAAATGTGCGAATCCCCTACATCCTTAGTAAATGAGCAGGGTTGAAAGGTTAATAAATAGGAAAGAAAGTATGATCCTAGACTCTAAGCTTTCGGAGCAACTCCAAATAATTTCGTTACAGAATAGCTATGCTTTTATACTAATACTCCCCAGGGGCATTAAGTAGCATGTACACTGCCCCATTATAAAAAAAGTTCAGCTTTGATCTGTGTAATAACAGTCAGCCCTTATAATACAGCAGAAGAGAATTGCGAAGCTAAAGATCTATCGGATATGACAGCTTACTTGGATACAAAAGTCCTTTTCCTGTGTTGTAAATTTTTTTTTGGCTGTTTATCCAGCAACGCAAAAAAACACAGTGTAGTACTTTGTTTGTACTACCGATATTTGGTCACGATCACAGGGGTGGCCATCTTGCCCTAGCTGCGTAGGCTGGCCGCTGGGCCAGGCCAGCGGCTTATTTCCCTCTGCCCGTTGAATAGATATATTCCGCCCTGGTTGTAGCGTCCCGAGGCTCCCTCGAAGGCAAAAGAAGGCAGAATGCTAGGGTAGAATATATATATATATATGTTCAACGGACAGAGGTAAATAGGCTGCTGGCATGGCCCGGAGGCCAGCCCACGCATCTAGGGCAATACGGCCACCCCTGCGACCTTGACCGAAACCGGTAGTTCCAACAAACAAAGTACTACACTAGTATTGTCTTCTTTTGCCTCCGGGGGAGCCTCGGGACGCTACACTCAGCCTTCCCTTTTTAGCAACATGATCGTAAACCAGTTTGAAATAAAGTTGCGAAGCTATTACAATGGTTCCAACTAGTAGTAACTCCAGAGAACACTCGAAGTTTTACGCCGTAAACGACGTAAACCAACTCCAAATGCAGATCCCAATAATAATAATAGACGCAAATTTAAAATTTATAATTTGTTTCTTAATGGCGGGCTTTACATCTAATAGACGTAGATAATTTATGCAAACAAAAATTAATAATTTAGGCACGGCCTGGTAGCTGCCTTTAAATTACTGCACGTAAAATGGTCAAGCGTTGTTCATCAAAGAACTTATAATAAGTGTCTAAATTAATAAAGTCTAGGATTAAAATACAAATTCTAGTTCATCATGGATTTAATGTCTAGAGGGATCAATTTGTTTGGTTGTTCTAATTCATACCAATCAGCTGATTAGCTTATTTCGCCCGACTCGCGTTGTTTTTATTTTCTTAAGCACAGTTGGCCTCTGAGGAGACGTAATAAGTATGTAACCTCGTGATCAAATGTTAAATATCGATCGAATTGTAGCACTCCCGCTTGATTCGCTCCAATAATGTCCTGTAAACATGTAGAAAATTTTCTCTCTGTACGGACGAATTTCGTTGCAGTGGACGCGGTCTTACGTTTCGTTGTGTTCCCTATATCTGAAAAAGCGATAAAATATAAAGTATGTATGCTGTGTTGCTTATATACCTACTTGCTCCCTAAAACATCTGTTGGTGTAATGCATGGAAACCAAGGTTTGGGTTCCTATCTACCTTTGTGTTTATTTTATATAAACGAGGGTGATTAAAGACAAACTTGTGCATAAATTTCAAAATTCACTTTTTACTTCTTACAGTCTTCTCTGTCATGCTCCTATTGCCATGACTTTCCGGTCAAATCTCAGAGAAATAGGCCGATTTCGTTATTAGCGTGCGCCCATTGTATTCATTTTTCCTGTTTTACAAATCAACACATTGAAGACCATGTAAAATCCAACCCCGATCATAATATTTGTGAGTTTGGTTTGTGCAGCTATACTTTATTTATTGCTACTGCAACAATTAACAACCATGCTCTCACAAAACTTCAGCCATTTGTCTCGATCAAGGTGAGCTTTACTGCTCCATTTGCCACGATTTCGTTTACTGCGAGCGCATTGAGGCAGCTTACAGAAATGCTCTGTCAATGTATGCGAATAAGTTCGGTGAGTTCACAGCTCAGCATCGCTTCATCCTTTCGAAACATGGTAAAATATTTTTTTGCTTACGTTTCTACCTTTAGGTCGATCAGAACGTCCCTGGCGGCCGTCGTATAAGGAGCTAGAGTACGTTCCTTATTTAAAGTCCGTTTGCCTGCCGGTATCAGCTTCACACTCACGGCGTGAGTCTTGTGGCATTTCAGCTTTCGAATCCCGTCGTTTTTTGAATCACTTTCCTTGATGCGTGTCTTTTAGAAACGCGGGGTCTCGTTAATATGGGCAACACCTGTTTCCTAAACGTTGTTGTGCAAGCTCTTACGCACACCCCAGTTTTGCGTGATTTTTTGCTCTCAGACCTTCATCGATGTGATAATCCTACCCGGTCTCGTAACTGTTTAGCCTGTGAAATGATAAGAATCACCCAGGAAGTGCGTTGCTTCTAGTATCAAATTCATTTCTATCAGAAAACTTGGGACTTATGAAGTGGCCCTGCGTTTTAGATTTACCGACCCGTTCTAAGTCCCTATGTACCAAGCAATCTCCTACACTCAATCTGGTTGCATGCACGACATCTCGCAGGCTACGAACAACGCGATGCTCATGAGTTTCTCATTACCCTCCTCACTCTCATCCATTCACATTTGGTTGGTGAACAGGCACCAAGAGAGGGTTTGTTCCCTGTTTCGGCATCCCAGTGCTTTCTTTGGCTACCACGTTATATCTACTCGGTTTTCTTAAGTACAGATGTCTTTTAACAGATGATACGGATGAAACTCTGCAACATCACGATGGAAGTTCAACGACCTCCTCGACTAAACGTCGTTGGCATGATAGTGAAAAACTTCTGATGGTAGGCAACGGGGGGAGTAGGGGTGCCTCCCCCGAGTGTCTCTCCAATTCCTCTCAACACGAGAAAAAGTTCAAGTCTTCTCCTTCCTCGGTCACATCAAGCACGACAGGCGAAATGGATGAGCGAAGCGCTCCAACTTCACCAGTTTCAACGTTGTCGGATCGCACGGAGCTTGTCACCAATGATGGCAATAATAGCAATGGTCGTGGGGCAAATCACACTGCCACTGATACAAACTGTGACTGCATTGTTCACCAGGTTTTCTTTGGCGACCTTGAATCGGTCATCTCATACCGAGGCTGTGATCATCGATCCTCCACAGTGGATCCCTTTTTGGATCTCTCCCTGGACGTCGCTCAGCGAGGCTCCACCTCTCTAGCCGCTTGTCTCTCCTCTTACTTCCGTCCAGAAGCCATAGACGGTCTTCTTTTGTGTTCTCAGTGTAACATTAATCGGCCCGCTGTCAAACAATTTTCTCTCCTTCATCTTCCCACTGTGGTTTGCTTTTATTTAAAGGTTTGTTACTGTGCCTTAAATCCGTAGCCTATGTATAACTTTGAAACCGTTGTTTTTTTCTCATAGCGATGCCATCATGACACGAAAATCAACACATCCATAAGCTTTCCAGTGGAACTAGATCTGACACCATTTGTGGCACAACTTGCTGATCGCCAATCCGCCTGGTATGACAGGTAAGCTGGAGAAGGAAAAGCCTATGTAGGTTATTTATGTGACCTTTCCATGACGATGGTCTTGCTGCTTGCAGGTACTCTTTGTACGCGGTTCTGAATCACAGTGGACAAACAAATTCTGGTCACTATACGGCTTTCATTCGTTCGGGCCCTGGGTGCTGGTGTCTCTGTGACGATCAAAAGATTGTTCCTGTGACACTGGAGCGTGTTTTGACCACGGATGCCTACGTCCTTCTCTACCACAAAAACTTCCTTGCATCCAATTCCCCTTCGCCAACACCCTCCGCCAGCAGTGCCGTCGCTCCTTCTGCCTCCTGAGCTGCAAAGTAAACCATCTTCCGTCCGTGCAATACACTATATTCCCTCCTCTCCCTCCCCTTGTTTCCAATTCTGATGTGTGTACAAAGTGACAGACCTTGTGCATTTAACCCTGGTAACTGCTCGATCAACTACCAACTAACCACGATTGCCTGCAATTGTCGATAATTTGGTGTCTTCTCATCCTCTCCTTCCCTGTAGGTTGTTTCGTTTCCCTCGCCTCTCTACTTTGTGGCTTTGTCCGCAAATCTCATTCCCCTTTTCAACCGTGCCCGGTTATACGTCTGATTTTTTTCTCTGTGTTTCTTTCCTGTCTCATTAGTGCTCAATCACGTCTGCAAATGAAATGCCTTTCCGACCAAATTCTTGGGCACTTTTCTGCTTTGAAGGCGTGGCATGGCTGGATTGATACTTTTTTGAGGTGTTTTATGCGCGTATACGGTTAATTGGGTCATCATCTAGTGCCTTGAACCATCCTCCCGCATGTGATATGGCATGCTGAATCGCCTGTGCTGTTCAAACACCGTCCTGTCATGCGATCTCTCTCCTACTCAAGTCTCGTCCTCGATGCGCCTTGTCGGTGATTTTAAGCCGCCAACGAGCTAGTAACGGATATAAGCCTATGTCCTGAGCCCAGAAGGCAATCGAGATACCAATGTTTGTGATGCATCTCATCCATCCAACGATTTATTCCACGGCAATGGCACGGGGTACTACCGCGGAGGCGATGTACACAACAGGGTAAGTTGTCAATGTGCCCTATTACTAGGGGATAGTGGTAGGCATATCTGCGTGATGACGACAGACACCAAGCACAAGCCTGTACCACACCAACGGCGTGCTCAAACATTCGTCAGTAAGGCGTCTCATCTGAGTGGTGCCAACACCTCAATGATGTTCCCGCCAGTAAATCAGTGACCGTAGTGCTTGCAATCTAACCCAATCAACAACTTTGTCAGTCGTCCCTATGGGTAAACGCCTGATCTCGGCTGTCTGGTCGATGCATAGCCACCTGTTGGGTAGCGAAATTGTGCAGAACAGTATGTCTGTGTCAATGGCTAAAATAATGCAATTTTTCCATGGAAAGATAAACTTAGAAAAATCGGCTGACTCAAAATTTGCACTAATTTGAGGGAGTGGTTTAGCAAGGTGTGCCAGGATTGCATCATTACTCATGAAGCAGTCAGAATACACGAATTCATTGTTGAATCAAAAGACTCATCCAAACAGTAAAATTCGCTACCAGCATTAGTGACGAAGTGACGTTGGATGTTTTTCCTGGAAAATGCCAAAACTGTCGTGCAGGTGATGCAGTGCGAGCTAATGTGAGGAGGGGAACTGTATTTTTCACTCTGAAAGGCCTATTTTCTCTCTTTATAAGCTTCAAAAGTTCGATTTTAGAGGAGTAAGACTGAATAGCGTACATCTGATTGCATTCATTGTCATTACAGAGGTCTGGAAGTCCCATGGTTGTTGTTGTTGTTGTTGAATGAAGAACGCCACCTTTTTAGATTTCATAATAAAGCCCTCTGGAGTGGCCTACGCGTTCTTACAACTCACAATGCTCTTTTCGTAGGTCAAGTTGATGCTCATTTGATGAGTAGACTTGTCTTTTAGGTATTTTCTAAGTTAAATCTTCTCAGCATACTACTTACAACGTGACAATACAGGCATACCCTGTGAGTTGCCTTCAGCCATGACAAGTACTTGTCATCGATAGCAAAGAGGCTTGAAATACACGAAAGACAGTTCAAGGACATTTTTGATCACCGTAATTGCTTCATTTGATTTATTCTTCACTAACCACTTCTCGTCCGTTTAGATTATTGATTACATCAACTGATATCAACTTGCTTACCATTGGTTGATCGATAGGAGAAATTCAAAATACGGTTTGATTCCCTTACTGAACTTAGCCTAAACTTTCTGCATCATGGTAAGTAGTTGCCTGTCACATCACTAAATTTTATCTCATTTGCCGGAGGTTCGCCCCCTTTTTTTGCAGCGAGAAGTCATCAGTATCCACGTCGGTCAGGGCGGTGTGCAGATGGGCAATGCCTGTTGGGAGCTCTATTGTCTGGAGCACGGTATCCAGCCGGACGGTCTGATGCCCACTGACAAGGTTCTGGGTCACAGCGATGACTCATTCAGCACCTTTTTTAACGAAACCGGAGCTGGAAAACACGTCCCACGTGCTGTGATGGTCGATTTGGAACCAACTGTCGTTGGTGAGTGGAGGCTTAACTCTTTAAATAAGAAATATTTCCTTTTTTAATAAATTGAGTCAATTTTAGATGAAATCCGAACTGGAACATATCGCCAGTTGTTCCATCCAAGTGAATTGGTGACGGGGAAAGAGGATGCGGCTAATAATTATGCACGTGGACACTATACAGTGGGAAAGGAGATGGTTGACCTAATACTGGACAGAATACGGAAGTTGACGGACTGTTGTAGTGGTCTACAGGGATTCCTGATCTTCCACTCCTTCGGCGGTGGAACAGGCTCGGGTTTCACTTCACTCCTAATGGAACGCATCAGCGTTGACTACGGAAAGAAATCTAAGCTCGAGTTTTCAATCTATCCAGCTCCTCAAGTATCAACTGCAGTCGTTGAACCCTACAACTGCATTCTCTGTACCCATGCCACTTTGGAACATTCCGACTGCGCTTTCATGGTCGACAATGAGGCAATATATGATGTGTGCAGGTAGTGTTAACGTATTCTTTGCTTTATTAAAAAAAATATTCGTTTTTTCACGCAATTTTTCACAACAGACGAAATTTGGATATCGAACGACCCACCTACACAAATCTAAACCGATTAATAGCCCAAATGGTTAGCTCAATCACCGCGTCTTTGCGTTTCGATGGAGCACTGAATGTCGACCTAACCGAATTTCAAACCAACCTTGTTCCCTACCCTCGTATCCACTTTCCTCTAGCCTCCTATGCTCCTACTGTGTCTGCAGAAAAAGCCTACCATGAACAATTGACCGTGATTGAAATTACTAATGCCTGCTTCGAACCCGCCAATCAGATGGTGAAGTGCGACCCACGCCATGGAAAGTATATGGCCTGTTGCATGCTCTATCGAGGAGATGTCGTTCCCAAGGATGTAAACGCTGCAATCGCATCAATAAAATCCAAGAGAACTATCCAGTTCGTTGATTGGTGTCCAACTGGCTTCAAAGTTGGTATCAACTACCAACCTCCCACAGTGGTTCCCGGTGGTGACTTGGCAAAGGTTCAACGAGCCGTTTGCATGATGAGTAACACAACAGCAATTGCGGAACCATGGGCTCGCCTTGACCATAAATTCGACCTTATGTATGCAAAAAGAGCCTTCGTTCATTGGTATGTTGGTGAAGGTATGGAGGAGGGTGAATTTTCTGAATCCAGAGAGGACATGGCAGCTTTGGAGAAGGACTACGAAGAGGTTGGGACTGACACCTTGGAGGCTGAGGGCGATGACGAAGAGGAATACTAGACGGCGTCCCATGGCCACTTGTTTTTCCATTCTTTTTTTTACAAATGTTTTATATTCGTCTGTCATTTTAATAAACCTGTTTACTAGAACCTTTTGTTTTCGGAGCGACCCGATTCGTTTTAGCAAGAACGGGGGAGGACATCAGCAAAGCTTTTATTTACTACCAGCATATGCTGACGGTTCTGATTACCCACGCTTTTCGGAACGCCACTGCATGCTGTAACGTATAAGTCATGGATTATGCTGGACATGAACGTGATCTCGGAAAAAAATAAACAAAACATCGCAGTTTTTGGTATATTGTTATCTGAGAGATTTCACCCATAATCAGAGGTGACGGAGGGTACTGTAATTAGCTACACGTAATCGAATCCAGCTTAGTTTTATGGACATTACTCTATTCAATTTTAAATTCATGCATAATTTGTGCCTAATTTGATTGAGGTAAAAAGACAATACCTTGTAAAACCAGGTTCTACTCATCATTAATTGCTAATTTCTCGAACAATAATCGTAATTTTTGATATTGAATTGTAATACACCAAGCTTTCGAATATTTTTTTCCATTATTTAAGACCACGAAGTAACTCATCAGGAAAAATCAATAGCTTATTGTTTACAATTGCACTTCAAATTAAAAATCAATGTCCATCAAATTCGAGGTAATCGATTTTTCCCAATTGCCTTTATAAGCATCTGAATTGCGTTAATCGATACAGTCATACACTGAACATTTTGTTTATCGGATGGTGAGCATGTATTTAATTGGATTTTTTCTTCAGTCAACTGTTGGTCAATTGTTTTTTTCTATTCTATCCCTCTTTTCTCCTTCTCTAGCGTGAGATAATCAGCGTTCACATCGGTCAAGGTGGCGTGCAAATGGGCAATGCATGCTGGGAGCTCTATTGTCTAGAGCACGGTATTCAACCAGACGGTCAGATGCCGTGCGAAAAGACCATTGGTGGAGGTGATGACTCATTTCAGACTTTCTTTTGCGAAACTGGAGCTGGAAAACACGTACCCCGTGCAGTTATGGTTGATCTTGAACCTACAGTAGTTGGTAGGTTGATATAAGCGTCCGTCAAAAAAAGCAAATTTAGTTTAACACCTTTTCATTGTTGTTTTTAGATGAGGTAAGAACCGGAACATACCGCCAACTGTTTCATCCGGATCAACTAGTTACTGGGAAAGAGGATGCGGCAAATAATTATGCAAGAGGTCATTATACAGTGGGAAAGGAAATGGTTGATACCATTTTGGATCGAGTGAGGAAAATGGCCGATTGCTGTACTGGAATGCAGGGTTTCCTCGTTTTTCACTCTTTTGGTGGAGGTTCAGGATCTGGATTCACATCCCTCCTTATGGAACGACTCTCCGTTGACTATGGAAAGAAGTCCAAGCTCGAATTTGCCATCTATCCAGCGCCACAGATTGCTACAGCCGTTGTAGAGCCTTACAACGCTATTCTCTGCACACACACAACCCTCGAACATTCGGATTGTTGCTTTATGGTTGACAATGAAGCCATTTATGATATCTGCAGGCAAGATTTAATATCACATTTTGATCAGATTTCCTTCTGCATTAAGGCTAATTATAATTATGCTCAATTTAGACGCAATTTAGATATTGAACGACCAACCTATACCAATCTGAATCGTCTCATAGCCCAAATAGTCAGTTCTATAACAGCCTCCTTACGATTTGACGGAGCCTTGAATGTAGATCTGGCAGAATTCCAGACCAATCTAGTGCCCTACCCACGAATCCACTTCCCCTTGGCTACCTACGCCCCCACAGTCTCGGCTGAGAAGGCCTACCATGAACAGCTTAGCGTTCCAGAACTCACTAACGCGTGTTTCGAACCCGCAAACCAATTGGTGAAGTGTGACCCACGTCATGGTAAATACATGGCTTGTTGCATGCTCTATCGTGGAGACGTGATTCCCAAAGATGTGAACGCCTCGATAGCCTGCATCAAGACTAAAAGGACTATCCAGTTCGTCGACTGGTGCCCTACCGGTTTCAAGGTTGGTATTAATTACCAACCACCCACTGTCGTTCCAGGCGGCGATCTAGCAAAGGTTCAACGAGCCCTTTGCATGATCTCCAATACAACAGCAATTGCAGAGGCCTGGGCTCGTCTGGACCACAAATTTGACCTAATGTATGCGAAGAGGGCCTTCATTCACTGGTACGTCGGTGAAGGCATGGAGGAGGGTGAATTTTGCGAGGCTAGAGAAGACACAGCCGCCCTTGAGAAGGACTACGATGAAGTGGGACAGGAAACGATGGAGGGTGAGGGTGAGGGTGAGGAGGATGAGTATTGAGATAAAGGAACAGGAAAAGGATGAGAAGCCGAGAATGGAACGTTGGAAATGTACAAAAGCTAAACCATACCGATTCAATCCTGTAAAGATACCGTGCAATTCGCGGTCAGTCTTCGCTGAATGTGATTCCTGTGAACGAGGATAATTTGCACAGCATTTATACTCTACTCCATTTTCACACTAATACAGTAATATTAGCTAAACTTTTTGCCTTTTCATTTCTTCGCATTACAAATTTTTGCTGATAACGTAATGATAGCCGTAATAGAAGTATCATACTTGCGTATTCATTAGCGCAACTATCTTATTTTTACTCACTAATGCGTAGATTGTAGGTAGTCGCTGCAATCATTTATGCTGGAGCCAAAATGTGCATTAAAGTTGCCTAGATAATTTATCATAATACGAATTTCAAACGCCTAACTCATTCAATGAGTGAGTTGGTAAACCAATCACGCATGAAGGCTCTTGATTCGCTTCCAAGACTCGGGCATTATTTTCCTTTCTTTGGTGTCAAGTCAGTCTTTTATTTAGCTTACTAAGTACTTTACTATATTGTCTCCCAGTGGTTACATTGAAATAAGTAATTAAGAAAATTCGGAACATTTTCTTAACCGAATTCATAATTTTACAATACAGAATTATTAGTTATGAAAATAAAGCACAAATAGAAATCACCGATTTGAGAGCAGGCACTTTTCAAATCAAAAAAGCTCCTCACTAATGCGATTCAGGCCTTAAAAGCAAGCATTTCATACATAAGATAATCTCTTGTCTTCTTCACAGTGAAAACACCTTGAATACCATTACGCCATGGCATCTTGGTACTCCATTTCCCTTGGTGCTACTCCACCTCTACTCCAACCCTTCTTTTATCCCGTCTTTAAAAGTGGACATAGAATGTGTCATAGACAAAGAGATCCAGTTTAGCAGTTCGGAGCATTTCCGACAAAGTTTATAGGATTGTGCGTTAAATTTTCACTTAACTCAACTCGAGTCAGAACTGTATTTATAACTGACTTGACAACAAACTCCCTATCCCGCCGATACTGTGCACAATTGTTAGCTGTCAGGGCGTTATATTAGCAGTGCGTAGGTGGCCAACGCACGCCGTGGACTTGCCTAGACACCGTCAAGCAGCACAGTAGTAGGCAGTCAGTTTGATTGACAGTGTGACTGCATGCAACTGTCAAGGACAAGTCGTGCACCACATCGACAGAATGCGCAGCCAGTGAGCGGTAAGACATTTCATTTAATCTCACCTCTGTACATCTTTACAATCTTGATCGTAGTGCCCGCAAGCTTTCCCATTCGAAAACCTTGTTAACCGTCCCCAAGATCAAGCATCCGATCCTGGCTGTCTGTGATAGGTAAATTATCCTAGGCGTACAAAGAATTCTCTTTTACGCCAAAATTTTCCTAGAAGGACTATTCTTCAAATGTAGGGGATGATAATGTCGTAAAATAGCGCAATATCTGCTGTGGAGTTTGTTTTTCTCCCTTGAGGATTCAGAATCCAAACTTGAAGTCTCTTCGTATTAACTTATGGATCCATCAGAATTGAATGTTACAAGTTGAACTCGGAGGGTTGAATAATTACATTGCATTGTATGAAGCTCGCAAAATCTGCATCCAAGGTGCGATAAGTCTGCAGAATGTCATGTCCGCGTGATGGAAGCATGACTTTCACATGGTAGGAGCGCACGAAAGGATCAATAGCATCTGCCGTACAGACGAGGTTCTCTAAGGTGGGTCTATCGAGGGATTGGGAACAAAAGTCCACGTAGAAGGGCGACCCTAAAGCCTTCTCACTCCGTCAGTACAAAGGGGGCTTCCTCCCACAACACAAAGCAATGCGTGAATGTATCAGCATTCACATTGGTCAGGGTGGTTGCCAAATTGGAAATGCGTGCTGGGAGCTCTACTGCCTAGAGCACGGAATTCAACCCGATGGTCACAAACCTAATGACACTACCATAGGAGATGGAGATAATTCATTTGAGACATTTTTTCTTGAAACTGGAGCAGGCAAACACGTTCCACGAGCGATTTTCATTGACCTTGAACCGACTGTGGTGGACGAAATTCGCACTGGAACGTATCGTCAACTATTTCATCCAGACGCGCTAATAACAGGAAAAGAGGACGCAGCTAATAACTACGCCCGTGGACACTACACAATAGGGAAGGAGGTGGTCGACTTGGTGTTGGACAGATCTCGAAAACTGGCTGATCAATGCACTGGTCTACAGGGATTTTTTGTGTTCCATGCCTTCGGTGGTGGTACAGGATCGGGATTCAGTGCCCTCATGATGGAACGGCTAAGTGTCGATTACGGGAAGAAGACAAAAGTTGAGTTTTCCATCTTCCCTGCTCCCCAGATTTCAACCGCCGTAGTGGAACCCTATAACGCCATCCTTTGCACGCATTCAACTTTGGAGCACTCTGACTGTTCCTTCACGTACGATAACGAGGCGATTTACGATATTTGTCGGTAAGATTTGGGCTTCACTTTTACAGCAATATGATTTTATGTAGATTGGGGGAGAATTGAGTGTGTTGCTTTTCAGGCGAAACCTCGACATCGAGAGGCCTACTTACACGAACCTGAATAGACTGTTGGCTCAAGTTGTCAGTTCAATCACAGCCTCCTTGCGTTTTGATGGAGCACTGAATGTGGACTTAACTGAATTCCAAACGAACCTGGTACCCTATCCACGAATTCACTTTCCTCTGGTCACGTATGCACCCACGGTGTCAGCTGAAAAGGCCTACCACGAAGAACTAACTGTGATGGAAATAACCTACGCTTCTTTTGATCCAGCTAACCAGATGGTTAAATGCGATCCGCGTCATGGAAAATACATGTCTTGTTGCATGCTTTACCGGGGAGATGTAGCCCCAAAAGATGTTAATAGTTCAATTGCCTCCATAAAGAATAAAAGGACCATCCAGTTCGTCGATTGGTGCCCTACCGGTTTCAAGGTTGGCATCAACTACCAACCTCCCACCGTGATTCCAGGGGGTGACCTAGCAAAGGTTCAACGCGCCTTGTGCTCCATTTGCAACACGACGGCTATCGCTGAGGCCTGGGCTCGTCTGGACCACAAATTTGATCTGATGTACGCCAAACGCTGTTTTGTTCATTGGTTTGTTGGTGAAGGCATGGAAGAAGGTGAGTTTTCCGAGGCTCGAGAGGATCTCTCGGCACTAGAAAAAGACTACGATGAAGTTGGAACAGACACGGTTACAGAAGGTGAAGACGAGGAGTTCTAAAGCCCGATGAGCTTTTTGCATGTTCAAATATGCGAATGTTCACGGCTTTAAAAAAATTCTCATCACCATTATCGTTGCCTGACTTGTCGTTTGGATACGAGTTTTGAGTTTCATCTTTTTGAAGTTTATTGGAGAATAAACCAGCTCCAATAATCTAGACAATGTGCATCACTACTGCCTAAAATAGCCCCATCTGCAATAACACCCAAAAAATTGATAAGAATCACGACAATAAAAATTATATTTTACGAAGAAGTTAGAGACACAAGCAATCGTCTCGAAATTTTATTGACACAAAACTTCGCACACCTACAAAAACGTCCCTTTTGTGTAGAGTATACCGTACTGATGCGATACCCATTTGAGTTCATTCCCTTTGGAACACTAGCGGCATTGTGCAGTAGTAAATGTTAAAGTCTGGATTAACATGGAGGAGGTACCGTATCAGACGTGGATGATGAAGCACCACGGCGATAAGTCATTGGCTGGAGGTATCCATTCATAAGGGCCGACTTCTCCCTCCCGCTGTGTTGTCGCGCCTGCTTTGAAAGGGTAATGCATTGGCTCACCTACCAAATGAAATTGGAGTGCTATGTAAGCATGACATAAGTAAGATCTAAGGTGCTAAAATCCGAAACTGAACACTTGCCACAACTTTTGGTGGCTCATCTTAAACATCTGCGACCTCCTCTGATCTACGCCAAGCTCTGGAACCTAACTCAACGAATGGCCTAGGCAATACTATGCTAAGTAGTTTCCCACCACATCCGTGTCAGACGCGAAATCACTTCAAGTCGCTAAACGTTAGTTGGCTTCTGGTGCACGCGGCACGGCTTGCTAGAGTTAACCTAGATTCTGGAAGATCCGATGATCCAGATGCTCGGTCGAGACTACGTCCCGCGCCTAATTCTTCAGATTGCAGGCGTTCGCTCAACAGCTTCTCCCAACAGACGTGAAGATAACCAGTGAAGTTATGGTTTCTGATTGACTAATAAAATGAACGTGTTTTAACCAATAGACAACCGCCTTCAACCAATAACCAATCAGAAAAGGCTGACGCTGAAAACGAAGCCACTTTTAACAGCTTAGCACTTTTACAGCGGACATGGCACGAATGATGAAGATCGTCGCCAAGACTTCTTTTTCTTGTGAAAAAAAATTGGCAGCGCGATTGCAGTGGTCAGATATGAATGAGTGTATGAAAACAGTAATGAGGAAAACACGTGGGATTTTTGGGCCCGCTCGCGATTGCACGCGCTCAACTATTCGATTTTGACGGTCGAGTAGATGGCCCGCACAAACCGATTTGCTGAGAGGTATCCGATGGCGCCTAGGCGGTAAGGGAACTCAAAGATAGGCGATCAAGAAAAACCACAGATGATGACCCAAAATTTGAATGATTAAACTCACCACACATGCAACCCAGGGCGAAACAAAAGAAGGCCATGTAGCTAAAGTAAAAGGCGGTCTGAAATAGCCCAAACATTCTGCAAAAAGGCAAAACAAGAGAGTCATTAGGTCGATGCAGGACTTATCCGGCATAAACTTATGCAAGATGTGTTACAACTCACTTTGTTTTGAAGAGGAAGTAGTAAATGGAATAGATATACACGTAGACAGCAGTGGAGGCGCCAGAGAAGAAACTTATCCATTGCCTGGAAGGAAAAACGCAGAACTAGGAATGAAATACGTTAATGCCGACTAGGCTGGCTTCATTGATGGGATTGAAGCTTTTCTGTCTTGGGAATTGAGCTTAATGCATATAGCGCTTCCAGAAGGCGCGGTATGCAATAGCAGAACTAGGCAGAAATGGTATTAAAAAACGTTCTGGTGAAGAAACGCTCTGGGGTAGAAGCGTCAATATTACGGAGATCCTCTGTCCTCAATAATGATGAAGAATTGAGAGTCGTTATTGGTCAAAGTCACGTCTACTGTGGGAGGTGGTATACTACGTTGACGCCCACATCAACTGAAAGCTGGACAAGTGGATCGCGTCTACACGCTTCACCAAATAGCTCCAAGCACTATTTGTTTTTATTCACTTCGTTCACCTGCATTCCAAAATTGAGCAAATGAACGTACCATTGTTGATTCCAGAACGATCAAATGAACACCCACCTCCAAAACATTTTCATGTTGAGAACTAGACTGTTCATTTGTCAGAAGCCCCAACAATTACGTTCAAGATTTAGCTGCTCGATACAACACAATACAACCTGAAAGTACTCCAGAAAAGCTTCCACTACAGAAACAGTTGCAGCTGGTCGATCATCCGGAGGAATGTCCTATTTTGATGTTTCAACGCAAGATCCTGCGCCTTATACCATCACAAAATTTAGTTGTGGAAAAATTTGTAACATAGGATAGAAAGCAGATGTGACCCCTTTCTCCTCTCAGCATTGACAATCACATGCAAAACAGACGATTGAAATGTGGCATTGAGATAGAAAAGGAGAAAGCAATTTTCCCTTTATGGGAAACGATTACCAGTCGCAACAGCGATTATTTTAATGGATGAGGTTTTTTTAAAAAAAGTTTCCTAGAGTTGTCTGCTTATCATTATAAGACCGGCACCCACCTATTTGGCAACAGCATATTTCCGCCCCGGTGGAAAGGCACGGAGGCTAATCTTATCAACGCAGTGCGTAAGGAAGAAACTTAGAACTGCCGGAAATTGCAATCTGATCCAATTAAGTTATCCAACACGGTGTAGTGGAATCACAGCTTCATTTATGTGTCTGGCGAAAAGCCTTTCTTACCTTCCGCAATTCTGTCTCCATGGTAGTGAAATAAAGCCCTTTTCGAGCCACCTACGTCCATGGCTTCCAGACCTTCCATGAGTTCATTAACAAAGACACTCTCCAGACTCATATGGTTGATAGTGCCTTCGTGAGTAAATCGGATAGTGACAATCCACAACCGAATATATGTTAGGCTGGCTTTCGACCGGTGTTATACATTCCTTTGGAACTTGACGAGATCTGTTTGATCGACTGATCAAGGCAGACCGATGTCTGCTACATCTGGCTCAAAGAGAAGCCTACGAATAGGTGATTATCCCAAAATATACCGTTCTCACAAACAATGCCGCCCAAATTACTAATAGCAGCTGGGCCCGAAACCGGCGCATTCAATTGCTCGACACTAGTCTGGGTGCAAAACATTGAGTACTCTGGACAGCGAAAACACATCGAAATATCAAAAAAGGGAACAGTAGCTCACCAGCGATAGTCCTCGGCATTGAGAAGGAAGTAGGTGCAAACGATGGTGGAACAGCCTGTCACAACAATGAGGATAAATACGACGAGGAGAGTGAAGCCGTACACGTAGTAGACCTTGTAGGCCCAGAATGAGGTAAAAATGAAGTACCTGTAACACACAATTTCACGTCATATTGAATTGGCGTGAAGGTAACAGACTTCAGACTAAAACACCTTCCCTCCAAATAATGCTCACCACAATTGAAATCGAAAAATGGGAGAGTATGCCAACACTAGCCTTGATAAACCAACCACCACAGAGACTTTGCGGCTGGGAACTGAATAAAAATTAGTCGACGTGAAAATCAGTACCCGTTCCACCGTTAGTTTTTATCTACACAGACAATCCCCTAAGTATTTGTAACCCGTGTATGGCACTGATAATACGGATTTCTGTCCATTCCATCCATTATACTTGTCTCCCAGCTCGTCTAAAAGTTGAGGCCTTGCAACCCGTAGGGATATTTTAAACACTGCATTAATGATGGTAAGCAAGCAGAAGGGCTACTAAGTTATAGGGGGAAAAAACCACCCAGGGTGAACAAATCTGTGCAAATGCAAAACTTCTGAAAACTATCCCCATCCGGAGTGCTGCATCAGGGCCAGAAGGAAAACAATGTTTACACAGAAATGCTGAATTGGTAGTGTCATCTGCATGAGGCAATCTTTGACGAGCAGATAAACGCCATGTAAATGATAGTAAAGTTGATGGGAAGAATAAATGCAGAACAAAGACCAGTGAAACCGTTTCATATTGTGCGCGTCAATAAAGTAGTCTCACTTCCGGATAAATTTTCCTGCAAGAAGCTGACGTAAAAAAACCTACCCGATATAAAATAGTGAAAACAGTTACAGATTGCCAGACAAATGACCTCCACAACAAGGTCAGCAGTGTGTTGCTGATGGATCAATTGAAATGCACAGTCTGCCAAACAGAGGGGAATGGAATGGGTGGTGTCAATACACCGACTACCTCGAGATGAATAAAAGGAGAGAACGACTATCCAAAAGAGAGGAGCTCCTATGTTCAGCATCTGCCAACGCCTCAGCATGTTGATAAACTTTCAGACTGCCTTGCCCCGTAAAAACTCTCAGGGATAAAATGCATGTGATGGGCACCTACGGGGAATGGAGTCTAGTTCAATAACACCATGTAACATGTGTTCATGGGTTAGCTTTCAGAGCAAGGCTTCTTATACAGTTTGCGGCTAGAAGCAAAAAATCCTATGTATGCGGAGTCACAGGATACTTGAGCGTCGTATTACTGAAATCCAAGTGATTCAAGGACGGGTTCGAGAGAAACTCGATGTTATGAAAGAGACGTCCCAACAGTGGACGATGGACATCTCAATGAGCTAGACTTAAAGGCAAGCATTCTCAAATATTTTATAACGGGATGCATACAGAAAATAGCTGATGTGAAATGCCGAGAAATATGAACTAGGTCTCAACGTACACTCCCTGCGGCTTAAGCAATGTTTTAATGAAACTGCCGCAAATCGGAGTTGCTTCGAGAACAACGTACATTTCGATGAAGATTGAACCGAAAGGTAATACTCCACCGATGAATGAGATGGCCAGAGGTTTGGTGAACCACTTAGAAGCGGGAATAGGTCGGGGGACGGAGTTGACCCGGCATGGATTGGCCATTCCACCCGCTCCTGTGGCCATCGGCCTGCCAATGTTGCGTCCAAGCACGGTGCCCACGAGGTTCAGTGGCAAAATGCCGAAGACGATGATGGCGAAGACGGCAAGCATGGTGAGGAAGGGAAGGACACGGGACGTCTGATAGAAAAGAGCTAGAGTGTTCATCCCCAAAGCAATGATGACCACCAAAGTGGGCATCAGCAGGCTGCCCAGAAAGAATTGACGGATCCAGTTCTTACCTATAGAAAAAGGGCAAATTTACTTGTTTCGGTTAATAAAAGAGGAATTTGAAGGAGCTAGGTAGATAGATTCCACATAAGGGGACGGGCTAAATATGTCCCATACACTTTCTTTCCTGTAGAAAGAAGAGTGATTTCACTTATGATTGGGCACAGTGAAGGCTTAATAAAGGCCACCAAATTCTACAAGTAGCCTTGAGAGGAATGAACGCACGAGGAGAGGGAGCTTTTTAGTTAATCCTCTGGCGACGTTATCTTCCAACCCTTTCACGTGCTTAGAGGTAAAGTATGAAAAGTTTGCCTGATTACATTGTTGGCAAATACAGTAATAAGAGCATTCCTTAGCCTAATTGAAAATACTGCAACCCCAACTTCGGTAACTGAATACTACGCCAACGTGATAGAGAAGGAAGTGGTGCGTCATGAATGTCCGAATCCACAGGCACTCCCAATAGAGGGCTTATTCAAAATTGGCATCCTTTTGGTAACTAATCTAATTCCCAGACTTATTCCACACCCGGTAATAGTACAGAACCGTAGTTAAATGGAGCCGAACCACCCATAAAACCTATTATGCTGCAACATGAAAGTAGTAGGTTGGAAATACGGTCAGAAAAACTGGTTTATGCCAACGTCCCGCAGAGCCAAAACTAACCTAAACAACCGATCAGATAGAAACTTAGTGATGACGAAGGTTGACAAAAAGTTGTAATACTAGCATTCAACCCTAAAATACACACTTAACCAGGTTTTTTACATATAAAAAGGGCGATCATTACATTTCGACACTACCTTCCAAATGAATCCACCTCAAATCCAGCTCACCCCACAGGGCGGTGGCATTACGAGTTCACAGAATGAATCCCTACATTTCCGATGCGACAGATCCTTAATTGCGACATCCTCTTTTGTGTCCCAACGGTGAACACAATTTCCTGTAAGAATTATAACGACTAAAGCGGAAGGGCGACTGTAGGGAAGGTACTCAAAATGATGGAACCATGCAATAAGATTCAATTTGTCTTAATTACAGATTTGACCACTTGAGCTCTGTCAGCAACGCCTATTTCACTAATCTCTTCATTCCTCATTACCTCCATAGCAAAGATTCTCCCAAGTTCGCGTACCTTATAACTTCTTCGGTGATAATGTAAGCGCTATAGATGGATAGATTTTACAGTAACACATCGTGACAAGTTGTTGAAGGAATATCGACCCCAACAAAGTGAGGAGGGCATGCAACCAGCCACTCGCATAAATGGACAATGAACAGCCGTCTATTTAATTCATTTAAACGACCATAAACGCAGGTTTCCACTAACCGCCCAACTGCAAGTAGGTGCGCCCTCCAATGAACCCATTGACGGGAGAGAAGAGCGCATAGACAAAGATGATGGTAGAAAGGACGCCCCCCCTCTCCGTGTACATTTTGCCGATGAGGGCCAGCAGAGCGACGATAAGGGAGACCACTGCGATGTGCACTCCGTTGCCGATGAGACCAGCGAAGTAGAGAGTACCCGTGGGACTACGAAACACGTCTCCGTGTACCTGCTTCCATCCGTACTCGTCTCCCAGTTCTCGCTCCTATGAGGGCGTACGGGAGAGAGGTGATTAGGAATTAGGCGTGTTCGAGTAGCAAAATCTTTGCAATTCCAGAATATTTCTTCCCAATCACCCATTTACTCACTACGCATAAGTAGCATCGTCATGGCTCCATCATACAACTACTCACCAGTAAAAAGCATCACGATATTAGACACCAAACATTATTCGGTTCAATATCACCTGATTTGATAGTCAGACAATTCATCTCAAGTTGCCCAGTTAGTAAATGAAACTCAGTTAGTCCGAGGACGTATCTGGCAGGCGGATAGGTCAAATTATCAACGAGCAAACTATTTGGTCGGCTAATGAGCACAACCTGTCGTATAGTTTGAGAAATTTTGTTTTGAGGAGTGGTTTAAGTCTGGATTTTGGATGAGTCACGTGGAGTGGAACAGTAACTGTTACCTTGGAGCCAATAGTATAACGAAGCGCCAAAGTATACAACATTCAACACATCAACTTCATAAGCCCCAGTTAATGGATTTTAATAAGTAGATGCATACTGCAACCAACTTTTAAATGGAGAGTTCCCGTCTATTGAACATCCCGAAAAACCGTTTAAAAACTACACAAAACGTAACTTTGAAGCACTTCAGAACCATTCGAATCAAAAGTCAGCAAGCTGAGAACAGTCCTAGTCCTATACAACTGATTCTTGTTTAAAAAGTCTAAGCATTTCATGCCACCAAAATAAAGAGCGATCTTAGAAGGATTATGAAAACTCACTAGATCTTCAAGGCTGTCTTCACGATTGTAGCGAGCGTAGTCTTTACGAAGTGTGCGCAGGAGGATCATGGATACTAACACGACAAGGAATATGACCATCATGAAGGAATTGAAGATGGAAAACCAGTGGATCTAGAAGGAAAGGAACGTCAAGACATTTCAAGGAAGGGTGATGAAGAGAGGATACGCTCTAAGGGTAGACTAACTCTGTGCTGGTAGAAGCTCGCGTCTAAATAGTAGTCGTAGCGATTTTCAAAGGGCAGCTTCGACTCAATCCAGGAGACCTAGAACATTTCACAAAAAAAGAGAAAGGTGTTAATAACCAGGATGTGAACGTGTGCGACTTGACTTCCAGCATTTCAATCCCTCTGTGCCTCCACACCAACATAATTTACAGGCATCTGCAGCACAGCATTTATCCCCAGCGTTTTAGAGAGGCAAAAAGTGGACTGCTACTTTGACGAAACATGTCTTCCATGAAAGTAATTGGTCATGAAAGAAGTAGGTAAAAAGCACATGATGAGTCCTGAGGCCTAGCAATTTCACACTTCACCTGCATTACGATCAGTCGTGGAATAAGGTCAAGTTTGAACAATGCTGTAAAAAATACTATTCTTTATAGAAACCTCTTGCCGTAACAAAGATTAACGGACCGAGGGAAAGCATGTGAATAAAATGAATCCTTTCAAGCTTTGGCACCAATCGAAATCCATGAAATAGAGATTAACTTCTTTGATATTCTTTCCTCGAAACGGCTTAACGGCGTCAGATTATCACTGCTGTCACCGACGAGCAGTAAAAAGGCTACAGCAAAAAAGCTCAGATGTTTCAAGCCTTTCACGTAAGAAAGGGGCAGTTTAAGCAGCTGACCTCACAAAAATCAAAAGTGGTCAGGAATGCATGGGAATGACACACGTTTTTCAGTAGCTGTAGATTCATATGCTTCCAAGCATGGGAGACCTTTTAAATAAAAGTACAAGCATGAGAGTCCTTTGGTATGACGACTCTAACACAGGCGGATTCGATTTCAACACTCGTGGGTTCGTATTCGTACGCCTGTTACTTCCTTGCCCCACCGATTTGTGGGAAGATGACCCCGTGAAATATCGCAGTTAGTAGTACTGAATTACTCCTTTCAGGGACCCACTATCTCTAGCAAGATCCGCTTGAGATGGAGACCTTAAAAACGCGCTCAAAGGAGTAATCCCATTCATTCATTTATTAACCACACAAATACATCAAAGTGCGAAGTCATAAATCGTCACTTGCATTGATTGAAAAGACACAATTTGGAGCAAATCGAAAAAGCAGTCAGTGCTAAGGATGTTAAATTTGTTGATATTGAATAATGTTATTCGTGCAGACTGATCAAAGCGCAGAAACAGATTTGTACCTTTGACTCCTATAATTAACTCCGTTGGCAGTTACTGAATCGTGCTCTTAGTCTCTCAATCCCTCTACAAGTTAACAAACCTGCTTTTGGATCAATAATGACCTGCAGTTCCTCCGGAGGTAATTTGTGACCTACAGCGGTGCCAGCATTAAGTAAAAATAATTTAGAAGCAAAACGACACCAAGCCCTACTTTCCCGGTCGCACAATACGCAAAGGCCAGAGAAAAAAAACCTGCGACGGATAGCCAAATGTGCAGAATGGTTATTAAAACCACATCAATAATTCGTTACTATCCCGAACTCGAGTTTAGAATAATGGCCAGAATTGAGACGAGGCGTGTTGAGAAAGAGCTTGAAAAGGCTTCCAATGCTGGTGACTTAGAGATCCGACATCCTTTGTTATTAGGAGAGGCGGGTAAATAGGCTTGATAATGCGATAAAGTGAAGAAATATAAAATGTTCTAGGTGCAGAATACAACTTAGCCTTAAGGGGCGCAGTTCCTAAACATTACTACATCAATTGGGGAAGATTTCTACGAAAGTATAATGATGGTTTAAAGCGTGACGTCCAAGACACCAAGAATCCTGGGCATCTTAGCATTTATTCTTAGGAAAAAACGGAGACGCTGGCATATTAAAGAATAAATTCTACGTAGTAGACATGCATCTGCAAAGCTGAGAAATCGGACAAACCTCATAGGTGTAAATGATGTCAACGCCGGGTGCAACTTCAATCGGATCAGAGGTGCCCAGAGAAACACCAACGATTTGGTCCTGGTTGTAGAGAATCTCGAACTTCTTGTGGGTCCACAACATTGCCTTGCCGTCACGCATTTCGCCTACCACCCCGACTAGAGAGAGCTCATCTAGATACATTTGGTACCAGTAGCGTTCGGCGATAGCTGAGATCAATTGGTTGGCATCGGCTTCTGTCAGGCTTTTGCGGCAAAACTCCATCTTCTCTACTGGCTCTGTTGATGATAAGCAACGTGAATATAGTGTTGATTAGAGTGTTACAGGAGATAACACATCACTGTAACATGTTTGGCACACATGAGATCACAAACCACGAGCTTTTCGATGTGGGGTGTTGAACCTTGGATAAGCAAAGCGCCATAGTACTGCCAATAGAAGTATTTCAACATCAGACATTGAAGACTTGGCAAATGCAATGTAGTGTGGGAGAAGCGTCAATGACAAATGTATTTCAACATCCTACTCGCAACCTTCAGCTATTTCTGCAAACAACTCGAGGGACACGATACTACTCACAAAATTTATAAAAAATGCGTAGTTTGCATGTTCAATAACTTAAAAGAATTTCAGTGCCCAACACGACTTCAGAGATGTAAAAATACTTCCAGCCTCCATTTATTCTCAGACATCCCTTACATTTGTCCAAGAACAACTCGGATGCTATATTACTAGTAAACAAAGCACCTCGCTATCCGAATCATAACAGTGTCCCAGGTATTTGCAATAAACCCCATAACTGTCCCTAACTATTACTGGATGCGAATATCTTTAGTACAATGACCTAAACCTTATAACACTAATAAAGGAAGCATCTCACCATCCGACACTATCATAGATCAAATACGTGCAGTTAATTAATAGAACCTAAATAACTAATAAACGCATTTCGTGACCCGACACAGCACCAAACCTGCGTAAAAAAAACATTAAGACCCGATCCCCCAGCACCGTAACAGTGAAGTTACTCTAAAGCATCTGCCTTAAAGGACGACTAGAGAACCGCGTCCGTGCCTAACTGCTGATGGTACTGCCCCCGAGTTAAAAACTCATTGAATCTAAGATAGAGTATACTCTCAGAAGCTGAAGATATCGAGACTGTAACCATGCCGCTGATGAAGCCACTTCAGCAACGAACCTTAAACTTGATGGACATTCTAATCCAAAAATGTTTTCCGTAACTTTACCCCAACTAAAGCTCAACCTCCTTGCACACTGGTGCATAGTTGTAGAATTCACCGCAACGATGCCATATGATATTGTTAAAGGCTTCTTATTAGTGTGACTCAGGCGAGAACTTGCACAAAAGGGGTCGGATATCCGCACACAAAACAGCAGGGACAAAAGGTTAAATTATAGACTCCAAAACTGAGAATTTAAAATAGCAACATGTTCTCGGAAGTGTCGGTGAAATAATTTCATTTTTTCCGATCCCAACTCGACCTTAAATTCCAAAAACTACCTCACACTACCACGATTCGCCAAGCACTTATTGCAATTGAACTTTGCGTAATCTCTTAACGAACCACTAATGAGTTTTCCAGCAAATATTTCACTTAAGCACTCAAATACATCTTATAACACCAAAGGGACTATTCACTGCATACGATTGTGAAAGATGCAAAAGAAGAACTCACTTCTAAATCGAATGTCCAGACCACTAAAGTCGAGCTCTATCCCCTGTAAAGCCTCAGCAAGTGTTTCATGGTAGTGCTCCACGTTTTTGACTGGACCTCTGCAAAAAGGCAGTTTGAAGTAGGCGTAGGTTTCTTGAAGATTATGGTAAGGACCCACTGTGTTCATCCAGAGCACTATCTGCTCACCCGCGTCGTACTAGAGAAATTACGAGTGGTTACGGTTGAATGCATCAAAAACAAGACCCTCTAAATAGCCTTAACAAGCTAAAGAGAAGCGTCCCCACTTTGTACTACGTTCTAAACAGAGGTAAAAAACCCGAGCAGAGCTAAAGGAACTAATTTCAACAAAAAATGTATCTACAGACGCCAATGATAATTGTTTGCATGCACTAACCTCGTAAAATCATAAAAGCACCACTAGGTTCGCTGCTTCTTATTAGGTCATACTGAGAGAGAAGAAATAATACGTTTAAAATATCCTATTTGGTGACATCCGACAACAAAGCCGGAAATCTAATGTCAGGATTAGTTCTAGACTACAAATCCCAAGTCTCTTGGACAACCTGCGTACCACATGTGTATGTTCATCACCAAATGCGGAACCAAATAATGCACTACATATAATGACTCCCCAGAGCGCGCTGCAACGCCACATCACCCCGCACACACTAAAGGTGTAACACAGATGACTCCCAGTTTTAATTGGTTGGCTTACTTTAAATCTAAAAAAAGCGTGGTACCTTTTAATAGATTTTCGCACTAACTAACGAGCATTTAATAAAGAATTTTGTCCCTTAACCGTGGTGTATTTTTTAATTCCTAAAAATCGGACACATTTTTTGTCATCTGTTTGCGGTTCTAATGTTTGGACTTTTGTATAGTCTCAAAACCATTATATTTGTGACGTGAAAGAGAATGCAAGAATATTGAGCCATGGCACAAATTTGACGCTGGTAGCAAATGATCATTTTAACCCTGTAAACAACTCGATGTCGTCTGACCTCTTTCGAGAGTTAGTATCATCTTCCCCTTTGATCATTTTGCAACAAGTACACTGATGTTTTCAATGCTCTCGAGCCGTAGTACTATTTACGACTGAATATTAGAGGTCAAAATCATCAGAGCTTTTTGTGTAAAATAATGTAATGGTTAGTTTCACTTCCCTTCTATTCAGTTACTCAATCGAATCACCAACTCTGGCGGTGTCATGAAGTTTTTTTTGCTTTGGCATAACTTAATAAATTGATGTGCAATCGAGCTAACAAACGATCACAATTGTCGCAGGTACTTTATTATTTGATTGTGGTTAAAATAATGGGAAATTATGTCAGCAGACCGATTTGAATTAAATGTTTACAGTTCGTCAAGTCACACATTCTGCTCTGAATGTGTGGCTCGAAACGGCAACGATCACTGCGCTTTCATTTTGCTTGGTTGCCATTGCAAAACTAGACACCTAACGCGATTGGAGTCTCATTACCCTGAGTATGGCGTACCCATACTTAACCACTAAGTAACCTAATCAAACTTCCATCGAGTTGAAGTTAAATAGCTGCAAAAATAACTTTGAGCAGCTTTATTCGTCGAAATAACAACCAATTCAACCTGTCGTCACCCCTCAGTGGGACAGATGATTGATTCAAATTTCACTTTAGCAAAGACCATTGTCCCCGTAAGCAAGGAACCAAAGTCACTAACCTCCTTTTCTGTCCCATTTGAATTCTTCTACTGTCTATTCCTCAAAGAAGTGCTGGAGAGAAATGGGGAAAGAGAGGCCAAACATTTCCCCATCACAAGGTGCAGCATGAGAATTCGCAGAACAAATAGGCCAAAATCACGTCCAGAAGGCCTGTTTAGTCGACATTTGCTGATATGAGAGATCAAAACGTGGAAAAATATATTTGAGAACATAAAAAGTGCTATACTTACAGACTGACGCACATCAAATCTTTGGAACGCGTGCATGTAAACAATGGCTTGCTTGACAACCTTTTTACGCTTTGAAGAGAGGCACTTCAGCTAGCTAAACAGAGGAGCGCACTATCTTCCTAGGTATCAAACACCTTGAAAATCCTTTATTCCTGCATTTACCTTGTAGTTTTACTTTGATGCTGTTACTTGGTTCAAGGGGTGCAACTTAAGCACACTAGTCTAAACATGGTATTTAGTATTTAGTAATTACACGATGGTTTTGTGTCGCTTGAGCCCTATTTCAGCCTTCCCCTACCTTGTCTCCGCATTGATGACTTAGAGCTCTGTCCACTCTCCCTGTGGTAGCAGACTTCCATCCTTCCATATGCTCAAAAAAGGTTACTTTTATTCCTGTATTCCTCAAAACGTCAGCTGGGTTAATTCAGACACACTTTCCAACTGTTGTTTAGCATCTTCCTATTAGAATCTGTCTCAGAGGAAAACTTACCACCACAGCCCAGAAATTTCATTGTTCTGTGACATCAGTTGTCATTTGTTTATAACCAATTTTAACTGCTGGTAAACAAAAAAAAAGGAAGGGTAGCTGTCATCCCTACACCGAAGATACAGCACATCTATCAGTCTATTCGTGATGCGCAATTCGGTACAATCGAAATTATCATGCACTGCTGAGGCAAACACGCGTCGCATATTTGTGACACTCAATGTGAAGTCCTAACACCCTGCTGTTTCTCTATTGAAATCTTCAGTATCTAAGTCCCTGTTACATTTTGTGTAACCTTGGTCAGCTTTTAATCCATTCACCCACCTGCTAACATGCATACCTACCTATCTATTATCTACTCCCACCATTTATCCATCTATTTTTTCTCACCTACATTTTATTTGCACGGAATGTGTGCCTTCATAAGTTTTATTCCCATGAGGACTGAAGCTGCACCACCAAAGCCATCAAAAATTGCAGTGGTGGCAGTGATGATTAAAAAGTAGACTTGATTATTTCAAACCCACAAAAAAGCAGTCACACTAAAAGGTTGTATGCTCCTATTCCCAAATTCGTATAGCCTTAAGTCAATAAAGCCCAAGAGCCTGTGACAGAGGTTCAGACGAATAGCGTATACTAATACTGTCATTTCTTGAAGCGGATAAGAGTTTTATTTCACTTATCAACTTATTTCCACGTTAATGTTCTTAGTGTGCTCTGAAACTGTGTAGATTTTCGCAGAGCTGGAGATGACTTCTCAGTCCTTTCGAAGCCAACCAAGTGGAAGCAATCAGTAAAAAAAGAACCCTCCTCAGTTCGCCTTGTTTTTGGCATAGCTCACAACAATGACTCGCCTCAATTCCTAGGGTCTTGTAAAATGCCACCAGCGTAAAGCATAGGCATGGGTTATTCCGGCAGTGCTGAAGGGTGCGTAACTCTGCATTGTGTTCCCTCCATTTTCACCTCTCCTCATCATTTATTTCGACTGAAAGAACCTTATTTGTAAATGTAATTTATGTTTCTCTGTGTTTAATCGGGTTCCACCGCTGTAGAAGCGTCCAGTCGAAAATATCACCCATAATTTAGGGAAGGTACGGCATGGGGTAATAGGCCGCGTGGTCCAAAGCCCCTTCACCTCGGTAGTAGGAATGAGCTAAGCATCGCATTCGGAAATTGACAATAAAAACTATTTTATAGTGCGTTCTTCCGTTAGGGACTTTGCTTTTTTCCACTTGCGTTTCCCCAAAACAAGTTGGGTGGGATTTACCTCCATGGTGAGAATTTTGCACACCACATGAAGAATGATTGTGCTATCCACTGCTATATTTAAGGGGTTTATTCCTACACCTTCGACAAAAGAGACGAATAATTCCTGTTTCCAATTGCTAACCAACTTTTGGGTTTTGACAAGCAGTGACAGTTGCTAAGATTTGTTTAGTTGTCTGAGTTAGGAGACTGTTTCTTCGGTACATGTTTGCAAACTGTGTAGAGTCCAAGATATCTCCGAAAACATCGAAAAAACGCACATTTATAAGTGGATTCATTAATAATGCACCAAAAAGCTAGAAGATTAATATAAGACGCGTCCAAATCAAACCGGGCATACAAATGGTTCTTGAAATGCTTTGGCATGGAACAATGAGTTGTTCGGGGCTGAACCAATCTAGATTAATCAGTGCTAACTTTTAAAAAGTTTTTTGTGAATAATAGACCTTTTCGCATTTTCGTTGCAGGTCAGATCACGATACATGAATAGATAGCTAGGACGCCGTGGACATTCCAAAGGCTGAATGGGAAGGGTACTGTTGAAAAGGCTGAAAGCCAGGGGCAGAACCGCTAACACATGAATTGTCCGCTCCATTAAGTTAGTTCATTTCTGTTCTTAACTCTCAGTACACCGTTTAAACCATTCATAAATCGTCCCACTGCACAGCATCCCATCACGGTGCTGGGCCTTAATTCTTCTGGAGGCATCCGAGAGTTGGGGTTTTTATGATTTGTTGGTAGGAGACCTCGTTCATCACCCTAAGCTTTTCCCGTCCGCCCACAAACATTTTGCCTGCCTGTTCATCTACCACATACACTTGCGGTGCGTAGACCAGCCCACAGCGTGTACGCCACTCATTGATGAAACGCGTGGGCTACAATTGCTACACGTAAAGCAAGACCTCCGTCCCAAAGCACACTTGTCAATTTGAGTCCAATTTCGATTTAAATATGATAAGTGAAAATGAGCAGCGTAGGGCTAAAATAATTTGCTTTGCATGAAAACAAACAAACTCGGAGAAGGCATGGGGCGCCAGAGGAGAATTGTCTCAGTTTACAAGCCTTGGCCTGCAGAATGAAGGTACCTTCTAGGATATTGAAATTCAAGATCTACCTCATCTTCATCCTCATTGGAAACTTTCTCCTTGAGTAATTCGCTTTGCTTAGGACTTAAAGCACCTTCTACCACTAACAAATAGCGTCCCCATATCATCCTTGATCCGATCTGGCGGTTAGTTGCATTTTATGCTAGAAATCGTTACAAGTGGGACGATAGAGTGATCACAAAGAGCGCTGGAGACAACATTTTTAGGTGTAGTCATATAACCTCACGTGCCCTTTGACCGTCCCGGATTTTACTACCATTCCTGCTGGCATATTTGGAAGGCCATAGATATACCTACCTATCCTTCCATTGCTTTACTGACGTATCTTCTTCTAGTTCGTGTAGTTTAACATAACTTTAGGAACGACTTGAACTCGAAGAAAATGCAAAATCCGTGCGTAAGTCACCTCCAAGGACATACGATTTATTATTAACTTCCAGAAGGATAAGAGGGATAATAAGCCTACACCAGTGTCGCTAAACCTGGGTACGAAGCATTTTAATCGGCATAACCTTAGATGTATGCATTATTGCACCACATTATGTCATTACAGTGGCCGAATCGGCTCATCACTATCCACATTGAGTCTACTGCGATTGTAGTAGCTCGTAATGAACTCAATGGTATTGCGGCGTGCTCCTACACTTCATTCAAGTTAAAAGGAGTGAATATTGGTAAACATTGCGCCTATGCAATTTCTCACCAAAATAGAAAGCAAAAACTGCTGGCGAAGGCGTAGTCACTTTTTGAAGTCGTGGCCACACCAGGCCCAGAGACAGCTTACATGCAGACTTGGGCGTGTCTAAATACGGGTCATTCGCTGATGGGGATCACTCAGATCGCCGCTCCTGCCTACGGTTTGCCGCTGGTGTCCGCTGCTTTGGCTTAAAACACGTTGGTCGCGGCAAAACCTTCACCGCCGCCGAGTCCGCGAGAGTGCGACGCAACAGTTGGCGCGGTTGGCTGATGGGCACCCGATGATGAGGTTTAAAAGTTAAAGTTTTCTGTAAACACGTTTTCAGGGACAAAATCCACCACGGAAGTCTACTATCATATCAGGTATCGCCATCCCTCGGGATGGTGTGGGAAAATTGAGACGCTCCATACATGTGATGTTGTTGGCATACGTGATAATGGTACTAATGGCAACATCCTCAAGGCCTTTACGCGAAGCTATTCACAATGCCTTATTTCACAATTTAAACCTCACTGTGATTTCTTTCCAGGCAGAAAATTTGGGGCATTAAATTTATATTGTATTTCTGGTACCAACTGTGTTTGGCACTGAAAAATGCACCAAAAAAAACGAGCGTTTTGTTTGGTCAGCTTTATTGTTTTCGAAGGCGAATTTTCCTGTGTGGTTTGTTTGCATAAAATTGAGTGGGTAACTAAAACTAGCATTCTTTTTTCATCCACTAAATCCATAGTGGCATGTCAAGGGTATTCCCATGGGTCTTTTTTATGTATTCTGAATAGTTGCGCCATGATTAAAAAAATTTATCCAAAATATGAATGTTACAACAGGATTAGAAATAAAATCTCCCTCCGGAATCACAAGCTGAGCACTTAAAATGGGCAGCCGATTGTCTGGTCCATATCCTATTAAGCAAAATAACCTAAGCCTAAGGAATGGCAGGCGGTTGAACCTGAAAGTAATTCATTTGCCTCACTAACTAAAAATGTGTTTTGCAACGCTTTCAAATTCAAAACTTACGAACCGGTTTTTAAGTGAGTCTTAAGCTCACCGCTTTTAACGGGGTTGGCTCCGAGATCAAAGTAAGCACTGGGTTAGGATGCAATTATCTTGCTGATTGACTGGCTGGCATGTGGTAACAAACAGTTTTACACAGTTCCATTCCACCGTCAAGTGAGTGGACACTTTACTCATCATTCCTAAACGTTCTACTACCAAACACGTCGCCTTGTGTTGGACATCACGCTTCGTATGCGCAACCCACTGTAGAGATGGAACTGTTAACTTACTACAGGTCAACTAATTGCAATGATCCAACTCGACTGCGTGATCAAGTCTCCTTGAAGAGCAACCAGAAACACCAACCACAAAGAAAGCTCACTTCCCTCCCTCCCTCCCTCCCTCCCTACGAGGCAGCGCAGGGCCCCACACAGCAAACCTGACAGTCGCAACGGTTGAATTTTGCGATGGAAAACAGGCAACTTCCGCCACATCTCCTCCATCTCCTCCCCTACCTCACCAAGTGGCAATCGTTCGCAATGACACAAAACAATGAGGTGATCAAATGTGCAACACAACACAACAGGCTACTCAAAGTCAGATTCAAATTGATGTAGGCAGTGTTCCACTGCTTGCCTCCACTGACAATACGCTTCATGGAAGAGCAGAATTCGCAGTACATTGTTGTCTTCTTGGAGAAGACATTTGGCGTATGCATTTTACTCGTGATTGGTTATCCCAAATGCAAATTACTGAATACCACACAAATTAAGAGGTCGTGAGCGAACTCAAAACAGCGGATGAGATTAACATAGTTACACTGCTCACAAAATTCGCCACAATTCCACGACTTTTTGGTTAGCAATGTTTCGTGAGTTGTTTGCATTCTTATCCGTTAAAAAGTGAACAAACAATTGCGTGATTTCGCATTGTGCGTTAGTCATGCAAAACCAACTAACAAAGATGTTGGCGAAAAGAAAAGCACCTCATTCATGCGAGACCCACACTGAGACCAAACGCAATAATAACAAAATGAAGACACCTAGATCACAGAGTAGATGCAGCTTTACCCAACTCATTCTGAGGCTTCATCCCAAACAATATTCCAGCATAATTCAACCCTTCACCATTTTAGGTGCAACCTGCACCAAAGTGCTCGCCATCCACCCTTCTGCTTAAGGGCATGAGGTGCAGCACGCCCACTACTGAGCCAACTTCCAAGTTAATCATCCACATCTCTCGTTCCTCCATTGCAATCTCGCAAAACCATCACTCTCAAGTCAGACATCACATTCGCGGCCTCCCTCCGTCTTACTACAAATGCACTGCCACACTCCTCTCACTCTTCATTTCACTGTCGTCTGCTTTCAACCCATCTCCCCCACCCGATGCGCACAATCAACTAACCTCTCCTCATCAAGTTGGCTCCGTTCCCACTCCTTCCCCACTCCTCCTTCACTCCTGCCCCGCTCCTCACCGCCTCACTTCCATCTGTGCCGACCGCGTCCACGGCACGCCACGCCACGCCACGCCACAACAGCACATCTCAACTACGTGTCATACATGCTTTTCAACCACAATTGACTCACACTTCACCAAACCACACCAGACACGACCCACAACCCACAACTCACACACACACACACACACACACAACGTTATTAATAACTAGAGAGTAACTGAGTGACACCACCCAATGCACTGCTTCTTAATTACCCCATTTGTATGGTCCTTTCAAATTGGTCTCTTCCACAACCACCGTTCCAACGAAAAGTGGGCAGCGGGCGGGACGAGTGTTGCAACTGCAAGGACCGTATTTCATTGGCCAATTGCAGGGATCAATCTTGTTGGCCGGAAATGCGCAACACTGGAGGGTGGGCGGTATAAAGGATGTTGGAATAAATATCCCTTCCACGAATCGAGCACTTTCTTTACTTTTCACGCGCAGTCAACTAGTAGACTAATATTTGTAGGTTTAGAGTGTTAGAATTATCTTCTTCAGTGGAATGAAACTGTAAATGTCTATTGGGCTCTATTTGCGTACTTCCTATAGCATTGAGCTAAATCGAAGCAAAAGCTCCTGGACTTCAAAAGAACAAACTGCGGACTTTGAAAATTAGTTGTGGATTTGTAGCGGAAGAGAATTCCTAAGCGTAATTCGGTTTACATATTTTAGACGATGGTACCCATTCATCAGGTATGTGACTTTTTACCATGCCGATTAAAGCTTCAAGAATTTCAATAATGTTAAATGCTTCCCCATCAAACCCACATTTTACTAATCAATGCGTAGTGTCCAATTTATTTATCCGCTTATAATCATGGCTTTTCGATCCTATTATTTAAACCATCAGATATAGTGAAACACTCAACACGTTTATTTTTCAGCTTCCATGACAAGTGCATTTACTCCATGAAGGTATGTGAAGATGTGACCCAAAGTAAAGGTAGGTAGAAAGATGAGAACTTGCATTTTTTGTGTACGTAAAAGAGATGAAGACAATATTGATAGCAGTTCCTGCTCGGCGTCATTTGTTAATGCTCCGCGTATGATAGTCATTGGGTTAGCTATCGCTACGTCTTCCGCAAGTGATGCATTCGTCCAGTACTGATTCCGTCAGGTTGCTAGGCGCTACTGTGCATTACTCTTGACACCCTAATATTCCGCTGCTTTAAGCCATAGCGATATGTATGCGAAATGACTTGCCGCCACTTTCCAACTATTTAGTCTACCGCACACTGCCCCCCCCCCCCTCCCTCCCTCCAAATTCCATGCAGGAAGTTTGGTGAAAGGGTTCTACAGTATTGGCGGCGAGTGAAACACGATTAGCGAAGCAGGCAGGCATGAGGCACAGGTATGGGCCTGGTTCAGTTGACATTACATGCTATGGAGATGCAACTGAAACTGCGCCAGTTCATATCTAAACTTTGCAATGGACACACGTATACAATCAGCTACATTTCACAAGGCTCTTGCAGTTGTATGAAGTAATTCCAACAGTTATCTAACAACGCCATTAACTGTGCACAACGTTGGCTTCGCCTCAAAAACAACCCAACGTTCAACATTAAAGTCTCCATCCATTTTATGGACGTGAGCAGAAAATTGGCCCCTGTAATAACGTCCTTTTATGCGAAACGGAGGCATAATAGCACCGAACAGGCAATGATTTTGGCGTGGTAAACAAATAAGGTATCCATAATTCGGATGAAGATAGCATTACAAGCCTCGTGATTGATTGCGCACAACAAAAAATTAATCTCTTGGGATTCTCTACTCTTTATTATAAATGAGTGAAAAAAAGAGGGGAAGTGGCTGACATTTACATTACTTTGGGAATAAATGAAAAATAGTTGGACCCAATGTTGGGTAAAATTCGTTCAACAATGATCTGTAGGGTCTATGAAGTGTGCGTTGCATTGCAACAAGTTCGATACCGTTGTCCCGGAAGCAAATCGAACAATAGAGTTCAAAAAAGATGCGCCCAGTTTAGGATTAAACTGCTATAAAAAAAATAGTGTAACTGTTTTGAACTCAACCTCCCACTTTCATGACTGGACTGGTTTCGAACAGCAAAGTATATGCAGAGCATTATAGGTTAAAGGATAAATCCATCTTGCTTGGTTCTGAAGACCACTCAAAGGAGTCGAAAAAGGTTATAAAAGTCGGTGTAGCATCAGTGACTTCTCTCCCGAGATGCCGACAGCAAACGTGTGCATGACATACACGGCAAAATTTAAAATTTCCAGTTAACAAATAAAGGAGGTGGAACTAGCAAAACCCTTCAGCTGTGAGAGGACACATTGCACCACGCCATGTCGTTGTATGTCTGGAGCCGAGGTGAAATCAGTGGCACTGATACACAAAAATAGTAGCCATGGTTTACCGTCGTCGTTCGCTTTTTGAGAGTACCTTCCTGCACCAAAGAATCTACAAATTGCTAGCGTTGATAAGTAATTTGTCTTACTGGTGGTGTAAACGGCTCGTCTTCATTAAAACTTACATTGCAGAAAGACTCTACAGCCGAAGTGCTCTAACGAACAATAACCGTGGCGAGGAACTTTAAGGCGCAATTACTGAAGGACGAAAAGGCAAGGAAATTCAGTCAAATTATAAAAGCAGTTAGAAATTGCTCTTAGATCGGCTAGCCACTGGCTAAGAGCCACCAGACATCAATCCACCAAGAGCCAATAAGAGCAGGGCATTCTGCGTAGGCACGTGCGCATGCAGCCATTCAGGGATGATCGATGGCTCGCGTCAGCCAATAGGAGCGCGCGACTTGTTGAAACACGTTGTAAGTGCGTGCGTGCGTGTACGTTCACAAGGCATAGAGACAACGCACGCAAGGGCGTAGAACGTACCGGCTGTCGTCGTGGTGATCAACTTGAGAAGGAGGAGTCTTCTTCCAAGGAATTACCATCTCATTCACTGGATCTATTTTATTTCTTGTGTCCAATTCCCCCTTTGATTCGTGGTGATTTGCTCATTCAAGTAAGTTACTTTTGCCTTCTTGTTTTTTTTGTCTGCCACTAATTTCACCCTCCTGCCTAGCTTGAAATACCCTCAGCCCATAACAAATTTACTTAGGTAAAAATATAACGAGAATGAGATTGCCTATCGCAGTGTTGAGGCACTCTTAAGCTTGCGACTGTACGACTTCACAATGGTTTTACTCCACCTACTGCGTCGACTTATGTCGACTTCGACGTCTGATTTCGCGTTGACATTTCAGAAAAGTACATTTACGTGCGTAGATATATGTAGTTGATTAAGGCTGGCATCTTTTGTGGCGGCCCACCCCGTTATTCGGCTTGCAGATGCGTAGTGTTTTTTGGTTTGGGCCAGTCTTCTTAAAATCTGACCCACCTTTGATTGAGGGCATTCGTTCGCCTACATCTTCCGTTGTTTATTGTTTAAAATTTGGAACTAGAAGCTTTATCATTATGCTGATAAAGCCAGCGAATGGCATTCGAAGAACGCACTTCCTTTGGGAAATGTCGCCATAGAATTTTCACCTTTCTTTAGCTAATGACAATTTTTGCCTGCTATTCGGCCAGCTAGGTTTTTGGCCACAAGGGAATGTTCGGGTAGATAGACTCCTATGACTCACCTCGTCTTTGGTCCGTGTTTAGGCTTGCACACATACACACATAGATGTGCTTTGATGTGTCCTTTATCCACCACCTCTGCAGGTGGCCATGACCTTAACGCATAGTATCCTCGGCCCCAGGGTTAATTGATCCTCACTTTGTCGAAGGTTTGTGAGTCTAAAATGTATCCATTTTTCAACTTGACTATGGGGTACTTTGTTCAAGATTTGATAACTGTGTTGGCATACTGTCGTGTAGCCCAAACAGATTGGTCTGATTTAAAAATGCCAAAAAAGATGTGCCATGGCTTTGTTTACACGGTGACCACGAAGGAATAAACAAAACTCTCAAGGACGCACAGAAAGAACTTTCCAGATTCGAGCGATAAGTGGGCGCCATTATTAGTCGAACTACTATAAATTGAGGGTTGGCTTACCTAGGCTGAGTAATTTGTCAAATGTGAAATTTACCGTCTCGAATCAAGGCATGTAGGCGACTGGTGTGTACGGACTATTGATGATGAAGTTCTACTGCCTTTGTTGCATAGTACCGTCATTTATCCTTCAACTTAAGGTCTACTTGGGCCTGTGTAAACATTCAGTCGGGACAGCTCTCCACAATTTTTGACGTACATCATCATTTCAAGCAAATAATTCATACTTTTTTAAAATTTTTCAACGAACTGGTGGTTTATTAAACCAAGAATTGGCCTGTTCTTGTGTCAGAAACAATGCTGACATTGAAAACGCACAGATCATTGTTTGACGGCTTGGTTTGAAGGCACATTCTGAATTAGGCTTGGTGTTATTTCTCCTCTATCAACTGTCAGACCTAGAGATGGAACACGAAATAAAGCAGCCTCCACTTCCTTAAAAGCTGTTCACTTGAAAATGGAGAGGAAGGAGTCATGTCAGAAGGCTTAACTGCTTTTATCGAATGAGGTCTTAAAGTGCACATTTAGACATACATTGGGCAACCTTTAATGTGTACTTAGCCATGCATCTGTCGCAGACCTCAATCGGACTGCCTCTCTTCATCCATTTGAAAAGTACTTTAAATAATTGTACTTCTGTACACTAATTGGTTACACTGCGTAGACTAGTCGACACAAGCAGTCACGTGATACCTATTTTCCTATACAGATGAGGAAGTATCATTACTTTCTAAGGCGGCAGTACCACAATTGAACGTGTGTATAACGTATGAGACTGCACTTCCTCTGCTGTAACTTCTCGCTGCGTGCATATTAGTGAAATACTTTTTTGCTGTCACTTCCTCCATGCTCATTGAGGTGCGTGCTATTGTTCACCTCTGGACGTGTTCGTGACTTGCTTTGACTTGGCCTACAACGCGGAGAGGCACACCACCCGCATAACTTGTCTGCACCGGACACACACACACCCATACATGCAGTCACATACTTTCTTGAGTCGCTTCGTCAGCCGCCCCTAACGTAGCGGCGACGCCTAGAAATTGGGGCTTCTTTGTAGCATTCAATCGCGTCCGGATCTTCACCTGATACCTATCATCTACCCAATCGGAAGCCAGATAGTTCACTCCTCCGACCATCTAGGCTAACCCTGAAGTCATTATGAGACACACGAGTCTGGATTCATCCCAACAGCTGGCACGCCGCCGTCGTGGGATCCAAATGGCGGGCGATTGGGAGGATTCGTCCTATAAATAAACGCTATTCTCACCTGTTCAAGTCCGCGAGCCAGTCCCTTTGAGATCACCATTTGGGTACCGATGAAAAAGTTAAGTAGGATGTCCAAGGATGTTTCCACCGTAACGACAGGGTTTTTTGCGCCAAAGTTGCTTTTTGGGTATTTAGTTAAGTGATTGGGGAATAAGCGCGTGAATGTGCTTTTCTTCCTTTACAATTTTCAAAGTTGTTCTCCGTTTTATTCGAATTCTTCCTGCAAATGGAAAACATGGTCACACCAGACGCTTGAATAAGTAATGCCAACTGGTGGAGGCCCTTCAAATGCAACGCAGCACTTAAATCTTGCAGTTGATCTTCCTACGGAACTCTCTTTCTGTGCGGTTAGGGTCAATGTGGCTGTTGTTCTTGATGATGCCGCGGCTGTATGTCTGATAGTCGTGGTTGCATGATGCAAGTACAGATCCACGTTTTCAAAATTGAGATGCTCTTAAATGTCGGGAGAGTAACGCCACCTCTTTCTGAGTGCGAACCATTTTCAAGCCTCCCCATGGATTGCTCCCTGGATTAAGTTACAAATCCACTGGTAAAGAGGGTAAAATCTCGTACCTGAACAGTGAGATCTTTTTCTTATTTTCATTTGCTCCCAAAACGCTGAGGTGGGAAACGATATTCCCACACACAGTACTAAGGGTGTCCCCCCCCGTTGATTGTGTAGCAACTGGATTACTACGCGTCGTTTGAAAGAGTAAGTTTTGCCACTTCCCTAGATCGTCTGGCTTGGAACTTAACGAGAATTTGCGGACCTGATCCCAATACGAAGCAGGGAGGAATTAGGTTAAGGTATAATTAATACAATAAGCAGCATAATTTTATGCTCAAATCATAAAATCTGAACTAAGTTGAGTGGTTTTGGTAGTTTACATTGACGACCAAACTTGGCTACTTAAGTATGGGCCATCTTCCTCATCAGTCTTTCTTTTGCTTACGGAAGTTTTTACCCGAATCTACAGAAGAAGCTGCGTGACTGTTGTTGGAACGGTGATCATGTCAAGGCTTCTTGTAAATTCATGCGAAGATCCACTTGAGTGGGTTGTTTTCACAATTAAAGCATTCCCTAATAACGAAATCTTCCAATCAATCCATTTAGCCATGCCCTTGTCTATGCACTGGACCGCTTCGTTTTTCCATAATTTTCTGTACTTTGAAGGAGTCCATTTAAGAGGACTAGGGCGTAGCAATGTCGACCATTTCATGCCTAATGTGCCTACACCCTAATTCATGCTTAATGCTTGTTCACGAGGCAATTAGCATATCCCTAGCGTCATTGATGATGTGTAAACAGTTTTGTAAACACTCAAATATGTGAACAGATCTGCTTTCTTGTTTCTCAGTACCTTGGCAGCAGGTCATGAGGTCCTATTGTGCAAAACGCTCCTTAATTGTTTACTCGTCAGTTTTTAGCTAGTTAATTTACAACAGTTAGAGATTTTGAAGAGTTTTTCAGCCTATCCTTAGCTTGATTGTGACACTTTCGTCAGTTTGGGTAATCCTATGACCCCAAATGACCTTACTTTGTGGCTTAGTGGCACCTTTGCCTCTATAAAATTGATCCTCCACGGGCTGGTGAATCATCAAGCATGAGTGTAATAAAACCGAGCCGGTGGCACGCTTCTCGATGGTGCGGTGCTGACCCGCATAAAATGTTTTAATTTGCAAGTTCTTTGAGTTTTATCGAACTTCAGATGCCAAACATCGCTAATAAGATCAGTATCCGACCAGACTTGCGAAAAAGAAAGTTATTCCTATACATTTCTGCTTATGGGTAACTCATTCGCCACCGGTAAAAACCTCACTCCGCAACATGAGTTCAACTTAAGGCTTTACTGGTCAAGAGCTAAAAAGTTAGGCGACTAACTTCAGGCAAAGATTACCATTCAACTGTTTTAGCGTTTTGAACACAAGCAAACAATTTGGCGCGTAATCGCATGGTTGGTCTAATAATGTGTCGCATATTTGTGACGCCAGACAATTCAACGCACATTCCAAAAAACTGATTCAGTAGAATTGACGGAGAGTGATACCTGATCTTGCCGATGCACAAATACCCCGAAGGGGTATTCATCCCAGCATCTTTTTTACCGCCCACCCTCCAGTGTTGCGCATTTCCGGCCAACAAGATTGATCCCTGCAATTGGCCAATGAAATACGGTCCTTGCAGTTGCAACACTCGTCCCGCCCGCTGCCCACTTTTCGTTGGAACGGTGGTTGTGGAAGAGACCAATTTGAAAGGACCATACAAATGGGGTAATTAAGAAGCAGTGCATTGGGTGGTGTCACTCAGTTACTCTCTAGTTATTAATAACGTTGTGTGTGTGTGTGTGTGTGTGAGTTGTGGGTTGTGGGTCGTGTCTGGTGTGGTTTGGTGAAGTGTGAGTCAATTGTGGTTGAAAAGCATGTATGACACGTAGTTGAGATGTGCTGTTGTGGCGTGGCGTGGCGTGGCGTGCCGTGGACGCGGTCGGCACAGATGGAAGTGAGGCGGTGAGGAGCGGGGCAGGAGTGAAGGAGGAGTGGGGAAGGAGTGGGAACGGAGCCAACTTGATGAGGAGAGGTTAGTTGATTGTGCGTATCGGGTGGGAGAGATGGGTTGAAAGCAGACGACAGTGAAATGAAGAGTGAGAGGAGTGTGGCAGTGCATTTGTAGTAAGACGGAGGGAGGCCGCGAATGTGATGTCTGACTTGAGAGTGATGGTTTTGCGAGATTGCAATGGAGGAACGAGAGATGTGGATGATTAACTTGGAAGTTGGCTCAGTAGTGGGCGTGCTGCACCTCATGCCCTTAAGCAGAAGGGTAGATGGCGAGCACTTTGGTGCAGGTTGCACCTAAAATGGTGAAGGGTTGAATTATGCTGGAATATTGTTTGGGATGAAGCCTCAGAATGAGTTGGGTAAAGCTGCATCTACTCTGTGATCTAGGTGTCTTCATTTTGTTATTATTGCGTTTGGTCTCAGTGTGGGTCTTGCATGAATGAGGTGCTTTTCTTTTCGCCAACATCTTTGTTAGTTGGTTTTGCATGACTAACGCACAATGCGAAATCACGCGATTGTTTGTTCACTTTTTAACGGATAAGAATGCAAACAACTCACGAAACATTGCTAACCAAAAAGTCGTGGAATTGTGGCGAATTTTGTGAGCAGTGTAACTATGTTAATCTCATCCACTGTTTTGAGTTCGCTCACGACCTCTTAATTTGTGTGGTATTCAGTAATTTGCATTTGGGATAACCAATCACGAGTAAAATGCATACGCCAAATGTCTTCTCCAAGAAGACAACAATGTACTGCGAATTCTGCTCTTCCATGAAGCGTATTGTCAGTGGAGGCAAGCAGTGGAACACTGCCTACATCAATTTGAATCTGACTTTGAGTAGCCTGTTGTGTTGTGTTGCACATTTGATCACCTCATTGTTTTGTGTCATTGCGAACGATTGCCACTTGGTGAGGTAGGGGAGGAGATGGAGGAGATGTGGCGGAAGTTGCCTGTTTTCCATCGCAAAATTCAACCGTTGCGACTGTCAGGTTTGCTGTGTGGGGCCCTGCGCTGCCTCGTAGGGAGGGAGGGAGGGAGGGAGGGAAGTGAGCTTTCTATGTGGTTGGTGTTTCTGGTTGCTCTTCAAGGGGACTTGATCACGCAGTCGAGTTGGATCATTGCAATTAGTTGACCTGTAGTAAGTTAACAGTTCCATCTCTGCAGTGGGTTGCGCATACGAAGCGTGATGTCCAACACAAGGCGACGTGTTTGGTAGTAGAACGTTTAGGAATGATGAGTAAAGTGTCCACTCACTTGACGGTGGAATGGAACTGTGTAAAACTGTTTGTTACCACATGCCAGCCAGTCAATCAGCAAGAAAATATTTGTAGAGCCTACTATTACTTGTCAATGCACTGCATACGGTACTCGAGAGTTGTCGCCGCAACTTCTCCATTTGATGCATTTGCCTGCCTGTCGTCCCATCACTGACGCCTTTACGGACTTTTGAAAGTTGCTCTTGACACCTTCGTTTTCACGTATTTAAGCTATGGCGACAGGGTAAAAGGATCGTCTTGTACGTGATGCCCCTACGTGGGGATGATTTGTCACCAAGATCCATCCATTCAAACCACGTCTGGGGCGCACATTCTGCTACTTCACTCAATATTCTGTCCAAAGTTCATGCATTCAATTTGGTTAGTCTCTTGTGTAGCATTGGAGGCGAGTGGAGTGTTATTCGTGAAGCAAATCAGCTTGAGTCACAGGCATGGATTTGGTTCAGTCGACATTATATGATATAAGCGATGGGAAGTTGGAGGAGAGCACAAAGAGTACCGCATTGATGCACTGCCGAATATCCAAACTTTGTAATGAGCCCATGAAACAATTGGACGCATTTCACAGTTTTCCGCAAGTCATATGAAGACCTTGCAACGCGATAAATCCAAAACCTTACAAACTTTTTTGGGTTCCACTGCCTTTAAAATACACTTTTTAAAATTTTGGCAACAGAAAGGATAATACTACTACATTTGCCCTTCGTTCGTGGCGACATAGGGATCTTTTTAATATTTATTCCTGGAAAATTCTTTATCCAAGGAATAGCCAATGTCACATTGGTCACGGTAGACGATTGCTCAAAGAATATTGAGTTGAATGATGGCCCATTGAAGTGTTAGAGTGATCACCGTACACAACTTTAGTCCACATCGGTCCATGCGACGGTACAGAAGAATTGGAAGGCTAGGCTCAGTCGGTGTAATTAGGGCCATGCGCTACCGCTGTGGGGAGAGGTCTTAAAGACGGTCATACTGCCTACAAAAGTGGCATTAATATGCCTTGTCACTGGCTTGTTTGCCGCTTTTAATTGACATTTAGTCCTAGGCCGTGTGCTTTATGGCCAGTGAGTCATGCGGCTGTCCTCGAGAGCCCCAACCTCTCTCATTGACGGGCAGTTTTAACCGTGTCCTGACAATTGCCGTTCCCCATTCGACCAGTCCGACAGTCGGAACCTCCGACTTTTAACTCTGGTCCTCCATAAAAGCCGGGTGCTGTATTTCATGTATCTGCCAGCTCACCAGATATGTAAAGCGCCACTGGGTGGTTCTATATCCAAATACGTTTTGCAAACCCATTAAAGGAGCCATCAGTCCTAAGCTCTCTGAATAGAATCGGTCCACGAAATGGTTGAAGGAAGCACATTGCTACTCCCCCAATAAATGTCCCAATTAGTAAGGATATGTACTGCTGAAAACCAATTCACACGAAGGTACTAGCTACATTTTGTTAAATGTAGCAATAAGGTTCGCTCGCAGTGGCCCCAATTAGGAAGCTGAATGGTCGGTTCGCCGTAGCACTACTTCCTCATCCATAAATCCTGCCTTGCTTGAAGATGATCAAAAGCACTGCTGTAGCCAAATTTATATCGGAAAATGCCAAATGTGAACCTACACTTTGACTCACCGAAACAGTAAACGTGTTCCCTTAGAATAGTTCTTTTTTGGCGTTGGTAACAGGAGGTTCACGTGTACTATAATGGCTTGGTTGGGGCGTGACACAGAGAAGGCAAAAGTCGGCCTCCTTTTTTTTCACCGTGTGCATTTGTTCCCACGATCGGGATGTATGCTTCTTGTGCGTTAGATGTGTGGGTGTTTTTTTACGCTTTTTGCATCAAAAGTACACTGATGACTACGCTTCTCTTGACTGTAAAAAAGTGCTGTACAGCTGTTGTCAGTCCTGCTATCACTGTCATTGGGGTACTTCATTCCGGCCTTAGTCTTTGTTCTCAGCACTCTCGCTTGGCACAATCATTCACCGAATGAAATAATATTTACGGAGTTCGGAGAATTCATTGAGGTGGTCCTCCCATTGCCCCTTCTTGTAATCTCTATTTCACATTGACAAATACTGTAGGTGAAGCTATTAGCATTCTCCTTTGGAAATTTGATGATTCCTTCATTGTTTTGTGAACTCTAAGAGGCATAAGGTTTTTTTGGAACGGGGAATGGGTAGCGCAGCAGATCGTGTGTGAGTTAGTGATATCGGATACACTTCAGTGGATTGTGGCCAATGTAGTACTTGCCATACTCCTAATGGTATATGCATATCTTTGATCAACCACTAATTACTCGAAGATTCGTGGAACTAATTGGTAAAACTGGGGAACAACTTATGAATAGGACCTCTGGAGGTGTCGAAAAGCTTACGCATTCGTAAGTGGCTCTGTTTTCGTCTATCTTGGTTACAATTATTCCAATGACTCTTGATAAGGATGGTAGATAATGAATCTGCATCATGGACCGCGGTAGCTCGTCATGTTTTCGAATGGTAGGATTTGAGGCATCATGTCCTCCATTGGGCGAACTGCATTGAGGTGGAGTATTTATTGTGAAATGGCTTTGAAAGCCAGAACTTGAGATTGAGGCAATTTTCCAAGGTATGCCCAGTGTCAATAAGCTCTCTGCCCTGAGATTCCACGGACTTCTTCACCTTCCTTAGAATCCGCCCTTCTATGGTGCTTTTCCGGTTAGAGAGGTCGGGATTGTTATTGGCTATTTTGATCTCCAAGTTATCTCTGAGGGCGCTATGCGACGTGTATACCTGAAAGCGTCGCTATGGTTACCTTTTAGCATGGCACTATTTCGCCAACACAGAGGTGAGTCTCCGTAGTGTCGGTAATACCTGAGTAGTTCAATTTGCACTTAAAACAGATCGTATTCTCTTGCATCAATTCTAGCTTTGTTCTTACCGGCATAGAGAATGCAATGCCCGCCTTTTCTTTTAACACTGAAAATGGGTGTACACCACTAGAAAAGCCCTTATGCGAATGTGCTGATTTACGGGTGAACTGGTAGAAGGCAGTGGGTGGTGGAGTGTGTGCGAATATGCGACTTTCTGGCTGACTCATTCGATCATGACCACTGTAATAATCACTTCTGGCGACCAAAGCTAGCGAGTATTTTTTATTCCTTTTTTATTCTTTGCTATTTCGAGGTGCTCTCCACGTACTGTGACCGTTTACCACTTTTCCCACCAGCGTGAGTCTCTGTGCCTTATCGTTAAGCGTGTGGATTTCTGCACTCTCGAGATGACCGAATGGAAAGATCTTAACTTGCTCTCTACCAAAGGTCCGTCTCATCTGGAACTAGGCCATCAAAGTCCAGATGCTTTATTGTTCTAATATGGAGGCAGCTATGATGGGTTACTTCGACCGATTGAGCAGGTGCTTCACAATAGAGGGAAATGTGGTTGTCTTTTTCGGTTTGAAAACACGCGCATCATCTACTTTTTCGTCTGAAATTCAAGCAGCTAGTTATTATAAACTGATAGGGAGAGTGTGTCACACATGAGTGACATCGGGCTCAGGTAGGAAAAGTGAGGCGCCACAAATGTGTTGTCAACCATAATACACTGGGGCTTTTTGCTCTTTACGCAAATGGTTGTACAGTCGCGGTAATAAAGCCATAGGAGAGGCTTTTTCAATCTGTGGTGTGAGCGCTGTTGATACAGCTTTTGATATTTCGCTTTACTTCGTTCTTCCGACTCACGAACACATCACCCACCCTGCTTGTCTGAAAATCGAAGAGAGTTTAAGCTTTTGAATTGGTTATATGCTTCTCATTTCTCCACTTTGCTATTTAATTGCTATCCAGGCGTATTTTTCGGCCATTCTTAGTTTCTTGTAGTGTGAAGAGGCACGTAATCTTTACGTCTACTACCTTACACAAAGTTATTGTTTACAACATAACGATCATGGTAAAAAACTTTCAGCTACTTCGATGATTTGAGTGATTGCGCATGGCGTTGAATTCGCAAGTCTGTAGGCACTTCAGAAGCTGATCAAGTCCTTATGAAGTCAGCACTCGGCATTCATAAAAGACACGATTCGAGAGATGGAAATGAACCAATCTGTGGGTTTCATTGGAGGTGCCTGAAGGTTGGGTCCATTGAATCCGCTGATGCGGACAGTTTTTTTTAAACTGCCTTCCAGAAAAGAGATTCTATTTCCTAATGGAGCCTGTTTCCAGTCCAGCCGAGGTGTCTGCACAGATGACGCAGTTGAGCCTCCAAACAAACGGTTCCACTTCCACTGCTGCCACAAATCCTGTACCTGCTGCTATTGTTACCCCCGTCACCGCTGTCAACAATAACAGTAGTTCAGCTCCACGTCAAAGAACTGGCATTCCACGCTACGCCATTCCCTATCGACGGCCCGATTATATCCCTTCTGCGGATGGTAGCGTTCGATCTCCAGTCAGTCCTGCTGTTTCTGAGACGGCGTCCGGTTGTCAGCAGGCCACGCCACGTGGTAGGAATGGATTTCGAACCGAGTCCCTTGGTGATGACAGTCTTTCTTCGCCTTTTGGCCGTGGCGCAGCGCAAAGATATGGCAGGGCGGCTTCTGTGGGTGAGTTGAGATTTTTTTTGAAATTTCTGCAGAACCGCATCAGTATGTTCTTGACATGTTATTTCGCCTTGTGTGAGTTTACCTATTGGGAGCGTCTAAGTCGAACCGGTTCTTTTGAGTTTGTAAAGACGAAAAAAATTCTATGAGCGGGGAACTGGGTTTACTTTTCTAAGCAGTCCCCTTATAGCAACTTTCATCCAATTTTTATTACACTTTAGCGAGGAATGGTGTGCGTTTTCGAATAATTGTGTTGTCTCGAGCTGTTTCCACCGATGCAAGTGTCATCCAAAGTGGCAATGACTTCCTCTCCTTCCAACATTTGTAGTGTAGAAGTCAATTATCACCAAACTGTGGATTTCAAGTCTTAGTGGTTGGCATAAAACGTTGGAGTGACCTTTAAGTCCATCTAGGTAGTTGGAATTCGCTGCCCCCAAGTTGTGCGTCTACATGACGCAGTCCTGGGATTTTCTGATCACAGGTAGTGCACAACAGCACTGGCCACGAGTCGTGTGCTTAATTTAGATGTTGGTGGAAAGTGAGACGAAAAACGTACCTGTTGTTAAAGGCTGCGCCATCCAGTTGTTGTGTGTGCGGCAGTGCGGGCTTCTGCGCACGCGTAATTGGCTTGGGGTGCTGATGCCAACCCATTAACATCAGACCCTCATCCCTCCTCCTACTATGCATGTGCACACACGCAACAAAAGCTTTCATTTCCTTCTCCTTTCGTGCGATCGTTAATAGCATTTCTGCAGTCATTAGTTAAGGCGGTAGGATGTTAACTGTGTACTGACTGAAGTAGGACTTACTTTTATTTGAATCCACGTTATTTCTGATAATATGAGTTGGAAAGCACGTCAACTGTATATCTCTAGTCTTCTTTTGACAGTCGTCCTCAGTGCTAAAGGCAATTTTTTTTCCCTTGCCCGCCTTTTTGTTGTAGCTGAATGAAATGAAGTCAGCTGAGAGACGGGAGAGTGGATCATGCGTTGATTTATTGCCAGCACGTCTCACACTTGCGTCCCAACTTCACAACAGCGATTAAGATGTTTCCTGAGACTTTTCGACAACGGGCGGACTTCAATACTAACTTAATTACGAAATCCATTTTCTCAGCATTTCGGTTCAATGTCCTTACCATCTCCTGCCATGATGGAATGTGGAGTCCGAAAATTTTGTGGAAATATCGAAACCAGATCTTCATAAGGATGATGCTAGCTTATGCGTGGTGCCAAAGCTAGAAGCGAAAATGGCTGGAGTGTTGACGCGGATTTAGGCGTCCGAAGCGAATGATGTTACTTTGCGCAGTAAACAACCCTCTCTTTGAGATAGGTAAAAGCGGATATGTTCTTCATAGTTTTTAAAACACGTTGGAGGTACCCAATCGCCTGAAAATTTGGCTGGTGCGAATCTGGGCGTAACATGAGTAGAGCGCCGTCACTCTCCATACTACCGGCGTCCGCACTGCTGCCATAGCCTATTATCTCGTCAACTTATGAATAGGAAAATCTGAGAAAAAGCGCATTCAGCACGGGAGGTTCCAAAATGAGTTATCTATGCACTTCCTTATTCAGTGAACCAGCGGTTCTGCGCGAGTTCCCCTCTGTTGTTGGGATTCAGCTTTTTCTACTTCCGTTCCTTCTCCCATTGGTCGTAACCTGTGGGTGTGGTGCCCCACCCTTCGCAAGTGGCTGCAGGAAGCGTATGCCACACAAAATCGAGTACACAAGCTTTCGCTCATTATTAATTGCTTTCGCACACCTTTTCACTCGTTTATATCCATGAAATCACAAGATTAACTTTGTTAGAGGAGCATTTTGTGTCTCCTCCCCCTGAAATGAGAAAGAACTTTTGTACTCTGTAACACGTTGCCATATGCAGATTTGCGTAATTTTGGACGCTACGACGGTTGATTTCAGTAAATGAAAAAGGAAATGCATTCAGTCGAGATGGCCGACTTGAAGGGTCGTAATACCTCGCACAGGATCTGTCCCAGCGAGATGTTTCACGGGATGTTTCACTCCTTTTCAACCATGGAAGCTGTTGTGTTTGGTTATTTTGATCAATTCTACTGGTGTTCATCAACTCTAAGAAACGTGATTGTCCTTTTTTGGACTGAGAGCAGGCATCAACTAAGTGTAGTGTTTGAAGCCCATGCAACGTGTCTGTGACAGAACTTGATGTAACTACATGTGTCACATCTATGAGTGATATTGGACCCAGATAAGCAAATCAGGGTGTCACAAACCTCGCAGCCAATTGTTGAAGTTGTGTGTTGTTCCTTTGCCAGTACAACCTGGCTTTTGAACCCTCGGAGAACATTCCGACCCGCCTACATTTATGCATATCCGCTTGTTAGCCAATGTGACTGCTGCGAGCATGAATGGCATTTGCCCAAACATTGAGGCAAAAAATGGATTCTGCACAGCACCTTTTTTTCTGAAACATAACCTGCTTTCCTATGTTCGCGCCTGAAGGTCGCGGTATTTTTAGAAGCTATTACCTTCGTACAGCCACAACACCTTGAAAGTTTTCATCTCAAATGAGTTATGGCGCAGTCCCCTTTCAACCTCCAGAATTAGTTGAAATAAGCTTGAAAACTAGACAAGAAATTAGGCTGACGTTTTGAGAGGATAACGTTGGGAGTTATTGAAGGCAATTTAATCTCATTTGCCTTCTATCTTTTTCCAACGCTTTTCCACTTATGCCCATTTCGCAGTGAATTATTCCTCTTGAGGCTCCGTAATTTCGCATAAGTGAAATGTACTTTTAGCGAGATTTCTTAAAAAAGCCAAAAAATGACATTATTTGCTGTGGGTTCATTTGGCACAAATGTAGCCTAGTTAGAACGAATGATGTTGTTATAATCCGATCCTATCATCATTCCCCTATTAGGAGGCGGGTACAAAAAAATAAGCTTAATTTCCACGAACATTCCATTTCATTAAATTGGCATCACCAAAAGATTTAACAACGAAAATTTATCAGCAGTCAGATTCTCTTTTGTCTACCACCACCGCATCTCTTATGTCGAACTCGGCGTTGGTCTTTGATACATCCAACTTTACCAACTTTCTACTGCTTTTTTTTTGGGGGGGGGGGGGGAAGGGGGGAAGTTGACATTCTTTGGTGGTTTTCTTCGCGTCATCCCGAAACCTGATAGCTCCTCGCTTGTGATTGGTCACAAATCAACCAATGGCTTGCTTCGTTCACCTCGACGACGTTATTGCAGACCAGGAATGGATTGATCAAGAAATTGGGAGGGAGCGTAAAGGGGACACAGGCAAAGCAAATCCAAGATCCAACATGCTCAATAGATTCTGTGGTGTTTCATAGAAGGCCTTTGACTCTTCCAGCTGCTAAACTTTAACATTTGTGGCTATAGTAAAATTTGGGCTGCTGGCGGCTGTTTACGAACCCCGTAAAATGTTTTCATTTCGGTGTCTTAGAACTCTCGTCTTCGAGGTTGGGTACCCTCTTCTTGCCTTTATGCTGCAAAATGTTTCACAGGCCGCTTTTTCCGGTTTTCATCTCATCGGTAGATGTAACGCGTAGGCACTTTGCTTCGCTTAAGGTCAAGACTGCTAAAAATAAAACACGCTAAATTTGTGATCACTTGCATGTGCCCAAACACTGCGCTCCAGTTTACCCAGGCTATTAGCAGTAATGACCTCTGTTCGAATGGTTTTGTCATCTTGGAGCTTCTGATTGGAATCGCGACGGCGTCTGTACTCGCACGCACACGGGCACAGAGCTGTTCATAAAGTGGGTTCGCTGAAATCTCCTGGAGGTCACGAATGCCGATCTAATAATCTGGGATTCCGGTGGTACTAAAATGTCCAGAAGGTTTAATTGGCATTCAGCTGTGACAGTATTATTGGTGTATGCACTGGATACTCATTTAGATGAGATGACTTAGACCTGATGGCTGAAGGAGTGTGGCGCCGAGCTGATACCGCTCAACCCTCTGCCTGGATTATTTTCTGTTTTTTATAACACAGAGGGCTGGAAAATGCTCAAAGGTATTTGATTACTTAAGTCCTTAGGAGAGATTTTACACTTGGTCCTACACAGTTAACTCGTGAGCCTTGCACTACTCCAATGTGTCCACTGACAAAAATTGGCCTTTTTTCCCAAAAATGGACATTTGTCAAGAACTCGAAGCCAGTTGATGCTAGTGGATTGCACAGATTCGGAAAATTGTTGGCAGGAGATGTGGTTAAATCGGTTCACTGATTTTGCTTCCTTTTGTGTGACACAAGGGTGGAAAAAGAGGGTCAAACATGTGATATGCTCTTTGCAAAATCCAGTTCACATCTGTTTTTGATGTAATAAAAGACGCAGTTGTGTGTAGGCAGCTCGTATTTCGGTGACCCAATCTCCCTTATTTGTGGTAGTAGAAATGATCCACTCTAACCGCTTGACGCCTCTCAATACATTTTAATATGAAATAGAGGCGGTGTTTTTGAACAAGGTTTTATTATTACTTTTTTTTGTATTCCAATACGGTTACAAGGTCCAGTTATGCGCATTATTCATGTGGATGTTAGGAGATCTGCGCGCAGTTCTACCAAATTCACTGTCATTACGCCACATGATAAGCATCCATCGCTGTGATCCCAGACAGGATGCTCACTGAGTGGCTCAACATCCAACTGGACTCTTGGCAGTTCTTTAGTTATCCACGTCTTCAAGCGCCTAGACATTTGTGCATTATTTTGAGAGGGAACAATGCGATTTCTTTGAAACGGTTAACAAACGTTGAATTCCCTGCACATTGGCCAACTCTTCCACTTACGTTGGAAAAATTTGACTTTTCTTTGTAAAAGCGCAAGCATTGCAAACACCGCCCTCCAAATGTGTTGGCAGGTTTATTTAAAATGCGATTTGGAAGGAATGTAATTTTCTGAACGCCTCTTGGTACTTTATAATCCTTGTGGTATCCACGTTTTGCCCTTTGGAAAGACGTGGCTGCCAAATACCTCCCACCTCGAGTTCCCTTTACAAGATCTTCTTGGCGTATCGCAAATTCCTTTTACGCCAAGGTTCTAAGGAAAGTAGATGAGCCACAGATTTGGGTACTTGTTATAATTGTGGTGTCGAACTTTTGTAAATTTACAAGTCGCATCACGCGCACCCTTCACAGGCTCGGATTTGAGAAGAAACGTGATTAACCATCAGGCAGCATTGGATCCACGGGCGTGTGCCGCCTCCCATTGCTGCCGGCGTCGGTCCGTCATTACTGATGAACACGGTATATGGAATTGGACTGTTGCACGCACGACACGTGCACCGGCTACGAGGAGGCGTAGGGGTGGTCGCAGGCCTTTCCACCGTATTTAATGTCGCTACGGCGGCATGCCGTCGTAAATGTGCATTTTGATGAGAGAGGCCGGTGGAGGTGGACCATAAGGCTCCCCTCTGGTTTAAGAACCGCGCCTCCACTTAGACCAAATGATTTAAGGCAGTGAACCTAAAACGTCCATTTAAAGAACTCTGCAAATTTGTTTGTCTGAACAAACGAAAGTCCATCGAGTACGCTGGTACTGGTGGTAAGGGTGGGTGGGATGAGGGAAAGGAAACACGAGAGGCACATAGGATACTCGTTTACAATGAAAGTTGCTCTAATGACGGTTTGCTCTTTCTTGTAGATCCTCTACGTGGCGACAGTGAATCAGAGCACTCTAGCGTAAGTTCCCACGCCTTTTGTTTTATGCAGGCATGTGAATTCTAAATTTACTGGGCTATTAAGTAGGGGATAACCGAATGGTGGTGGTGATGGCGGTGGTCCTCAAGCTTTTGTTGCCTAAAATGCACGGTTGTCACCAAAGTACCTTTCCTGGGGAGATTTTTCTCTCTTTTTCGAGCCTAAACTTTCCTCCCAGGGGAGCGGAAACATCGCAGCAGAAGTTTAGTTGCTTTAAATTAAGTCAACCGAATGAAAGCTCATTTTTTGCAGTTTTTTAAAGGATCTTTGCTATCTCATGCTATTGTTTGCGTGTATTTGTAGTTTGCCTGCATCCATTATAACTTTAATGGCTAAAAGCGTGTTTGGCACGAAGGGCGGGAAATTAAACGCCACAGCCCCTGATGCTTTAGTATTCCCAAAGTGGCACTAGCACTTGTGCTGTCGAATCGGTCAACCCAACTGCTACTCAGAAGCCGAACAATATTAAGGCTTCTTCTGGAGGCCAATGGCCTCCTCCATTCATTCCATCCCGTTTTGGCTGTTTAGAAAAGGCGGTTGGCGTAAGCGCTGTTAAGTACTAATAAGGAGCAAATGTCACACATAGGTGACGCCTATCTTAGATGAGAAGGTCAGCGAGCATACCGAGTGTATCCTAAAGACCATATTGGGATCTTCCGTTTCAGAATTGATGCCATGTGTCTCGTGTCACTTATACATATGAATACAGTGGAAATTTGCTCTTCTTTACAGAAGTACTTACTACAACTTAGAGCTGACCTATGGAGTGATTTTTCAACGAATTAAATATGGCTTCTTGACAGTAGTGACGATCAAAGCATGACGGACGTCCGAGTGGAATGATGGGACTCTGAGTCCTTCATGATTGTAGTTAGCACGCTACCAAAAAAGGAAATGCAATTCACGGACAAGAAAGAGCTCGAGTGATTGGAGAAGCCCTTGACAAATGTCAGAGCATAGCAACTCACTTCTTTTTTAGCCCTATTTGTAACCCCCCCTGAGGCTTTGTAGGAACTACAAAAAGGTGGAATTACAAATTAGCATTGTGGTGGGAGGATGCTACATATAAGTGGTCACGTGCTGGTTTGTTAGGGACTTTTGAATATTCAGAATGCATTTGGGAGGTGGTGGTAGAACTGGCCGATTTTCTACAGCTAGCACATTCCGTACGTAAATCGCCTTTTACAGCCCCATTTTCCTAGAAGACAAACAATTGGCTATCAACCCGATGTGGGTCGTTTTATTCTGACTTCGACTGTGATATGTTGAGACCTGATCGCACTCAGTCAGCAGTTTTTACGTAGAAGTAGAGCTTGGGGTATTTGCCATTCAAACGTCTCTGTGGTGAGTTTTCGTGGATTCGACCACCCCCAGCAGATTCCCTCCTTCTACGCTGTCCAGTTTTAGTAACCTAAAAACCGAAGCAGGACACCTTTTGTCTTGTGCATCGGGTTCGCTTACTGCTGCCACCAATTTAGCAACCAGGATTTCGCCTAAACCCGTGCCGGGGCAAAACTAACAGGGAAGGTTTATTACTAGCGTGCGGAGGGGCATGACCTCGTAGTCATGCCACCGAGCGGAAGTAATAGCCACGAAGGCCAAAGGGCTCGCCTAATTAAGTCGGTATTGTAGGCCGTCTCTACTTACTTTTCATTTTCATAGTCCCCTGGTGTTTATTTCTTTTATTTAGCAAAAATTATTCCTTAAAAACCAAACCGCATAGGGCAAATACTCTACTTTTAATGGTGGGTAGTTTGGGGGTACTTAATGACAGATTCGTTTATTTTACATCGTGATATTTCTGTTGATCAACAGAAAATTTAAAGCACAAAGCGCTTTTTCATTACTTACGTGAAAGAACAGTGGAACAACACGCTGATGTTTGTGGAAGGGATCCGTTTGCTCATCTTCCGCCTCAACTCCCTCCTCTCGGTTGATGCAATTGCTGACGCCCTGTTTCATCATTCCCAGTGTCCTTGACACATCAACCTCAAATGGTACTTTCAAAAGTGGCAGTAGGTCTTGGTGTTTGATAGAGAGGCCAAAACTCCCAACAGCAGAGACCCAGTCTGTCTGGAATCCCTCTCATATCACCTCAGTCCATCCATCCACAAAACCATTCGTTTTGTCGTAGCGATTTCCTTCTAAACTTCTGCTGTCTTAATAAGCATATCTGAGATGAATGCTTTTGTTCTTGGAAGATAGAGCTCATACTCGAATATGGCAAGAATACCTTGGTCCGTCTTTGTATTCGCAATAGATGTACAATCTGAGAAAGAAAAAACATCCATGTGCCCGAGAACTCTCCGACTTAATGCCTGTGAGAACGTAGATGGATTGTCCATCCTTTTTTCCGAAACCGGACGCTAGAAATAAGTCTCATGGTGGGAGTTAAGTGGCAGTGTTGTCCAGTTAGTCACAAGAGGGCGTCCTACATTTGGGCTATCAGGCCAGCCCAAGGCCACTCCAGTCCTCTCCCTTGCCAAACTGTTTATTATCTTTTATTTGTTCTTTTTCGATGTTTTAATAGCATTGTGCAGTGCCAAAAAAAAAACGCAATTCCGTGTGGGTTGAATTTGCGCCCAAAAGACATGCATTACTTTACCGTTTACGCACCTCTCCCAATGTGCCTGCAGAGAAGTTGTCCAACTATTCTGACACTTCGTTCCCTCTGACATACATTTTAGCTTGTTTTTCCCTTTTTTAGGCATTCTCCTCATCAGGTAAGAGGGCCAGTTGTTCATTTTTTGTTAGTTCACATCAAAACAAGAAACATTATTTTTTAATCAAATTCCTTTCTGTCGTCCAACAGGTCAACCAAGACGAATAACCTCGAAAATAGGCTCCCTCAAAAACGCAGGCTATAAACCGGGTGGAGGAAATGTAAATTGGTGCTTATACTCTTAGTGTGTTGTGTTTCATGCTTCATGTGTCTGATAAATTGTGTGGTTAATGATGAAAGGTGAAGATTCTGGACACGAAAGTGGACTACAGCTATGCCCAGAGCAAGTGCAACTCGAAGGCAAATTTGAAGTACAGACCGGGTGAGTGGCCGCATTGCTGGTCCTCTGGACCATTTATCACCAAATTCAGCAATGGATACGTTGAAAAGACTTCCTAATGTTATGCCATTAAGATTGATGGATGAGTGCCTGAGTGAACGGATGGATGGATCGGCTGTTCGAAGGGAGGATGGGCAAGCTGTTGAATGGACGGGTGAATGATTGGAAGTAGTCCCACAACCTTGCAGCATCCCTTCGTTTGAGCTTAAAGCAAACTCGACTCATGGAATAAAGCTACTCATATTGAATCAGTATATTAAAAAAGACTCAACATTTTGAACAAGAATTCCGAAAATGGCTAGACGGGCTGGTTGATATATGATTTGAATGGATGGATTGATTGACGACTGGATAAGGAGACGTACGGACGGGAGGTTACTGTTGGATAGATGAGGGGGTTTTCAGAAGCAGATTGATTTTCCAAGAATTCAACAGACTTAACTATTCAGGAGTTCTTTTGAAAGGTGTGATAGCACACTTTCTGCAAGTCAACTTTGTCTAGTACCAGCCTAGTACTAATGCTTGGGAGGGTATTTTTAAATGCCACTCAAGTCAGGTGAGTTTCCTAGTCCAGTTCGTTTTTTAAGTAATTTCCTATCTTTCGTCTTTCTCTCGCAGGCGGCGGTGATATCCAAATTGTCGACACTAAGCTGAACTTCAAGGAGAATAGCAAATCCCGTATCAACTCTTTGGCCAATGCTAGACACATGCCTGGTGGGGGAAATGTCAAGGTAAGTCACGCAACCGTCTCGGTGGTCATCGTGACATTAGGTATGGAATGTAGATCTCCCTCGGCTTTCGATTCCCTTGATTTTTTGCTTTCCAATAGTCAGATGGCATGGGTGGCGTGTTGAATGCACCAATTTTCACGACCAACTCATTCAGTCCTGTTTCCTGAACTCAGGCCTCCAAATTGATTCAAGTCATCGACGTGCTGCTGCTCCATGAGCGGTCACATTGCCAAAGGTGTAGCATTTGGAATTGCTATAAGCGTAATCCGTACTAGGAGACGGATGGTTAATGCTTTAAATGAAAAAAGAGGAGCTAATGAAACAAAATTTTAGAGGAGTACTTCAACTTTCAAAACTGTCGCTGTTAAGTGAAGATGTTTTCAAGAATCCTTCCAGTGAGGACGACTCATTGGCAAACTCGTCTCGAATGTGGAACCTAGAAAAATTGTCCAGTAGGTCTAGCGCTTATGGCGTTTTGAACTACTCTAGTATGGAGGGATTGAAAGACCTGGAGTCATTGCCAAAGCGGCGTTTGGGCCATAACGTTATAAACTCCATGCTGAAGCAATAAATCGAAAATGCTAATGGTTAATTTCGTCTATTTTGATACAATTTATGCAGTTCAACTTCTGTTTGATTATTTCCATTGGGGAGAGGTGATTCATTTGGAAAATGTCCTGCGGCGATTGCTTCTTGCATGTCAATCGCCTCATGGGGACACACACAAGCTAGAATTCACTTGCATCAATTCAATCTGGAAATTCGTGTAAAACATGCAGTTCACGAATTGAAGTGTTGTGGAGATGTAAAATTTGAATGGCTTCGATGACACCTGATCCTCAGAAGTGGTTTGAATGATTTTTTGATATTACGCGCAGACTATAAAAGGAAACAGCGATTCCAAGCCCAAAGGTTTGTTGTTGACAAAATTACATCCAAGGCCTCTTATCAGAATGAGCTCCTCGTTCCTTTACGGTGTCTATGTAAGCCAATTTTCCAGCCTTTTTTAAAAACTATTTCAAGATCTTATCGAAGAGTCTGTTTTGATAAGCATGATTGTTTAAGCTGCTCGCGTGTGCGAAATCTAAAAGCCACAGACTCAGTACTTACTCAGAGAATTCTCGATGCATTCTTATCACATCAGCGTGTAGATAGTCTCCCAAATTGGCATGCAAAGTGACCGCTACCTCGCAGGTGGGCTCCTTGTAAAATGCCTCTCAAAGCGGGGGGTTAGTACCGCCTCATGCTTTGCATGCCAATCCTGTGTTGTTGCTGTTGTCGGCACACTGATCCCACTCGACTATCTCCACGTCCCTCACTAATGGTGCTATCCGAACCCTGCCAAGAAGTTGGGTACTTTTTTTCATCTAACGACAATTAAACGGTTTGGGGAGGGGAAGGCTAATTAAAGACGTAGCAAATAATCTGTCTTTTTTATTTTTCAGATTTTCAATGAGAAGTTGCCATGGCTGAAGTATAACAAACCAAATCTGCCACCAGAGGAGAAAGCAAAAATTAACAAGCACGCTACCTTAGCACCCGACACCCCCAATGAGCCTATCTACACATCGCGTCACCCCAGTAATGCGAGCTGATCGAGTAACCGAACAATCGAATAATCCGTTGTGCTTTCCATCTCAAACACCAGTCGCTCTCACCTTTCACGACCCCTCTACGGTAGTCATTTTCTCATTGTCTGTGTGCTTGTAACAATGTCTCACCTTTCAATGATGGCAATGACTGACTCTTGGTTTTCCTTTCTTCCTCTCCCAACGCCATTTGTACATTTTCCTGATGACCCCACGTTTCTGGAACCTCCACTAATGACTAAAACTCCCTAGCTTGCACACAGGGAGGTACTTTATGCACTTGTCAACGCATGAATGGACTTACTCGAAGAAGTATCATCAGCCATCGGGTCAACTGCCTGGATTTCTGGTCACTTCGGGGGCTCGAAGTCGTGGAGCAGGGATTTTGGGTTAGAAAATCTCAAAGTAGTGGTGCGCACAAACTTAGGTTAGCCAAGTCATTTTATTGGAGGGTGCGGTGGTGTTTTGAGGGATGATAAAGCTCAGCAAGCAGTTAATCGTGCCCATATTCCCACTAACCAACTGAGCGAGAACTTTTAAAGTTTTTAAATAATAAAGCGTAGACTTAAATAAAGCGATGCCTTCTAAGATAAGTCTAAATAGAGATTCAAAGTTTTTGCATTTGGTAGCTTGATTGGTGCCTTGTAAGACTTTAATCACTGTCAAGTGTTCAAATTTGGGACATCTAATATATAAAAATGGTGAAAAGCATATGTGGTCCAAAATCTTATTTTCATACTTGTAGTTTAATTATTGTTCTTCTGTAGCAACTGCAAAGCATCTGTTAGAATTTACATGCGCCGCAATTGAAAGGCCATTTACCATCGGGAACACGTTATTTGCAATCCACTTAGGCTTTGATATGCTTCACGAGACAACATCTCTGTTTGACATACCCCTGGACCACCTTGACTACAAATACATCACAGATTGCAAAAAACTGAAGGAATTAGAGAAAATACTGAAGGTACTGAGATCAGGCTCTGAAGGTCGATACCCTGATTTGGAAAGGCATTGCGAAGAAAGAATACAATCTATAGATCCAGACAAGTGAGAAATTTTGCTTTCATGGGCTTTGGATCCAAAGCATTGCACAACTTTTTATAGGCATTGATATTGAACCTTGAGTTTGTCCGGCACTCTTGTAAACAATTAAAGTACTAAGGAATTTAGGATAAAGTACCATGCATTAATCACCATTGCTTATTTGGCTTATGAGGCCTTGCATATATGTTCCATTGTCTCCTAAAGCAACGTTTATCTGCATTTTATTGAACATATTTTCGGCATGGCATATAAAATGCAACATATGCATCAATCAATTCACAATGATAGTACATTCAAGATAAAAGCTGTATAATTGAAAGTATAAGTACTTTTAAGATAAAATCATGACCAAATTTTAAATAACATTTATTTTAGTCGTTTACTTCGAAAACAAGGAAATCTACTGAGTATCAGACAATTACCCGAAAACGAACGAGAAGAAATGGAGAGCAATTTTAGGGTAACGTAGCTTTTGTAAGACAAAAAACATAATGCAAAGGAGTGGCTGAACGAAACCAAACGTCAGGAATGCTTGTCCTATGCATGCGGTTTATATGATGACGACGAAGATGAAGAAGACGGAACTTTTCCAAAAGTCAGACCGTGGGCATCGATAAACCCGAGCACTGGGAAAAGCACTAGAGTAAGATTTACTCAATAATGATTTCTGCACAAGAAATGCAACCTCACTCCGGACAGCTGCGAAGGTGATAAAGTTGCTCCAAATCCATTGTTTGATTTCCCCTAGAGTGTTATTTTTATATGAATTTTTCTAAAAGAGCGAATTTAAGTCAACAGACTTGAAGTTTTGATGGTGTAACTTCCAGTAATTCCTATCCAACTTCAGCACATAAATTAGGTTAATTTACAAATCGAGCTTAAAATCTGCGTTGTATTAAAAATAAACTAGTAGCAACATGTTTGTGCTTTTGTTTTTTAAATTGATTATGCCTTGCCAACAGGTTAAAGCTTCGAAAACTAAGTCAGGAAAACTGAGATCCTACGAAGAATGGGATAAGTAAGCATTTCATGGTACTTTGCGAAAAAATTTTTAAGCAAATTCTTAATGTATGATAGGTAATGCAAATCTGCTTTACCACTAATTCTAGTCTCACAATGAGAAATGGTATCTGGCTTTAAAGTTATGCGGTTATTGGTGTGACCTGTAAAAATCTGCATGTGTAGACATTACAAGGCCTTAGTTGAACTGCAGAGCGTTTGAAGAAAGTGCAGTGGCAGGGCTTAGAGGTCAGAAATTACTTAAAAGTAATATTCCAGAGATTAACTTTAAAAGGCGAATTCTCAGTCATGAAGGATCAGGCAGAACTATTGGCGGCAAATCATACAGACTAAGAATTAGATCATCACCTGAACTTGAACAAGAGATGTTGACCACTGATGCAATGAATGGCGATGTGCTTAGGGCGATCGGCTCTTATTACCTGAAATCTGGGCACCTGTACTCATTCTAACAGCAGAGCTGCTATGAAATCAGCATTCAGCAAATGAAGCTGAGTACACAAGTCTTGACAGATGTTTGATTGATCTTTGTAGTAAAAAAATCTTGGAATAAAATTCAAATGAAGGAAGGCAATCAAAAAGACATTAAACAATTGAGGCTTAAAAGAATGCTAGTGATTGAGGATCATGGGCACATTTAGTAAAAAGGTTCATTTCATTGATCAACAAAAATTATTATATGCCTTAAAATATCATTTTATTGCATACTCGGTTAAAGAATAGGGAAGGAAATCGAAAAGGAGCTAGAGATGGACGAGCAGAAGGGCGAAAGGAGCGACGGGGTCGCAGCTATTGGCACTGAGAAGGACGAGGAGAGAACTAATGAGGAGGATGAAAAGGCAGTGAAAGGTACCTGTAAGGGTCTTTCCAAGCGGATACGTAATATGCCTCAACAGATTCGGGCTGTGCATGCTCAACGGGAGAAGGAGAAGGGGAACGAGGTATGCAAAATTAGTGTGCTCCACTCAAGAGTTGTGAATAACCGAGACAAAAAAACGGTTGAGACTCGCTGTTCTTGACTTTATCACATCAAATTAGCAACTCTTCCTATTTTTGCAATATTGAGGAGGCATATTACCCATTTGGTGCTTAATTTTTTCTCTGTCTGGGTGTCTTTTAGCCACATTTCTAAAAAAACACCTTTCGATAATCCTGGTTTTGAAGTGCATTTCAGTAGTTTAGCGTTGGTATCGTACCATTACGGTTTCGTACGATCTGATTTATTAATCACAGCAGTCAAATTGCAGTTTCATTCCCCGAAACTGCAGTAGGCTGTGTCTCTATGGAACTTGCACTCTGAACGTAAATGAGAGCTAGGATTTTATAAGCTTGGTCGAAAGATTAAACATCCACGGAGAAATAAAGTCTGCGCAGACTGAAGAGTCCGCTCAGTTAGGGGTGCAACCAAACAAAATACATAACCAAAATGCCTTCAATAATCCCTGATTCCAACTTAGTCATCTACATGAATGATCGAATGCTGCATTCCATCAATTCAGGCGCTGATTGCCGGTGACTACAATGAAGCATTGGGTTACTATGATCGAAGTCTCATTTTCGAACCGACCACCGCCGTCCACAACAACCGAGCTTTGCTGTGTAAGTGCTTTATAAGGGACAATAATATAATCTTGGAACGTCTGTTTACAGACCTGAAGCAAAGGAAGTGGAAGCTCTCGGTGAAGGATTGCAATCGTGTCCTAGAGAAGGAGCCAGAAAATATTAAAGGTGAGTGGAAACTTAATTACCACTTATAATGTGGATATTTCGTCAAAAATACACCGAATCCTCCCAGAACGCTGGGCCGATAAGACGGCTTCACCTTATAACGAATTACAAAAAGGTTCCGCAAAGTAGTGTATCATGCTTTAGAGAATCTTTCATCTTGATTGAGGATCTGGATGTGATATTCTCACTCTTTGGAACCATTTAAAATAATTCGTTTAATTACTGATTCATTATTTATGCAGTCGAGTGCGAGTAGCACATCACTTTGCCATGCATTGCAGAATCAAGGTGACGAAGTGTGTATAGGACAATTGAATAATGTCGTGCAACTTATTATAATCAAAATAAGGAGCCAGTATTACAAATGATCGTCCTTCCCCGCCGAGACACGAGTTTTATAACACGTTTTGCCTCTGGAGACGAAGAGGTGACCAAGCTTTACACCATAGAAGATCTCTTTTCATCCAACTTTTATTCTACGAACGATTATGGGATTGTCGAATGCTGTTCCCTAGAAAAGAGACAATATGCTGCGAATTCGAGAAGTTCTGTGTTGGCAGTCTAGTTCAGTCCTGGAGTAGAGCCCCGCGTTGAATGAAAGGGATTTGAGTTGGAATCCGTGTAAACATTTACAAGCTGGTGGTGGTTGGCTATGGTGAAGACAGACGCGAACTATGTAGCTCCCCGAATCTCCCCTGAAAACGAAAGAAGTGACATAACCCGGGTGGAATATGCATTGTAGACGCACCGAGGTGCAAGGGAGCTACTAGCATGGCCAACGGGCCAGGACCCGGTGGACATACAGGAGTCGAGCACTTCATTGGCTCGTTACCAAAACTAAGGGTTAAACAATCTACTAACGTACCGCAGTTACACTTACATTGGCAGCAAGGCTCAACAATCCATGTGAGGCACAAATAATAAACTTTGCATAGACTTAAAGAACTCAGCAATTTTTAATTGTTCGTGTTGTTTAAATGTTACGGAGTTACTGCATCACTTCTTATTTGGGAAGGAATGCAGCTTGACACTTTTTTCAAAATAAAGACAATGATTTTGGATGGAGTTAACTTGACCTAGCAAAAACTTCTTCGACACTTTAGCTCTACTGCGAAGGGCACAAGCCCTTTACGAATTGCATAGTTTGGAGAGAGCACAGAAGGACCTACAACTGGTTCTCTCATTGGAACCCAAAAACTCCCGAGCTGCCGTGAGTCACTTAATTCTTTTTTCCTGTTAATATGCAGGCCACAATTAGCGCTTTACGTTAACAAACTTGTTACATGAAGTGGAAATGCAGCTGATACACAGTTATCAAGCATGGAGAAAATAGCTTTTATTTGGCCAAGGTTATAGTCAAATCATGGGGATAAATAAGGCCGCAATAACCGGCATGAATGACCTGTTTAATCTCTCGTATCCGTGCTCTTGAAAACAGCATTTCGAGAAGTACAAAGCATAACCCGGTGGAATGTTTTGTTCAAGTAAACGTTTTTAGTTCATCGCATCATCATACTGAAACATGCCAATATGGATGGATCGTTTGTTGTTGCAGAAGGGTCGGAAGGCTATAGTCACAGCACAAGACGGGGAAGGGTGGTTCAGGCATTCCCTAATCAGCCTTTTAAGCTGGCGTCGCAATTAGTCTCAACGGACTGTCATATCATAACTGTCACGAAAAGTTGTGTTCGGCTCATCATTCCCATTTGTTTGCTTCCTTTTCAGTGCAGTTAATTGGGGAATTTTCTGTTGTTTCGTACATTATCCTTTCCATTTGTTATATTTTGATGTCTCCATGGGTCATCACTAGTTTTTTACTAGAAATGGACACTCTGAAATACATTCCCGTGTCACAGAAGATCTCTCGAGAATGAAAGAAACGCCAAAGTATCTGCATGATGCAGTACACATTAAAAAGAAAACGAATGTGGGATACATTTGACCCTGTTTGGTTCAAATGAGGGTCACCTTATCATTATTCAAGAGAAGGTGCAATATGACATTAAACCCGATGAACGTGAGGACTCAACTCATCGCCATCACATTAAGCTTACTGGAATTCCACGATTCAAGGATGCTTGCGTGCCCACGTCTTTTCCGTCCCCGACCCTCACAAAAATAAATAATTGAGATTATGAATGAGAAATCTACACAATGTACTGCGGGATGAAGTAGGCTTCAGCTACCGGTCTTATCGTAGCTTTTACTTGATTTCTCATTTTTTCAGAGTATGTAGCCTCAAGTTAGTTGAAACAGAGAAATATGCAATAAAATAAATCCGCATGAAGCTTATGCATAATAAAGGAGGTAGATTTCGGGTGCCAGATGGAAACTCATAATCTTACAGGAGCATCTCCTTTTTTCCAGGCTCTCTTAAGGAAGGTGAGAGAAGACCACGCCAGTCGACAGCGCAGCAACCTCGAGGGCGGCCGTCGGATGGTCATTGAAGAGGTGGATGACGATGAATTTGAGTTCAATGACACTGAGAAGGATTATGAGGAGGGAGATGAGAAAAGTGCTGGCGATGGCGATGGTACTCAAAACCAGTCAATCCCACTGAAACAAGGCGTTGAAATTGAGGAGGTCTTTGACGAAAGTGAACAGGAATCGAGTGAGAATGAGGTAAGTTGAGACCTTCATGCCGCTTACTAGCATTAATTAGATGCTAAAAGTAATTGGACTGTCAACACTGCACATATGGAGGGTTTGCCGCTGAGGGATTGCAAATCTTGCGATTTCAAATGCAATCCCCACACTCTGAAATTAAAGAGAATTAACCTTATGGAGTGTATCAAATATTTTAATGTAGTCCGTCCTGGTGTCTCGCAAAAGACGAGTTGATTGGGGAGAAAGTAGTGATGGCAAAGACGAAAAGGGACAATTGATGGACACATTTTATTTGGTGGTTGAAACTGTGGTTCCACGATTGGGGCAACATCTCAGAGTCAACACATAATGCTTGTTTATTAGTGTAGAAGGAGTCGAAATCTTAGAAGGCTAAATAGCAATTTTATGAGTATGCCCAGAATTGACAGGTCCCGTCACTTTCCGCTTGTGCTTTTTTATCCAACGCAGCGAACTAATCGCTTTTAACACTGAAGATAACCAGGCTGAAAATCCACATCTGCCTGATCAGGCTAGGTAACCGAATAAAGTCATGTGGATTTTCATGGCAAAATGAACTATCCGTGGAAATCTGCTTCGAATACTTTATTTGTTGAAAAAATCCTCCCTTTGCCCCTTACATTCCATCCGTAGATTCCACTTGAGTTAGCCAGTGCTTCTACTTGGAGAGAAAGTCGGAGGAGAATTTGGGCGAATATTATGAAGCAGTACTATTGGCACTTCTTGATTGTTCTAGATCCAGTGTCAACATCGTCAGTCTTTGAGTGATTTATCCATCGGAGTCAATTTGTTCAGGCTATTTCTGGTGGTGGGGATCTTGAAATCAGAGGTGATAGATTACTTGTAAAACAATGTTAGTCGCTTTAAATACTACTTATAATGGGCTGAGTTCTTGTGACTAGGTGCTAGGGCTGTCTGCAGCCTTTTGAAAGCTTATCTGTTTCAAATCTTTAGAAGCTTCTTTGGCAAATTCTCCAACAGTCTGAGACATAACGAAACTTCTACTCAAGTTCAATTTTTTAATTGACCGGTGTAGCATAAAGATAGACGGCAAATGTACCACCAGATATGCGGGAACGGAACCGAGTAGCAGCATGAATGCATACGTGCAGTTTGCCACGACCACCGACAGTCGTGGGCAGGAGCGGAGACCTGAGTGATCTCAGTCACACACATCTGTAGCACTTTGAGGGAAGGGGTATTCAAGTAGACTGTCTTCACTAGGAGTTCCAACTTGTCCCTTCGGGGAGGGGATTGTAGAGGCACAACGATCACATCTGCACTACAAAATAACTAGGAGTGCTAGGCAAAGTACTCATTGAAAGGCTATAAAAATGTTCTTTTTTTTCTGTAATCATAGAAAGAAATCACACCCAAGGCCAATGGTGATGACCAAAATGGTGCGAAAAGTGAAGTTAAGGTGAGTTCTACTTCTCTTTTCTAGATGCTATGCTCCATTTACCTCCAGCGTAACTGTTTTGTGTTAAAGTCATCAGCGAAGGTAGTATTAGCGTTTACTCTCCTTGTCTGTGACTCTCTGCGAAATGAATGCTAAAAATTGTAGATATGAGGGCCAGAATTTGAGAGGCTACGGGCGAATTCTTTGTTGCTTAAATATCCACAAAGTGATGGTAAACCCTGTTCATTTTCAATTTTCATCAACAGGTGAAGGCACAAGTCGAACAAGAGGCGCTCCTTTCAACCACAGGTATGTGGATGATAAAATAGTCTAAATTTTTCTATGAGCAGAGACTGAAGCGTAATTAGAGCATAGGCAATCTTGTGAATTTGTTTAACTCGGTTCTAAAGTGACAGAAACTCCTTATTAAATGTGCAGAAAGTGTTTGAAGAGGTTGGAATAAGCGACAGCGAAAAGCACTGCCATAAAGTGTTTTCATCAATTTCCTTGTGTTGGACTTCACAGTCCAAGACGTCGGTGCTAACTTAAATGACAAGAAGTTAGGGTTTCAAGAACCTGCAGCACTTAGCGTGAATGATGTTAAGTTGGTTTCCACCGAAATTACAACTGGCGAAAATGTCATAGCATAGCATGGCCAAAGTTGGGTGCTATGGACTGCTGCGTATTTGTGAACACGGGCACTGTCAAGATGCAAAGAGAATGATCAAGCGGAGGCGACTTTAGAATGGAGGCCTTCAAAACGATTGCTCGATTACACTGGGGTCATGTCATGCGCTTCCACGCCTATTGGGTGGAGTACTGAAGTTCTGGAGTTGATCTCCTTCTCGTGTATGCATGTGGCTTTGCGTGATCTTGACCTTGCAGTGGATATCAGCACATTTAATATTACCTCTACATGTTAAAACAAAGGGAAGACCGTGCAAACTTGTAAATTGTTGAGGTAAGGGGAGATACTGGAACCTTCTAGAATCATCGAGAGAGCAGCGAGTTACAAGCATCTCCACCATTTGTGCAATGCTAAAAACCGTTTAACTGAATCACATTGTTACGTGCATCGCCCTCAGACATCTCCGTTTTTACACCTTACTGGAGGCCATAAAAGAGGCTTGATTCATTGATACCCCGCGCAGGTCAAGAACAAGGGTCTCAGGTCATTTTACAGTGTGTTGGATGAGCCGATTTTGCTCATCCCATTAGTTGCCACATATGCGTGACATTAAGCTTTTCGAGTGTCGCAAAGAAATTGGTTCACAATAGACCTTCCCTATTCTGAAGAAAGTCATATCAAGTGATATGGTGAGTTTGAATGTCCGGTGTCTAGACAAGTCTTGATTCTGGAGAGTTTCCTGCTACGAGTCACAATTTATTAACCAAGACGAAGTCACTGAAACAGATTGATTAAACCGCATTGCCTTACTTCCTTGTCCTTGTCAAACCTCAAAGGATCTTTTTTTGTTTTGTAAAGGAGAGATTGAAAAAAGGCGCATGGACCTCATACAAGGACTTAAAAGAACCGATGCAATCCGATTAAAATCAGGTAAGGTGTTAAGAACGGTGTCAACGCTCCAAAATCCAGTTAAAATAAGATTACCCTTCTAAATTCTAGCTCTGGACATTAAGCTTGATGCAGAAATGCTGGAGGAGTATATATTTGCTCTCAAAACAATCAGCTTGCCTCAAGGTACGCGCCCAAAGTTTGGTATTACTACCACAAATGCGTTATGGCTTCACCTTATAACGAATTACAAAAAGGTTCCGCAAAGTAGTGTATCATGCTTTAGAGAATCTTTCATCTTGATTGAGGATCTGGATGTGATATTCTCACTCTTTGGAACCATTTAAAATAATTCGTTTAATTACTGATTCATTATTTATGCAGTCGAGTGCGAGTAGCACATCACTTTGCCATGCATTGCAGAATCAAGGTGACGAAGTGTGTATAGGACAATTGAATAATGTCGTGCAACTTATTATAATCAAAATAAGGAGCCAGTATTACAAATGATCGTCCTTCCCCGCCGAGACACGAGTTTTATAACACGTTTTGCCTCTGGAGACGAAGAGGTGACCAAGCTTTACACCATAGAAGATCTCTTTTCATCCAACTTTTATTCTACGAACGATTATGGGATTGTCGAATGCTGTTCCCTAGAAAAGAGACAATATGCTGCGAATTCGAGAAGTTCTGTGTTGGCAGTCTAGTTCAGTCCTGGAGTAGAGCCCCGCGTTGAATGAAAGGGATTTGAGTTGGAATCCGTGTAAACATTTACAAGCTGGTGGTGGTTGGCTATGGTGAAGACAGACGCGAACTATGTAGCTCCCCGAATCTCCCCTGAAAACGAAAGAAGTGACATAACCCGGGTGGAATATGCATTGTAGACGCACCGAGGTGCAAGGGAGCTACTAGCATGGCCAACGGGCCAGGACCCGGTGGACATACAGGAGTCGAGCACTTCATTGGCTCGTTACCAAAACTAAGGGTTAAACAATCTACTAACGTACCGCAGTTACACTTACATTGGCAGCAAGGCTCAACAATCCATGTGAGGCACAAATAATAAACTTTGCATAGACTTAAAGAACTCAGCAATTTTTAATTGTTCGTGTTGTTTAAATGTTACGGAGTTACTGCATCACTTCTTATTTGGGAAGGAATGCAGCTTGACACTTTTTTCAAAATAAAGACAATGATTTTGGATGGAGTTAACTTGACCTAGCAAAAACTTCTTCGACACTTTAGCTCTACTGCGAAGGGCACAAGCCCTTTACGAATTGCATAGTTTGGAGAGAGCACAGAAGGACCTACAACTGGTTCTCTCATTGGAACCCAAAAACTCCCGAGCTGCCGTGAGTCACTTAATTCTTTTTTCCTGTTAATATGCAGGCCACAATTAGCGCTTTACGTTAACAAACTTGTTACATGAAGTGGAAATGCAGCTGATACACAGTTATCAAGCATGGAGAAAATAGCTTTTATTTGGCCAAGGTTATAGTCAAATCATGGGGATAAATAAGGCCGCAATAACCGGCATGAATGACCTGTTTAATCTCTCGTATCCGTGCTCTTGAAAACAGCATTTCGAGAAGTACAAAGCATAACCCGGTGGAATGTTTTGTTCAAGTAAACGTTTTTAGTTCATCGCATCATCATACTGAAACATGCCAATATGGATGGATCGTTTGTTGTTGCAGAAGGGTCGGAAGGCTATAGTCACAGCACAAGACGGGGAAGGGTGGTTCAGGCATTCCCTAATCAGCCTTTTAAGCTGGCGTCGCAATTAGTCTCAACGGACTGTCATATCATAACTGTCACGAAAAGTTGTGTTCGGCTCATCATTCCCATTTGTTTGCTTCCTTTTCAGTGCAGTTAATTGGGGAATTTTCTGTTGTTTCGTACATTATCCTTTCCATTTGTTATATTTTGATGTCTCCATGGGTCATCACTAGTTTTTTACTAGAAATGGACACTCTGAAATACATTCCCGTGTCACAGAAGATCTCTCGAGAATGAAAGAAACGCCAAAGTATCTGCATGATGCAGTACACATTAAAAAGAAAACGAATGTGGGATACATTTGACCCTGTTTGGTTCAAATGAGGGTCACCTTATCATTATTCAAGAGAAGGTGCAATATGACATTAAACCCGATGAACGTGAGGACTCAACTCATCGCCATCACATTAAGCTTACTGGAATTCCACGATTCAAGGATGCTTGCGTGCCCACGTCTTTTCCGTCCCCGACCCTCACAAAAATAAATAATTGAGATTATGAATGAGAAATCTACACAATGTACTGCGGGATGAAGTAGGCTTCAGCTACCGGTCTTATCGTAGCTTTTACTTGATTTCTCATTTTTTCAGAGTATGTAGCCTCAAGTTAGTTGAAACAGAGAAATATGCAATAAAATAAATCCGCATGAAGCTTATGCATAATAAAGGAGGTAGATTTCGGGTGCCAGATGGAAACTCATAATCTTACAGGAGCATCTCCTTTTTTCCAGGCTCTCTTAAGGAAGGTGAGAGAAGACCACGCCAGTCGACAGCGCAGCAACCTCGAGGGCGGCCGTCGGATGGTCATTGAAGAGGTGGATGACGATGAATTTGAGTTCAATGACACTGAGAAGGATTATGAGGAGGGAGATGAGAAAAGTGCTGGCGATGGCGATGGTACTCAAAACCAGTCAATCCCACTGAAACAAGGCGTTGAAATTGAGGAGGTCTTTGACGAAAGTGAACAGGAATCGAGTGAGAATGAGGTAAGTTGAGACCTTCATGCCGCTTACTAGCATTAATTAGATGCTAAAAGTAATTGGACTGTCAACACTGCACATATGGAGGGTTTGCCGCTGAGGGATTGCAAATCTTGCGATTTCAAATGCAATCCCCACACTCTGAAATTAAAGAGAATTAACCTTATGGAGTGTATCAAATATTTTAATGTAGTCCGTCCTGGTGTCTCGCAAAAGACGAGTTGATTGGGGAGAAAGTAGTGATGGCAAAGACGAAAAGGGACAATTGATGGACACATTTTATTTGGTGGTTGAAACTGTGGTTCCACGATTGGGGCAACATCTCAGAGTCAACACATAATGCTTGTTTATTAGTGTAGAAGGAGTCGAAATCTTAGAAGGCTAAATAGCAATTTTATGAGTATGCCCAGAATTGACAGGTCCCGTCACTTTCCGCTTGTGCTTTTTTATCCAACGCAGCGAACTAATCGCTTTTAACACTGAAGATAACCAGGCTGAAAATCCACATCTGCCTGATCAGGCTAGGTAACCGAATAAAGTCATGTGGATTTTCATGGCAAAATGAACTATCCGTGGAAATCTGCTTCGAATACTTTATTTGTTGAAAAAATCCTCCCTTTGCCCCTTACATTCCATCCGTAGATTCCACTTGAGTTAGCCAGTGCTTCTACTTGGAGAGAAAGTCGGAGGAGAATTTGGGCGAATATTATGAAGCAGTACTATTGGCACTTCTTGATTGTTCTAGATCCAGTGTCAACATCGTCAGTCTTTGAGTGATTTATCCATCGGAGTCAATTTGTTCAGGCTATTTCTGGTGGTGGGGATCTTGAAATTAGAGGTGATAGATTTACTTGTAAAACAATGTTAGTCGCTTTAAATACTACTTATAATGGGCTGAGCTCTTGTGACTAGGTGCTAGGGCAGTCTGCAGCCTTTTGAAAACTCATCTGTTTCAATTCTCTGGAAGTTTCTTTGGCAAATTCTCCAACAGTCTGAGACATAACGAAACTTCTACTCAAGTTCAATTTTCTAATTGACCGATGTAACATAGAGATAGACAACGAATGTACCACCAGATATGCGGGAACGGAACCACTTTTTATTCCTACCAGTTACTTGGTTATCCATCGTGCTTCCACTACTCAATGTCGTCGGCAAATAAATACGATCTTACTGAAGGCGTTTTCTCTAGGGTAATCTGAGTGAACAAATTTAATAGCTGGCATCATGTTCTACACGAGATCATTCACGAAATGATCTATGGCTTTGTTTTCTCAAACACCCAAGACTATGTGGTAAGGATTGGAGCAGCCGTAACGCTGCTGGTACATCGTGACGCCCTCCTGCAGACCGAGTAGCAGCATGAATGCATACGTGCAGTTTGCCACGACCAACGACAGTCGTGGGCAGGAGTGGAGACCTGAGTGATCTCAGTCACACACATCTGTAGCACTTTGAGGGAAGGAGTCTTCAAGTAGACTGCCTTCATCAGGAGTTCTGACTTGTCCCTTCGGGGAGGGGATTGTAGAGGCACAACGATCACATCTGCACTACAAAATAACTAGGAGTGCTAGGCAAAGTACTCATTGAAAGGCTATAAAAATGTTCTTTTTTTTCTGTAATCATAGAAAGAAATCACACCCAAGGCCAATGGTGATGACCAAAATGGTGCGAAAAGTGAAGTTAAGGTGAGTTCTACTTCTCTTTTCTAGATGCTATGCTCCATTTACCTCCAGCGTAACTGTTTTGTGTTAAAGTCATCAGCGAAGGTAGTATTAGCGTTTACTCTCCTTGTCTGTGACTCTCTGCGAAATGAATGCTAAAAATTGTAGATATGAGGGCCAGAATTTGAGAGGCTACGGGCGAATTCTTTGTTGCTTAAATATCCACAAAGTGATGGTAAACCCTGTTCATTTTCAATTTTCATCAACAGGTGAAGGCACAAGTCGAACAAGAGGCGCTCCTTTCAACCACAGGTATGTGGATGATAAAATAGTCTAAATTTTTCTATGAGCAGAGACTGAAGCGTAATTAGAGCATAGGCAATCTTGTGAATTTGTTTAACTCGGTTCTAAAGTGACAGAAACTCCTTATTAAATGTGCAGAAAGTGTTTGAAGAGGTTGGAATAAGCGACAGCGAAAAGCACTGCCATAAAGTGTTTTCATCAATTTCCTTGTGTTGGACTTCACAGTCCAAGACGTCGGTGCTAACTTAAATGACAAGAAGTTAGGGTTTCAAGAACCTGCAGCACTTAGCGTGAATGATGTTAAGTTGGTTTCCACCGAAATTACAACTGGCGAAAATGTCATAGCATAGCATGGCCAAAGTTGGGTGCTATGGACTGCTGCGTATTTGTGAACACGGGCACTGTCAAGATGCAAAGAGAATGATCAAGCGGAGGCGACTTTAGAATGGAGGCCTTCAAAACGATTGCTCGATTACACTGGGGTCATGTCATGCGCTTCCACGCCTATTGGGTGGAGTACTGAAGTTCTGGAGTTGATCTCCTTCTCGTGTATGCATGTGGCTTTGCGTGATCTTGACCTTGCAGTGGATATCAGCACATTTAATATTACCTCTACATGTTAAAACAAAGGGAAGACCGTGCAAACTTGTAAATTGTTGAGGTAAGGGGAGATACTGGAACCTTCTAGAATCATCGAGAGAGCAGCGAGTTACAAGCATCTCCACCATTTGTGCAATGCTAAAAACCGTTTAACTGAATCACATTGTTACGTGCATCGCCCTCAGACATCTCCCTTTTTACACCTTACTGGAGGCCATAAAAGAGGCTTGATTCATTGATACCCCGCGCAGGTCAAGAACAAGGGTCTCAGGTCATTTTACAGTGTGTTGGATGAGCCGATTTTGCTCATCCCATTAGTTGCCACATATGCGTGACATTAAGCTTTTCGAGTGTCGCAAAGAAATTGGTTCACAATAGACCTTCCCTATTCTGAAGAAAGTCATATCAAGTGATATGGTGAGTTTGAATGTCCGGTGTCTAGACAAGTCTTGATTCTGGAGAGTTTCCTGCTACGAGTCACAATTTATTAACCAAGACGAAGTCACTGAAACAGATTGATTAAACCGCATTGCCTTACTTCCTTGTCCTTGTCAAACCTCAAGATCTTTTTTTGTTTTGTAAAGGAGAGATTGAAAAAAGGCGCATGGACCTCATACAAGGACTTAAAAGAACCGATGCAATCCGATTAAAATCAGGTAAGGTGTTAAGAACGGTGTCAACGCTCTAAAATCCAGTTAAAATAAGATTACCCTTCTAAATTCTAGCTCTGGACATTAAGCTTGATGCAGAAATGCTGGAGGAGTATATATTTGCTCTCAAAACAATCAGCTTGCCTCAAGGTACGCGCCCAAAGTTTGGTATTACTACCACAAATGCGTTATGGTTACTTGATGATGGGTTCTCATTTTGATTAACTGGGCCTGATCAATTGCGCTGCTATTTAATTGTTGATGACAATGCTTGGTTGCCTTCGACCTAGGCGAATATGATTTCATCTGCAATGCGTTGGATACAATAAGCAAGAGTGCCAGATTCAACGTCGCCGTTATGATGCTGGATGGCGCCGCTGCGAAAGGTAATTGAAGTGTGGGTGTGGTCATCAGTTGTGTAGCTTTCCTTCCATGCCTTGTACGAGAGGGTTATTGACCTGGTAGTTTTAGAGTAGCTTGTCAACCGAGGGGAGAGCGGCTAACTAGAAGTTATCCTTATCCCGATTTGTCTTCCGTCCTAGGGTGAACTGCTGCTGTTGCTATTTCAAATTACGAGTAATGCTGCCTGCCTCTCACTGGATCTCCTAAGTCATCTGAAACTAAACGACCTTCTTACCTTTCTGATTTGATTAAAATGGAGTCAAATAAGTAGCTGTCGCTTAACCTCGATAGGTGATGCGAAATATGAAGCTGCGTCAGCCAGACAAATAGTGTGTACTAATTGTTTTTAAGTAATATTTCCATTCTATGTGGTAATGGAATTTCTACTAATATTTTACTGCTTCGTAATCCATTTCAGCTGTCCAGGAGATCTTTGACAAACTACACACTACTGGTGCATCCGTCGCCTACAACACAGCGGAACTACAAAGTAGATTTGCAACTTAAACAATTAACCTTACTCTGTTTATCAGCTTTTCTAACACAGTTTATTGTAATGCTAATTGACACATTTTTGTCATTTTTATGGTCACATTATGGAACACGTGAGGTTATGTATCGACTAGTGGGTGAAAAATACAGTGCCTGAGTTACCTCAACAAACACTTCAAGTTGTGATTAAGTGAATGGCAGTTAGGCAATTGTCCGATTCCCATTGACCACTTTTGTGAGGCAATTCCAGCCTGGACTGGAGGTATGGGTACAAAGCGCTTCGTATTTCATAGCCTAGAGTGGGCAACTCTCAACCTTTTTATCAACATCCAAGGTATGTGGCGAAATTCATTTGAAAAGTAATTTTAGTAGAACACACAGGCCTGTAGTTAACCATTGCAAATTTTTTATTGAGTAACAGCGTAAAGGTTTGCATGGAATAGCGCATTTGGTAGATGGACTCTATGGTTTCGCTGGCACTTTGGCACTCCGTTGTTGAACTTTCTTTGCACGTTTTGCATAAATGCAACTGCAATTTATTGATGAGGTGCTCAATTCTCTTCCTCAAGGCGTAAGGCAATAGTCTAAGATTTCAAAGAATTCTAGAGGAAAATAAATTTAAGGACGTTAAATTGCTCGATCTGAGCGGTAAATTTCAATCACAGAAACGGGCAATTACAGGACCAGGAAACGATGTCCACATCTGTATCGTGCAATTTAGGCACAAAAATCGGATTACCATGTAACAATTTGTAGGATGGTTAACTATTTCTACCTGATTAGCCGCATTTTCGACGAAGATTAGTCCAAAGATGCCGTCAGCCCTAAATCCGCACCGAGCAGTAGCAGGTTGTGGATGCATTTGTGCCTTACCAACCGCTCGTAATTTTCCCGAGCCCCAAATGCGACAATTTTGTTCATCAACCAATCGCTCAGAAAGAAATGAGCAGCCTCATCGGTAGAGATGATTTCGGTTAAAAAATTAGCATCCACTTGTTGTTGTTCCATAATTTATTCGACGAACTCCGTTTGCTGCGCGTGATCAGTAGAGATTAGTCCTTGGGTCAAATGAACTTTGTAAACACGAAGGTGCCAATTTTTTCTGAGGATACACTATTGAACTTCCTGAAATGTCCATTTTTTACCACATTGTCTATTTGATGTCTCTGGACTCTCAGAGGCACTCTCACCAACCGCTTCGATATTTTGTGTTGAAGGAGGGCCAGTGTTGAAGGTCCAACCTCTTCACAGTTGACGAAGTTTAAACACTATTTTCACCTTATTTTGAACGAAAATTGCAAGCTCTATTTGTCAAACCTTTATTATTTTAAAAACGTTGCTCAACAGCGAAGTGCGCTGTTCTTTTGCGCAGTGCTCCATCTGCAATAACCCAAAACTGTCTGCTGTCATGACGCCCTTTGTTTGCAGGGATCAAATGGCACAATAGCCACATCTTGAGTGAATCACTCTTTAGAGAGCCGTAAAAGAAAGACAGTCTTTTCAACATCCACCGGTATCCAATGTATGGAAAGGTCGCCTTATTAAGAATTGCGTATGTGTTTCGCTCCACTTTATGCGCAAAGCCATCAAGCAGTCTGTGCCTTGGCAGCATTCGCTTGCCTGCTGATATGAACCAGGTGGTGAAGTCAGTAAAGCTGTAGAGTCCAAATTTCCACAGTGGTATGAAAAGAATAAGGAAAAGATTACAAGTCGTTTAGCTATGATTTCATGGAAAGACCAACACTGGACTAGATGTAGTGTGAAAACGGGGCAGGATAGCACTCGTATCCCTACAATCCTCAAGTCGAGGGAGAACCCAAAGCTTCCAGCGATGGCGAAACTCTATGTGACACAGAGCACATGTAGGGGCGTTGATTATGATCACACAGTTAGCTGCTTCTGTGCGCAACTGACGTCGACCTCTATTCTGACGTCTCGAACTGCGGTCACTACAAAGTGTGCGCATTCGTTCACGCTAGCACCATGTCAGTTGACGTGAGTGACAGGCAATGAACCGGACATAACTGAACAGATCTCTGGCTGTTGATTCTTCACTTTGCTGTTTCAGTTATCGTTCCAACAGAGAAAATTTGCATTCACTTAGCTTCCTTGTACGTGATTCGGCTATTCAATCAAAACAATTTCAAATTTTCATTCAGTGGAGGGTAGTGAACTAAACACAAGCCACCGTCCGGCTAATGGCTGATCTTTAACCCTTCGATGTGATCATTGCTACTTTAATCATGCGATAAATGTGACAGCTATTCAAATTGGGTGCATGTCTTAGATTTTCACATGACAGCTGAAGCGTCAGCACCAACAGCACGGCAATCGTGGCCTTGTGAGCCGACTCATTTTCTACTAGACAATGATTCGCCCATTTCCGTCAAGGGGATCCAATAAGGAAGTGATACTAGTCGAATAAAATAAGACAATGCTTTACCTCATGCCAACACACATCAATGAAATGCTTTACTTCTGCATCAAGCGTTGTTTGGAGTGAAGTCGCACACCTCATCGTCAGCTGCAAAACTAAAGCATTTTTTTGTTAAGTCCCGCAAACAATTTTCTCCTGCTTACGTGTGGATACTCTTCCCAAATCCGAATGTTCGAAAGACATTGGAAGCTCGCAAGGCAAGATTTTTTTATTTGGAGTCTAGTCACACTAAGAACAGGTTAGGTTAGTTTACATGACAAAGGAGGTGTCTCCAGAAGGGCAAACCCTGCATAAAAGAGGAAGGAAACGTGTTTTTAGGAATATAGGTGAGAAAAATGCGAGCTTGCAATGCATAAGCAACAAATAGATGTAAATAGCTGGAAAAACAAGACCACTAAGTGGAGGAGAGTGGTAAACAGAGGAACCGCAGAGGACTAGGAAAGAGCAGATTTGGTGTAGGAGTTGTGGAAGTGGATGGCGTAAGCACTTTCTTCCGGTTTGTTTATTCGCTTTTAGGCTGGTGCGACAGAGGCAATTGGATCAGTAGTAGCTTTGGCTATAGAAAACTTTGTCGGTTTAGATTTGATTGTTCCAGTCCCTCCTTCTGGTTCTTTGTTGTCTGCTCCAGCCCTTACCAGCATTGAAATGCTTTAGCCTCACTCACTGAATTCGCAGTTCCAGTGCCTTCTGCACCTTGGTACTTTGTCACTATTTCGTTTGATTTTAAATGGCAACGACAGCAATTGTATTTTTAGCAAAGTATGTAATGCACACCTATTTGAGTGCATCTTTTGGGCGAGAGGCGGTGAGGGAAAGCGAATTCCATTATGGAACGGAGACTGTTGGTTCCCACGGCCGTGTAGGTGTATTCGGAACAAGGATAATCCTGATAATCGTACTCCATTAACGATGATGCCGATCGAAAAACTCTCCCATCTGATCACTTTACCAGCTCAAAAGAAATGAAGACCAAGGCGGTGGGAGTAAACACCCAATAAACTGCATTGGTGACAGCCCTGGTTGGTCTCTCTTCTTACAAAAACATCATGGATCTCAAAACCGGCTTAAAAACCATCACTTTAATACCTGGGTTCACCCTCAACGTCATCTAACACTTTCGCTTATATGAGCCATCCATTAGAGCCTATTCTTGGATGAAATAGCCCCAAACGCCAGGTTGGTAGAAATCTGTACCGTCAAAATTTTGCGGGAACAATTAGGAATACGCAAAGATCCTCCGACCTCAAGCGGAACAAAACTTCTGTGACTTACTTTCAACAAGCGGCGCCAAATGTACAACCGTTAACTTAGGTACAAAGTTTGTCCATTCAGTGTGGTTGAAAAGCTTCGTGGCACGGATACCAACTCCATCAGCGAGATGGTGAAGTTCGCGAGCATCAGGAGTTTCTCAAGATCCTGCACTACAACGATCGCAACAAGCAACGGAACCTAACATCTCCATATCAAGGCTTTTTAATGGTTTGCATTCACCCTCTCCACTCACTAGGACGCTAAAGCCCCGACGGTCCTTTCACTACCAATGGAAGATGTCAAGGGTGTTTTCAATTCAACTTGGAGGACCTTTGTAGACAAGCATTTTCCCATGACAAGGTGCTGAGCCAAAGAATTCCAAAATCGTGAAGGATACAGTAGAAAGTGGCGAAATTAGATTGATCCAAGAGCTACAGAAACGTGGGCCATCGCCTCTACTGGGAGGAGAACTAGTTAGAGACAAAATCATGAAGCCATCAAAGTTATCGTGAGCCTCACTAACTGCTTCAGTGAAAAGGGAGGCCAAGTTTCCACAGCAATGCAGGGAGCTAGGCACATTAATGGCGAATGGTACTTTCTCGCTGTTGAAGTCACTACATGTGCCCCAGTATTTCTTCACCCAGGACTTAAACCCATGATGCTAGTAAGTAGGCGTGGCCAAAGCGGACAAAGAAAAGGCAACAATCACATTAATGAATAAGCTTTATGAATTTCAGACAATTAGCTTTTCCAAAATAAAACACAAAGAGCACTTAATGAAAAATGCAATTGAATTAGCGTAGGAAAAAAAATTAAAAATATTAATGAAGAGAAAAGCAACACTAAGTACAATGTAAAAAAGAGCTAAGAAAAGAGATCAACTTGACACATAAACGAGTTAATTTTAAGTAGAGGAAAAAGGGAAATTGGGTCAAAAATAGAATGCAGGGAGGAGCACCATTGAGATTTTAATGACAAAAAGAAGCCCATGCTCAGATATCTGGTTAGGCATGACACAGATTAGTCGTGGCACACCTGAACTCTGTCGATGTCAACGGACTCTGTCGATCCGGCTAACACTTGATCACAGCAGCGAATGAAATGCGGGCGAACGTTATCTAATGTTGGCATCTGTACTCACTTCTATCCACTGTCTGTCAAGCCGATATATTTAGGTATGGCAATGTCCTTCTAACCGATAAAAAAAACCTGCAGAATGCAGAAACTTACTCTCGTACACTCCGACCTATGGTTACTTGCTCCTAAAGATGTTTGCCAGAACCTCGTCTTCTAAATGTGCATGAATTTAACTGAGGCTTTGGCTAAAGGTGATTTCATTTCACCATTTTTCATTTTTCTACTATAATTAAACTATTTATTAGGTAAGAATTGAGCATTCTTTAAACACACTCAACATTTAATCCGATCTACTTTTGACTTGTAACCATTTTAACGCCCACCGTTACGCCGTAGCATCGAAAGGTGTTTCCTTGCTAGACAATTATTTTGACAAGTAAAATTATTTCGTACAGTTTTTGTAATCTTATGTTTTATGATTATTGTTACAAACAACTCGAGCAAAATCTGATGGAATTCACGGGATACATGGAGGCAAATAATTCTCACACTTGCTTTGCATATCTTATGGGATCCACATCTCATTATCTTAATTAGTCTATTAAAAACTATGCTCAAATAGGTGTGATTACCTCGTTGTTAAAATCATTTCAAAACACAAAATTTTCGGCATTTTAAGCAATGGAAGCAAGTGAAGTTAGTAAAATCAGGTCAAATAAATATGGCTATAACATGCCTACTGAGTTATAATAAGTAGGCCATTTTAAAATTGCCTCATGCTGGTTGTGGTGGCGGTCCATTTCTCCTCTGGTACAGACAGACGTTAACAGCCAAGGTCTCCGCGAAACCTCTCTTGTCCCAATTCAAAACCGTGAAAGATGCAATCAACCAGTGACCTCCGTCAACCAGCTACACTATGAAGTCGAACTCTGATGCCACGATATTCAAGACTGGTGACCTCAAATTGCATATGAAAAGAGATGATCTGGAGACCATTATTTTGCCTTGAAACACTATTACGATAGCCTCCAAAGTGCTGCTTTAAAGCCATGATCCTACTAAAACCGGTCAACAAAACCATCGTCAAACCATAAACTCACCCAACAGCGCAAACGACTAACTGCACTTACGCTTTAACTTCTAGGTAACTCTAATGCCAGCCAATGCTATCCCCCACTCTACTTCTGAGGTGGAGCCAGAAGCCTCCAATACCAATCAGCTACCAATCGACAGGCGTCATAACTGCCTAACGTCTACATCATGACCATAACCAACCACTAGCAATTGTCTGAAATTCAGCAAAAATACTGTAGGTGAGAAGTAAAAATAACTTGTGGGGCCCTTGCTGCACCCTACTTGGGAAGAAAGCGTCATCTATGGCTTGTGCGAGAAGAACTCATCTCCAAGTTTCCAAAATTAAGAGACAGTTAAATATTTCTTTGTTAAACACCCTGTCGCGCCCTCACCTCGTGGAAGTTTACTACTGGCAATTGACCTAGACGATTGCTTAAATGCACCAATAGAGCTTAAATGCGCATGTTCAGCCTCTCACAACCACATCCACCTATGGTTATTCACGAACATTGCATTGTTTTGCAATATCCGCGGGCGACTAAGTGAGTCTCTTTAACAAGTCCAAGCAACAAAGGCTGCTGGTTGGACACTCGGCAAAATCTCCGCCACACTCGACGTCAGACAAAGATGAGCCAGATGCACACATTCTAGAGCCCTGAAAATTGATGAAATTTTAACCTTTCTCAGGCCAAACACAGACAACTTCGTCAAGTACAGCATGAGAATATCAAATCCCCCAAAGCCCAAATTCTTCATACGCAGGCACTTAAGGTATTGCGGAAACGGTTCTCCAAGGAGTCATTTCTTAGGCCTTTCAATCACAAGTTTGCCAACATTAGGCGTCTACAAACTTCACATTAACGTAGCGACGTGCCCTGAATGATAAGGTCCTCACGTCAACGTTTGGCCAATGCCTCAGCCGCGAAGAAAATAACAATTGCTGAGCCGAATTCGACCCGATCTAACATACAGTGACTCGGAATTTCTAATGCTCTATCATGCAAAAGACGATGTCTCAAGCAGGTTCATCCACTCGAAATGGGATTGTGCCCTCGGCCACGAACCCATTCTACACTTCGTCAATGCTTCCTTTAGACGAGACTCATTAACAATAGAGTTCAAAATACCTTATAGCTTAGCGCTTATTTGCTCAACGAACATACTAATGCTCGCATAAGAAGTCAAGCTTGGGATAACAACATCAATTCTTCCGAATCGCCCTACTCCGCCATGCAACAAGCCAAATGGAAAATAAATTATTTTGCAGCAAAAAAGCAAAGACATAGTTACAAAAATGCTCGAATTCTAAGTCGAGACACAGTTTAATTCAGTGATTTACTCACTCAAAAAAGCAACATCCTCACACTGAATGACAGACTATGGTAACAAGAACATAAGTGAGTGCTTCATGCTTCTTCACCATCCAAATCACCTCATCAAGCATAATGCTATAAGGTCATATAAAATGCGTTCTAGTTCCACCGTCCGTTTTTTGTTTTGCGGCAGACGTGCTCTGACGGCTATTTGCTTTGAAGCAGCACGACTCTTGACTGCTTGGGAGTTAGTGGAACAAACATCTGCTTACCTGTTAGAAGATGCCACTTAGACGACGACCTGCTTAGTAACGCATTCCTCAAGGCGGAGCAGACGTCACCGTTCCTCGCGACTAGCCTATCGTTTCAATCCACAGGACAGAACCCAGTTTGCGGTTGAAGCGAAAAAGTCGCACAAGTATTGCAATGACGGACATTGATTTCGACAAAGAAAAAATCGTGAGCATCTCCAGTCCTAACTTCTTATTTTGCATCCAGAGATCGAAGTAACCGGAACCTTGCATAGATTTTAAGGAATGCTACAATATACTGGCTTAACCCCTCATTTGGCCGAGGTGGTGGACGTTAGTCGGAGTGTAATGCTGTGGTGTACTGAGAGTGGTTGAAGGCGTACCGGAATATGCATTTAAACAAAACAGCTCGCAAAGCCCCAGGAATGCACAGTCGTTTAGATAAGACACGGTAATAGCCCATTTCTCCGCCTATCAACCTGACAGTGGGTGAGTCGGCTGAGCAGGTAGCTAGACACGCTAGGCTTTCCTTTGTGTGGGCATTTGTACTCGGGTCGTTATGCTTTTGACAAACAATTTACTGTCGGTCACCCCACAAGCAAGAGATATCACGCAGATGATTGCGCCCGGCTCGATTCAATTTTTCTCCCTCCGGACTCCAAGAGATGGCTTGGCAAACAAATCGTTTCGGATGGATGTAGACTTGGTTTCCATTTTAAGGTAAAATTATTGGCCTATTTCATTCACTTGCAAAACGCTCTTGTTTGCGTGATTTTGTTCACTGGTTCTCTGACTGCTTGAACTCCTTAATTGGTTTAGAGCCGTGATTGTGATGATGAATTGCTCAATTCGTATGCTTCTTGGCCAACTAGAGAACATCATCCAAAAAGGCTTTACATGTTGTTTCTCAATAGATGACGAGCGCTCTTTGGAATGCTTCTATTTCCATCCTTTTCTTTGCCTACATGATTTTTCTCTCCGTGATAGCTGTCACCTCTTCTTGACATGCTGGACAGTTGGACATTTGTCGCGCTCGATGGAATTGACAGTTGGAAAAATAAAATTTAGGCAGGAACCAGAGAGATTAAGGCAAGTCTCCAACGACTCCCACGCTACTCCAGGAAGCATTCGTGTTTCAACTGAAAAGGAATGTGTTAGAATCAGGGCCATCAAAATACTGATAGAAAGGTAATTCCTCCGCACATTCCATGTTCGTTGATGGATCAGGAAAGGCGGTTGTAATTGCGAGTTTATATCATACCTACACGTGAACATAGATACACCACCAAGCTAGTTTTCGAGACGTCTGTCGTGACGACGCAGACAAGCAAAATGGGACGTCATAGGAGGATTTGTTGGGCATATGCTAAAATGGGAAAAGAATTAGTCTTTCTTATTTCCAAAAATGCGCAATTCACCAATGACAGTCATATAACAGTCTCATATAACAAACTGATAAGCAGCAGTGCAAACCTTAATTCCACTCTTTGAGTATTAGAGGAGAACAGTTCTAGAAGAATGAGAAGAGTGGTGCTACATTTTCAGCAAATCAGCTAAAAACGGAAGCGGGTGAATTGAAGAGCCCTTTGGTGTGATGATGCTGGGCGCAGTGACGATGACATTTTTGGTAGCCGTGACACTGGTGGCAATTGTGGTGGTAGGAGAGGCAGCGATTGTTGTACTGGTGATATTTTTTGTGGCGATGATATTGAGCTGTCAACGGCAGCGTCAGTAATGGTGGTGATATTCGCAAATGGGAAGCCTCAACAAATCGACAAGTGCACCAAACCAATCTACTTTTAAAATAGTGTGGATCCTTTGTGGAGGTAAACATGCGACTAGCAAACGGATAGGCCGTCCCTTCTACCGGCATATAAAGGCAGAAGCACTCCCCCACAAAGCCGCATGCCTTTCTCGGGCCTCGAGCAGCATCCTTTATGCCCGCATCTTGCACCACCAACAGCATCGTCATAAAGAGGAGTCGAGGTGGTTATTTACTCTCACTCCATCGTTCCCAATCACCTTTTCAGTAGCTGCACTCACTTGAAATTGTTTGCTCCAACTGGTAAGGTTCTCTTGTCTGGGGTAGTAACTTATCGCTACTGAATTCAAGGCACAGCACCTGACAGCACGGTACAGCAAGCACGTGTTAGCAAAACAATCCAAGCATGCTACAACAATTACACCTAGATGAGAGGAAAACTGCCAGTCAGATGATTAACCTCATCTCATGAATTAACAGTAGTAACGCCAATGGTAGGGTGACGCTAGTATCTCTAATAATAAACATCAGCAAGAGAAAATAAAAATAGAGGATTCGGGAAGAATTTAGTAAAATGAGCGGTACCCACCATTCATAATTTATAGTGATTTCAATCACAAGGTAATACTGCATCGCAGGCTAAAATCAGTTTCCTACACCCAGGCAAGAGAGAGGGACGTCAAGTCCTGCATCAGGGAACCGCCTACGACCCCACAGCCTGATACATTTTTTTCCCGGCATTTTTAATTTGATCTTCCAGTTCTGCCGACTTGCGTTCGTCAGATTACTTGGTCTTGGTCATAGTCAGATCATAAAAAGTGGAGGGGGAGATTGCTAGGTCCTCAATTAATAGATTTACGCTGAGGGGCAAAGATCTCTCACTCCAAACCAAACTATGTAACCCCAAGAATTCAGTCTTCCTTATAGCTCAGCTTAAATCTTACTAACTACTGCTGTGTCTGAGGCTTCTTTGAAAGGCACATTATTAAGGCAAATCAACATCACCTCAAAAAGGCAAGCAGCTGGTTGGGAAGCAAAGTCATACCAAATTTTCTCACCAGAATAGACGGAGAGTTGATGTCTGACCTGTGCAAAGGGAGGCAGTCATACAGATATTGAAAAGTTGGACGCCATGGGCCTGGGGTCCTTTCCAAGAATAAAGCTAGAGGCACTGGGAGAAAACATACCTTCTGACATCGTCATCATGTTATCTATACGCTGGTCAACCATGTTCAGCAGGTACATCATCAGACAGTGGTCTGCTGAGTTTGCAAGTCGAGGAGTAAGGAATGAAACAAAGATATATGCACTTAGGACTTCTTCACTCTTCGATTACTGCTAAACACGTCTACAAGCGATTGTGGGACGTCTCTACTGCTTGTGAAGCAGTGATTCCTGGTAAATAAGAGGAAGGAGAAATTAGCGCATTTCTTGGCATCTCGTAGTTTCATTAGAAAACCAAACAAATCGTAATGCATTGACGACTTACGATGTATTTCGGAGTAAACAAGTCCACTTTGCGTAGCACTTTACCAGTAGTAGTGAGAAGGATAAAACACATACAGCAGCTTAATCATTTGTGGCCTTGTAATCAACTCGAGGCGAAGGTAGAAGAAGCACGAGGAATCCGTATAGCAAGCTCCTAAGTGGGTAGATGGATGGGTAAGTGGATAAGTGCTTTAAAAGAAGGAGAGGAGTCACCCAAAACCCACTGCACAGCCAGATTTAAGTTACGAGAACTTTCGGTGGAACATCCTGATAATCGTTAGCATTCGGTACTTCAAAATCGAGCCCCCCTCGTTGCCGGCGACCACCCAAACATCCTTCACCGATTGACTGGAAACTGTTAGGAAACACGTGGTAAATAGCTTCTTGGCAATCAAAAAAGGCATTAAACGATATCTATTTCCTATTTTCCTCTTACTCTCCTTAGGTTCAGATAGCCATCACAGCATCAAATTAGGCAGATAAAGACCAAGGTTGACAGGGTAGACTTTGGTTTCTCGATGCAAGCTCGTGTCTCTTTGGCAAGGAGTGATGGATTGTAAGGGGATAGTATTTAGTAGTTTGCGCATGCAAAAGGCTACCTTATGCATCTATTCTTTCCCATTAAGCTCAACCAAAACTTTTGCGGCACACGACTTGACACAGGCAGTCTCTATAAACTAGTAAAGAACACATGTAAAATATCCGTAACACTGGTATCAAGTAAGAAGGCAGGGAATCACGCCTGTGACACTACTAGTAAAGGCATCAAGGCCGACAAACTAGCTATCATCAATGAATTAAGTTTATGCCAACAAAGCAACTGAGGATTATGCCATTTAACGGCTTACTTGAACCTGCGAACAGTCTCCTCACTTATCAGACGACCAACGGTCCAATCACAATAGAGCCGGGCAATCTAGGCAACCAAAGACAAAATTGAGGACGACCATTAAGTCAAGCACCAGATATTCACCGCAACTCACGTTGCCGGTCGTGGGGTGCCTGTGGAGGTCCTGAAACAGAACAAGCACCCACTCCATCACAAAGGGCAGAATGAGTTGAATGAGCCAGTGCTTTAGAAGGGAGTCGGACAATTTCTGTCGAAGTGACACACCATTAGCACCCTGGTCCTTCTCCACGTGCGCCGCGAGAGGCAGAAGAGAACGGTAAGTGTCAAGGAGGTGCACCAATTCCGATTCACTGATGGAGAATATAAACTCATCGGCTTCATCCAATGGCGCCAGTAATTGCGGATGAGGCAGAGCCAAATAGTGGTTCAGAATTGTTAGCTGAAATGTGCGTGAGTCTCTGAGCCTGCCTATACACTACAATGAATAGCGCCAAGATCTGGCCTACTTTAACACATCTAACCTACGTCTGGATGCACCTGAGGCACTTTCTCCCAGCAAGTTCGCTGACTATGCCAAATGTGTCATTCAGAGTCTCCTACCTAAATCCAACACCGCAACTATGTGGCATGGTCTTCGGGTAAGTTTATAATAATTGCTCGCACCAAATCACGTGTCGCAAACAAGTCGGTTTTAAAAATAATGAAGCAGACGTGAGATGCTCTTGATCTGAGGAGGACACCTACAACTTAAAAATTCTAAACAGCGATTCAGTAGTTCAAGTGTTACTGCCACATGAAGACAAAGCAACTGAACTATGGCGGCCGGCTTTCTCTTGAGATTCCAGCATCCAACGTGCTCAACTAATGAATATTAAAAAAAAGAGAAATGTACCCAAATGCTTTAGTCAAAGTATCAACTCAGCCTACCTCTGTAGCAAATACAACAAAAATCCGAAAAGGAACCTCACCTTGTAACGATCGAGTAGATTCTTGATTGAATAATCAAGACAATTGTAAATCTTATCAATCAGGCACCGAATGATCGGTCGCGAAGCACGAAATCCAGGTACATAGAAGAGCTGCAAGATTGTTTAAGCTTTCAGAGTAGAGCAAACGCTTTAATAAAAAGGAAATCATTAAAAAGCTGGGTTATTCCTTGCATTCGTGACAAATGCAAGAATTTCCTGGTACGAGACTGCCACAAAAACACCACTTCTCCCCTGTGCTCAAAGATGCACACCAAACCAGTCAGAGAAGCCAGCATAACAGAATGGCATGCATTTTAACCACACAAGCCTCCCTGTCGCCGTGGTCTGGACTTCTGTCCTGGCGGCGGGGTCCTCCGGTCTCACCCATTACCTTTCGGTACTCGACGCGGCCTATGATGACTTCAGAACGAGATCGGGGAGCTACACCAGTGTGAGAATATTTGCGGCCACTTCTAGTCCTATACCCAATGTAAGGATGTAATTCCATCATCTGTAGAGACCGATAACTGAACCTTTACCAAGAAAAAAAGGCCGAACTTATTAGGAGAATTCAAAGTGCTAAGTCTAGCTCTCAAAGCAGTTGAAGATTTGTTGATCGTCATTTGAAACACCTTACTCAGTTCCATGCTGCGAGAGTCCAACCACTGAGCCGTGAACATGCCGTGCGTAGGCCAGTCCGGACACCGATGATCCAGGCAGCGGACAGCATTAGTAGCGTAGAAGTAATAGAGTGTGACAATCAACTGAATTTGCTTTTGCAAGCGTAAATGTAAGAATCCCAACTTGATTTGACACATGAATGCATGATAATGAATGATCTGAATAAAAGATTTTCTAAAAAATTAGCTAGTAATACACAAAGAAATTGTGTCGTTTTACATCTATTTATCAAATATTTCTGCTTCTCTTCTGAGTTTTACTTTTTTTCTCCACGCGCCCCTTTTTGATTTCACTTTTTATGTGGTGTAGTTGTTTTTTGGTTAATAATTTGTGTTAGCGGTTAGCTTTTCATTAGTGTGGCCGGTTGATGGGATGGATAGTCGATTTTTTCGTTGAAAAACTAGATCTTTGGATGGTTGTTTTGTTGAATTGATGTTTTACTTGCCTGGACGGGCCAAGTTATTAGTTTGAATGGTTAATATTGAGCCTTTCTGGGCCCAATTAGTTTGTGAAACAATCAGTTTCGTTTTCTGTTTGCCTTGACGAAATTGATGATTGGTTATTTGTGTCGGCTGGTTGACGGGGCGTTTAAATGTGTTAAATGCCTAAGTAGTCCTGTTGGTCTGTTAATTGGCTGGGTGCTTGTTTGGTAAGTGGGGATGTCGAATGAGTGGGTAGGCCACCTGTTTAGTAGGTTAGTTGGTTGGCGTAATCGGTTAACTAGCTCTTTGGACTGGTCGTTTGGTCATTTGGATAGTTGTTCAGTTGAGTTGGTTTAATTTGGTTGAGGTGATGTTTCGTTTATTTGTTTATCCGCTAGTTGGGCTGGTTTGTTGAATAATTGGTTAGCTGTTTAGATAAGCCAGCTGGTTAATTGGCTGATTTGATTGGTCTGTGTGCTTGATTGGATGTTGGTTAGGATGGTTGATTGGTTAGATAGTTAGTGGGTTATTTGGTTAAGTAGTTGGGTTGATCGGATTGCTGGTTCTTGGCGGATTGGTTACTCGATTGGTTGGGTGGATAATTTACTGGCCTAGTTGCACTATTGGTTAGTACGTCTGCATAGCTTGGTTAAATGGCTGGTTTTTTGCCTGATTAATTGGGTTAAATTGTCGTTGGTTAGTCTGGTTGGTTGGTTGATAAAGTTAGATGGTTAATTCGTCAACTTGCTTGATTGCTTATTGGGATCAATCATTTGGTTGGTCCCGTTGGGCACTTCGTTCATTGGTTTCGCTGGATAGTTGGGTTGGCCAATTGAATGTCTGAATGTGGTGTTATGCTGCAGGTCGGTGAAGCGGCAAAATCCTCTTCGATTGACTCTAGCTTGATGGTTTAGCACACACACCCTAATATCTGCTAATTTGGTTGACTAAAGCCTGCATTCCAAGATAAGTGGTTAAAACTGGTCATCGGTTAAGATCTACGGATTGAAGTAATACCACCCTCAAGCACATGCATTGAGCACTAAATATCGATGACCACTCATTGAAGTGGTCTACCACGAATTTCACAACTTTATCAAATCCTGCCAAACTCGGTTTGCGGAGTAATAGACGCACCTACCGTGCGCCATCCTGCACAGCAATCTCAACGTTGAACACGTCTTTGCACCATTCACACCATGGATCAAACGTGGCGAAGCCCTCTGAATCATGGCCGAACTCTATACTACTATTTGCGTCACGGACAACATATTGGCACTTTAATCGTGACACTGGTGTGGTCTAAGCGAAGAGTTTCTGTGGTGGGATCGTTAACAACTACTTTAGCTGAAGCATCGGATTTCCGGTTCACTTCATTATATCATCATGGCACTGTCGAGTTCTTTCGAGAATACAGTGTTTTGCATTGCCACCGTTATAAAGTTAGCCACAACTCTTATGACTTGGAGTCTTCATCCTCCAGCTCCCCAATGCGATCGAGACATTCAGCCAGATAAATGTTAGATGAAGGCTTCAGAGTGGATATCTTTGCTGATCAATGTAATGTGTAGGTTAGAGAAGTACGATCAGCATGTGCGTGTCTGATGATGTGAAACAGAGACTGATAGAGAATAAGTCGGCTCTTAAATAGCCTCGGAGTAGCTTCTGAGCTACCTTTTGATGATGTTAGAAGGAAGTATGTACACTTACTGACCTTGTGAAAGAAGGCAATAGCAACAGAGCACACTGCTGTTGGATGTGAGCCGATCAGACAAGACTCTACTGAATGGTCACAGATAAAAATTCCTTTAAAAGTTCTGAAAAACCCACACAAGAGGGCGGATTCGGAGTTACGGACATCGTTAGTAGTGACAATTTATAAGAGATTTTGGGAGGAGGTGAAGGATGATACTCAGCCTTCTTCACCACGATTTGATGTCTAGTGGAAGTACTTAAGTCTACACTACGAAACCGATTCAGTAATGGTATTTATTGAATGCTTGGGAGCGACGAGCCTAGCATTGCTGTTGATGTCTTCAGGTATAGAAGTGCCATCACAAGGCATTGGTTCATTTTATTGGAGATCATCGCTTATTCAGCCGTTCGCTGCAGATCCAATTCTTCTGTCTTTAAGATTCGATGATCGCAGAGTGGAATCATTGCTGTATTTTAAATTGACTTTGGTCACCACTCTCATCATCGCAGTTTCTCTAGCCTTCTCTGAAGTCGTGGACGCTGAAGGCATAGTTGAAGCAAAAGTCCTATCCACCAAATACCAAAGAGTCCACTCAGCTTACTGGATAGTTGAGTAAGATAGTAAATAACTGCAATGGCAGAAGCCTTAACGAACAATTTTTTGGAAAATAATTAAAGGGACGAAATGACTTTGTGAAAGAGCCTTTGAGCTGGTGGCCGACATATCTTCGCCAATGGTCCCTTTTTAATCTAAACTGAGCTGAGGTATTAGTGGATTAATTTTAAAGAAGGATTTGCATTTATTAGTACATTAAGGTCTCTTCAAGTCAACAGAATGGTTTATCTGCTATAATATGAGCCGCTGTGTTACTTCCTAAAATAATCTGCAATGAAGCAACGTTTAACCAGCGTATCTTTATTGCACAGACAGGTTTTGTATTTTTGGGGTCAGCAGAAGATCGCAATCCTCACAGTCTCCAATGAAACCAGATCAGTGATTTTCAATCTTGCATTGGATAAAGGCATTTGAAAAAAATTATGAACAGATGAATTGCCATGATAAGAGCATACTTAGGTGTAGCAATGCGGGTCACAGACCTTTGACCTCGCATTCCCCCATTAAGTTTCATGCTAAGCAAAATATTCTTTAAAAACGAATTATGCAATTTGCGAAAAAGACAGGATGAGCAGCAATGCTTCACCGCAGCGGTGAAATTAAAGTTCTCATGCGATAGGTTCAGCGTTTATCCCATTCCTTTTGACCTTTCATACTGCAGCGTCCCGAGACCCCCTTGAAGGCAGATGAAGGCAAAATACCAGGACAGAATATGCATGTATTCAATAGACAGAGGGAATGGAGTTGCTGACATGTCCACGCCGCTGGGGCAAAGTGGCCACCTCTCTGTAACCGAAACCGAAACCGGCGGTCATAACAAGCAAAGCAGTACAATGCTTTACCAACAATAACATAAACAGGACACAGTGGTCAGGAGAGTAAACTTCAGCTTTGCTGGGTGATGGCATCTGTTTCGTAGAAAGGCTCGTGTTCAAGCTTGTACTTACGATAAAAATGGTCTCACAGAACACAATTTGTATTTATTTGTTGACACAGTATCCGATTGGCATTTATTAGCGCATATTTGTCGCAGCGGTTTTCAGCCAGTTCGAGAAGGGCAGCTTTGGAATTGAAAGATATGTAAGTACAGCCATGCCACCCGAGGATAGTCTGCTTCGCATTCAAGGTGTTCTTTTACAGATTCAAATGTGTGGGATCCATTTGTGCTGTTACATGCGCACTAAATTACTGCCGAAAAGTGTTGCCTGGATGGATCTAGCTTACGATACAACATATTTGCTATTTACTGCAACATTTTGTGCCACTTGCCTCCGCCAAACAGAAGATAGCTTAGTGTAGTGCTCTCCAATGGAACCTATCATCTTTTACCAACAAGCCGCAAGCTTGCTGTACCTCTCACTTCCACGAATTGTTGTCTTGAGAGGTTAACAGACAAGCAAAGAAGCAATGCAGCAAACAGAGATGGGCCTGACAGCCTTCACTCCTAAGCCACTTCTACGCTCCAATGGTGTTCATTTCCCTTACTGCTGTCGACTGCTGGTAGTAAGGAATGAAGAAGTACTTGTCAATTTGGAAAGAACTCTCAGAAAAGTACAGCAGATGACCGTAAAGTTGAGATGGAGGGTGAGGATAAGGATAGCCTTACCCGTTCTAAAGTGTCAATATTCCCATGATCAAGGCTTGCAGCAATTAAATAATCAAATTTTTTCCCATTTTCTTGCGAATTGGCATTTTCTCCTGACCAGTTGACTGTTTCTTTTGCTTAAGAAACACTTTTCACATGCATTTTAGCCGTAAAAATTGAGTGGAGATAACTTAAGCAACCAGAAAAAAGCTTAAAAACGAGGCCATCGTCATTGCCATTGATCAGTGCCTGGCATGTAGGTAGGATTCATTTGCGTATCTGCTTCAAATTCGCCTCTTTTGATGTTGGAGGGAATAAGCGCACTTTTGTCACCACTCAAGTTGATCCTGACACATTAACCTCGACTGGGAAACAACTTAATGTTATAAAGTAAAAAAGGGCTTTGCTTATAGCCTGCCACTTCGCTACGCCCAATTGAATTTCAAAATCGCTTTTCATGATGGGCTCTGACACCGCTCCTACCAACTTCTTTGTCATTCGACACATGTCAAAGGGAGTTTTTTAGGTCTACAACTTGGGAAGTGAGCTTTAATAAAGTACCGCGCATTCAGCTAAGATTTCTCCGAAATGTGAGTTAGCAAAGGAGTACAGCAAAGGGTAGCTGCACAGACAAACTGATGTATGCATTTTAAAGCAGTTTATGCTGTATCTTTGCTAAAAAACCTCACAGACCCTACAAACTTTTTGTTTACCATTCTAACTTATGCGTGCACCACCTCTGAGATGACCCAAACCAGCTTGCCATCCGTTGTGCCCATAAATTCATTTGTGTATGCGGCCCTAGAACCACAAATTGACTGTTCATCCTACATGCGAATTGTATCACGGGGAAAGTTCTCCGCAGTGCAATGCTATCGGACTAGAGGAGTGCTCGAAAAAGAAACTACAGTACATGCCGTGACGACAGGCACTATCAGGAACTCTTCTTTTGCTTCCTTCTTTGCAAGAAATTAGCTAGCGTGCTCAATACCTGCAAAAATATGGCCCATGGTGGTTCACACATTTGATTTTACCACTTCATACCTTCTCTTTCTGGCCCTTTCGTTATATTTGCGTGCTTGTGTGTATCTGTTAATGCAACAGAGTGTAGTGAAGAAACAAGTCCCGTTAACATAACCCATTAATCATCTACACACACAGAGGTCCGGTGGGTGCGATGCCGGGGTCCACCAACTTCTTAGACATTTGGATGGTGAGAGCGCATGTGACAAAGCCAATTGCGCACTTGGCTCCGTGTCTGTGCGTCATTGACGACCGCGGGCGCGGTGGTTCCATTGAAGCATTGCTGTAACACCGGCATGAGAACAACCGGTTAGAGTGTGAAACATCTGATCCTAATTGTCTGATTGACGCACAACCCGTCATGTGACGGAGAGAATGAATCTCCAATGTGAATGGCGAGGGCAAGCACTAACACATAATAAAACATTTCCAAGCGGCGCACTCTGATCTCCACCACACCAAACTTCTATAAATTTATATAATCTGAATCTTATGAGTTTTGGGAGCCTTAATTTTCTCAAATACGCTTTATTAACAGCTAAAAAGGAGCTACTCAGAAATTTTGTTTGCAGATCTCCAACAGTGCGATTGTACAAATTAGTAGGAGATGAGCAAATGGAATTTTTGCTTGAAAATCGGTCAATCACTGCATCAATGGTAGCCATGTCTTAAAGAGTGACGTTCTTTCCGTAGCCAAATTAAATTGTTATTACGCTCCAAGCGACACGCTTTGACAGCTTTACCCAGTCGATGATACAACAGTCGCTGAGCCACAAAATTAGGCAGGAGTAATTATAATTGTCCCATTATGTATCAGCGCCACAGCGTTTTACTGTTTTGCGTTGGTTGTTTGTTTAACCCTTGATTTAGATAACTGCCAATTTGAGGCTTCGGCATTGTAACATTATCGAGTGACCTGGCGTCCGGATCATGCCAGAAGTCGCAATCCCTTATGCAAGTCATCTTTCGTCGTTTTAATAAACTGGAGGCGATACATTAGTGGCAGCGGAAAGCAAATCCGATCCTGGAGGAAGCCTATTCTGATTTTCGATGTTGGGTGATAAACCTTAGCCGGGTGGAAGGAACTAAAGCGTTGCGGATAAAAGAAAATATGAAGATCTTTACCTTCGGCAATTAATCTAGTCCCATATTCCATGGAAGAATTATGAGCAATGAAAGCTGTGTTACCCTAAAGAGCCCAAAATGCCAGTTACAGAGCTGTCTACCATAATAACATAAAGTTATCAATTAAGAGAACGCGCGACACCTCATACACTTCTCAACCAAATGGATGGAACCAAGGTAAATATGGGTGGGTGGCACTGAAGTAGGAACAAAGTAGTAAGGGAACATGCGCGAAACCTTATCCCTAAGGCACAGCAGTTAACTCGCTCTTTGCTAAATAGCTGTGAGCGTACATCATCGTCCTTACCACTATCGAAGGTCACATGGTGACAAGTACATCCCTAGGTTCCGCCGACGTAGTTCCATGTGAGATGGAACTCTAGATCCAGTGAGATTGCTGACTAGGTCCAGTGACGTTGTTTGTGTTACTGATTACAGTATAGGGAGAGTACACTGTAGTACTTTGTTTGTTAGAACTGCTGTAGAGGGTTCCTCCTCTCCCTCCTGGTTACCCTTGCCAGTAGAAGTCTGAGTGCGTTTAGACATCTTTACTGTTATATGGGTAATGAATACAGTTAGGCGACGAAAGGGGGTTCAGGCCGAGGGTCCGTCACGTTCCAAGGAGTCTCCACGTTCCTCCGTCACGTGGTTCAATTTTTTTAACTTCCCGCCTCTCGCCTACAAAGCACATTTAAAGAACATAAGCATTACACAGTCCCCTCGTCTTTTGAGCGCCGTCCCCGGCGCTACCCCTATTGATTCGCTTTGGTTAAACCGTCGGGTGGTTTGCCTTCTTCTACGACTAAGTAGGTTTCGTCCTCGTAGCCGACCGGCGGAGCACCTCTGTAAGGCCGGATCTTATTGTGATGGACGGTTATTGGCTGGGTACGGAGATCCGCATTCCGGACGAGGTAGTTCGTAGGGGACAGGACTTTTACTACGCGGAAGGGATCTTTACTCCAAGGGTGGTAAAATTTGCGATGTGTCCCAGGTGGAGGAATTGGCCGATATATTTGGACGAGATCTCCTTCGTGGTAGGCAGTGAGTCGACTGTGCTTGTCGTAGTATTTCTTTTGTCTGGTATGAGACATTTGAAGGTGTCGGCGGGCGAGGTTAAACGTCTTTCGTATCCCTTCATTGAGACGTAGTACGTACTCCGGGGCGTTGTCGGTAGCCACTTCCTTGCGCGGGAGGAAAACGTCAGAGGGAACTCTCATTTCGCGGCCGGTAAGCATCTTGAACGGAGAGACACCGGTAGATGTGTGGACTGTAGCCCTATAGGCAAGAAGAGCACGTCCAAGGTTTAAATCCCAATCTTCCGGCTGTGCCTCCTTCGTGAAAGCCTTCAGTAACCCTATCAAGGTTCGGTTAGTTCTTTCCACTTGTCCATTGCCCTGAGGATGGCCAGGTGTCGTGTGCGTCTTTGCGATTCCGAGGGACTTGCATAGTTCGGTAAAGAGTCGGCTTTCAAAATTAGGGCCCTGGTCGCTTTGGACTGATTCAGGCACTCCGTGCTGACAGATCCAACGATTGAAAAAGGTCGACGCGACTGTCTCGGCGTCTTGGGACTTCATGGGCTCCGCTTCAGCCACTTTCGTGAAGTAGTCAACCATAACTAAGATATATCGGTTTCCCCTCTTAGTAAGGGGTAGGGGCCCCATGATATCGATACCCACTCGTTCGCCCGGAAATCCCGTAAGCATAGGCTGCAGAGGTGCCACTGCTGTGGAGTGAGGGTTCTTGAACCTGCTGCAAGTAATGCAGGTTCGGCAGAAGTCGTGCACGTCTGGGGAGAGGGAGGGCCACCAGTATCGTTTCATCGAGGCCTCCACCATCTTTTTCTCACCTACGTGGCCCAATTGTTCGTGCAGTTCTTGGAGGGCTGTTTGTATCAGGGAACCCGGAACAACCAAGAGTTTGGGAGACGTTGCATCTTCTTGGTACCACAAGACTTCGTCCTCCAGGGAGAGTTTGGACCATTGCTGCCATATCTGCCTGGCTGCCTTGCTGGATGATTTCATCTCTTCCGCAGTGGGCTTGGACGAGGATGCCAGAAACCTGTCGTATACCAAGGACGTGTCGGGGTCTGTACTCTGTGTGTTACTCCACTGATGTTTAGTCGGCTCGCTTAAAAATAGGGTTCCCACTACACCGCCATGCCTTTCCACTGAGAGGGGCCTGCGGGATAAGGCGTCTGCGTTGCTATGCGAGTTTCCTTTTCTGTACTGCACAGTGAAATCATATTGTTGCAGTTCCTCGTACCAGCGTGCAACCGAACGATCGATCTCCTTCATAGTTTTCAACCAGGTCAGCGCCTGGTGGTCTGTTCTCACTATGAACTGTCTCGCTATCAGGTAGTGCTTGAAGTGTCGCACCATTGTATAGATGGCGAAGAGTTCACGTTCTGTTGCACTCTTCTGTCGCATTTTTTTGTTCAGTCTGGCACTAGCGTAGGCGATGACGTGTTCCCTGCCTTCTTTGTCTCTTTGCGAAAGTACACCGCCCACGGCCACGTCGCTGGCGTCCGTGTCCAGTACGAAGGGAGGTGCGGTGGTCTCGAAGTTTGGTAAAGCCAAAATCGGAGCGGAGCAGAGCATACGCTTTAGTTCTTTAAAGGCTTCATCATGTTCATTCTCCCACCTGAAATTTCTTTTTGCCTCCTTCTCGGTTAGCTTATGTAGGGGACTCGCAATCTTTGCAAAACCTTTCACGAAGCGCCTATAGTAGTTTGCCAAACCGAGGAAACTGCGAAGTTCCGTCTGATTCGTTGGTGTTGGCCAGGTTCTCACTTGTTTCGTGCGATCTTCCGTGACTGCCATCCCGTCTGACGAGACTGTGTGCCCCAGAAAGTTGACTGAACGGCGGAGAAAATGACACTTCTTTGGATTTAAGGTCAAACCTGCCTCTTGCAGATGGTCTAGAACTAGTTTAAGGTTGGCGTTGTGCTCGCGAATGTCTCTCCCGAAAACGAGAACGTCATCTAAGTAGATTATGCAATGCTTCGGGAAAAGCCCAATCAGTGCGGTCTGCATCAGGCGCTGGAAGGTGGCTGCGGCATTGCAGAGTCCGAACGGCATGGTCTGGAATTCATAAAGTCCGTTGGGTACTATGAAAGCCGTCTTCTCTCTATCTTTTTCCGCCACTTCTACTTGCCAGTATCCCGATTTTAAGTCTAGGGTGGAGAACCACTTCGATCCATGCAAAGCGTCCAAGGAGTCGTTGATGTGAGGTAGGGGAAAGGCGTCCTTCTTGGTTACGGCGTTTAACTTCCTGTAATCGATGCACAGCCGTAGACTGCCGTCACTTTTCTTCACTAGTGCGATTGGAGAAGCCCATGGTGACTTGGAAGGTTTGATCACTTCGTCCTTGATCATCTCCTCCACCAGACGGTTCACCTCGTCCTGGAGAGGCGGAGGTATACGTCTGGGTGGTTGCCAAATGGGCCTGGCCTCGCCAGTGTCGATCGTGTGTTTGACCATCCTTGTTCGCCCGAGTTTTGTTCCTTGCCATGAGAACATGCTTGGATACTTGCTAAGCAAGGAGCGCAGCTCCTTTTTCTCGCCATCGGTGATGTGCGTTAGCCGGGCGCAAAGCTCATCCAAGTTGTTGATCGGGATAGCTGCAGCTTCGAAGAGGGCGCTACAGATTGCGTCTGCGTCCTTTTTGGGCGGAGATCTGGCAGGGGTAGTTTTCTTATGCCGCTGGGTCACTAGTGTCCCTTCTGCGAAATTCAGGACCGCCTTGGTGTTACGAAGGAAGTCCACACCGAGTATAGCGTCCCAAACTAACTCGGGGCACATAATGAATGGGACTTGCCACGTTTCTGTCCCCAATGACACTTTTGGTGACGTCTCGCCTTTTACTTTCATCTTTCTCCCCTCTGCTGAGAGAAGTTTTGCGAAGGAGGGACCCGTGCGGAACTTTTTGTGGAGATCAGGAAACGCTTGAGGGTTCACTAATGACTTAGCTGCGCCTGAGTCAAGAAGGAAACTGCAGAGGCGTCCCTCTAGCTTGCCGGAGACTCGCATAAACGGAAGAGAACCACGGGGTGATAAGAAGGATAGGGAATAATGCTGCTCACCTGCTTTTGCGGGACGGAGCGGAGGGGTCCACCGCGGACGTGTGGAACTTGGTCGTCGGTGGGTCGTGTGGAGCGACGAAGTCAGAAGGAGTTCCTGACGTTTCCTCGTGGCTGCATCGACCAGCTGGCTGAGGTCGCTGGTCTTCAGGGCCTGAAGTTTCGCGGCGATAGACGGAGGACGAACGCCGGCTTTGAACTGGACAGCCACCCATCTTCTCACCTTGTTAGGTGGGCAGCCCCTGAAAGCCCGTTCAGCGAGGATTTGCAGTGCTCCCGCGAAGTCCTCGTCGCTTTCGCCCGATTTTTGCTCGCGAAGGAAGAACTCCCTAGCGAACGACTCCTCTCGTTGGTCAACGACGAGCTGGACCAGAATTTCGCAGCACTCGTCTAGATCGGAGTCGGGTGAGACCCCGGCATCAACCGCCGCGGAGAACAGCTCTTGCGGAAGAGCGTGTAGAATCAGCGGAATCCTCTGCCGCTGGGGAAACAAGTGGATGTTAAACCTAACGGTTTTCATCCAATCTCCGAAATTCATCCCTTCCTTGAAATGGGGAAGGTCCGCCAACGCTGCCACCAGTGTAGAGGGTTCCTCCTCTCCCTCCTGGTTACCCTTGCCAGTAGAAGTCTGAGTGCGTTTAGACATCTTTACTGTTATATGGGTAATGAATACAGTTAGGCGACGAAAGGGGGTTCAGGCCGAGGGTCCGTCACGTTCCAAGGAGTCTCCACGTTCCTCCGTCACGTGGTTCAATTTTTTTAACTTCCCGCCTCTCGCCTACAAAGCATATTTAAAGAATTAAGTATTACAACTGCCGTTTTCTGTCAAGGACACAGAGGTGGCCGTGCTGCCCTAGCTGCGTGGGCTGGCCTCCGGGCCATGCTAGCAGCCTATTTCCCTCTGTCCGGTGAATATATGTATTCTACCCTGCCACTTTGCCTTCTTTTGCCTTAAGGCAGCCTCGGGACGCTACAGCACAACGCGAATTTTTAAGTGGAGTGCTTGTACTACTTTGTTTGGACATCCGGTTTCGGTCAGGATCACAGAGAGGTGGCCATATGGCCCTAGCTGCGTAGGCTAGCCTTCGGGCCGTGCCAGCAGCTCATTTCCCTCTGCCTAATGAATATATATTCTGCCCTGGCATTCTGCCTTTTTTTGTCTTTAGGGGATCCTCGGGTGCTACAGTGTTTAATATGATATGCGCATCACAATTTCCGTTCCTAACTAGGTTCCTGGAGCCATAAATATGTAAAGCGAATACTATTGCAAAACTGCAGACGTAAAAATCCAAGTTTATAGGGCGTTATAATGACAGTGGAGTGCAAACAATATTTATTTGTTTTTAATGATATCCCCAAATCCGGTAAAATGGATGTATAACTAAGTGGAAAAAAGTATGTATAACAAGCGTTTAAAGTTACCTAACTTTGGAGGGCACCACTTAGACAAAAGACTAGCAGCGAAATTTCAGAACATGATAATGGGCTTAGAATCCATTATTTATTCAAGTTACTTCATTCGTTTGTTTGCAGCATTCCACTTTAGTCAACAAAAAGTCCCTGATGTCTAAGAAATGCTGCGACTAGGAATTATTATCGACTTAATTTATCGTGCTATTGTGCTTCGTAGTTTTAGAGGTGTCGAATGCTTTGTTATACTTACCCAGGTGACTGAACTCCTGTACACGATATCTTTTTAAATTATTCCGTCGAGTACGTCAACTCAAGCTGTAAATGTTGAATTCATGTAAATAAACCCGTTATATGCACCTCAGCTGTAATGTTATTAACCTTTAAATTCATTTTTAATCAAAGTTTTGGGCAATTGCAAGGTATTTACATGCAATCGGGTATATCTGCCTAAATGTAATTTGACTTCCCTCATTTTATTGAAAATTTGTAGTGCTTCACTAGTCGTAACAGACTTATATTTGTAAAGTCAGTCTGATTTTTAACAGTCCTATAAAGCAATACATAGCTCAAAGATTCTTTGTGTGCACTTGGTAAAAGATCTTTAACCACCCAAGCATTTAGTCGAACATAATTGATCCCACATCATGCCTTGCATTGTGCATATAGGTTTACCCTTTTCTAATGTCTTAAAAGCATATGATTTTATCCAACTTTTTTGTACAGTAGATTAAATGGACATTCGAGCAACTCAAGAGTTGGCTATTCAATTCAACGACATTGAACGGCGCATGCCAGACCAATTCAGTACATTAAATGTTAGAGCAAACAAAAATGGCCAGAATAATGGTGATTTACACTACGCAAATGCCAACAATAAGCGCAAAGTTTCTTATGATGTCCAAGCTCAAAATAATCGCCCAAATTTTCAGCAGTATCCTCAGCACAAAGACTCCAAAACTGCAGATGAGAAAGAACGCAAGGACCTTCTGAAACCCGGAGATATAGTAAAAAACCGATGGTGCATAATGTACAAGATTGGTGGTGGTGGATTCGGCGAAATTTACCAGGCTACTGATACACAGGTTAGTGTTCTGAAGCCTAAGTATTAGGCAAAGAGGCGACCTTCCCAATCTCTTAAAACTGTAATGGTTTGCTTTAGATGGATTCAGAAAAGATGGGCCAAGGCGGTCCTGATATTTCAAAACTCTGTTCTTCCTGTTCTGCCAAAAGCGGTAATTACGTTCAACGTCACGTCAGCGCAGTTGCCGTGACCATGAGCGAATCCAACTCATGTCTTCAACATTGCTCAGGATGTGGACGTGAATTCTTTCCAACTTCCGTCGCATCCATTGGAAGGGCAAGAACTCAGCGAAAATTTAGCGAAAATGGGCTTGAATCCGGGGACTCGGGCATCTCCTTGGGTCATTCAGAGCGTGGATTGGTGCCAGACAATCACATTGTCGCAGTGAAGGCAGAATCCAACACTCAGTCCAAACAAATGCTCCACATGGAGGTGGCAGTCATGCGAAGGTTGAAAGGCAGGAAAAACTTTTGCGAACTCCTGACTTGTGGCAAAACCCAACGAATCAACTACATTGTCATGACACTCCAGGTAGTGCTCATTTTTACATCATAGAATTATCCTTTGCATTTTGCTTTAAGTTTGACTATCTGATTTGAGGACTGGGTGAAAATATTAGACGTGTTTGATAACAATAGACTTGCTTTTGTTGAAAGCTTAATTGATTATTTTAAGATTCTGGCTGTTACCCTTATACTTAATTCTTACTAACCTTCTCTGTTTAAACATTACCTACTCGCGTTAAAAATTGTGCATAGAAAGAGAGATGAACAACTTATCGGGTGTGTGCAGCTTCTGAAACAAGTCATCATTATTTCGGAGACACAGTAAAGTGTACATTTTAGCACCGGTTATTTGAGGTAATCATTAATTAATTATTCACAAAGCCTTGCAGAGAATTGGGTATTCAACTAGGTTTAAAGATTTATGCTTAGACCTCTGTTAATGATTAATTTAAATGTCGTACAAACAAAGATAAATTATTTAATGCTAAATGTGGGCTGCTTTAAAGTTAAACTCAACACTGACGTACATCAAGTGATTAGTTTAACGTGAGGTCCCTACCCTTAAGTATTCAATTTAATTGCATTTAAAATCCTGACAGTAGTATTACTTTAAATCAAAATGACCTTTCATCAATTTAACAGGGATCTGCCCCAATCTAGCTGATCAGTAAAAAAATTCTAGAGGTATTTGCCTATAAGCAATGTAAAAATATTCTTACAGTATTACAACATCCCCAAAGCAGTATTAATGCCTAAAGGAGGATTTAGCGTTGAAAAGCGTAATGCTTGCTTCGCAGTTTTTGGGTCGCATTCCTCCCTTCTCCTTTAGCATTGTCGTGCTCTCGTGCAGTGCACTCTTTAAGCAGAATGCGTATTTGTCCCACCTTGTCTTTAACTAATCTCATCATTGATACAACTAGGTATTTTTCTGTTGTATGCATTAAAAAACTATCTTCTTGCTCGAGATAGCAGAAAAGAGTACGTAGTACGCAAGCGTACTCGTAACGAAGATGCCTCTTGTGTATGGACCTAGCTTAACCAGCTTTAGCTAAGCCTTAGGGCTCTGTTTTGTGCCCAACTTTATGTCGCATCCCGGTAACCTATCATGTATATACACGTAAGTTTGCTCATAAAAAGATCTCTTCTATCTCTTTTACCGTCTCGGCTGAAGTGATGAGGGATTTTTGTAATTTATGGCCACTGGGTATTTCTTCCATTCCCATTTCTTCTCTTAGGGCCTATTTACTCCTACACATTGCATAGGGAGTTGATTTTGATTAGGAATTAGTTAACATCAAGGCAAGTGATAATGTGAAGGCAGTACTATTGCGCTGTCAGATCGCCTCCTTCTACATTCACAGCGACGTCTGTAGCATCACTAAAGGAAATATGAGGTGTTCGAGTGATAAAGGTGCTGTGGCATGAGCAAAACCCTACTTCTCGAGCTTAAGAGACTCGAAGTTGTCTCTTTGCTGCATCGTCCTACCTGTGTTTAGGCAACAAATTTGGTAGTTCCTGAAAGATCTCTTCCACTTTAGCTTTTACAGATGTTTGAATGAAATAAAATCAGTTGCAAGATAGGAGCAGCAATTGTTTCTGAAGACCATCAGTTCAAACAGTTATTATGTTAATGACTAAACCGAAAGGGTTTCACCTCTTTCACTGATGGAAGTAAATGCTGCTCTTTACTACTGAAAGAGCATTTAGCCTATTTATGCTTAAAATACCTTAAAAAAGTTGCTAAAATTTAAAATTTGGAACCCTGAACTGTTGTCGGAAATGTCTGTTTGCTGGACGTGCAACTTTAAATAATAACTTCAAAAATGCAAATTGACTGATTTTTAAGGAGTTTATTGTAGATCACGAGTTTCATCATAACCAGGGTTTGTTTTACCTACAGATTCTCATCGATTCTTAAGTGATCGGAACGAGTGCTTTTGACTCAGTCCCTCATGTGAAGTTGTTTTCCCTGCGTTTTTCACCCTTATTACAGAGCACACATTCCCTTTGATTCCATTTTCAATTCGATTTTTTCGTGTAATTTTTTTAGGGTAAGAACCTCAGCGAGCTGCGTAAAAAGGCACCCAATCGAGCTTTCAGTTGTTCTACCTCTTTGCGTATAATCTGCAAGTGCTTGGATGCACTAAAAGAGCTTCATAGCATCGGTTACCTTCATCGTGACATAAAGCCATCAAATTTCTGTCTCCGCCTGGACAATCCCATGGAGATCTGCCTCCTTGACTTTGGTCTTGTCCGTCCTTTCACAAAACCCGGTACTACTAATCAAATACGTCCTCCACGACCTTCAGCTGGTTTTCGCGGTACGGTCCGTTATGCCTCCACTAACGCTCACTGCTATCGTGAACTGGGAAGACATGATGATCTCTGGTCTATGTACTACATGTTGGTGGAGTTTCTTAGTGGAGAACTACCTTGGCAACGAAAAAGTGGAAAGGATGTAGTAAAGCAGATGAAATTAAACACTGAACCAGTGGGTTTGGGAATTAAAAGCGGTCTTCCAGAAAGCATAGCGACCACCTGGGTCCATGAGTTGAATAGGTTGGATTACTATGCGGCTCCAAATTATGGAGAGCTGCGGAGGGTGATTGAGTCATGGCTTTCGGAAAATAGAGTGGAGTGGAATGACCCCTACGACTGGCAAAAACAGTCCATGACGCGCGCAGAGAGTGAAAGCACCTTCACACCGCTGTTTAAGCGAAATCAAACCTCCGGACGCCAGTTTGTGCAAAATGTGAAGCGCCCAGCACATTACGACTCTACCGGATGCCTTAGACGTCTGGACAAGCGCGGGTTCGGATCTAATGTGGAGTTGAAACGACTTGAAACAGAAGGAGGAGAAGGTGGGAATACGGCTTTTGGTGGAAGAAGCACAGCAGCAGTATACGAGGATGCAACTGCGAACAAAAATATGGCGACAGAGAAGATAATGCAGGAGGATGGACACGGAAATTTTGAGGACGCCTCAGAGAAGATGGATGGAAAAGATAAGACATTGGGCAGTCATGTTGATTTACACGCCATTGGCGATGAGCAGCGAAAGCCGACGGAAAACGCTGATCGACAATTTCTTGCCACTTCAAAAAGTCTAGGTAAGCTAACCGTGCTTTTTTAAATGCATTTAAAACAGCTTTTCCTCTTGCCCCTATTCATCCTACTTCAATTTGAACTTTTTTTCTGCTTTTTTCTTTATCTTTCTCTTTCGAAACGATTTTTTTGCATACTCTCTCTCTCTCTCCCCTTTGACTCAGGATGGTGGTAGCGAGTGGCATCTGGTAAGCCGACCAGAATCCGTGGTGTCAAAGCATCTTTCTTTAATAAAAAGCAGCACCATAAAATGTATCAACCCACTGTCTGTCATCTTTCATCGTAAAATAAGGGAAGAGTTGACCATCATTTCTATCTACATTTAATCAAACGCATTTCCTACTTCACCTCTTTCATCCTCTTTTGGTTTCATCGTCATAAATCACCAAGATTCTCACTTTGTCGCTCCTGAAACATCGAAATGAGATGGTGATAGAACATCTTTCCTTAAAATTTGTTTTCTTTGAGCGTCATTTTTGAGAGACAGTAGTATCGAGGAGGGGCCGGGAGAGAGTTGAGTAGTGTAAGAAGGGAGGTTATCCCTAACAGCAACATTACAAGCAAGTCCCCACCTGTCTACTTAAATGCTTTTTAGACACGGAAATTCAGCCCGCCACCACCAACCTACGCCAAAAATTATTGTCTTTCATCACACTGGGGCGCAAAAAATCCGACAGTAAGGTTCCACTCGCTTGAAGTCACCAGTAGGCCCAGACATTCCCTAATTCGACCATCAAGTTGACAGCAACAACAACAACAATATCAGCATTACAGCTGCAACCAGCAACATTGGCATAACATTAGCAGCTTTCTATTTATCATTATCACCCATTTCTCTTTTGTGCTTTCCTTCATGCCTGTGAAAATTAACTCCTCGTCCAAGTTTGACCTGGTGTTAGCTCCAGCTTCTACGTATGCTTGTATGGGTGAACTAGGATGGTGAATAGAGGAGGCTTATTAACAACCACTTTCAGAATCTCTGCCATTTTACATTTCATTATCTGTACAGATTCGCCTTGTTCCTACTACTGGTTAGGTCAGTTAGCTGGGACAATTTTGCATACTAACTTCCCCATTCATGGGTTCTCATGCATATCGACGCATTTGAAAGCATTCAAACGCTGATTGGTTGACTGACTGAAGTTTATCAACTGATATGTTTGTTGTGGGTTGTAGCTCGCAGAACGGACAGGCCTAGGAAGTAGACGAGCATCCCCTCCCGATTATCTGCGTCTCGAATGAACATTATTTTGCACCCATCCACGCATCCAAATACCGGCCCATTCATCTACCTATCACTCCATATTCTTACACACACACACACAAAAGGCATTCAAAGAGCCAAACTGGGACCTGATCATATTGAGGAGTGTATAAAAATGTGATACTTCTGCGCTACTTCATCTCTGCTATCATAGTAATTGTTGCTAATTTCTCCTTCTTCTACTCCTTTTTCCGCCCTCTCCTCGACTACTCAACTTTCTCTGTTACGTTCCCCACATTTTTCAGCCAGTCTACACTACAGCATCTTTCAGCAGTAACGTTGCTACTTTAAACCCACATCCAACATATCCCTTTTTACCTAAAACAGTACAGAGAATGGAACGTAGGGTGAAAAAGCAAGGCTTTACTGCGAGTTTGTTCTCTTAGCATGTACACGTGTTTTAGACAAACATTCGTTTTCTATTCCGTGCTCTGATTTGTCTCCTGTTTTTGACTTATCTCTCCTCCTTGCTAATTCACCTACTTAAAGGGAAATCGACTCTTTCAAATGTTGCTGGCCTTTATTTGTCAATAGAGATAGTAGTAGAACAGTGTCTGAGATAATTGCTGACGACGATGCGGGCTAATACCAACCATGGGGATGATTGATCACGGATTAGCCAATGGCACTGATACCATTCTAGCTTCTTGCTCTGATGCCACTATCTCCACTATGCTTTAACTGGGTGCAAAATCGCTAGTAGGAGACGATACTTCACAGCGGGATTGATTTTGATGGCCGCGGGCCTCCAAAAGCCAAAGCATAGAATGCGTACTAACCTGCATGCCCTTATCATTTGGAATTGCGGTTTATTAGAATAGTGCTGTAATTTGACAAGTAAAACCGTAAAGTATTTACTGCTATGAGTACAAATTTTCTTAGTATGATAACGTGACTAGTGTATGGAGCTAACATCGTTTAATGGGACTAGTACAACCGCAATGAACTGTGTGAGTACGCGGATTATAAGTAAAGCTAATTGATGCACCTTTGGGATTTTAAATGGGCCATACCTTTACTAGACGAGTCAATCATGTTTTATAGCACCAAATACTATGTGTTTTGTACTTTTCTTTGCTTATCCATACCCGGATAGATCAGAAAAATTCCATTTATATCACTTTGACAGCCGTCATTAGATCTTTTCTGTCATGAGCAAAGCCATTTCGATGCTTTTGGCAAAAGGATTAATTCGTGTACAGGAGTTTAATAGGTGATCCACAAACCGACATTCCCGGCTATATATAGTAGAAAAGAAAAAATTCCCCCATCACACATAACGTAGTCCACCCTCCAATAAAGATTTGAAAAGCTTCACCATAGAAATATGTTGCAATGATTGAAGTATCAAAGTTCTCGTGGCACTTCGTCACCGACACGAAAGGCTGTTTCGATATCTGGATGTTTGAGCTGCGTTTTTCACCACTACAAAAAAATTTTCGTCGTGTGGACAACTTTGTCACCTGATAGGTGAGGCGCCGATCAGGCTTTGTGCACACCGAGTAATTTTCAGCAGTGACCACTGAGCCTATGACCTTGGACCATCGAAAACTGACACTATTGTCTTACCGTTGGACTTACTAAACATGAAGTTTTCTCCAGATGTCAGTCGCAAATGGATGTTTACAGGGCACAGTTCGTCACTACACAGTGTCGCCTGAACGTATATATTATCTCAAACCATTGCCACTGTTTCTGAGTGTCATCTTAGTTAATGGCTATCAGCCTGGACTGGCCACCCTACACGCACTGTGACTGTCAACAGTCCTAATAAATCCCAGTCAGCGCAGTCATGATAGCATACCTTTTTGTAGAAACCGTACAAAGTTTAATGCTCCGGTTTGGCGCCAGTGTTTTTTTTTCTTATATCCACTGCTTGAACTTCCGCATGCCACTTTTCATGCTCATGGGTGATGTTTATTTAGAGGAGCTATTTTAATCATATGCATTCGGAGATCATTTTTCCACCTAGGCGCATGGCTCAATATTGTTTTACTGAATTGAAAAGCGGTCATTAAGGCAAGATTATATTAAAAGCCACGTCGATTTGATGAGACATGCTGGGTGAGCACGGTGCCTGTGTCACACCTGGAGCGCATATTTTAAAGTAAATCGGGTGTGTCGGTCCCTAAAGAGAAGTGAAGTCTAGACAAAGAAAAGACTGTCACAAGCATAAAAGAAGCGTCTCAACGAATGGGTAAAATCTAATTAACCATCTCGTTTACATGACTCTGCAAATGATTCCAATCATTCTCAATAGCTGTGTTAAGGTGTCCATTCATGGAATGCCCTCGAGGTTTTAGGCAAATTTACATTGGTAGTCATGGTAATCAGCAAATATCACGTCTATTCTGTTTGAAGTGCTTAACCTAATAAGTGCTGCATCTGTTTAAGGGAAAAACGTGCTCTGCAGGCAAGCACGTTTTATCCAGATCCTTGTTTGCGAAGTGTATCAGATGACTACGAATTCCGTGGGATTTTCAGAATGATCAGTGCAGTTAATCTTCCTTTTTAAGACTGAAAAAATATGCCACAGCCCATTCGTATAGTTCCCTTCATTGTGTTCTCATATCGCACAGTATCAGTCGAGCCCAACTTATCTGGGTAATTTGAGCTTGTTTGAAATTCAAACCATGTTTAACGTGGTCTAAAAGCATAAAAGTTTCTTGTAAAATGTGTTACATGCCATCAGTAAACCGCTCAAATATTGAATCCTCGAGTTCAGGAAGATAAACTACGTATGCACACAAAAATATACTCGGTTTTTTATGAGAAATAGTTCTTTCATTAGGCCATCAAATGAACAATTATTTATCTCTAAGTGTTCTGGTGTACAACTTACACATCTGAGTGACACAGTACCGCTATGATTGGTTTGCAGACGCAATCTTTTGCTCTAGACTTCTTACAAAAGGCAAAAAATCGCAACTCAGAGCAAGCTGCTCGATACACCTCACAAGTGTGCTAGGAATACGTCTTTACCAACACTCAAAACTGCTCGGTGAATCCTAAAGAAAGTTGAATTTTCATTTTTAGCATAAACAATCGAGATATTACATGGGGTTTTTGGGATGACAGAGAAAAATCCATCTCATCTCCATGCTCTGCAGCCCTCTGATGTTTCTCCTCCGAGTGATTGTCATCACTTTTTTGACATTAAGCAAGCACATGCCAAATTGGTTGCTTATAAATACGGCTGGAATAGAAATGTAGGTAACAAAACCCTTTTAAAAGCAAGATTTGCTGCATTCTGTTCTTGCTGAAAAGGAAGCAAGCTTGTGATTGCAATGGTAATGATTCCAACCGGTCAACTAGCTTCGGAAGCTTTCTCTAATTATTTGGTTTTTGCTAAAAGTCTTACAGATTTATTTTGGTAGCCTTACATACTCCTCTTCTGACCCTTTACAAGTGTGGAGTACGGAAGCCATGTTTCTTCTTTCTTTTCCAATATGTTCTTGACCTTTTTTTGAAAATAACCCTCCTGACTCAGCAGTCATGTAATAAGTTACATTTTATTTAACGAAAAAGGCAATAAAATTCGATTTAAGTTTTTTAACCAAGTAAATAAATAACTGGTTGGATTTACTTAATAGACAAATAGATTTTCCGCCCGATCGCTACCTATCCCCACCACTTTTTGATTAAGAAATAGCATTCTTAATGCTGGTAGAATTGAAATTTACTTCTTTGTCAATCCATTTTACCTACGGTCCGACAACAGATATTAATGAGATCTACACTAGTTGGCATTTTCCTTAAAATAGGGCCACAGTAGTGCGGCGAATGTTGCAAAGGCATGAGATCAGCCCTACTTGTTTATCAGGCTACTCAAAGTCGAGTTTTGTGAGTTCATTATCAAAACGTTTTTTTTTACTCCACGGTGTCACAACTACTAGCACCGGTGCTTGATTTCGACACTGCTGCTTCCACCAGCCTTGCAAGCACAAGCTTGACGTTTCATTGATCCTCAATTACCTACTGCACTGCGTTCCTCCTACACGCTAGGCATTCAGTGTTGCTCCACGCTATTATCGACACATACACGCACCGCAAAAGCGATAGGCAATTAAGTTAGACAAGTAAGAGGGCAAGCAAGCAAGCAAGCAGGCAGGCGCACATGTGCCTGCCTGCTTGCTCAAAGCCATTTCGAGAAGCGCACACGAATATGAAGAGAGGCAAGAGAAAAGCACCATTAGTCAGTGGCGCTTGCCTCTCTGCCTGCCTGTGCACACTTGCACACTCTCGCGCACACCGAAAAAAAAAATCGATTCTCGCTAGAGGGCGCAGTCAACTGAACTTACAATGTCACTTTGACCTTTCTGCGGTTCCCCGCCAGCCAATGGTAGTGTGGCTAGAAAGCCAGTCAATCTAGCTGTAGAGGGCTACTCACTGTCTTGTCTATGCAAACAACGCGACTAGTTTTACTAGCTCAGCTTGGGAGCTGACAGTCGTTTTTCAGCTTCAACCATCCTCTGACAAGGACATAATTGTCGATATTGCAAAATTCATTGTTATTTTTTAAAGTACGGTTATGTTAGCGACCGATTCCTCTACTACACTTTGTGATGGTAAGACAAATTTTAATCTCATTTTATTCCTAAGCCTCTAAGCACAAATGTACTCAGAAATTACTTCACAAAACACGCCCAGTTTATTGCGAAAAACAAAGCGGCCTGTACTTTTATGCTATAACCCCATCATATCTTCCAAAATTGGATCTTTAGCCAATAGTACTTATCATTGACATTGTTTTGTGCATTTGACGTTGCGTTCCACAGGTTTTTTTTTTATTACTGATTCGATGAGAATACGATGCGTGCGCAAGGATTGGTGTAATTAGCCAGACACTTAAGATGATGACGCCTCACCACCAATGGCGCAAAATTTAAGACTTATTCCAAAAAAATGCAACTGCTTAAGACTATTTTCGGTGTAGCCTTGACGACAATGAGTCACTGCTTTTAGAAGCTCGAGCTACTTTTAAGCACACATGAACGCTTTATCTTCATTGCGTTGCTCATTCAATCAGTGATAATTGATAGGGTACCCTTCTAAACATAAAGCATTTGCGCCATAGAAGAACGATGTGTCAGTGAAGCGTAATCCATACGTAAGTGCTCCTTTTACCTTGCGATTTTCGAAGTCACCATGCACTTTGCTTTAGATATAGGAAAGTCACCAAGCATATTTATGCGTGGACATAGGCTGGCTTATGTAAAAAGAAAGCAGATGTATACGGAACTTTGAAAAACCACTTCTGGATTTTAGCAGCCAGCAAAGGACCCGCCTTCAATGGAATGGAAATTGCCCAATAAACTGCTCCAAAATGTCAGGTGATCTAAGCTTTTGCTGACGCTTACTAATCCGATGGATGATCGGCGTTTTTATGAATGGCAGAATATCTCTTTCTTTGTGCTAAAAGAACTTTGAGATCGAACCCACATCTGGAAGCCCTGTCCCAACACCAAACAGCAAAGCCAAATCAATGAATGTCCATTTTTTTAGACTTTGCTTTCTCTAAATTCCGCAAAACCGCGTAAGGAGAAACCGCGAAAAATCTATCGTCCCTTATTGAGCATCGTAGGGGCACATTTCAATTTGTTTCGGAAAGGATAGCAGATCACCAAAAGGAGATGTGCAATATTCAACATGGCCTGCTGCAATGACTTGCTCAAACCTGAAGTGACTTGCAGCAAAGTACATGCAATGGTTTAATTTTCATGCATTATAAAGCATAGGCAGGCATGCATTAAGTCTACCGCTACGGTACTTTGTACTACTATTTCCTCCTTTGCGTTGCCCCCACCCATACACCGCTGGTTGAACCCAATTGTTGTGATTTTAAGTTTCCCTGCCTTACGAATCGAAGCCTGGTTTTAGAGCTGCAAAATTTTCTCTTAACTTTTGATAGTCGAACGGTTTGATAAGTGGATGTGATAATGAATCAACTAGGTGTGGGTAAGATTCTTTCAAAACGGCGCTCTTCTTGGCCATGAAAGATATGGGGTGCCCGCTACCGGCATGATTTCCAGTTAGAAGTGAAGGGTGATACAACTCGTTGTCATCTACGTCAATCCAGGAAGCCGCTGTCAGTGCGGTATACGCATTTCTACATCACTTCTTGCACATTTTATAGGTTTTGATGGTAATGACGATGATAGCCTGACCTCTAAATATAGAAATGACATTTGTGTTTAAACGTTCTTGGAGAAAACGAATATATCATTGGTTTTCTTCAACCAAATCGCTACCTATCTCACTTTTTTGGTGTAAAGTAAGGACTTACAATTGCGAGCTTTTCGGCAAACAAATTAAATCATGTTGGCTGGGATCTGCTTATCCGATCCGATTTGAGGAGGACCAACACTAACACACATCTCCACCAGCGTCAGCTAGCACTCGGTTACAGCAGACTCTGAGCCTTAAGCAGTTTGGTTGAACTCACCGTAATAGTGTAGATTTGGCAATTACTTAGTTTGCGGATGATATGATCTTGCATTTCATTTAATTTTATGCTTTTTAAAACTAAACTTCTTTGGTGGGCGAATATGATCAATTCGCCCTCGAGATCATACTTGTAAACACAATAATGTGAGTGGTTTGTTAAAATAATAAAGGTTGATTCAAATCCGAGATGATTGTATAAATAAATATTGCGCATTTCTATCAAAAGAATGCATCAGTGGTTTGCTTAGGCAAAAGTAGACATTTTAATAAGCATGAATGACATTAGGACCAGCCAATCAGATACTGTTTACTGAAAAACTTTCAGTTCATCCGGCAATGAGCATGCCTGTACAAGCCCAAATTCGCCCACTTGATGTGAATCACTTCTATGCAAGTAGCTCCAGCCAGGATCGTCTTTCACTGCCCCCTCCCGTACCGCCACACAGAACGCCAGAACGTGGCACTGACCAAGTCCTTCTTCGACCTGAAAATCGACCTCTCTTGCCACCTTCGGTCTCGGTTACACCCTTCACGTGCCTTCCTAAAGACCTCCAGGAATCCCTCCCTCCTCCGCCACGCGTCTTTCGCCGTCGTATGGGGAGCCGTCCCAGTGTCTTCGATTCCACTGTTACACTACCCACACCGAAACCACGCAGCCACTATGCTGATTGTGGGGAAGGAGATCAAAAGGAACAGGGATTAGGTGAGCATAGAAGTGGATGGCTGCATCCGAACGACATCCACAGTGCAATTCGTCCAACTTCCATGCCTGTTTCCTACCCCGAGAGACGCACATCATATCGGGCTTCTAGATACCCTTTGAGGATTTCTGAGTCTCCAAAAGGTCGATTTACTAGTTCTGAACATCTGGAAGGTGTCCTAGCAATGACGATGCCACAAAGGGAGACCGAAATCCTACAGCAGTGCCGCAGTATGACAACCCTTAATTACACAACGGCGGAAGGCTCGTCGATGTATGAATCACCTATGGTTGTCAGCAATGCGGATGATAGGGGACTACGCAGAGTGCTAGACCCTTGGTTGCCGATTACAGATGGACGAAGTCGATTATTGCCGGTAGATGTGATGGCAAGTGAAGCACCAAGTGAGGGCATACCTGATGCTACGCATAAACCCACCACACAGGTTGACAGAAAATCACAACTTGTTTGGCAACCGCTGAAATTTAGACAAGAGGAGGAAACGACAGCAAACAAATTTACAAATGGGTGACAGGCGAATCTCAATTCATCGTTACTTTTGAATGTAAATAAACGACCGCGAAGAAGGGCAAAGAATGCTTTCATCGAACGAGGCATTTAATGGACAACTGATGCAATGAGTTGGTACCACCTATTTTTCCCTTTCTGCTGCTTTTTATTCTAGCCAGAATATTTTTTTCGAAGCTCTTAGTACATTTGCATAATTTTTCATTAAAGAATTATTCAACTCGCTTGTACTCCGCTCCTTCCTTTTGTATGGATGCGGTTTAACAAGTGTCAGTTTTTTTGAATAGATCTTACTCGTCTTCCAGGAGAGTTCAGATCAAATGGGAGCCTCCAGGTTTTAAATAGCTGTAAAATAAACAAATTTCTCAAAGTAGAGCATGCGTATTTTTTCCACATAGCTTACCGCCAGTTTATTTGCACGCTCATTCTAACTGTTAAAATTTATGCATGGAAGACACCTTCGGATTGGAAGGATTTGTCACTGTGACAGAACCATTCTATGCTACTTACTGAATTGACTACTCAACATTGCGAATATTTGTGGATGACTGGGTTGTGTTCACCATTACTTGGACTACTCACAAGGAGGGCCTGCGGATTCGTGGACCGGTCACGGAGTATCGTATCTATGATCGTCGTCGAATAAATTTTCATTAAACGCTTGCAATACTCAAAATTTTCACTGGTTGAGCGGGTGAGGACCACATCATCAAGCTTACTTGGCTTAAAATCTTACGTGGGTAAAACTCACGAAAGGCCATTCACGAGTTTGCTTTAGACACTTTCATTGTTGACAAAAATTCAGTTTGTTACCATGCAGTTTTGCTTGGAAGCGTACACATGCTGGGTACCAATGGTGGTAATGGGATGTGGTGAGCGCCCAGCACTAGGCGTGGCACAGTCAAGGTAAAACGCCTCCATGAAAAGTGTATGAAGACATAGATCCCAGCCTGATGGCGGCTGATATTCTACTTTATGAGCAATGATTTGTGGTGGTTTTGAGGATTTGAAACTCATATTAGGTAACAAATCTCTGTTTAAATGCATTCGTTTATGCAGAACAAAAAGGGTTCAATAGTGGCTTGCACCTATTATCGTCCTGTCAGCCTGAGTTTTAAGGTAATTAAGATTATCAATTTGCATCCAAATGGCACTAAAATCAACGCAGTTACGACATACACTGAGGGGAAGTTAGCTACTCCATCAAGTAAGGGATTACGGTTCCACCGTCGCATCCATACGAAGAATGATTGCACGTAGGGGATGCCCGGCGCAACCTGTGGTGGTGTCATGGTAAAACTCCAGAAAGACACCTTTTGCTTTGGTTAATCGTGTTAGCTTTGGAGCTTTTTGTCCTAGTGATTAGTAAAATGAAACCGGATTATTTACTACGAGGCCCACCCATGAATAGCAGGCCATTCAAATTGGGACAAAAAGCCCACAGTCTTTAAAATTTCGCAAGGTTCTCACTTCCCGTTAATAAGTTTCAAACACTATTATGGTAAAGTCCATGTAGACTCTCACACCTTAAGTTCTAGACAAATACGCACTTTCATTCAGAATTTAGGCTATTTAAAGGAATTCTCAGTCCTTGATTAGTGACAACTAGCATTCTACTAACCGCAAATAAGTAGGCATGTCCCTCACTTCCTTCATGTGCCAGCCAATGGCCTTACAGTTAATTCTAGACATCATTGGCCATTCTCGATCAATGACATCACTGCCAACTCCAAACTCCCAAAAGCCACACCACCTCATTCGTCCAAGACGAAACCAGGCACTGATGTAACTGCATGGCAGGAATTTCCTGCTGAATACCAATCACGAGTGAAATCTTCCTCTTTGATATAACCCAAATATGCAGACACAAACTATCGCAGAAAGAATCGAAACAAAGGTCTCCTGCTGTGATTTAGAGAAGGGCAACAAAGATCCTTACTCTCGTGCTGAAAAAATGCGGACTCGCGGAACACCTAACCGCGCACTTATGACACAAGAGGCAAATTTGCCTGTGCTAACAGTGAACACAATCCAGTCGTTCACGAACATCTGCAATGTTGAATGGTTAATTCAGTAGCTATCATAAAATGGCTGTTGCGGTTACGGACCCTTCTAGGCCGAAGGTATCCACCAGGTACCAATTAAGCGCCCCTGGAATACGCGCGCAAGAGGAGCAGCAGGACACTATGTAGGAAAGACATGCAACTCCGGCAATTGAAGTTCGTTCATTCCACATTCTAAAATCAAAGTTGAACACCCTGGCCTAACGGGAAGTCAGTCCCATACTGTCTGCTTCTGGCAACATCCAGAGGAAATCGATTTCGACACCACTGCGTCAGCCGACAACCAAGTCCCGCATACTCAACAAGAAATAAAACCGATAGTTTATGCATCTCTTTTAACTAGATCGAAGCTGTGGTCTACCACCAACCTCCCGACAACAAATAAAAAACATTAACAATAAGTAAAATCGGAATACAAGCAAAATCATAGTTAAATCGTCCACATTAGATGCTTTTACAGTTTCAATGAGAAACCAGTAAGTATGAAGACGATTAAATATGGAAAGCATGTGTTATGAGGTCGAGATAGCAAGGAAGGATTACCAAAAGACTCTAGGGTTGGTTTACTTTGCCTGCCTTGTAATTCCTATCGATCACGTCGCTTTGAAGAAACATATGAAGGCACTTTTCACTTTGTACCAATGGATGACCTGCAACCCTAAAGTGATTTTACGGAATTTATTAATGCTATTTTCGGCAAAATTCATATGCATATGATAGCGCACACCGGAATCGTCATGGGATTTACTCCTCAAGACAAAATAAGTCAAGCCAGATATTGGCAAATTCATGTTTCATGTGAACAGTTCCAGATCCCAAATCAGCAACAACAACGGTATAATAAAAGGCACTGTTCGGGAAAAACTTACTTATTAATGAACTCTTCCAATCCTTTTCTCCTAGCCTCAATGAAGTCGCTGTCAAAAAGTCCGTCATCAGCGCGGAAGGGAATTTGTCTTTTCCATGCCTTACCAGGAAGTTTGGGAACAATAATCTAAAATGGAGACAAAGTGAGATAATAAACAACAGGGTTAGGGGGAAACTCACTTTACTTTCGCGATCTAATTCACTACGTAACCAGTCAAAATCCCGATACCGGCGACGAACACTCGATTCCGACAAACGAAATACAGGAAGGTTAGTCTACAACAAATTATTCGCATTAATTACCCCACCTTTAGCTTCACTTCATAGTCAACATATCGCGATTTCGCATCCCCATGAACTTGTGGATTGCAAACATCTATTTCAAGGAAATTTGCAGGCGGTGAATACGCATCCTCCAGTGTTTGTTGCTTTGTTTCAAGCCTCTGAGTCGCAGACGCCATTCCCGAAAGCGAAAGAAGGGAAGATCACCCGCGCAACTATAACCTTGACTTTGGTCCAATGACCTGCAGCGGTGTTAATGATGTGCAGAAATACTAAAATAATATTTAAAATAAATAAGTTACTTATTACCTAACAAATCTAACCAATGATTTGTACTCACTGTCCGGACCTCTAAAAGAGTCAAGGGTTCGCACAAAATTTGCATCACACTTATTTCACTTAATTAGAAGGATTAAAGCTGTGTTTAATAGAATTGTTAAATTGAAGTTAAGAAACCTAATAGTCGCTGCAGCGTCCTGAGGCTCCCTCAAAGGCAAAAGAAGGCAGAATACTAGGGTAGAATACATATATTCAACAGACGGGGGGAAATGACCTGCTGGCATGGCCTGGAGGCCAGCCTACGCAGCGAGGGCAATATGGCCACCTCTGTGATCCTGACCGAAACCAGTAGTTCAACCAAATAAAGTACTGCAGTTAAGGCATTAGAAGAGTGGCGAATTTATTTAGGAGACACATCGACAGCAAGCCTTACTGTTAAATCGCCGCTGAGCTACATATCTTCACGTTCCATCTATAAACGCGTACTAATGCTTGACTCATTTCTAAGGCAATCTATTGGAGATCGGGTGTAGACGTCTGCGCCACAAGCGTGGCAATCGAATAGATGGAAAAGAAAAACATTTCCTGTGCAGCAGTAGTGTAGTACTTTGTTTGTTAGAACTGCCGTTTTCTGTCAAGGACACAGAGGTGGCCGTGCTGCCCTAGCTGCGTGGGCTGGCCTCCTGGTCATGCTAACAGCCTATTTCCCTCTGTCCGGTGAATATATGTATTCAACCCTGCCACTTTGCCTTCTTTTGCCTTAAGGGAGCCTCGGGACGCTACATTGGTGGCAGCGGGAAGCGGACCCGACTCTATAGGGTTTTCATCCCAATCTCTACCGCCTGCGGCATGTTGCAGCGGTGCGAAAGAAGTGCATGTGCTACAGATGGGCCACGAACGACGTCCACCTCCGACATCTATCCCTTCTCCGTGTTCTACAAGAAAGCTATCAACAACTGAAGCGACACTAGCCATGAACCACCTGGAGAGTTTCGTTTTGAAGATTACCCCTATTATGCTTTTTAAGATCGGCGTGCTAACGCCTCCCTACGGACATACTGATGGTCGGCAGAATCACTTATTCCGAATTTTGTTTCCAAGCTAGACGAAACTCGAGGTGCAATGCACTGTCAAGAGGGATCACTGACGTTGGTGTCAAGCATCACCTCAATCGCGTCGAATGTCGGCGACTGGCATGGTTAGCTCGTGGGTGCTTCTTGCAGCACCGAGTATGTTGTGATGGCTGACACGGGAGGTGTATGAAGGGGCGCGTCGGGGACGACGCTCGAAAGAAGAGAGGGGCAATGTAGTACTTTGTTTGTTAGAACTGCCGTTTTCTGTCAAGGTCACAGAGGTGGCCGTACTGCCCTAGCTGCGTGGGCTGGCCTCCGGGCCATGCTAGCAGCCTATTTCCCTCTGTTCGGTGAATATATGTATTCTACCCTGCCACTTTGCCTTCTTTTGCCTTAAGGGAGCCTCGGGATGCTACAGTAGATCGACAAGATAATTGCATCAAAGTTCAAAAACTAGTTCGTTTCGTAATGAGCAAGACAATGTTGCGGTGGATTGTAGAAATCTTAACAAACGTGGGATAAATTAAAACGCGTGATCATCAATGCATCATCCCATTATGCCGTTGTCAAACAAAATACATTTGCTTCAAATAAAAAACACTAGTTTACACTTGGTGCCCAATTGGTGATGAGTTCATTCAAAACGCTGGGCGGAACAAGCGAAGATTAAGGACGGCGAACACATAAGCATCGAAGGGCCTCCCATAGAGACTTGCAACCGGTGAAAATCTCTTGAAACACACTCCAACGGAGAGCAACGAATGATACTGTTTCGTGGCACGTCTGGCGGTCCACATGAGGGTGAATCTCACTACACATAAGTGAGCTTTTTCTGTGTGAGGGACGCAGAGAGAATCCGAGGTGAGATGGTGACGCGGTGGCATGGGCTACTTTCAGTCTATCTATTCTGACTGTATCCTTTGAGCCATTCCAGGCAATGAAAGGCATTTGCCATGGCGTCCCAGAACTCTGTGTGGACCTTTGTAGAGTGGACGAGAGGGAGATCGAACAGCATCAATTGTGGCAAGTACGAAGAAGGAGATAAAATGCTTTGATGGATTTGTAAGGGTACGTACTCGGCGAGATAAGACTCATTTGGAGAAGGTGATGTCTTAGGTGAAATAAGTGAAAAATCATGCTCAGCTATACAAGTTGTGCAAATTTAAATGAATATTTCCACACGAGAGTGGGCTATAACACCAAACACTATCTAAGAAGACTCTTTCACTTAAACAACCGGAAGATTGATAAATTGTCAACGAGAGAGCATAAAAAGGGTAAGCTCGCAACCAATGTCATTCATGTAACACTGTAAGGAAACGAATGGAAAGAATAGCCAGTGACTAGCACAACTAAAAGGTGACTCAAGTCATGCCCAAATGTTAGGGAAGTCTATATGTGCGTCGATCTATCGGTACGGTGGTGGTACTCCTCACTGTGTTCTCTACCACTTCCCACCTACTTTCAACCGCATATCGTAAAGCATCGGTTGGGCTGAACCGGTGGTTGAAATTCGGATTCGTCGGCTCATTGAATTGATGTCAACTCTAGTCCAGTGCTGTGAAAGTGCCTCACAAAATGTGCCCCACGTATTATGGAAATGTGTGATGACAGAACAAAGCATAAGTTAGAAGTGGTTTCAACAACTTCGTTTAATTTGGCGATGAAATTGCCCAAGAACAAATGCACCTTGAATGCTAAAGCTGTGCATTCTTGACAATGAAGAATTGCGCGCCGATTACGAAGTTATTCTCTCCATTGACGCGTTATGAACAAGTGCTAGGAATACTTACCGTGACTGATCGAACAGTTCCGCACACTTCCACACACCAATGGGAAAGGCCAAGTTGGGATAATCAAGCAAGTAGACACTGCAAATATGTGCTAACAAATGACAATGGGCCTTAAAGACTGCCTACTTGTTATTCATTTCTTTCACTCCCTACATTGTTTGCCCGCTGACGTATTGACTGATGTGTGGTGCGAAAATAAGGCTTCTCCGCCTTATGTCAAGGCACGCATCACCCTATTCCGGTCAGGCCATTCCAACTTTCCTGCGTGTGAGTGTGCATGCACGCTTGCTAAAGAGCATATGATCACGACGAAGACCTATCTACTCGGTACGGTCAGGTCAAATGCGACTTCGTGCAATAATAGCTTCCTTCTCATCTTCAGACACAGAAGCACATTTGGGACTGGTCAATCAGTAAAATACCTTAAACATTATGCTTCAGCGAAACACTTTAATGAGAATCTTTGCTCTTTAGGTAGGAGGAAGGGGAGAGAACGACAGGAGGAAAGAGGGAGTGAAGAGTTGGGAGGTCATATGAAGGCAAGTTGCATGCATAATCTTTAGAAATACCCTGCGCATTTTCCCGATTCTTATCTCTCCATGTGCCAAATATCATTTTAATGCTTGTGTTCTTTAAAGGTGCTTTGTAGGCCAGAGGCGAAAGGACAATATTAATCTGGTTGTGGATCATTGCGGTCACTCTCCAGAACCCAAGACACCTTCCTCCTCGGTGCTTCGGCCCACTCAACCCAAGTCGTCCTTCTGCTTGTGATAAAGATGTCTACAAGCAAGCAACCTTTCTCACAGTAAGGATGGAAGAAGGGAAGATTCGTCTACAATCATGTCACCACATTAGTAGCATTCTACCCAATAAGAAAAGAAAAAAACACCTGGAAAAATTTTCCACGTAAAATGAGTCAGCGTAAGCTGAATTGAGCGCCTCCGAAGGCAATTCGTATTTCCAATGTGTAATCTGTGACAAGTTTACTTTTTTCGAAAAGAATTACTTTGCATAACATAATGCCGGTGAATTTGAAATATTGTGTTGAGAGGCGCCCCACAGTAGTGCAGCTTTAGTACAACTACTGTTCAAGCTGATACAGCAGCGTGCCGAGGCTGCTGACATGGCCCGGAGGTCAGCCGACGCGGCCAGGGCAATATGACCACCTCGCCGTGACCGAGGCCGAAACCGGCGGTTAGAACAAACAAAGCATTACAGTTAGTGTAATTGTGCAACTTTTTGGTTCAAATCAAGTTACAATTAACTTCTTAACTGTTGATCTGGATTATATTTTGCCACATAATATGCCCAGATAAAACAGCCTCAACAATTTTAGTAGGGCTTGCAACCAGTATTTTTAGCAACAAAATTTCATTATTATGCACAAAAAGACGCTATTTTGCTTGCTTTCAAATGTGACAAAGAGTTTGCAATATTTCAAGTTTTGTTTTTCGATTTCTGCTTTTGCTTGGACATTGAAAAGCCCATTTATTCCACAACCGCATATGCCGATAAATTATTAAAAAAATCCTACAGTTTCTATTGGCGCAAGTAGATGGAAGCGAAAAGAGAGCACTACTTTAATGTTCTGACGCCAAAATAGTGCAATTGTAGCGTTCCGGAGCTCCCTCGAAGGCAAAAGAAGGCATAATACTAGAGTAGAATATATATATATATTCAACGGACAGAGGGAAATAAGCTGCTGTGACCTTGACCGAAACCGGTAGTTCCAACAAACAAAGTACTACAGTAATGGTGAGGTAACGCTTTATTTGCTAGGACTGCTGTTTTCGGTTTCGGTCACTTAGGTGGCAATATTGCCTTAGCCGCGTGAGCTGGCCTCCGAGCCACGCCAGCAGCCCCGTTCCCTCCGTTTGCTAAATACATATTTATGCTGCCCCAGTATTATGCCTTCTTTTGCCTTCAAGGAAGTTGCGCAATGCTACATTGGCGGCAACGGAAAGCGGACCCTACCGTTTGTGGCATATTACAGCGGTGCGAAAGAAGTGCATGTGCTACGGATAGGAGTATCTCTCACATCCTAAAACAAAAGGGCTAAGAACGACGTTCGCCATCGGTATCTACTTCATCCCCGCGTTCTACAGGAAAGCCAATAACAACAGAAGCGAAAATAGTCGTGAACCACCTGGAAACTATTCGTTGCGGAGATTTCCACAACATACCTGCTTAAGGAGACGGGTGTTCCAACGTCTCCATATAGATACGCTGATACTCGGAAGAATCTCTTACTCTAAAATTTACTTTCCAAATCGAACGAAACTCTAAGTCCAGTGGAAATACCAAGTGGGATCAGTGATATGGTGATCAAGCATCTTCTCAGCTGTGCTCAAATCTCGGCGGCTGGCGCGGTTAGTCCGTGAGTGCTTCTTGCAGCACTGATTACGTCGTGGACGATGCTCGAAAGGAGAGAGGGACCCTGCAATACTTTGTTTGTTCCGGCTGCCAGTTTCGGTTTCGGTCACTGACGTGGCCATATTGCACTAGCCGGGTTGGCTGGCCTTTGGGCCATGTCAGCATTCTCTTTTCCTCTGTTTGCTGAATATGTATTCTGTTCTAATATTATGTCTTCTTTTGCCTTCAAGGGAGTCTCGGGACGCTGCACATGGCCAACGTCCTCGACCCCATACTCTTGGAGTTCGGCTTGGTAATAACTTGTTTGCTTGAAATTCGATGAGCACTTGAGAATTCTCCTCCCCAACGATGTGGTAGATAGATAGACAACAGAAAATCATGAGTCATTAAAAAGGATTGTCCCTTCAAGACCAAATGTGAATGACTAGAACAGATCCTAAGGTCAGCAAACTACGCTGGAAAGATGTATGATTTTCTGGACTTTATTTCAAAAGAAAATGCATGTATAGAATTTGGAACCTTTGAATTTGCAAATTGCTCACCAACTTTCGCATACTGAGCTAGTCGCGTTGTTTTTTTAAACCTAAAGATAAACATTAAGTGAAATAGTCGCTTCCTAGAGGAGCGTCCTTATCAGGGCATGGGAAACATCTGAAAAAAGCTGAGCCAGTACATTGTGGTGCCAGCAACCAAAATGCATTTTTATCCCCATCATTACCAAAACTAAAAAACGCAAAACTTTTCGTCTAATCAAGTTGTGCTGCAGTTAAATGCACCTTTTCGATTGCCAGTGAAAAACTATGCACTAGATTTATGTAGCAAGTAAAAATTAAGAGGCACGAAAACACCGTAGGGTAGATGTTGCAAACAAAGTGCCTCTACGTCCTCATTGGTATGCATTTTCTGAATGATATCATTTGCCTCTGACATACTTCGCCCGTCGAGGCTTTCCTCCAGTTCTTTGTCGTACCCGACCGCGTCGAAGTTTACCACCGTCGAGAAGTCACAATAAAGTCACCCTTTCAAGCATATTTCAGTTGCCAGCACGTCAAACACCCCCATCCACTAACTCTTTTGTGTTGAAACACATTTTCTACCCTTTTCGTGATTGTTACTTCACTTAGCACCACTCAGAGCACTGGCAACATGGGTTTTTCGCAATTGGATGGTCGCATGCATGGTTTTGGGGTCGAATATTGCCAGAAAATGAGCAGCAAAAAGTCAGAGATATCCCATTCAATGAAGTAAACAACGAATACTGAAGTCGAAATGCAGTGAGATAGATGAACTGCATCAATGGCTGTAACAGGATTAAATACCATTCACTCTAGAAGCAAAGGTAGGCTTTAGAACACTGAAATTACTCCCTGAAAGGAGGGGAAGAGGAAACTGTATTAACTCGAACCTTCAGTCACCGTAGGCTGTGCTTCTGTATTGTAGACAAAAACTTTCATCACTATTCACAGTCCTTCATAAATAAAACAGAAGTAGGCATAGACAACCTCCTGCCAGTTGACACACTACTTTCCATCGTCCCTCTTGATTTGAGCGACTCATCACCACAACCAGACAAACCATTATTGTTATTACAAAACCTTTTCCAAATGCTGTACATCCACAGTTACAAAACCGAGTTAAATCGGTTACCAAATTTCAGTCAGTTAAGTTCGACCGACTTCTGTGCTAGGACAGGAAATCCCAGATAGACGAGAAGTGGTGGAGCACAATAAAGCGTTTAATGCTGGTAGATGGACGCGCTACACCACATACAAGTAAGTTCCCTGCGAGTTCAATCCAATCATTAGGGCAAGATGCAAAAACCGCCCCGAACAACTCAAAAGTTCCTTCATAGCATGCGTGTTTCCTCCAGTACAATCTCACTATAACATCGTTGAATCATTAACAACTTTGTACACTTTAATAAAAGTGAGACTTTAGCAGCGAGTATTCATGTTCCAAGAGATGTATTTTGATTAAAGTGTACGCAATCACCGGTTTCTTTCAGAATGGCATTAAAACAGCAAACGAAAATACTTATGCAATTGTCAAATCATTTAGATGTTTCCAAGTTTAACCCCTTTTTTATTTACCATAAGCAATTGCATCAAACTGAGAGCAGTATATCTTTACTTCAGCAGAAAGGGGGACTGTCACGACAGCACCAGTCCTAGCAGTGGGAGGAGACAAGTCTGTTCCATCGCATCTCCTAGCCAACGCGTATGCGTATGCTCATTTGATCCAGACAATAGTTGGCAGTGCATACGCTCATCCGACAGCGTTTAGTAATGAAAGGTACAAGATCCAATTCCTACCAACAAACTTAAGCCCATCTACTGCGATAATGAGACGCGCAAAAAAGGCATTGATTTAAACTTTGCAAAGACCGTCAATCAAGAGCTGTCTATCGGTGGCGACGGCAACCGTAACGGTCTGCAGCTAATCTTTTGTGCTCTAGTCAATCTTAAGAATATTTGAGGTGTGAGTCACACGACGCAAATCCATCGCACAGCCACATGGCACAGGAGGCAAATGTGTCTGTGGTAAGGGTGAACGCAGCCCGGCCATTCACAAACAATCGCAACGTTAAGTAGTCAATTCAGTAGGCGGCATAGAATGGTTCTGTTGCAGTGACGAATCCCTCTAAGCCGAGAGTGTCTTCCATGCGTAAATTTAACGCCGTTAGAATAAGTGTGCAAGTGAACTAGTGATAAACTGTGTGGAAAAAGAAGTGTACATTCCATTGCAGCAGATTTGTTTGCTTCATATCTTTCGCCAATTCAAAATTCACGGTTCGGTGGTGACGTTCGTTTAGGCTTAGAGGCAAATAAAACTTTGTTTTGAGCTTGTCAATCTTCTCACGATGATGCATTATGCCTGTTAGAAAAAGCGTTCATCCTAAAGTTTATGGATTCACATTACGACTTTTTCTCATGTTGCTTTGCAAAAACAAACTAAAATATTATTTGAGTAAAGTCAACGAGAGCTCTGAAGTGTAAAAAAGCCAAGCCGGCTCAATCAATCCGTATCCTTTCTAAGAGCCGTACATTTCCACGCCTTTGCTGTGCAGATTTTTTAAAAAAGACAACAAAAGAAGAGCAATGTTCGCAAAGAGAAAATCCTTCATGTAATTTGAAAACTTGCAACTTCTGGTGCAAAACAGATAAGGAACACGAATTTATGCAATAGTTATTGTAAACAGGTGGATGGTGGTGGCATTTCCATTACGAAAAATAGCCGCATTATAATTTGGCACTTTGCTGTGGTGTCGGATTGTGCAACAAGTCCTTTCAACAATTCAGAGGTAAGCAAAGACAAAAAAGTGTTTTTATAAGAGGAATGACTTCCTTTTCTTCTATGCCTTAAGAGTGAAGCACCACTGATGATGCTACTCCGGACGCTTAAAATCTGCGAAGAGTTGCCCACATGTAATCAGATTTTTTTTGGTATTTTCCTTGAATTTTGATTGTTTTTCCAAGATTCGATTAATGTTGAAGTCCAGAAGTGGTGCTGACATCAGAACAACTGGAAGGATGTGTCGAGGCTAATTGAGCGGGCCGAGCCTGTCGATTTAATGGGTGGCAGGCAGCAATGGTTGTAGAAGTGCTAGACGAGTGCCAATTGCCGATTTCGTGCGAGCATTGTTCCTTGTCGCCATTCACTGGCGAACACGTTGACGTTCTGGCCAGTTGAGTGTCCAAGCTAAGGGGGGTTTGAGTCAAATACTAAGAAAAATATTTATTCTACTGCACGCCTTTAAGTACCATTTATGCTGCAATTCGGTTGACATCTAAGGAAAGGAATTCTACTAAGGAGACAAGAATGACAGAGTTGAGGATAGGCATTCAGACGCAAGGCAAAAGATAACGTTATTGACTAGAACTAACTTCATCTCGAAGCCATGGCAGTGACTGGTGTTTTCATTAGTGGAATGCGGATCAAAATCACTAAGACTTGACGTTTCTGCGCAAGGTGAGCAGAGTTCAACTAAAATCAAATAAAAGAAAATCATACATCAACACTGACAATGTCAGAGCGGTTTTATGCATAAATATGCATTAGCAGCAAATCGTTTATTTAGGTTTGTGAAGGTGTGCAATAGCCAGCGCACAAGGAAAATACCTTTTTAACCCAGGTTCAAAGACTTACGCGGTGGTAGAGCCTGTTCATTGCGAATGAGATGCTTCCGTAGTAGAAGAGCCGCTTTGCTATTTGAGGACAATAGTCCACTCGCCAGCATCGAATTGATCGCACCATTCGGTCGAGGGTAATGACGTGGTTCCAAACCTTTCATTTCACCACAACCAAGGCTGTTGTTTTCTTCAGTGGCAATTCTAAGCGGGGCTTTGGCCACAAGTTGCACTGGCCGCGATGTTCCGGTTGGTGCGCGCACCCGACTCATGATCTGGTCAACGCGCACGCGCCGTTTCTCTCGCTCCGCGGCGTTCGATGCTGCATTCGCTAGGAGCGAGATGACCTCCGATTGTGGCTTCCTTATGGACTGCAGATAAGTGGTTACTTACTTTACTAGACTTACAATATGTGCATACATAGCATATCTTTTTTAATGAAAGTAGTGTATTATTTTCCAATGTAGATCCCTAGGGATGCTCGCATTCGGCGAGCGTTCATACTCAAAGTCCAAAAAGTTTTCATGTCGTGGTTACTTTCACGAAGGGCTTAGGGTTCGTTTCTTGTTCATCCCCTTCGGATTGGCATAGATCGAAGTAGCTCCACTTTAAGTGGGCCAGCGGTCATTTTAAGCCTGCATTTAATCAGTCACTAGAACTACGCCCGCCTGAGCCGACCAAGTTGTGGGAGGTCAGCATGTCAGCCGCTAGACCAGTGAGTGCACATCATGCCTCCGTGTTGACTCACTCGCGTCAATCACCAGAGCCATCTGACCCGAAGGCTCTATCTACTGATTGTCTGGTGGGGGTCTCAATAGGAGCCATGATAGTCATGTCCACCAAAACTCCAATTTGCAATAATTGAGGTCCCCAGTTTACAAAAGACGGACACGCTGTGATCGTCTCTATTTTTGGCTTCCGCGTCAATTAATATCGGTTTATTGCTTATACTCTCCCTGGTCCAGGCCAGTCAATTTCTTCTGTTGCGCTCTGTGAATTGAACAGGTTCATTTAGAACAGATGAAAAGGCGCATTAAAAACAAATAAATTCATAGGCATCTTTTTAAGAAATGTATTTAGCGATGACATTGCATTTGACAGGTTTCTGCTTAGTAAAAAGTCCGGGATTGCACCTCTAATTTTAAATGGATTGCTGCATTGGAAATGATCTGTTTTAAAAAGCTCAGTTGTCGCTATATTCCTAAAAAATACAGCCGTATCATGACGATAACAAATGCACCATTCAAAACGTATACGTAAGATAGTGTGCGTAAAAGCTGTTTTAAAGTAAAAACAAGATTCTCTTGATATATCCACCTTGATATTCACCGAGAAAAGCTTTTCTATGTAGATGTAAGCACCTGAGATCTTAATTTCTACATCGTTAATAAACTTTTCTTCCAGAGTGGTAGGCCTTATAAAGGTTGGTTAAAATTTAACAGATGACGATGACAAGAATGCATTTACATCCGTATTGGCAGATAATGTCATCCTTTCAAGAGCATCGCTCAATACTTCCTTAGAAGAGGTCACCGCATTTCTCAAAAGTCTTGTTTCGTCAACCCCAGGATTCACGGTGCTGTAATCGGGCGAACATCGCCGACGTGATCGGCTACGTTCCGTACGGGTGGCGTGTGAGTCAGCAAGACCGGCTAGCAACCCCGCCGCCTTCTCTACCGTTCCCTTCTTTGCTGAAGCCGCAAAGGCCTCGACTGCTTCAGCTTTAAGCTCGGCCACGGCGACATTGATCGCCTCGTTCACAGTGGCTTGTGCCATTTCCTCAAGTAGACTGTTTTTCTCTTTCTCGCGTTTGCTGAAAAAAAAACAATCTAAGAGATAGGACATGTTTGACGATTACAATTAATCATTTAAGGTTAATTTTTTTTCATGGTGAAGCTGTATTGTGATACAGGAGGTATTGCGATAAGACGGGTGCTCAAGAGTCGGTGCTACGAGCTGTTATTACCAATTTCAAAATCTGATGCACATGTCGGGAGTCAGTCCAACCCGGACACGGAGAAGCACAAAGAGAAGGCAGGAAACATGCCTAATTCGTGCACACACAAAATAGTGCACGACTGGAGTCGATATTTTTTGTAAAAGATTGTGCAAAATCAAAGTCTGCGGACATCAGTTCACAAGGAGGCCTCTAAGCACGGTGGTTGCAGTAATAAGAAGCCCAGCCACTCAAGGGTAGGGGGTTCACACTCGTGTTTTGAGCATTTTAAGACGGTCGTACCTCCTCAAACCAATGTCGATCTCTGTTTTGGTTGTTTCATCTCCTACTTACAGCCCAAGATTCAACGCCTAACAAAGCATAACCCCCCATGTTGCAAAATTGTACAAGAGACAACAACGAAATTCACGCAATCAGTCATCCACACAAAAAGCAGGATTTTCAGAATGCCAGAGAATGCTCTGGACCATGGGAGCTTTTCGTTTTTGGCAGATGGTGTAAAGTGAACCGACCAATGATAGCCTAGTGGCACATTTGGGCTTCCGAATAGTCAAGTTGCTATTTACGTTGAAGCCGAGAGTACAAGTCAATTAACAAATGCAGGCGCCACTGTCAAAGTTTCCTCTCGTTCGTATTTTATGCTCAAGTGAGCATTTAGCTACACGTGTCACCAAACCAGTCTTCAGACCGTAGGAGATGGACTGGACCTTGCAATGATGGCAGTATTAACTAACTTACTCCACAATTCTATTGCAAACACACGGTAGAAAAGGATCGAGGGTTACCACTACAGGAAGCAAACAAAAGTGCATAGAGAAAAGACTCGTGCAAATTACTGATTCACTTGAGAGATGCTTTAAAACGACGTCCCTTATAAGTTTTCTATCCGAAAGTTAATGCTCTCTGTTTTACATTTCCAGCATGGATATTAATGAAACGCAAACACTTAAAAATCATTTGAAAAGTTTGATAATATACTGGTTTAGCTCACGCATCGAAGAATTTAGGAGAGAAAACATTTTGTCTGACAAAAACACTGCCAAATTATTTAGGCTGGAGCATTGTTTAAGACACATCATCGACAGCTAAATCTTGTTATTAGAAGGAAATTAAAATTTTCAGATCTCCTATTGAGGTAGTAGTACTTATGCCACTTTTGCAGACACCAATGCATTTTTACCAAGTCGCAAAAAATGCTAACGTAGCGTGACTAAAAGCAGATTTACACTTAAAATATTGGGTTCGATGAAAAAACTGAAAAATAGAACAAAACGAGAAAATATATTGTTGTGCTCTTTAAAGAATCATAAAATGATAAAAAATTCCACAGAAGGATGCTTCATTAAGATGCAAAGTTTCCATTCGAACCCGAACAAAGTATCCAATCACTTCTTTCCATCTCGAAGCAACATTCGATAATTCGCTGTTACTTTTTTGGATAAACTTCGCATGTAATGCATTGAGCAACGGAATAAATTAGCGCCAACAGAAGTAGATAAGTGAATAGAACGAAAGAAGAAGTAAAATCGCTTAATTCATTGAGCATGTTGCAATCACAATAGCACTCACAGTTTGGCCGCCTCCTCATCCTCTGCCACTCGTTTCTCTTGAGAGAATTTTCGGCATTCGTTTAGGTGCGCTTGTGAAACCTGTGCCACTGCCTCCGTGGGCTCGCAGACAGCGTGTGCGCGGATGGAAGATTTGGCTGCAACTCCACATTGCTTCTTCTCGATTGTCTGGGATAGAGATGAGGTATTCGAGATCACAGCAGCCTTCGGGTGCTGCAGGGTCAAAGCCTTCGACCGAGGGGTAGGGGTGGGTGGAATTTTGGGGTGACTTTTGGATGTTCGGGGGCTGATAGGCTGTATAGCAGAAGAAATGTGTTTGTTATAAGTAAATTGGTACAATGATCTTTCAATCTCTGTGACGGTGGCCTGGCATTCTGCACATATTGTCATTTATGTCTCCTAACGGTAAATGAAGACGTAGTTAGAGCAAGGATGAAAAGTCAGTCAGCTTCCGAGTGAATGTTTGCATACGAGGACCAAGTACGATTATTTTCCTACTACTTACACAGTTAACATAAATACTTTGGATACCTAGGGGCAGGCAGGTTTCATTTTCTCGTCAATTCCCTTTTATTATGGAAAGAAGCGTTGTACTGACAATGCGATATTATTGACATGTATTTTTAAATCCTAGTAATTTGGCCTTTATGAAACTGGGTACAACATTTGGTACTTTACAGGCGCAAATGATCTTACAATCCCAGTTTATTTTCGATTGTCCTTAAGAGTTCATTGTTTGCATAGAAATCGCCGCTTGAAAAAAAAAAACATAAATCACCCAACTTTTCCATGTGAGCTAGAAGAATATTGTGAAACAGATTGATATTGAAATGAGTCCTTTGTATTCAAAAATGGATCTCGAATTTAACTGGAGTTTTGACCTCCACAATGAATGCAACGGGCTTTCGCCCTGTATAAACGATTGCGATAAAGCTACAAGGAACATTCCAGGCATACAGTAACTTTTACTATTCACATTTTAAAAGTAATAAAAAAGCGTGTCCGCACCGACCGCAGTACCACCGATCAAGGTGGGCGGGATCAGAGATAGCGCGTGAAGAGAACAGCTTATGGAGACATACAGATTTTCCTTTCATCGAAGGCACATGATCGGAAAGCGTGGTATATGAGGCTACAGAAGCCTAAACGCTGTACGGTGAGTAGTGAGAAAGCTTTCCACTTTTGAACAATAACAAAACGGATAAAGCACACTAATAGTTCTTCCTCGGCCGAAGTTTTCCATGCACCAGCTAGCAGCGAGAAGTTTACTTAACATTCATTTTCTTCTATAAACTTATCTCGACCTGCTTTGAACGCCCTGATTCTTACGAATTAACTTGCTTAACAATGCCTGCAAGGGAAATTCTGAGGGTGTAGTAGATGTTTGAATAAAACTGATTGATTCAGGCGCGGTTTGACATTTCGGATGGAGCATCAGCTGATTTCACTCATTTTGCTAATCGTGTTTGTGAATGCCAGGATATAATAACTCAGAAGAGAAGCGGTCGCAACTAGGTCTTGCCATAAGCAAACTGGTTAAGAGGTATTCCAAAAGCGTAGAAAAAACCCTAGTTCGAATTCAATTTGTCAATGATAAAAGTTAATGTGCTAGTTTGAGTAGCCGCAGCAACTTCCAAGTTAACAGCTTTAAGAGAAAGCTAATGCCGTTCTCAAAGAACTCCAAAAAATATTTCGTTTACACAAATACAATTACGAAAATGCATCTTCAAAAACGGGGTTATTTTGCACAAAGTTGAGGCGCTTGAACGTCTCATTATAGTATGTTATTTCTTTTTATGGCAAGACCAGCATTATTCGCAATCAACTAACCATCCTCACTGGTAAAGTTATATCAATTATAGTATTTTTTTGAGTAAAAGAAATTGCATAAGAAAAGTGATAGAGCAATTGATAATGCGGGAATCTCAAATATCGTGATTACAGCATTAAATTTCAACCTTGGCATTCACTAATTGCGTGTGCTACGTAGATTGACCTCCCATTGTGATTTCACTTTTGCGTATGCATTTCCGCGATAATTGGGCACAATGCCTTTTTATTTAACAGCAAAGATGCGGCTCAAACATCCACGAAGATTGAATATTCTGATACCACAAGGCAATGCTACTTAGAGATAATAAACAACGTAGTCGGACAAATTCCTCTTTTGTCACTGCTCGAGACAAGAACGACATTCAATAAACTCAGAAGTACGGGTGTGTAGTACCAAAGTGCAAGGTAGTCAAACTAATTAATGGTATTTTGAATTAAAATATGAGAAGCAGCGGGAGACTTCCTAACTATACTTTATTCTAAAAAATATTCGATTCAGCGAGATGCAACCGGCTGCAAATCCCACCCACAACACGTAATGACTCTGTGGACAAAAAACCCAACTCAAGTGTCTATTCACTTTCTCATGCGATCGTTTGGTGTTTATTTCAAAAAGTCATGATATCATTTAGGAAAATATGAATTTAGGTAGATGCAAAGGATGAAGATGAAAAGGATGCATGATTTTTATCCTTCCCGCTTCTCACCTTAAGGTGCGCGATTTCCCACGGATAACTTTAGAGGTGAAATGTGGACTCGTGCTGCCTTATGGAAGAAACACTTAATTCCGTTCACTTAGCTATAACAGACTGTTTAGAACCTCCTTACTAGGTAGAAAGATCTTAGGTGCAGTTTCTTGGCCCTTAACAAGTGAATCGTCATTCGTAAGTAGTGTCTTCTGCAGTCTAACGTGCGCACGTAACGATACAATGGTTCTTGAAAATTAAAGACTGCACGCCTTTGAAAATTTAAGTGGTTAGCGGATAGTGTAAAAGCACCAATGGTGCTGCAATGCTCATGTTCTTTAAATGTGCCTTGCAGGCCAGAGGCGGGAGGACAATTTTAACGTGGCCGTAGAGCAGCGTGGTCGCTCTCCAGAGACCGATACACCCTCGTCCTAGACTCTTTGACATAGTTGTTCTATATCGTCCTTCAGCACATAATAAATATGTCTATAAGCAACCAGCCTTCTCGTAGTAAGAGCGGAAGAGGGGAAGAGAAGGAAAAGGAAGAACCGCCTACAGTACACTCAACCACTTTGCGAACACATGAATGGAATGCAAAAACAATTAATTACAATAATAAACAGTAAGACAAAACAACTTAATATTACTTCCACCCTTATTACAAAGTGTCAATGCGTGTTGATACAGTCTTTTCGCTTAGCTCCCACACTTTGCCTTTCCTGCTGATGTGGGCACAAAAGCATCCTTTTGTCGTTTGCATCAATTGTGAATTATTAGGTCCAAAATGACAAGTATTCATGCATGACCAAGGAAAGAAGGTCTTTTTGACTAATGCACTAAGCTCTGAGTAATTTATGCCCGAAATCAAATTGTTCGAGCCCTGGAACTCGTCCAAGCTTGCTCCTTACATCAGACGGGAGTAGATTGCACCAGTTTCCTTCAGCTAAAGTTCTATCTATGATGGTTGAGCATAAAAGCAAAAGAGTACATTGCGAATCTCTCCATATTGCGGATAAATACCTAGTAAAGTTTACACCATAGAAGGGAAATTCCAAAATTTTGTTCCAATACATTCATGGACCAGGATCTAAGTCAAAATGTCAAGAGGCCTTAAGTTTTACTTAACATCATACACTACTCAAGAGCTAAAGACACAAGTATCTTCGGACCAGGGCTATTCTGCATCTATTCGACTGTCTTTTAATTTTACAAATCGACCTGCGACACTGGTTTGGTGCAGCCAATCAACATCATCGTCATGAGTTAAAGGGCCTGTGCAACATAACGTGATTCTAGTTGCCGAAAATTAACATAAAACAGGTTTCAACATAGACTTTTCCACTTAAATCAAAGCATTTTACTCCTAGTCAAGCCTTTTGTGCTATCCAAATCGCTGCGTGACCACGCGCCCTCGACTATTGTATTCTGCGTAGTTAGAGACTGTTGCGATAGTATTGGCGGTAAAAATGTGTTGGAAGTCTCCTCTACTAACCAAACGCGTAATACGACCGGCCGATGGTCGTAGTCCTGATGTAGAATTTTTTTTAAAGAATCTCACACCTCACAAAGGACAATGCAGAAAAAATTGGTTGGGAGCAGAATTGATGCATTGCTTGTCGCGCTTGGAGAAATTAGTCCAAGGTTATTTTGTTCTCCTCTTTTAGGCCTTTAAATCTCTCTACACAGCATTTTTTTAAAGTAAGTGCGTTGACTGCGCATAACTGATGAGAATCGCCATATAAAAGCAAAGTCACACTAATATTAAAAATATTTTCTATGCAGGTGTTAGATTTCATGGTAATCTGTTACATTTTAATTGCATCAGTTTATCATTTACAAAAACGCTCTAACCTGCAGTTGTTTTGGCGCATGTTGTGATCGCAGACTATCTAAAAGAAAGTATGCAAAAAAGAATTACGTAAACCAAAAATAAAATAAGCCCCCCGAAGGTCCGACATCATTTCCATTTGTAAAGGATTGGAATAAAGAATGAACTGGCCCAGGTCTTGACCTTAGATACGAGTGGATTTTTGGAATACTAACTTTGTTAATCGTTGACTTCATTGAGGCAATTTTAAAGAAAGAATTCCAATTGCATGTGGTATCAAAGCAGTTGACAGTGGGGTGAGTGAAATTGCAAAGGGCTCACAATTTGAACTTTTCGGCGTTGTAGCAGAACTTCGATTTGAATCGGTGGAGCCGTTAGGGATTTCACCTCCTGATTGTCTTCTGTTTGAAAGAGTAGAGTTGATATTTCCAACTTTAGGAGGTTTATTCGGCCCTGCGTTAGTGGAAGTAAGAGTTGCATCAGCATTCGTTGCTACTCTTCCTCGTGATTCTACAGCAACTGAGGTAGAGAGTTTGGAGGACGTTGCACGCCGAAACCCTCCCCTACCACTGCAACTGTCCGTCTTTCTAATAGCACCTAGCTGCTGCATTGGCGACGGACAGACATCGCGGCGGGTGGAGCTGCCGAAACCAAAGGGACAATAGCGCGGATCGGAGGGATCCAGCTCGGAAGCAAAGCCGCAAATTGAGATCTTTGAATTTTGATGTCGAAGAGAGCGCAGACGACGTAACTGACCACCTGTTTCTGTGGTTGTTGTAGTGCTTGTGATACGTCGACTGAGGTACTCCTTTCTTTCCTATCAAGAAAATGACCAGCTGGAAAGAAACATAGGCAATCTCATGCAAGACCATTTACCGCAATCAGTCCACCGACTGACAGAACGCGAAATAAGTTTTGCTTTCATAAAAACTAGACTAAAGTTGCATGCGAAACCAATAGAGGATGTTTAAATATGATTCCCTCATTTTGTTTTTAAATCAGGTCCATTAATTTTAACACGATTCGAGAAAGTGGGTGTTGTATGGAATTGTGCAATTTTGAATTCAGTACAGAACACGTCCTTGCACATAATGTTATTAGTTCCCCTTCAAAAAGAATCACCAATGCAGGCATATTCCAGTTGTTTCCGTCGCCGCACTGATAACTAAAAATCGATTTTCTAACAAGGACGAATCGATAAACTTTTATGAGCGTTACCACTGCGGTGACTTTTACAATATGTGGCTAACTGTGTGGGAATGCGAGGTAATAATAACTCACTGCATTTAAAGCAGCGTCTTAAGTCTTCATACGGTGCCTTAAACGTCAAACAGATCTGTGCATTAAAGAACCAAACTTCTTAAGTTCAAAGTCAAATAGCCTTATTTCACAAAGTTCCAGGTTTTAATTAATATTTAAAAGAAAGCCACAAAAGGATAAACATAACAGGTCTCACACAATCCGCTCGGTAAACTGACAAAAAACATCAATTACAAGGAAGTAAAAAGTAAAGCTGTTTTTGTGTAGCCTTCAGTTCTACTATCAATTTGTCAGATCAGGTTATTTAAGGAAAAAAATCACAAAAGCAAGAGGGTTAATTAAACATCAAAGCTAGTTGTGTGACACTTTGTTTGTTCTGACTGCCGGTTTCGGTCTCGGTCACAGAGAGGTGGGTATATTACCCTAGCCGCGTGAGCTAGCCTCTGGGCCACGCCAGCAGCCCCGTTCCCTCTGTCTGTTGAATATACATTCTGCCCTAGCACTATGCCTTTTGCCTTCAAGGAAGTCTCAGGACGCTAAAAATAGTTTCTGTCAAAAACGCTTCAATGCTAAATTAAATGAAATCCAGTAAACGGTCTGATTTTATACTAAACATTTGAATCGGGGTGGTTTCACTTGGGAAAACAAAGGAATGTTTGGAAAAACTGCTACTCATCTACCAAATAATTCTGAGCAAACTAAACACCACAAAGAACGTATTCCTATTTGCGAATTTCACGTTTGGAATTTTGCAAAAAAGCACAGATCGACAGTTGGCATACCACACAAGAATATTGTAAAAAGGAAGCGATTTGCAATCTCCTCAGAAAAAGAGTGATTGGTTAAGTACTTTCAACTTTATAGAGTAATTAACCTCTTCAAGAAGTTTGCGACGCGCGACGACCTTGGCGTGTCGTTCCTCTTCACGGTTGCGCAGCTCCAAACTGCGCGCCGCACGCAGACTGTGCGCGCGTTGACGAGCGGCCTCAAGGGCCGCCTCGGAGGCCTCAAGATTGGCGCGGCGAGCACGTCTGCGCTCTGCCTCCAGCGCCTCCGCTCGCGCCCGCCGCTCCGCCACAGTGTGAGCGACAGGGTGATTTCCATCCCTGACCCGCCAACAATTGGTGCTAGAGTGCTCCTGGGACACTGAGGCACTCATGCGCATTGTGGAAGCTAGAAAGGGGAGATTTTAGGACAAGAATATGGAGCCAAATGAGAAATAAGGAAAGTAATGGAGTTATTACACTTCTGTTGGGAACAGTCAGCGGTAGTGGGAGCGCGAAGTAGAAAAGAATCGTTGTTTCGACGGAGAGTGAATAAGGAGCTTCGCTTAACCCGGGCAGGTGTGAAAGCAACAGGGCGAGAGTGAGAGGTGATGTCGGAGACGCCACGTTGTACGCTGCTCGAGACCACCGACTTCTCCGACGATCCAATCGATGAGGGCGTGCCGTCGTCACTTTCTAGCCTTTCAGCATAAAAAGTAAAAAAATTATGATGATAAATCTTATAACTTTACGGGATTTTTAAAGCATGTATTTTATTATCCTTAAAAAGGTAATAAAATTTTTATCGCATTTTATTAGTGAGTAATCCACATACCAAGTTGGATGTTATCAAAGCCACTTCCCAGTAGTAGAAAGACGTTGCAATATGCTGGGATTCGTAAAGGCCTATAACTTTATCAATGATGCTAGAAGATCAACACAACTCAAAGAATTGTGACGACAATTCTTTGCTGAAGCATCAAACCAGGTCTAATGATTGTTTGCAGCTAACTGGTACTTGTCTTGATGTACATTAAGCATAGAAGATATTCGATCGCCGCTGTTTGCACACATCGCTTGGGAGTATTTCAGGAGATAATGCCTGCAGCCTTCCACCTATTCAATACCCAAACAATGAACCACCATTCTAAATTGGTAGGCCCTGGTTCAGATTTAGAGAAGAGGCTTACGTCCGGAAAATTGCATCAGAAAAATGATAGCCTATTAGACAAAAATTTCAATATGGTTTTATTTAAGTTAGCGCTATGAATAATTAATTGGCAAAATTCGTTAGAGAAAACTGTAATTGGCACGACAAACGATAGTTATTTGACAAATATTTATGCATCGAAGAATTCAAAACCAAACCGTCACTAAATTTATAGATGTTAGGAGGAAGAAACACGGCACACACCTCATTTGGCCATTAATTGGAGCCCTTGGATCAAAAGTCTTTTCGACACAATGCGACTGGAAACCCGAGTCATCGCCATCGCCATCAGGATTTATTGCAATCTCCGCGACCGTATGCACGAATTTTGCTGGAGTAACGGAGACACTGCTCTTCGGAAAATCACCATTGGTATCTTCAAAAATAAGGAAATAGACAGGATTCTTAAGATTTATAAACACTGGTGAAGTGACAATTGAGAATCAGAGTGCTCAAGTGCCAAATCTAGATTGAACCTCATCCGATTTTTTAAACTAACTTTTCTTTATGAGAGGCATTGAAAAAATCCGATCTTCGTTGAAAAAACCCCTTTTTGGAAAAAAGACGCCTATCACTTCTGCTCTAAAAACTCGCAAGCGATGCGAAATGAGATGCTTGAAACAAGCTTTATAGCATGTTTAAAAGTGGGGGGAAAGTCGCAATTTTGCGCACTTATTTTACCCTGCGAGCCAATCATAACTAACCATGTAAAGGGGCAGAGATACGCAATGACCTCTTCTCACCTTGACATCAACGAAATTTTTCTTCGAAACAGATTTCATGCAATTTTTCTTATAAAATGCCTGGGGCCTCTTGTATACAAAAATCTTAACCGTCTTTTCCGATGACTAGCAATTTAGTCACGTAAGGGTGACTGTTTTCTACCTTTTAGAGGAATAGCACGATACAATCTACATAAATCAAAGGTGTGCAAGCTAGTAGATAAATAATGATATAACAGATAGAATGCAATGTGTCTACAGTTGCAAAAGATTTTCCCAAATGAAATAGTTTAGTACTCCAACAAATACTAGCTAAGTTCCTAAAGAAACGTGAGAACTAAGTCAACGCTTTTATCGATGCAATAAGGCAAATTAGGCAACCAAAGTTGACAAATGTTTAAGTCATTATCCATACAAGTTTAAAATATAGATTTTCCTCACGAAGATTGTTGTCCAAGGGTAGTAATAACATTAGGTGCCTAAATTTTGTGGTGGCGCTTTTAAGTAATGCTTTCTAACGTATTTAATGTACAATTTTACGCAAGTCGCGACCAACCAAAAATCAAAACATAACGCTTTATTCAAAAATATTAATGATGCTATCTCTTATAAAATAAAACAAGATGAGGCAGACGTTATTTTTTGACTTAAAACAACATAAGGGCGGCTACAAATAAATGTTAGGTATTGAGCCAAGTTACCTTCTAACTTGACGACTTCTGGCTTCATTAATCTCAAAACGTATTGGACAGGATCTGCAACAAAATGGCAAAAAGACCACATTTAAGAGCATGCAGTCCAATAATTTTGATTTTGGGGCATTAAACGTAATAAAAACTAACATAGCTAACTCTGTGGATAGAAAAGTGCTTAAGAATTTTCACACTTAATATGTACACTTGATAATACAAACGTATAAAGCAAGTATAAGCAAGGGTATCTCTATTTAAAAGCATTGTCACTTAGCACCAATAAACCTACCTTAAGACCTGCTATAACTCGACCTCATCAAACGAGACGCCGCCTCCAAAACTGTGATACCATCCGGTCATAGGGTATTTAATAAGTTACTGCAAATGACCTAAGGTGTAATCAAAGCAGATAAACAATTAGGCAACACTAAGCAAACTACAATTATGATATTTAAATGCTTTAATGTATTCAAGTTAAGTGCTAAAGCAGATCCCAATTTGAAAATGCCGGGAAAAACGTATCACCAGAATGCATCTATTTTTTGCTCGCAGATTTAGCTTATATAATGAGCTGTATTTTTAAATTCTAGGCTGCAGACATCGCAGTACTAATTAGGCACGCAAGTTTTTAAAATTACCGTAATATTTACATTCTTTAAATGTGCTTTGTAGGCCGGAGGTGGGAGGACGATTTAAACCTGGTCGCGGAGCCGCGTGGTTCCCCTCGAGGACGCGACATATCTCCAGTTTGAACCCTTTTACTATCCTTCCATACATTTTCTCTGACCCATAATAAGAATGTCAAAGAATACCCAGCCTTCTAATAGTAAGGACGGAAGGGGGTAGGAAGAGGAACCTTCTACAATTATCATATGGTCGCATCCGAGGTAACCACATTGATGTAATAAACTATTTACGTTGCGGCGCTATCCCGTTCGCTACCTCTTGGAGGTTATTGGTTATTGGAAGACCTATGTAGTATCTCAGATTAAAGGAGGTCAGTCCAGCCTTACTGGGTACTGGTGGGGAGATTTCTGACATCCTTAGAAAAATCGGTGTAGAGTGTTCCTCCTCCCGCACTCACTATTAGAAGGCTGAGTGCTCTTTCACATCTTTATTATGGGTAAGAGAGAAGGTATAGAGGGATATAGTGGAAGAGTTCAAACTGGGGATATGTCGCTCTATGGTGAGGGATCACGCTGCTCTGCGACCAGGTTGGAATTGTCCTCCCACCTCAGGCCTACGAAGCACATTTAAAGAACATAAGCATTACAATCAACATTCTCTTCAAGTCTAGTATTATGTTTTCATTTGCCTTCAAGGAAGTCTTGGGACGCTACATTGGTAACAGCGGAAAGCGGGCCCGACTTTGTAGAATTTCTGTCTTCAACTATACCACCTGTGCAGAATAGTGGTGCGAAAGAAGTGATGCGGATAGGAGGATCTCTGACATCCCGTAGCAGAAGGGCAAAGAATGACGTTTGCCTTCGGCATCTCCTCCATCTCAGTGTTCTGTAAGAAAGCTATTAACAACTGTTCTAACGTTTTCCTATAGATACGTTGATGCTTGGAAGAATCTCTTACTCTGAATATAGTTTCCAAAGCGGACGAATCTCCAAGTCCAATCGAACTGCCGAGGGAGATCAGTGATGTGATGGTCAAACATCTCCATTGTGCCCGAATTCCAAGACTGGCACGGTTGGCTCGTGGGTGCTTCTTACAGCACTGATTACTTCGTGATGGTTGGTGCGGGAGGTCTGCCAAGAGGATTGTCGGGGATGACTCTCGAAAGATGAGAGAGGCTAAGTAATACATTGTTTGTTCTGACCGTCGGTTTCGGCTACAGAGAGGTGGCCATATTGCACTAGATGGGTTGGCTGGCCTCCGGGCCATGCCAGCAGCACCGTTCCTTCTGTTTGCTGAATATATGTATTCTATTCCAGTGTTATGCTTTCTTTTACTTTCAAGGAAGTTTGGATGGCACACGCATCAAAAACCCCATGAGGTAGTAGCATTTTAAAGCGCTAAAATATTTTCGCAGATGCAGAACTACTCAGGGTTCTGCCCTAATTTTTCTTAAGTCCACATGACTAGTAACTGGTAACTTAGCTTGCAATGGTTAATTGGTTGAAGTGTAGGCTTCGCGTTACTGGAGACGTCTCTGCACCAGTAGCGATAGAAATGCTTCTGGTGCTGTATAGTATTAGATGTAAATGACAGAAGAGGCACGCATAGCACTTATTTGTCCTTGATGAGGCTACAGTCACCTTTAAGTCGGACGGAATTGCTTGTTTTCCGCACTACCCTACCCCACTAAGTTCACTTTTTAGACTTATGCTCATTTATTCTGCCTAGTTTGATCTACCATATTGCATTGTATCCTATGCAGCGTCCCGAGACTTCCTTAAAGTAGGCAAAATACCAGAGCGGAGTATACATACATTCAATAGACAGAGCGAATGGAGCTACTGGCATGGCTAGAGCAACATGGCCACCCCTTCGTGACCGAAACCGAAACCGGCAGCCAGCACAAAGTTCCTAGTGAGATTGGAAAAGGCCATTTGAGGAGGTCGATTAATGTACATTTCCGATTTCTTGCCTATTATATTCGTTGGCATTCATATAAATCTGCCAAAAAAGCTAAATTTGCTTTCCAATTTGCTCCCGAATCTTCTTCGTCATTACAAATTAAACCAAGAAGTAGAATTTACAGGTTATAAAAAATGAAGTAAGCAAGTATACGCGTTAGCAATCACCAAGGGAATAGATGCATGCCTTTGCACGAAAATTTAATTAAGAGAGGCAAAGGAAGACTCTATCGCAAAACTTCATCTACTAAGTGTCAAAGATTGGTGATCAAAAGGCCGAAAAGGATTATTTCAAAATCATGAACACTTTGTTTGGAAGTCGGTTGATTAAAGTGGCTTTACCAAAATGCAAGAACACTCGTTTGTAGGGATAAATTGGAATATACACCATTTGTTGCGGCTGCCCGAGTCGTAATAAGCTAAAGTACTGTGCAGCACATGAAATGACCACGTACGGAACGGTTGGAACGTTACCAGGATGACCCTAATTCCACCTACACAACTGACCCATAAACCGCGCACGGACAAGAAATTGTGCATTTCAACAAAGTAGCAAATCATTACATATCCTTTTGAGTCGCGGCATCGACGCTTCTGCTCGTCACCTCCTCACGCCGGCCACTCGCGAATCAGCAACGCTGGCCATTACACTTGCTTGCGCCTACGGGGCATTTGCTTTCCGCGCAACTGATGCATCTTGGGGATTTCATTGCAACTGCAACACAAGATCAACTGGCGTAGGGATCGTTGATCGCAAGATGGCCAGACGGAGAGCCATTCAACAAAAGGCTGGACTTAAAGTAGTTTTACGGGGTTAATGGCTCCCACGCTTTCCTCCCTATTGCTTTATTCGTAACTTTACGCACTTGTAACCCTTCTCTACCCGATTCTCCATAGATTGTAAACACGCAAATGATCCTTGTTTGCTTAATTCATCCCTTTATGCAGAACACAATTTCCATTTAGTGTTCATCAATCTTTATACAAACACGGTAATGGGGTAGTTCCCAAAACCGATTAATAGCTTAGGCTTTTTTCTTAAGAATTCTGCAGGTTCATTGTATCTACTGAGTTTACCCTTTTCTGTCACATTTTAATGTAGCATAGGATGATTTTCATCTTTATACTGTAATTGCTTTCTACTGCAACCAATATCATCTTCTAAGTCATCCCTAATGTTTAGATCAGAGCGCTGTGATGAAGGCAAAAGAAGGCATAATACAAAATCAGAATGTATATCTTTAATAAACAGAGGGAACGGGGCTGCTGGCATGGCCCCAAGGCCAGCCCACACGGCTAGGGCAATATGGCCACCTAAGTGGCCGAAACCGAAACCCGGCAGTCAGAACAAACAAAGCATTACAGAACATGTACTACCAAATTGCATGAAGGTTAAAAGATTATAAGCAAGATGCAATCTTCTCGGCCTCAGGCCCCCGGAAAGTTAAGTGGAATTGTCAATCACTACGCATTAATGATATAGTGAAATCACGGGGGACTGCTTGAGTGGTCCAAAGACAACACTGCAAAACTGAATCCCAGGTCTCGGGATTGTGTTAAAACCTTTTGAATGCATGGCGTGTTTTGCATTACAATCGAACCTTAAAGCGGCAGTGAAACATTTATAAAGCATTATCTGAGGAAATTACAGTTCGCTGCTTGGTTTTTGATAACTGGCGTTCAACATTTTGGAACTCATATGCTAATAACGGGGTCGCACACAGTTACAACGAACTCTGTCCAAAAATTTGCAAGTTTGCAAAAAAAAAAACATTAGTGAAATTAAACGTGCTAACATTGAGATTCGGTAACGCACGTGGTTCGCTACTATGCAAAGTTTCCGTTTTTTTCCTATTGACGCGGTAAGGCATGGCTGTGGCGTCCCGAGGCTCCCTTGAAGGCAAAAGAAGGCGGAATGCTAAAGTAGAATATATATATTCACCGGAGAGAGGGAAAAAGGCCGCTGGCATGGCCCGGAGGCTACCGAAACCGGTAGTTCCAACAAACAATGTACTACAATGGCAGTGCGAGATAGATAAATGACTATTATGCAGAGGAAGTAAGAGGCTATAGGAACTACCGAAGGGGGCTTTCACAGCGGATATCATAAAATGTGTAAGCTCAAGAATGCATTGAGCAAGCTAATAGTTAGTCGCAGAAAAATAGTGGTTCTAGGGAATACGGGATTCAAAAAAGAACCACGTGTCTGTTACTATTACTTTACTGCTGCTTTACACGCCGTCCATATTTTTGTGCTTTCTAGTCCCCTGGTGTGGTTTCATCTAGCCAGCAAAGAGCCAAAATGGCACCATAACTAAGCCCTCAATTTTGATGTCGTAGCGTGAACTGTAGTGGATAATTCGGCTTGTATGTGTCTAACACTGTTTCAGGAGCAGTAATTTTCCAAAAGGATCTGGTTGGGAAGGTCGTTGTTAAGTGAACGCGTCTGTCAAAAATTTTCGAATTTTATGCACACATGGCAAATGTTCCTCGAGAGATTGAGGCTATGCAGTCAACCATGGGAGCAGGATGGCTAGCACTGCAAAAAGCATTATTTGGCGAATGCTACTAATAACTTGTACACATACTTCCTTTTGATTGTAGTCGTGATACTTTGTTTGTTTGAACTACCGCTTCCAGTCAGGGTGACAGAGGTGATCGTATTGCCCTAGCTGTGTAGGCTGGTCCTTCGGCCATGCCGGTAGCTTGTTTCCCTCCGCCCGTTGGATATATATATTCTATCCTAGTATTCTGCCCCCTTTTGCCTTCAAGAGAGCCTGGGGACGCTACGGTAGCGAAGAATATCATTGAGGCGAAGTCTTTGGTACATATATGTCTGAAAATGCTTCATATTTAATCTACAATTAAGCAAATATTAGTCCATAAAAATCATTGCAACAGAATTTGCATAAACTTGTTAAATAGCTGCTGCTTTATTAGGGGAAATTAAAGTTCTGATGGTTTGATTTCATAAGTTTTCCAAAATTTAATTAAAATGAAACCTTTTGCAGAGCCTGATCTGTCGCACCCTAAAATAAACTGCTGTAGTAAAACCGATCCATATTTTTACGCGTGCCTTAGGCATTATATGGGTTAACAATATTTGTTTTTTAAAATTACCTTAAGAACTGTTACTAATTTTAAGCTACCCAATAAAAGAGGACCTTCCCGGCTTCGTGTTTCTAAATTATCGTAACCTACTATGGGTTCCGGACAGTCGTCGCTGAGTTATCGGACGGCATTTGTTGAGCTAACAAATAAGACACAAGTACGGTTCGCCCGTTAAAACCAATTTTTAGCCTATTGATGCGCATAATGATGAGTTCTGGGACCAGTTTTGGTGCGGCGGACCTACGCGTATTAGCGATATGTTTGCCTCGGTTCCAGGTAGTGAAATAAGAACTCTGAGGGAGGAGTCTCCGGGGAACTTAGCCACACTTTGTTACAAAGCAGTTGAACGTCTAGCTCAGATTGCTGAAGCCTCTTTCCCAACTACACAGGACCAACAGACCGGTATGGCTCGCATTTGATAATCACTGTTGCATGTAGCCCTCAACTGTGTTAGGCTTCTCACTCGCATTATTCCGTACATTTTTGAGGTTCCGGAGTGGCGCCCATTTTTTTGGTCAGTTTTGCCCCCACAACCAGATTCAAATCTCGATACCGTATGCTGCCTTTTGCTGGAGGAAATTAGTCACTTTGTTTTTAGGCTAGTAGTGTTCCTTTGGCACAAACCTTGGTTTCCTCACTCTGTGTAAGCTGGTCCAGAATTTATAAGGTCCCAACTTTAGGATCTCCTTTTTTGTCCTGATTTCACTGTTCACTCTCTCAGCAAATCCGGTCCGGTACGTCAAATCGTTTAAATAATCGTTACTGTAGGAAAATGCCGAGGACATGCATACGATAGATAGTTGTGAGTACATTTGGGAGGCAGGTGTGGGTTTTGCTCAATCGCCTTCACAAAACGCTCAACACGATGCCAATCGCACAGAAATCATTCGTCTTCTCCTTGTCTGTTTCTCCGAGACCATGTATCTTACTCAAGATGAGGCACGCAGTGAAGTTAACAGGTGGATCGCCTTTTTCTCCGGCCCCGAGAATCGCCACGTTCTTCCCCTCTTCACCTCCCTTCTTAACGTCGTTTGTGCCTACAACCCTGCCTCCTCTTCCCTTCCATATAATCATCTCATGTTTACAGACACTCGGGAACCCCTCGTAGAGGCAGCTTTACAAATGCTTTGTGTCACCTTGGAAGCCGACACCCGTAATCTTGATGGTCGAAAGACTTCGTCCGACTCTACCATTTCTGAGGGTAATGGGAGCAATCTCTTCCTAAACTACATGTCTCGAATTCACCGAGACGAGGTATGCCTATGTGCGTTCCCTTAATTCCTGTCTCCCAATTAGGATTTTTCCTTCATCCTTAACGGAATAACTCGACTGTTGAACAACCCTCTGGCTCAGACGTACCTCCCGGGCTCCGCAAAGAAGGTGCAGATGCATCAGGAGTTGCTCATTCTCTTCTGGCGCATCTGCGACATCAACAAGAAATTCATGTACTACGTACTCAAGTCGAGTCGTGTACTGGATGTCCTCGTGCCCATTCTCTACTATCTAAACAAAGCTAGAAACGATAAATGTAAGTAGGTATTGCCATCAACATTTATTGAGAGGCTATTAGCAAATTTACTGTCCTTTAGCTATGGCATCCGTTATACTTTCTATCTTTTTCCCATAGTAAGTGTGCGTTTTAGGTTCGGGAAGGAGAATGTTTACGCTCATTTAACGATGTTCCGGTAAATCCTCCCTTTTATTCGTGGGCTCAAATTCGCAAGTTTTGTAGCAGATGTGTATAAGGTCCGTTTAATCCAAGTCATGCTTCCAAGGTTTGCAAGGAAGAAGGGCGTATTTCAAGTCGTGAAAACTATACCTTTTCTTGGCCCACTTGTCTACCACATTTTCACATGTAAACCAGCGTTTAGCTAATGCCTGTGAGTCATTTTCGGTACATACTGTTATTCAGCCTGGTTTAGTCATCTTTTAAAACTCAACTTGAGTTAAGTTTCCAACATTATAAACAGTTGTACAAGTTTGTTGCTTTAGTCGTTACCACCGAACAGTTCTAAACCCATATAATTTTTATCTGATTAGACGTCAAGTATCTATATAGGGTCAGCCATCTAAATGCCCAAAGGCCAACAAGAATGGCCCTTGGAGGCTTTGAGTCGGGGACTATCGACACCAGCATTCATGCTGACGGGCGTATGACCGTGTTTGAACCATTTTGCTCAAACCATTCGAACGTATTACTGATGGAGAAGGAGAGTGGTGTCACTACTCTATATCTTGATTGAATTCCTTTGCTGAATATCTACTTCCTATCCTCTAGGTATGAAAAGATATCCTCGAGTCGACAAGGCTCTTCTTTCGTCACCACGCTTTGTTGAATGCACACACACACACACTGCCCCTATAGCCTACCATCTTGATTGACGGTCTGTAGATTGGGTCGGTGGTCATTATTCGTAATGAATCCCACTTGACACTTACTTCCGTATGCGCTATCGCCATGATAGCATCCTTTTTATACACTAGTAAAATTTTGAGTCTCGATTTGATTTGAACCTTCCCAGTACATTTTCCTAGCATACTCATCAGAGCATAGTGCTCACTCAATTAACTTTCGAAATTGGCGATTGCTATAAATAACTCACGTTTAACATCTTCTTCTTGTTTATTAGGCACAATGTTCAGTGTTTTTTTTTTCGCTCGCAACACCTTTCGCGATCAATTACTGCAACCCCACATGTAATTATTCATACTTTCGTGATTTCATTGTTAACTTCTTTTATCTCTTTCGAAGTCATTTTTTTAGCATTCGTGGGCTAACTTTTGCCATATTGAAGGCTTCTTGAAGAAGTTCTTTGCCCACTACAACTTACCATAAAGGTGCAAAGGCACCTGTGACCACTTTTCGTCATTTCGATTTGGACATTCCATTATCTATCATTTTTCTACCACCATCCGATTGAGGTCGGAAATGGCAGCCGCACGTTAAATACCATTCTCTCTTGTTACTGTTTCGCTTGTGCTCTCTCCCAACTCATGAATTCCGCCCGGACTTCTGTTAACACATTCGCACCGTCAAAAGACCTCATGTGAATGTAGGAGGTTTAGACTTCCTTTTATTCGATTCTATTGGCCAGCCATACCTAAGGGACTCCTTCATGCATTTTTTCCAATTTCGTAGAAGTGTAATACATTACTGGTCATTCGGCAATTTAGTTTTGTCGCACTGCTTCTCCTTTAATCCCGCCTTGTGACCCATGGGAAATTCATTTTTTTAAAGAAACTACATACCCTCTTTTCCGTCTATGCTGGTTGGCACCTTGGCAGAATTTAGGCTGCCCGCGCATACAACCTCAGTTTTGAATAATGGACGTCACAGGCTGTGCCAGTCTGGAGCAAAACTGTATTCGTGACGCTCTTTCCTTTTATGGTCACAATATCACGGTTTTGAATGTCGCGAGTCGTAGCTTGTATATAGCGTTTTTTAAGTTGTTGATGTGCTTTCTCCATTACATTTCCTCGTCCCGATCCGAAGTCTTGAGGAACTTGTTTAACACTTCGTTTAGCTGTTGATTACTCAATAATTGGATTGTCATTAAATATTACCACAGCAAGGTTCATACTAATAGTAATACTCCTTTTCACTTTTGCAGCCCAACTTGGTTTGATGCACATCGGTGTGTTCATCATCCTCCTATTGAGTGGGGAACGCAACTTCGGAGTCCGACTTAATAAGCCTTATACCAATCGAGCTTCATTTGACATCACCGTCTTTACTGGAAATCACGCTGATCTCCTCATCATTGTAAGCCAGTCAGAATTTCATTTTGAAGGCGAGATAAGGATTTTCTTCCATGCTTTTTTTTCGGTCACAGTTTTACCTCAGTGTTCCTTATCCCAAGTTTCCTCACCCCTAGGAGGAGCGTAGGATTTTCATTTCCTGCCATCTTTCGTTTTGCCCTCCTTTCCTAGGGTAAATTATCTACGAAGGAGTCCTTAGAATTTGAAAGTAGGTATGATTTGTGGCTTTAGTTAATGCCAAAAGTTTCTTAAGAATTGGACCACCAAGTTACTTTCTTGCGTATGGAAGTGTGTACTTTTGTCTTGGCCTACAATCTGTATTTTTAAGCAACTTTTTGGCGGGAAGACTATTAATCCTGCTCGTCAACAAGTTAAACCTTCACCCTAAAACTGCTACTACCATAGATGGGTTATATTGCGCTATCCAGGAATGTTTAATGTAAATTAATCGGTAAAATTGGCCCAAGTGATGAGTTCAAATGACATAGGACGCACTCAAACAGTGACTATTATGGGCCCACAGGAGAGCAAGTCGACTAATTGTATTGGTGACATGAGCGAGGCTTCATAGTGTTAGTGTTTAGGGGCATTTCATGCGCTTTTGAACATGGCAGAAACGATGACGAATTGTCAGTCTTTGTTGAGAGTTTTACCATCCCCTTGTCCATGTCGTGACCGAGATTACGAGGGCAGCCAAGACTTATGCCTCACTGACCGCCACGACAGAAGTTTGAATGCACTAGAATTCCTTAGAAGACAAAATAGGTTACATGTGGCCTTCAGTTTATCCTCTAGCAAGGAATTTTGACAGAGTCCACATATTCGCTACAACCCCTTTTCGACTTTCTTTAGAATGGTTAATCTATAAAATTAATACACTTTCATCCTGCTCCCATCCTCCCCCTTGTCGGCAGAAACCTCATCAAAATACATAACTACAAAAAATTGGCTGGTCTTTCTTTTATTTATCTGGTTTATTGTTTTTTTTTCTCCCCCAGGTTTTCCACAAGATCATCACCACTGGTCATCATTGCCTGCAGCCCCTCTTCGACTGCCTTATCACAATTATCGACAATGGTGGGTTGTCCCCAATTTATCCGCATCGTAGTGGTTTAAATGCTCTCTAGAGGCGTTGTAAAGCACATTATTGCTGAAGAGTAGCTCATTGCTTGAGTGTTGAAGGGCTGGGAGTCTGTCAAACTGGTATCAAGACTCGTAGTCAAATGTATACTTACAGAGATTTCCTCTTCTTCTGAGTGTTGCCTTAGCGCTTTCCTCGGTCACGCGTCTATGTCGGTGAGCTGATTTTCGTGTGCCACCGTCTCAGTGCAGTAGAACAGTCTGATGAAGGTACGTGGACTCCTTAAGAAGTTATGGGCGTAAGTGGATTCTCTGGCCGTTGGTCGAACTCAACCAGCTAAATTTTTAAACAAACATCTTAGTGTCGCATATTATTGACGTCTTTTCTCTTCACCTCGGGCAAGACTTCGGGCACATTTACACAAATGCAACGCCGTTATCAAGATACCCCAATTTCTTTCATGCGGCTCGTTTGATAGCTGCATTGCTTTGGATTCCAATAAGTTACACTCATTTGTGTGCTTGTGTGGCAGTGCTTATTCGGGGTTAGTAATGTTATCAAAAGTGCAAGAGTGGTGCAAGTTGGTTAATCAAGCTGGAGCCCAGTTTTTAAGTAGACTTTATTTGATGTACTTTTTATTAATTTTGAAACTGAGCTGGGCTTGGTGACACAGACACTTCGAAACGAACCTGCTTGGCGGAGGGAGAACGCGGCTGGTGGTGAAAACACTCAGTGAAAAACTTGGTCAGGTATTTTAAGCTCATTCGATGCAGCAAACAAATATTAAAAAGAAGTGGAGTGAGAGATCGCGTGCGGAAAAATCTATCCCAAACTTTGCATAAGGGCTTAACTTCAGTGACGCAGCCAATCGCAGACAATGTTGTCAGTGATTGGCCTTATAAAGTGGCATTGCTGCTGTCTTTGCAGTGTCACCTTACGTAAAGAGCTTGTCAATGATCTCGGCCTCCAAACTGATGCATCTAACGGAAGCATTCAGCCAACCTTGGTTTCTCTTTTCATCTCCCAACAACTACCAACTGGTGCTCTTCCTTCTGGAAGTCTTCAACAATATGATTCAGTACCAATTTGACGGTGAGTTTTGCCATACTTCTTGTCTAATCAATGAACTGACGCTGATGTTTCTGCCGTCAAATATTATGGATCTTATGGTGTTTTATCCATTTTGATGCCTTTATAAGGCCTACGAACTTAGAAATATCCTTTGTTGCCATATAGAAGAAGTGGGAGGCTAGTATCCTTTAAATTTAATGTTGCAATTAAAAGTCACCTTTTTTGTGCGCTTTCCCCGACGCTCCTATTAGCCATTCTCATGCTGCAGCCAATACACAAAGTATTTGAGTGTATTACCGTTAACCGGTAAACAGAGAAGGTCACAAGGTAGCTTTGAATGTGGATTATACTGAGATTCTGTTGTTGTTGCTTTGATTGGCGAACGATGTTCTACAACGACCGCATTTTGTATTAGGAAGATTTCAGAAATGACTTCCATGAAGAGTGGGCTTTCTGAGGCTAAGCATTAGTCACGTCGAGCATATGCATTTTGGCTTCACTTCTGTACCTCGTTTACAGGCAACTCCTGCCTAGTCTACTCCATCATTCGCAAGCGTCAGGTCTTCTACCAGCTGGCCAATTTACCCACTACCGACGAGGAGATACGCGAAGTCCTCGCCAAACACAGCGGACTGCGTCGGCAATTCGAAGCGCCACCGGACACCGATGAAGAGGATGAAGTGGAAGTTCAAAAGGAGGAAGGCGGTGAAGGTGAGGGCGACGAAGACATTTTTGAGAACGAAGCAAAGGAAGAAGGCCCGGACTTCGTGTCCGCAAACATTGACCGATCCTCTCAGGGTGCATCATCGAACAACGGCAGTGTAGAAGGGGTTCAAAATCAGGAGGAAAATGGAAGGAGGGTGGAAAGCGGAACGAACAACGGTGATGCTGTTGTAGTATGTCTCAGCTTTATTGGAAGTTTTTTGTGCCACTGTGGAAGGTAGTCATAAGTTAGCACAGCCTCTTGATTCGCCTGGCGACTGATGTTCGACATGTTTCAGGCGCGAGGAGACTCTGTGGAAACCGCGAGGCAGATGTCAGCGTCGGGAGGGCTGCAGACGAGTCTGGTGGGTACACCAAGCCTCGCTAGTATAACAGACAGTCAACCGACCACGGGACAGGCGATTGCGCCTCTCTCTGGTGATAATCACCTCCACTCTCACGAGGGGGAGGGGTCTCCCTCGTTCAGTCGCACACCGGCGGCTGTTTCTGACTCTGCCGCTGAAAGCAGCTCCACAGAAGCCACTGGAAGTCGTCAATTGGAGGCCACTTTCGCTACCGATGTCGTATGCGTGATCACACATTTCTACTTTCTACCTCTTTTGCTGCCCATATCACCACTAATGCTGAGGCGAATTGAATTCTAACTCATGTGGTTCTTTGCTGAGCCGCAGAGTAAATTTTCAAACTTTTCAAAAGACAAGTTTGTAAGCAGACTGCTGGCACGCAATGACACTTCTCTAACTCTAGCTGGAAGTCGAATAGTTGATTTCTTCTAAGGCGTGTTTTTTGAGCCAAATTTGAAGTTCGTTTTGGATGCAAAAGCACAGCGCTAACCAAGTTATCGATGGGCACTATAAGTCTTAGAGCAACTTTTAGTGCGAAGAAGTTTCTTACAACGAATGGTGTAGGAAGTGTGAGCGTGACCCTATGCCACCGGTTTGGATGCTGAAATGACCTGTGTAATTGTACTATTAAATCCCATCGCTCTTTTACATCTTTGTCGTTTTTCATTTCCGTCCTTGCGCACACCGAGAAGGATGCAGAAACGACCGATCCAAGGAAAAATGAGTGTAAGACTCGGGAAGGAGGGAAGAAGGAGAAGGTGGCAAGAGGAAGAACGAGGACGGAATCAGAAAAGGAGGGGACAGGGGGAAGCAATGGAAATTCGCACCGCCGACTGACTTCTACTGTTCCTTGGCGTCCCACAGCGCGTTGGGTGACCAGTTGGCACGAGAAGCTACCGCTACAGACGATCATGCGGCTCTTGCAGGTTCTCGTGCCTCAGGTGGAGAAAATATGCATTGAAAAGTCAGTCTCTTCTCAAGTCATCAACGTAAATGGGACTAACTCCGCAAATGTTTACATAATTAAATTGATCATACGTGCGGTATCATGATCAAAAACACATTAAATGCTGATGTTAAATATCTCAGGCAAGTAAAGAGTAAGGTGGAAACTTATTACAAACTCACCTGGAATCATTCAATACAATATCTCAAGATCGGTAGATTGGGAGATGCGTGCTGCTGATAAATGGGAGTCAACAAGCCAATGGACTTCGGAAATTTATTGAACATGTGAGGTCATTTTAATTTCCTACTTGCTTACTTTTTCTACAGATCGCTGAAGGATGAGCCGGAAATTCTTAACTTCCTACAGAATGGCACTCTTGTTGGTCTCCTGCCAGTGCCACATCCGATTTTGATTCGAAAGTATCAGTCCAACGTGGGGACCACCGTCTGGTTCCGCACTTACATATGGGGAGTGGTCTACCTTAGGTCTGTACCTTCGTCAATCCGCTAATCTGTCTCTTCTTTCGCTTATCTGTCCATTTGAATGCCTTTACCTACTTCTCCACCGCCACCCATATTTGCTCTTTCGTCAGCCTGTCTACGCCTTTTTTTGCGTCCCAGTAGCCGTTAATCATCGTCACCCCCGTGATCTTTTTCCCAACGTCTTTTTACAGGAATTCGGATCCACCCATTTGGTTTGACACCAACGTTCGTCTGTTCGAGGTCCAGCGAACTTAGATTCTTTCTTTCATCTCCATTCGCCTCCGTCTCTTCCTGTCTGCGGTTTGTGCGCGCAAGTTTGATTACCCTCTGCATCGCATCGCATTGCGTCATTATGATTTCAATTATCTCGAGGTTTCCAAAAATACTTCACATATCTCTTCCTCTTTTGTCTCTCCTTCTCGTGTAATAGTTATTTTCTTGTTTATTCACTGACCAACCTGCCCTCCTTTTCCCTGCGCGAAATTGATCGTGTCCTGTGTGTTTCTCATATCATCCTTGTAATTCTCTCTGTGATACCTTCACGCCTCTGGGCCTTCCCTTCGTTTTGGTTCGCTGAGGCACCAATGTGCTGGCTGATGTTCATGAAGTAGAAGTGTTAATCTCGACGGGTTTTATGCGACTTGATAATTTTTAGTGAGGAGGCAGGCCATTTTTCTTATCTTACAATCAAGTAGGTATTAGGTCCCGAGGTAAGACCAAGGAGAGAGTTTGGAAAACAGGCTCACACTAGGCGTGCTAGTGGGACCTAGCATCGGCCATGGCAGGTTGCTTTCTCTTGGAGTTCGTTTGAAGACTACTGGCAATGCCGGTAGAGGGTGTTAGTGGGTGATACCGGAGCGTTAACCGGCAAACAATCGGTCAGTCAGGGAGAGGGGGTGTCAAGTCTGCGGAGTTAGCGGTTCGACTGGTTCAGTTTTAATAGTAAGGTGCAGTGTTAGGTTAGTTGATACCCCAATGGCTGGAGTTTTCATCCGCTGTTAACCCGTCAAAGACTACTATACTTGTGTCATTTCTATAGTGGCGGGAAATCGTCCTCAATCAATGCTAAGTTGGAAGAAATTCCATTTAACGCAGCAATTTGTCTAGCATTTATAGATTGTTGGCCCAGGTTTAGAAGAACACCATTACTTAATAAAAGGCTGAAACACTTATTCTGTCAAAAAGGTCCTGGTAAGATTATAGATATAATGGAATGTCGAATGCACTGCGATGCGCGGGTTGTTTGATTCTCAGTTTTAGTAAAGGAGTAACTATTTGTCTCTGCCACTGTACCTTCGATAGATGAGCTGACTTTCAGGCCATGCTGCTGGCGCTAGTCCCTCCTATATGTCAAATACATATTCGACCGGAGCATTATGTCTTCGTCTTTGGGGAAGTCTCAAAGCGCTACACTGATTATCCTTCATATTGATCTTCACGGCCCTTGAGTTTGCGCGGTCCGTACATCCTTCATGCGGCATGGCCTTCGAGGCATGCTAGTAGCCTACTACTCCATAAAACTACATTAAATCCAGTCTTTGTTAAATGGCTGTTCGCCTGATTGACATGCGATGAACTGTCTATATGCAAGTTGTCCTTGTGTTGTAGTGTGCGGTTTAGAGCAGTATTGAGCCGGAGCATTTTCCCTTTCTCAATCATGTTGAAACTACGGTTACAAAGAAATCTGCAAGATGCATCAGTTGCGTAAAATTCAAGTGTCCCCATGGGTGCAGGAAAGTGTAATGGTCAGCGCTGATGATTCGCGAGTGGCTTTTCAATCTTGACTACGTTGCCGCGGCCGAAGTGGGAAGGTGACAAGGGGAAGCGTTGGTAACGTGACTCAAAAGGAAAGGCGACATGCAATAATTTGCCACTTTGTTGATTTGCACAAGTTCTTGATCGTGAGCGATTTATGGGTCAGTTGTGTAGGTGGAATTTGAGTCATCCTGGCTGTAATACTTATGTTTTCGAAATGTGCTTTGTAGGCTGGAGGTGGGAGAACATCTGAACCTGGTTGCGGGGCGGCGTGATGACTACCAGGAGCGCGACTCACCCCCGTCCTGAACTCTCCTACAAGGTCCCGTTGTACCCTCTCTCTTGCCTATAATAAAGATGTCGAAGCGTGTTCAGACTTCTAATAACAATAGCAGTAAGAGGGAGAAGGAAGACCTCTCTGCGCTGGCAGTGTTCAAATCGTTCCATACGTTGCCAGCTCATGTATTGCACAGTATTTTACATTGGCAAACATACTATTTGCCCTTGAAACCCACATACAATTGTGCCCGTGTGAGTGTATTTCCACACACAAAGCCCATGATGGCCAATATTCAATGTAGAATCATCTAAAAATTAGCGAAAATTGTAACATGAGTAAAAATATGACCTTCTACATATGTTACTGCTAATTATTTTTAAATATCTTTTTTATTCTGCCACAAAATAAATTTGAAGCCTTCTCGATAATAGAACCAAGGCTAAAATGTTTGGTTTTTTCATTTTGCCCTGATTTTAGTTAATTTTAGTGCAGCGATGGTTATGACTTAGCCTAATAATGCTGGTTTGTTTAAGTTTGCTACGAACTGTTAAATTTGGCCCGATCCTATTGATTTCGGCTTTCTTGATCTGCCTATAGTTGTTGGGCTTGAGCGTTAACACATTCCCCTGCTTCATTTCTGTGCAAATGTCGGAGAGCCAGGGATTTTTGGAAGCAGACCTGGTTAGCAGTCACTTTAACAGTGAGAATGATGTTAACTTACACAACTTGTCGCTTGATGTCTGTGCGGAGTTCGAGAAAATTGTGGAGCGATTTGGCAAAGACTCATTTTTTACACTAGGGTCACTTGTGGCAAGGGCAATGGATACTCTGCATGATGTTTATAGGCAGAGAGATAGAATTATTGGTGAATTGGATAGACTTAAGCATGATCACGCCCTCCTTATTACAAAGCACGAGACTGAAAGGACTGAGCTGAAAATTCTTGAAGAGGTATATAAAGATTTGGTAATTGTTTGCAAATTTAGCGTGTATTTGATCTTGAAGACGCCCTTCAGGACAAAAATAAGGTAATCGAAGGGCTGAAATCCTCGTCTGCATCAACCAAAAAGTTCCTTGAAATGAAGTTAAAGAATGCAAACGATCACAGTTAGTTCCTTTCCATGTTTGGAACTCTTGATAGTTTCACGACTCGAAGATAGAGATAAGGAGCTACAGATAACATACGCAAATCTGCGGCAGCGCTACGGTGAGCTGTTCCGGACTCACGTTGAACTGACTGATCGTCTTCGTGCCTCTACTGACGATGTAGACAGTGTTCCGACGTCATCGACTACCAAGTTCAAGACTCAATCGTCTGAATTTGAGCCATGTTCATCCACTACCGCGACAGTTGGGGCCATTAATCCGTTAATGCTCATCTCTCATAAGGGCGATTCGCCCTATGATTGGGGTAATTGACCTCTCGCAGTGATTGCCCGATCTTTCAGTTATTTCGGAAAACCTGCACTTTAGTTTCTCACCTTCTTTGTCTCTTAAAGGCGTTCAGCGTCACATGCATCATGACTCTGACGATGCCATTCCCGAAATTACTCTGGATGCTGATGGCTCGCCATTTTCGAAGTGAGTTTTCAGATGTGGACTTGTTTCATTGTAACAAGCTGCAAATTTAATCACTCCTAAATTGGCAAACTTTCTCGGGGAATGAAGATTTAGTAACTGTGTTTTGCTAATGCTGTGAATATTTTGGTGCGTGGCGTCCTATCGGTCTTTTAAGAAGTGCTTTTCAGTCGAGCCTATTTTCGTAGTCTTGCCAGCAGCAACAGTGTTAACTGCCCTTTTTTGGACTTGTTTGCCTGGTCGTGCCTCTATTAGAGGCAACTTTATTGTCACATGTCTGTTGCATCATATCTTTATTTATTGAAATTTATTAATCAAAACATGTGTTTGCTAGTCGAAACACTATTATTTTTAAGCTGCTTGATTGGATGCATGAATAGGATTCAGTGTAAGACTGATTTCTGAAATGCTAACAAGTCATTTAACAATTTGCAATGCACCACATCTCGATTATGATGCGGCCAGAAAATTTATTCATCCTGTGCCTCATCATAGGACTTTCGCAACGGTAGTATTTATTTTATTTTGGGCTAATGCTTAGCTTTTCAGCACTTTTTTCCTAATTTAGGCACTCAACGGACGAAAACTCCGATGATGTTTCAAATTCAGAGGAGGGTGGTGGGTCATTTTTCAAATAGATGAGTATTTTTTCTTGTTTCTTGCAAATTCCGGTGCGTCTTACAGACACTTCTCCTCTACCTTCAATTCCGAAGGACAATAACACCAAAGAATTCAGTGAGTATTTTAGGTCATCCACTCTATTGCTTAAACCTCGCTTTCTAGATTTCTTTTTTCTGTGCTATATGTGCCCTTTTTAAGTTTTTTAGGTGTTAGTGCTGTTTCCTTTTCTTTCCTTAGATGCCAGTAAGGAGGTGAGCAAACTGGTGAACGACTTCAATGAACTAGAGAAGACTAAGTGAGTTCCAATTGCTCCTATTTTTCACCATTGTTTATGTTTTAGCCTTGTAACGTCTCCTCCTATTTCGTAGTAATGCCCTCAAAGTTGTTATTAATGATCTTCTGACAAACACGGAGGAATTAAATAGGTAAGCGATTTTTCTTGTATCCAAGCGTTCGAAGGAAAAGTTAGTCGGATCTTGTGACCTTCGGTTCGGTCACTCGAATAAGGGTATGAGTAAATTTTTTTCTACCCTGACAGTGAGAAACTAGAATTGAAAGAGACGCTGAGCCAGATGCAAATATCTCGCTCCAGCATGCAGTTGCACATCAAGCAACTGGAAGAGGACAATGCTCGACTGAAAAGGGAACTTGCTGAAACTCTTGATGCGCAGAAGCAGTCGCTGATGGTACGTGCATACTCCCCTGTTTTAACCAATCGCTGATTGATTGTGTCCTAACTTCACATCAGCAGTTTTGATGCTTTTTTCTGATAACGGTATTTAAAGGTTTTTTAGAATTCAAAAGCTGAATTTATAACTTATTTGTTCTCAACGTTGCCTCTTATTTATTGATGCTCTTCTTCTGCATCCAATCATTAGTGTTTATTTTGTCATTGGTTTTGTGTTAGCATAACCGAAGTGTTTATTTCATCGCTTACTTTTGAATCCTTTGATAAATTGCCCTGCTCTCTTCGGGGAAACCTCCTTTTTCCTTCATCCGGGTGCTTTCTCTTTTCACCACTTTAAAATAGTTTCTCATGATTCGGTCGGTTTGAAGACTACATGACTTGACTCTAGGTTGAATTGGGGAGATAGGTTCATATGAAACTCATTGAGAATGTGCTTGCCTTGCGATACAGTGACCTCTCCTTTATTCGTTTTACTTAGGGCCCCTGGTTCCTTCATCCAATCAACATAATCGTTTTTGCCTCTCATTAAGTTAAATTCTTCCTATTTTTCTGTCCATTTTTCTCCAAATGGCAGGTCAGACCTCTACTGTTTTAATTGACTTAACGGGTAATCTAATTCAATGATAGTGGTAGCATAATGATAGAGTTCTCTTAGATGCTCAAACTCGCTCCTCAATGTTCTTCCAAATCGCCTGGCTAGTGACTGACGAGAATAGTGATCGAAATCCTAAAATGTATTACCAAGTGAATGCGAAGCTTATGCAATTGCATTTTCGAATCCCTTACAGAAAAGTAAGCATACCATCATGATTTGGCGTCTAAGGTTTATCCCCTGCGACCCGTTGCCTCCCTAGCCTACTTGAGGATTAAATGCTCTCAAGAAAAATGTTTTTAATGCTAACAGTCGTGTTATTTACGAAAAACACCGGATTATCGTTAAGGTATTTTCGTATGTATTTGAAACTGATGCAAATGGCGTGGGTGGGATCGCTTCTTGAAAGAAGTTGACAAGGTTTGTTATTTTAGCATCCCGAAAACTTTCATTTTTTGGAATGATGTTTGACCGACGTGTGATTTAGCGTTTTTACTTTTTTTTTTACTCTATTTAGACGTTTTTCAGAAACTCGGGTCGTCATGTTGTGTCTAATTTTCTTGAAGCCCAATTGACTTTAGCTCATCTCTTTGATTTTTCTGTGGATGTTAAAGTACATGCGACCAGAGTAACTAGAAGTCATATTATTATCTAATGTTCTGTCACAACCCATTTTTAAATAACGCTCAATCGCTGTTCAGCTTTCATTGGGCTTTGAATAAAGGGAAAAAACTTCAAGCTCAAAGCACGCGCTGTTTCACTCCAATATCTTTTCGAAAGTGTGTCTGTAGGTTTTAGTCAATTCGAATGAAAAATGAATTGTTTAAAAACAAAATTCGCATTAATTGCTCATTCGTTTACTAATCTGATGCGTTGGGGGTCCGCTTTCCAAACCAGTAATGGGAAATCTGAAAGCATTATGAATTTTATCTCAGAACGGAAGGTACTATTGTTAACAATTAGTTAATAACAGAGGAGCGGTCCCGTCTGGAGCGCGATACGGCTCAAATGTAGGTATGTGATGCTACGTTTGGAGGGGTTGGAAGGCAGGTCGTAGGAGAGCCATGAGCAAATTTCTATGCCGCTAGCGTGGCAGGTGAATTGCGGCAGTTCAAGAGTCCATGTAGGCGAATTTTGTTACCCTGCACTTTTTTCTGTATTTTGCACAGAACGAGACTCCGTTCTCCAAACGGACGCGTTTCACTCGCGAAGAAATGGCTAAAGTGCTGATGGAGCGCATTCAACTCCAGGAGGATGTCTGCGATCTGCGCGAAAAGCTCTCTGCTATTAGCTCAGAGTGCTACCATGGTGACAGTGACGGAACGCAGGTGCCCACGACTGGCAGCAATCCATTCATGCTCTTGTAAGCATTCTGGCTACTCTTTCCTTTCATACCGCCAAATATTAATGCTTTCTATTAAAACATTGAGTCGGGTTTTTCGGTTTTAATGCAAACTAGACCTTTACTGTAATGGATTAGTTGGTGATAACTGAACGGGCGATATTGGCTGTTTTAATCCGTACACTCCTTTGGAATTCCGGCTTAACGGTCATAACTGGGGCCCCAGACGGAGCGTTTTTTTTTAATGGCATCGTTATTTACACGGCCGAACTCCTCAGACTAAGAGTATCCTACGTTTTGCCACGTTTTGGGGATGCTTTAAGGTAATTATAGTCATTAAATTTCTAACAAGGGGCAAATGTGCCCATATATGCGGCGTTTGAGCTCAAATAAGATGGTCGATGTGTTGCATATCCAGTTAATGTGATAATGTTGCTTGTGAGGAGCATGAGCTCCCGGCCGTTTCAGCTACCCATCTTCATGTTTGAGAGATTTGCCCTAAACGGTTAATCTCTGCTGAAATTTTAAGCCCCTCCAACTTTTTCTAAACTTAAAATTCCTCCAATATGTCGTGTGCTTGGTTTGTTTTCAAGATCTAACTCGCTTGTAGGGGTAGAACTTCTCATATATTTACCGCAACATGCCTCGACGTTGGGGTTTTCAACCACTTTCGTCCCTGCCATATTTTTACGGTGAGGTTTGTCCTTGAAAACAAAACAAGTGTTTTCACCGGCTTGTGAATCGCCCTCACTGCAAAGCACAATCCAAAGGAATTGCCAAGAAAAATGTGTGTTTACTAGAGGCTTCGTCCTCGTGTTCCATATCTGTTTACCGGCAAAAACGACTGGGTTCTAGTCTCTTTTCTTGCCATCACCATTTTTGATCAATTAAAAGGCTATTTATGGTTATAATTTCTGTCAAGTGTACGTTAGAATGAAATTCCATTGGGCAACAGTCGCTCTCATGTCCTGACGAATACAAGCTTTAGATTTACGAACTTCTTCCCTGTGATTCGCCTGTTAAAATCATGAGTAGAATCCATGGGGTTAGTTAATTAGCTCTTTTATCATATCTCTGTTTCAAATGGTCTGCTTTTTGAACTTGTGGTCATTCCAGTTGGCTAACTAATTCATACGTGTTTGTTGTAGCTGGCTGGACCATAGTTGTTTCTGGAATCAGCTCAGGGCTCCCGTGTAGATCATTCTTAATCGCATCGAAGTGCAATTTGTGTTAATATAGCTTATTTAGGGACTTCTTCTGCAGATGTTTTGAATTGCCTTATTTTCTTTGTAAACTCAATAGGAATAATGCGTTTCAGAATGTATTCGTGGATTCACAATAGCAAAGCCATAAGTTCAATAAACTTCTAGTTGCTTAGGGGTGAATTTTTGTCCTATAAATTAAAACGTGAAGGCCGTATCCAAAATGGATTGTATCTCCCTTAGTGCCATGCAAACTGCTTTAAGCATCGGAATTATCCGGAAGTGTTTCAAGCCAAAATGTGCGTTTGCGAAGTTCTTATTGTTTTAGGGATCCATTTACAAGAACCGAAGGCCGAATTTCTTGGTTTTATCATTTCTAGTGGTTTTTGGCCCCTTGTTCGGCAAAAAGGACATATTTTATTCGCATTTGTTTAGTACCGGTTACAATTTGATGCAGTCGATAACTATTCACTTGCGTTTCCTTCGCTTGTTTGATTCGCCCGACGGGATCTGACGAACTGAATCGACGGAATTAGTTTACCTTGTCGCTGATTCACAGTTATGTTGACAACATGGATTTATTTCTATATCCACAGCTTATAGGCCATTATTTTGGAAAGCAACATGGCCGGTGGGAAGAAACTCGAGTTCAAAACATACCATGAATTGAATAATTCAAATATTTGTTTGTAAGGGTAACAGTTATTACCGAATTAATCGCAATGACCTGGACTTTCTAGGAGTCATCTAGGTGGGATAATTAAGAAAACCCAATTTAATGCAGATGATTTCTTCTTAGCTTTTCGCGTCTCTTCCAACGACACAGCCGAGGATCCGCGCCGACGGTGTCCTTTGACACCTCTACGTCGGGCATTTCGATGGACTTCGGTGGGAGGCGCCCGCTCGATGCTGAGATCGAGGATTTGACAAGGAGCAGAAATAAGTGGGTTAAGAAGCTTTTTACAATCTCGGTATATCCTTTCCCTACATTAAAGTATTGGAATCATTACGTTTGGTCTGTTCACTTACGATTTGCGATAAGAGTCTATAACTAGCCTCGTTATCCAGAAGGGCTGGATCCCATGTCACCGCTACGGAAGTCGAAACGTTGGTGACTGTAAAGAAAACAAAACTAGGCATCAGTTGATTTGAATTGATTCGAAAGGACAAATAACTTCATGGTGTTTTATTGAACACATTTTTAATCAATTCACTGCTATTAAAATTACCATTACTCACCGAGGTTTTCTCTTCATTCACAATATGATATTTGTAGTTTTTTTTAATTACTGATGTGATTTGATCAAAATAGTATCTGGCTGTCATCAAGGGTGGTTCCCAGCTCGTTTGTACCTCTAGGCCTAATGACTGTATGCATTTGATGATGCTACAAACCGTTAATAATCCGCTAAAGTACTTCTTTTGCTTTGATCCATCTATTAGTAATCTATGAGTCATCAGTAGCAGTCTATCCGCCCTCAAACACCCATTGAACACCCTGATAAGTATCCAACCGCTATCAGTAGTAGTGCGGCTAGTAAACTATTTTTTCCGGAACTCGAGATTCATCATTCAATATCCTTTAACAAAAAAGCCTTCTGTGTATGCGAAACCAGTTGACTACTCATTCAGTTAAATTATTCATCACTGACAACCCACTGGATCATCTTTAGTCACGATGCTGCTAAGGTAGCCTGCAACAGTGAGGCCTGGTGGGTTCCGCTGCCCATCACTCGGAAGCCCTGTGCGCCGGAGCCCGTGGTAATGCAGAGCTCTTCCATTCTTCAACGATCTCTGGAGGCTTCCAAATCTAATTTGTCGCCTCCCTCTCTGCGTCCTCCTCCCCTCCCACCTCTACCTCAGCTTCTCTACCGACGGCCTTTTCCCGAGGCGCTGTCTGGCCAAATGCGGGCAAGTTGGCTTCATAACACTTCTTTTTTATTCTCCCAGCTCTTTGTCTTCATGCACAACTTGACTATTTTTGAAGGTGTCCTTTAGTCACGATGTTTACTACCATTTTAACAATCTAATCTGTTTTATTCTAGCTGGGTGTCTTCCTGAAAATCTACTCAGTTCCTTATTCCCTACTCTTTTAATACATTCTTTTCATTTCGAACTGCTTGTCCGATCTGTCCTCCAGTTTTCCTATCTACATTCTTAATTGTTTGAGTTCATCTGGGTTTCGCGCATCATTTACATACTGAGTTAGCTCCTGAATATTTCATTTTCTCGCTGCCAATTTTTCCCTACTTTATTGTCATTTTAACCACCTATCTTCCGAGTTTTTTTCTTGCCAATATTCAGCACTATTCTTGGCTTCTCATCTGCAGATTCTTACTTTGTAGTGTTCGCTCATTCTGCACTCGTCTATCCCTACGGTTGTTTTTATCAGCAATTACTTGGAAGAACACTTTCCTGGTTTCTCAGGCGAGGTTTCTCTTTCTCTCCAAGTCCCTTTGCTTCCTGACTAATTCCGGATCCGACTTTATTTTCCACCTACCTGCCCCCTTTGCAACCCCGGCTCAGCTTTCACCTTCACACTTTGTAATGCTTGCAGTCGGTCCCAAAGGCGTAGATATAACATTATGGAAGAGGGTTCATTGCTACCAAAGAAGAGTTATGAGGTTAAGGACATGAACGCAATGTTATAACATCGCGAACAAAACCACAGTGGAGCAGATGGCCGATAAAAACAGGTTTTGCTTGTCTGCACTGCGGTGCTTCACTCGTACATCCCCAACCCTGGATACACTCTTCAGATGTCTTTCTGAATGTCACCGGTTTCCCACCTGCTTTTCTAGCTATTTACTTTTCTACCCACTTCTTAAACTCTGCCTTATTTTGTGTATTTCTAAGGTCACTTTTCAAACATCCTCTTGCGTTTCTACTTACACTTGTCTATGTATTTTACTAACTGACCATTTTTTTACGCGCTTCCGTTTTCAATGAGGTTACTTCTGTTCGCCTTGCTCTCTGCTTTCGTTTTTAACCATCCTAGCTTATGGTTGTTTATACCTCTCTATGCTTTTATTTCGATCGAATGGCGGTCACCATGTTTGTCTCATCGGGCTATCTGCCTCTAGCTTGCCGTCTGTCTGTGTTTAGAAATGCTTATCTGATTTCTGCACTCTTCTTCCACCTACCGTCATCCGCATTTTTATACTTAACTGTTTTTCAACTAATCTTGTTCGTTTTTTTTCCCGTCTATCTTCCAGACTTCAGGTGTCATTTTTTAGCTACCTGTTCAAGCTGCCCTGCATTTATTACTGTTCTATTTCCATATTGACTTCTCCCTACGTAGAATGGCTGGTGTCTCTCGTAAGAATTACTGCCTGCATTCATGACCTGTTAACTGAGTTCGCCATTTTCTTGGAATTGGGATCGTCCTCCTCCCTCATTTTTTTGCACTCACCGTAAGCATGCGTATGCCTTTTAGCTAACATCAGCGATTTACACTCACATTGGGGAAAAATAATCTATTATACTGTCAATTATTGTAGTTTTATGAAAAAAGTGGACCTACCTGGACTCGGTTAAAGTTGCATCATCTTTCGCAAAAGGGCTTGTCAGCTCGTGTTTCCATATTATGCTACAAAAGTGCTAGACAGTGCAGTGAAATTGATTCAGGAAGTAGGAGAATCGGCTAAAAAGAGGCCACTTTGTTTTCACTATTTATCTGCACAATGACTGGCAATTTCTGCTTCATGCTTCTTATCTTTTTTGAATAAATACATTTGTAAATTTCGCCATACAATAAGTAAATTTTATTAATAAGCTTAGTTTGTCAATATTGCGAAATGAATTTGTTAACAGACCTATCACGGTACCAGACATGTATTTTTTTCACATTTTTCAGTCTCAATCTGGATATCCAGTGGTGAGTGCAATAAAACCTGCTCTGTTAAGTGGAATGTTGGAAAGTAGTCAAATTTACTTTTCGTTCTAGAATTGCTCTTGCTTTTATTTGAAGCACAAGTGAAAAACTAACACCAAAACACAAGTTATTTTCCCCCTTATCTAACGGCATAGTGCAGTGGAGACATTAAGAGGCGCCAACATCATGGCGAAAAGTTTAAACGAGGCGCTTGAAAAAATGACCACTTCCGTTTTTTCCTCCGACGGTATTCATTCGTGTTGAGCATGGCAACCTAAAAACAAGTTCGCTCGTACTCTCGGAATTGTTGTGTTTAGCAGTTTTTCAAGCATCTCAACGGGTTTAAAAGGAAGGGATTAAGATGTTTGGAGGGATTGTATGAATAAGGAAACTTCTCGGAAGCATTTGGCCTAGGGCCTCGTAACCGTCTTCAGTTTGTGGATGTTGACTGTAGAGACGTTAGAAAAAGAGGAGTCCAAGCATAGCACTTTTCATGAAATTTCTTGTTAATCTCCTGGACTTTTTAGATTAATTTAACATTTCTAGCTAATTTTGCTCATCGATAGTGCTGGATGTCTCAAAGTGTTAACAAGAAATGCGATCTCATTGTGCGTCTCGGGCTCAAAACTTCCACATAAGGATCATAATGAGGTGGGATTGAGTCTGATTCTATTAAGTACTGCAATGCGTAGGACCCTCTTTAGTAACGCATCCTAAATTACGACTTAATGATTTTGGAGCCTGAACATGAGGCGCTACTTTGATACTGCAGTCCTGGTTGAATACAACAGAGAGGAATGTTACAGTCCTCACTGATTTGCCAAAATTTTAACCGAAGGAAGGAAAATTCTTAACATAGCCCAGAATATCTTTCTTAACTCAAATGTAGGGAAAGGTGGGGCATTGTTTTTAAATCATTGCGGTTCACGAATGAAATGATGATTCCCATATATCTCCACCATGTCTGCGTTAGACCCAACTGATAGATGACTTAACACGGTCTTATTTTCTCGTGTAGATAGCTGATGTGCATTATCTACCTAGTAAACTCTTCCTTATCAGACGTATGTTGTTTTACACAATGGATCTTTCTCTAAACTGACTTACCATTTATTTTGCTGCTACCGCCAGTTGACATGCGCCACGTGTCTCTTCGCGGACATTGGGGGTCTGCTTCCCTCGGGCGAATTTCTGGCTGGACAAAGCCTCTTCCTTACCCCCATGGTAACTGTTCCTACTCAGAACTCTGTTGATGAGGTGGGTGGTTCTCTTTTTTTATCACAGCGCTCAGAACAAACCCGACTTGATTCCATTGGTATTTTTGATCAAATAAGAATGAATTTGTTGATATTGAGGCTACTTGATGGAGTTAGTTGAGTTAATTTCATACTTGTTATGACTGTCTTAGTAGGGCAGGAGGTGCCGAGCTTTAGCGTTACAGGAGCGCTAGTTTTTTCCAACTTTTCCGGCGCTGCCCAGTTCAGACTTGTCTAAAACTGGACGAAAATTTCGCAGAATGGTAAAAAGAAATCACCAACCATAATGCATTTCAGAGAATTGCTTCTTGCTTATTCTCAGTGTATTTTGATGTTCCTTGCTAATACATCATATCTTTGCTCATTTTTCAACTGTTTGGACTAAGCTTTTTGCCGAGTAGGAAGTAGCTTTTCGTTTCAATTATTTTGAATACTTTAGTCCAGATCTCGCACCACCGTGGTGCGAACTTTAAAATCGGGGCTGTTTTAAAACACTGGATGTAGTTTTACTGGCAATTCAATTGGGGTCTTCACAGTTTCATATATCCATAGTGGGTGCCCTTTTTAAGGTGCCTGTTCGGGCGGAACCCAATTGGTCCATTCATACATAAGCCTTCTCTAAAGCTTCAACGATTTCGGTGTTGTTCATAACTGAGTTTTGTCGATGTTGAGCATGACGTACCGCGCAGCCACTACTGCAGTTCACGAACTACCTCTTTTGGATCCGTAAATGCGTTGATTATTGATGCATGGAAGTGGTGAGAAGTTGGATGCCCTGGCATAGGAGGCAGAAAGTACTTGCTTCCTATTGCGCTTATCCGGTCTATTACTTTTTGTCATCGGATCACAGATGGGAAGAATTTTCGACGAGAAAACTCTGTTATTCACATTACTTCTGAACGCGAATTCACTAGCAAAGGAGCCCTTGTTTCGTTACATTATCTTTTCATTGACATAGTTTCTACTTCCGGTTCAAATTCTCGTGGTTTCTCAGGCAGTTATTTGGGGCCAAAACTTCCATAATAGAACTTTGAATTTTTAAAATAGAGGTTGCTGTGAATGTGGTGAAATTTTCCGGGAAGAGATACATTTACTTATTTTGGTACGTAGTTTGCAAAATATTTGTAACACAGCTGATAAAGTTGAAACAATTCAATTAAGACCATTAAAAGTGCTTTTTTTCAACAGCCCGTTCAAATCTGCACAACCAGGATTTTGTCTTCAAAATACCGGCGATGAAATTTTCTTCACATTTGTGCAATGAAAAGTTCTCTAGCCACTTGGCATCTATAAAAATGTTTCTTCCGCTCAGCCTATTTCACTGGTCGCTACACGACCTGTTTTGATCTGCAGCTGAGCTATAAATCGCAGTGTTTTTTCCTACATTTCGGGATTTCTGAACATTTTGTCCTTGCGAAACAGTATACATTTGACTTTTTCTGTTATCTGAGCGCTTCTAGCTGTCAAATCTACTTATGAACAGGCATAAAGCGACAAGTCAGACCACAGTCCCAATGGCCAAGCTGTCGTTTGTCCTGATGCCACAATGTTCCCCTACTTTTGCCATCTCGGATTGGTACATTAATCATAAAAAGTACTCGCTATTATTTCATGTTTCACTGTTTCAATCCAGGCTGCTTTATAGTCATAATGATGTCACTTTAACACCAGTTTTTTTAGGTTTTTAGAGCAGATAATTTGATACTATTAGTCGCTTCAAAGTTACTGTTTTTTGAGTGTTTATTTTCACCACCCTCAAAGAACAGAAAATCCTACTACAAAAGTTAATTCATGTTCGCGTGGTATTCTTTTGTTTGCATAAAGACAAATTTGATGGTTTAGCTCCTCCCTTAGCACGCTGTGGAAGTGTGGGATCGAGGTCGTGTGTGACTAGTGCGGTGGTACAATGAATGGATACGTGGATCCTTCGGCCACAATGTTCGCAGCTTTGTTTATTTTAAGAGCACTTCATGTGGCGCCCCACATTGGCTGATTCCGTGGGTCCCTTTGTCACTAGCGCTTTGGTCTAAGCTAGCTTCAGAATTAGGCAAACTTATAAAGCTCTTTGTGTTTATAATTAGCCGTGTCACATCAAATCGTAATGTTCCATAACAGCCGAGGCCTATAAGGTGCTTTATCATAAGAGCCCATGGCACGGGCGGGGCTTCGTGCAGCTGTCGTGAAAGGCAATTCACGGCGAGTCGGAGAGCCTGCTTTAGGGCAAACTGGTTGTAATTAGCGCAATGATTTATCTATCCACATTGTCAGCTTTTCCCACTTTTGAAATTTGATGTTTGAACAAACTTTCCTGACTTAATTTTTCATTGGGATACCGTGTTTTCAGCTAGTTAAATTCTCTTCATTGTTACGCAAGCTTTGTTTTTTTTTTGATGCTTTGAGTTGTCCTCGTCACCGATGCATTGATTCTAAAGTAACACTCTTTGTTCAGAGGGCAGCATGAACGATAGTCGCAAAATGGTGAACAGCCCAAGGAAATGATAACGGTGTCTTGGATGTTTTTTACATCATTCATTATTCATATGCTGCTTTTGATCAGTGGATATGCTCTCTCTATCCCAATGATTCCTGTAAAATCTATTGGGTTTTCACATTTTTCGTTGGTTTTATATGTGCCTCATAGAATCGATCAGTTTTACGTAAGATAAGTGAGTGAATGCGCTTTATATCCAGTGAGTTTTAGCACAATCGTTGCGTTCGAAGTTCACCTTGGCGATTCTTCTAGTTTTGTTTCTTTGGTAAAGGTCAAAGATACCGCTATTAGAGCGCATTTCTAAAGTTTCAGCAATGCGATTCATCTTTTTTCAGATTAGTTGTTTTTTTTTTTCATAGATTGCGTAAATTGACAACGTCCGCGGTTTTTTACTCATTTAACCCTATTCACTTCCTTCTTCGTTGAGATTCTTCGATTAACCCATTACATCAGTGCTGTTCTATTGCTCTAAGCTAAGCATCGGTAGAAAGTAACGACAAACTCTAAATCATGCAATTTCAGTGGTGTCCGATGGGAATGTCAAGGGAGATATTGATTCCCTAAGTGAGTGTCAGAACAATTCATTAACCAGAATAGCTGTTTCAAACAGTGATTATGATACATGGCATCAATTGAGCACATCAGGTATTTCCTACGTCACGTTTTCGCTAACAGAGGCTTACAAAAGTCTACCGCCACGCATAAAGTTTTATTTTTGCACTGACACTGATACTGCCGAAATAAATTGCTATTCAGAGGCCAGAAATCTGCGGTTGTTCTAGATTTGTTTGAGGCTCGATTAGCCTGCTTGCAATCACTTGTCACAAACTAATAAAAAAACTGCATATGTGTACCGTCCGGGCTTAGATAAGAACGTACTAATGATATCTCTTCATACCTACATCTTTCGGTACAGAATCTTTCCAGTCAGCTCTGGATGTGCCTCGTGGGTGTGTCAGATACTGCCACCCTCGCCACTGCAAACAGTGACGCTGGGGTAGTCACCTCAAGCGCCATTGAGTCCGAACCGGCATTCTGCAGTCAGGTGGTGGTACTGGACACCAATGCACCCTCTCGCTACGTGGACTCATTTTTTCTGAGACACTCTGTTGTCACTTGTATGGCCGCAGTATCAGGTAAGATCGTTACTAACCGATGAGATTTCCCACTTTCGTCTGTTAACACTTCCGTCAACTTTTGCCCAAAGCTACCCCTAGTTTTAACTAAATATGGCGCAAAGAAATGCTCATTTTTGATAAACGTCTTCTTTTACGCATGAGTATTTCACGGTTGTACCCTTTCGGATAGGTGAAAGGGACTTTTTTAATTCTTTAATTGTACCGTCAGGATATGTTGTTACGCCACACGATAGTTAACTTTAGTAGTCGTACACCACCTTATTCCTCGCGCTTCATTATCTTCGAGTTCCCCTAAACAGGATCTTTTGACTGTTATTCTGTGCCCTGTATCTACATTTCTTTTTGAAATGTCAGCCTTTGCCTGGCACTTGATTATTTTCTTCCCTGGACGTCGATTATTTTTCACTTTACATCAAAGCCATTTCTCTCCGTACTATCAAGCTGCTTACCTTTTTTACAGAATCTGGTTGAATTTTGGCCTCGCTGTTCGATGATCGGAGATTTGCTCTTGTGTAAATGTGATTTGAGCCTTTGAGTTATTGTTCTTATTTTGACCAACAAATTGAAATCAAAGCTCCTAGTACTATGCGTACCCGGTATTTCTACGTGTGTATTCACCCGAAATGGGCAAATTTATAGTAATGGCTTTAAACCGTGTTTAGGCATTTCACCTTATTTCGACGCTGATCTTAATTGAGAAACACACTTGAGAAGTTTTGTTTATTCTAACCTCTTAGTTTCTTATCGTGGTTCTAGTGGATGCCGCCTGTGAACATTTATTAAATGTCTTAGTTGAAGGTCTGATTACGGAAGTGGTAAGCAAAACATTCTAGGTAGGTAACCGCGTTTATAACACTACCAAATGTAAACCTTGCAGCCAGGTGTGCAAGGCAATATCTCAGCGCAGTAATAGTAACGGTAACGGTAGAGATGCAGCAACTATATTGAGTGATGTTCCAAATTTGGCAACAAATGTCACTTGGAATAACTTGGGCAAGGAAGAAAAAAAAGGGGCGAACATCAATCTTTCAGCTACTTACAGTACTGGCAATTTTTATAAGTTGGCCTTGTAGCTGCACTTTCAGACGAAACCGCAAACTTTTGACTGTTTTGTTAGTTGCCTTGTTAAGCTTTAGCTGGATTATGTTTCTACCTCGTTATGGTATTAAGGACCCAAGGTCTTTACTATGGAATTTTATTGAATAAATCTCTTTTAGATTGCCAAAAATGTAATTAAAGGGAATCTTGACCGTCCTGTTTTGTCACCGATTCTGTGATTTTTACCTTTTCTCCCATTGGCGCTTGTGTAGAATAAGTTAGAGGCGTTCCCGAATAAAAAACATGATGTCAAGTCGTAGCTTCGCCAGTTTCTTTAAGCTTCACCCGCATTATCTCTCCGCCCTTCGTTCCAATTTTGAAGCGTTCTTTACCTAGCGTGTCAGGTTGTATTTATTCTCTACGATAACCTGGTGTGTCCGTCAACTTGTTCCTTCTCCACGATTCGGCGTTTTAAATGAATGGTATCCGTATTATCATAATGTGATGTCCTTGTGCGACTTTTCTTCCACAATGACATTACTTATACTGCCTTGACGAGGATCAGAATCTGCACCGCCAGAAATGTTGCATTTGCCACTCGTCATAGACTGGGTCGCTGATTTTATGATTTGGAGTTTTCACGCTTGAGATCCTAAATCCTATTATCTAGGCCTCCCACCTGATAAGCGTTAGATAGGAGCTTCGGTGTAGCTGTCTTTATTGGCCGACGTAATGGGCAGGCGAAGATAACATTGTCAGCGTTTACGTGTTTGGTGGCTATAGAGTAGAGAATGCTGGAGAATTGAGTCTGTCTCTTAGATTTTCCTTAGATGCATCTGTGCTGAATGTGGGTTAATCAGGCAGGGGTGAGCAAGATCACGGCACTCTAAAAATTTCGAAGACTAGCTATCAATTTACACTTCCAGAACAGGAGCGTATTTTGGGGTTTCAGGCATCCCAAGCACTGCTAGTGTTTCAGGTCTAATTCCTTTTATTTCTGAAGCTGATGAATTTCCTACAATGATAATGTCCCACCTTCTCAAATAGTGCCCATTTTATGGTAAATTTCCATGGATATGCGTGTTCACATGCACACTTGTAATTTTTGGATAAAACGAAACGAGTCTCTTGTTCAACTCAGGTCCCAGTGTATCCTTGCTTGTTCATTTCATCCGTACTTGTGTTGCCCAGACAAATATCCGTTTCACTCAGATCAAATGTATTTTGTTCCTTGTGAGAGCGGATCATGAGAATGGTTTATGCACAATCAGAGCATATAGTCTCAAGCAATTACGAGATTGAGGTCTTCTTCATGAGCTTGAGAAGGGCAGCCAAATTTGTTTATTTTAATGCTGTAGAATCAAATGAGTCATCTATGGGAAATGATTTCCGTGAATATTTAGGAGTTTGAACGCATAATTCAAATGCAAGCATTGAGTGGATGAGCTTTTATGCCCGTTATGAGGTACGAAAGTTTTTGAGGGTAAGGTGCTGGCCAGTTTGGGAGGTATCCCTTTGATGGTACGCTGTTCTTGCATTTTCGCACTGTTATCACCTTAATTAGCGGCAATTGGGCTGCTCTAGTTCATGTGAGTTGGCTTTTGTGGTGAGAGAATATGTTACTTGGTTACTTGCTGCAGTTTGTGATACTACCATTATGGCAGTTTGAATTAAATGCCCTCTCTTTATTGATCATGATCCTTTAAATGTTGCTTTCGTCCTCTTTGTTATTTCCTTATTTGAGGACTGCGGAGACTCCGACTTTCAATTCACAAAAACTTAGGGCCTTACTACGTAAGATAACCCTTCATGCATACTCATTCGACATTTAATTTGAGCATTGATGAAATAGTTATTCAAATGTTCTCTCTAAATGAGTTATGGCTATTTGCAGGCGGTAAAAACGTCAGTGGGATTATGTATCATTTTTAGTGTATAAAAGGATCCTCTCTTTTTTCACGTTATTGGAGGAGCCAAGAAACTCGACTACGAGGTACTGCGTCTTTCCAACACCGCGTGGGAGTCCATTCCTTTCACAGAGGGCAGCGACTCTGGATCTTCCTCCGACCTCTCCCATCCCTCCATCCCGAGACCGGAGGAGACCACGATGGCAGAGATAGAAGTTGATGTGGGAAACGAGGAAGAGGATTATACAGCTAGCATCCAGACAAACAACACACTCTCCTCTCTGCACCACTTTGTCGCAAGTGCGGGCAAGGAGGTGCAGGGTGAGTTGTTGATAAAAGTCCTTCGACAGCAGCAACAACAAGTCCTTTCAACGGCAAACTCAACTGCTACGACTACATTCCAGCGCAGCTCCGCCTTTGAACCTGACATTCACCTGGAGGGCAAACCTGGAGACTTTTACCGTGTAGAGAGGCAACGCTTTAAGAGGATATCTCCTGCTGGCTCTGCTGCTATTTTCAACGATTGTGAGTTTTTCGCCAGATCTAGCGGGTGGCCCAGAGCGTCAGTGCTTTGATTGAATTCATTAATTTTTCCTTTCAAGAAGTGGCCTTATAAACCCACACGAACTGGCAAAGAAGTTTTTCTCAATAGTTTAAAACTGCTGCAGAAACCGATGTCTAGATGATGCAGGAAGTCGTGCATTGTGGTCATCCCTCCTCATGACCTTAGCTTGTTGGAATCTTTTCGGTGCAAAATTCTTCTAGTTTCTTCCAGATGATTCAAAATTGCCGAAGTCGTGGCCAGGTCAAATATTGTTATTAGCATCTATTAATGGATAATTTGAGATGAACGTTGTTGCCACTTTCATTACAATTGAGCTAATTTAATTCAACCATTGGCTGTTATGGTCTTAGATCGTCTCTACTCGTTTTTTGGCGCATCAAACCATTCCAGAAGACTTAAAATTTACACCGTTTTAGGAGACTTTTATTATTGGTTTACGTGGGGCTGTGTGCGCTTGAGGTCCTAGACCCCTGAGATAATGGTGAAACTAGTGAGGATTCGAGAGCTTACTCTTTTTAATGCAAAATCGGTTTCTAGAGTGGGCCTGGTTGGTCGACTCTGCACAAAGATAGAAGCAATACCTTAGAATCATTTTCACGACGATCTGGAACCATCGGTAGTAGCTGGAATGGTAACGTTGGAAGGAATTGGCTGCTAATTTTCTCATATCTTGGAGTGAACGGTTTATCCTCAGCTATTGTTTGATACGGCATTAGCTCAAACTGTCAGGAGAAAACTATTCACCTTCGACGTTAAACATGCCTGCCATGAGGACATTTCTCACTTGATCCGAAGTAGGATGCTGTGTGTTCCTGCCATAAGCTTGCAAAGCACAGGCCTTTATTAAGGTTTCGATTCCTCCTGCAAGCCGAGTATTGCTTCAAGAAATGGGGTATTTTCCTTAACACATTCCTTACCAGGATTTTAAGTAACCTTGACTACCTTAGTCTACTACTACTGCGTTGGTCAAACCATGAAACAATTGTTCTTTGTGTCATACAATAATCTAATAAGGAAAATTTGTAACGCATTTAATGCTAGCAGTAAATGGCAGCTAACAAGGTACACGAAAAGTGTTTATTTAATAAACATTCATTCTGTGTACTAAGCATAATAACACTACTGTTCTCGATTTCACCTCATCTTGCTCGTCCATTGCCATTTTATTATCTGTTAATTCTTGGACTCGCTTCATCTCAGACTAAGGTGGTTCGCAAAAGTTGATCTGGTTTTAATATTTCCCGTCGTGTAAGTCAGGATTAAACCATCTCTGGTAAACACCCTTATTTTACGGCTTTTTTTCATAGTTACTGGCCACTCTGTTTTAAAACAAGTTCTTCATAGAGTTAGTGAAGTGGCGACGCAACGCACTGACGCTAAAGCAGGATCTGATTTGTCTTTAAAATCACTAATGTTTTGTTGGCTTCGTGACAGGCTAAATTATTAGGAGTTTAGACAGCTAAGCGGAGCTTTATATCACCGTTCCGGGTTCCAAATGACACTGCTTTATTTCGTTTCCAATTTCTAGGCTCTGGAGTAATATCGGAAGCGGCGAGCGCTCAACAGACCGTGTGGCTGGGCTGCCAGAACGGCGACGTCTTCGTGCACAGTTGTGACTCCACCCAGCGTAGACCCCTTCTGTCCACTCGTCTTCCCAGTGGGGTTACTGTTATTTGGTAAATATTTCGTCTGCCTCCAGATTAGGCTTCCACGTCTCGTAAAATTCAGCTTTTGCGATTTTCATTCGGATCGGTTTCGTTGGAAGAGAAACTACAAAAAAGGTGGCTGTTTCATCCAAAGCCACTCGTGAGTCGTTTATTTCTTAGACTGTATCCTTTCGATAAGCTCTTGATAGACTCCCTCTTACATCTTAACTTTTTTAAAAGGAACATAGCTGACGAGTCTACTGCCAGCCTTATTCTTGGTAGTGCGGTTTTGCAAGGCCGGAATCAGAGTCATTTACGCACAAGTTTAAAGGTCGTGAATTTTTCACCTGAATATTTACAGCATTGGATTCCATATAAAAGTAATGGGAAAAGATTTATTGAACATAAGCTAAAATTAAAGAGGTTCATTTGGTAATTGACTTTTTGAACCTCACTGAGCTTACTCTCACTCTGTTTTACAAATTGGTGTCGTGATCAAGAAGTATTGGGTCAGTGGCTCGCTTAATATGCCTTTTTTTCTTTCGATAGGTACTCATGATGCTCTCTTTGTGAAGTGATTTTCTTAGGTCGAGGTCGATAAATATCAGTCAACGGCCTGACGAGCTTCAGAAATGGATGGCCAAATGGTTGAACTAGATGAGACTAGCGAGTCTACATGGTTGGGCATACTTTTAAACAAACATCACTACTACGAAACCAGTGACTCCCGATTACTGTTATCTAATGTTCACACTATTAAGAACTTAATCTGAAGTACGAAGGCAATTTAAATCAACTGAACTGAATGAAGAGGTGCAGGTGGATAGCAAATCTGGATTATCAACCAACTCAGTCTTAATTTCCACATATAGCTCCTCGTATTTTTTTCCAAATAGTTTCCTTTACCTAGCCTCGATTGATCCAGCCTCATTGTTTATAACGGCATCCCCTGCGTGACCGATATGTAATCAGCCTTAATTACAATTTATTGTGGCGCTAACTATTCCCATATCCTGCTTCATTCAGTTGGGTCTTATGAAGTTGCTTGTCCAAGTCAAAAATAGTGTTCTAAAGTTACTCAAGCAATTACTCTGAAGAGTTCTTTGATTCCAAGATTCACGAAGAGGCTCTGATAGGACGAATAGCAAAAAAATCGACTTGCTGGTCTTATCATTCCCCTTTCCATTCAGTCACTTCTCTGGTCGAGTATTCATCAGCCTTGCCGACGGCCACATCGTCGTTTTCCGTCGTCAGATCTGTCGTCTCGATACCCAACTGCCCGCTTCAGGGCCATCGGCGTCCCGTGAAGAAGGTCACGTGACTTCTACCCAGCAGCCTCGCAATCAGCTATCCATCAGAGAGGAGTTGTCAACCTCCGAGGCAGCCGGGTCGTGGAACCTTGCTGAGGCGGTGGTCATTCGCTGTGCACCTACCGGCCAATTCGCCGTTAAAGCTCTGGCCGTGGTGGCGTCTGCACTCACTCTCTGGGCTGCCTACAGGAACCGCATTATCGTGGTTGACACTACGACTTTCCAACGCCTTCATACGTGCGTTGTGATTGCCGGCTTCAATCTTCGTTAAGCTATGGTTATTTGGAGATTCGAAAGGACGTCTAGCCATAAGTGATCTATGAGCATTTGGTTCATTATTTTCCCATCGTTTTCGCCCCGTAGGGCATGGCTGTCTACCCCCATAACTTTTTTGCTTCCTTTTTCGATTCACTTTATTAGATTAGTTCTGAGTTCCGTGGAGGGTTAGCATTATTATTAGTAGTGCCGCTTGCTTTTATTTATTTTTTGGAGTTTTATTTCCCTGATGTGAAATGTTTCGTTCATTATTCCGAGCTTTTGCTATCCTTCACCCAATGCCACTGTGTATTATGTATGGGAGTCGCCTTTCTGCCTTTGTCGATGATTGATTTGCTGATTTGATGCCATGAAGCTATACATTTTTAAGCGGATTTTCTTCAATTTTGGGACCGAGTTAGACTCAGGCCATAAAACGGAAAAGTTGGGTTTACATCAGATTCAGCTGCCATCTTAAAATATGAGCGGAAAGTGGGGAGGGCGTAACAAACGATTCCATTCTCTTAACGATTGAGTAATTAAACAGGGAATTCGACTGTTTAAGGTCTTTTCCCACTGGCCGTCCCATCTTTCCCCTGCGTTACAGAATCGAGGTGGTCTCATCTGCTAATGCCACCGTTCGCAACCTTTGCTGGACCCGTGATGGTGTTTGGGCATCGGTACGCAAAGACGCCACCCTTCGCCTCTTCAACGCCTTCACCTATGAACCGACGCAGGAGCTGGATCTGGCCTACATCATTTACGAGACTGTTGGTGAGAACTGAACTTGAAAATTTTTGTCATCCTAAATTTCGTTTACTGCGGTGGGATAAGATGTTTAGAATGTGGCTGTTGTTCGCATTTAAAGTTGCTCGAACGCGACTAGCCGTTTTGGAAACTTAAATGTCAACCAATGGGAACGCTTCAAGGTGGTAAGTTCATTTATTGAAGCGTGCCTGTTTTTCTGCTGTCAAAGTGTACATTTCCTTTTGTCATTGACGGTGGTAACTTGCTGATGTCGAAGTGTATCAAAAAAGGCTCACTTTTATTAATTTGGACGTTACGAGTGGGTGACGTTGGCAACAAGCGTGGCAAGTTCATTATCGTAAATAGACCTTGCTTTTCCTCAACTTAGGGGTGAAACTGTATTGGAATGCGTGTTGTTTGAAGACCAAACCCATTTCATTGGTGCGTTGTGTGTTTTACGCCTCTTGTTCCGCCCTTTCATTTAAGATCTTGACCTCTGGCGTAATGTTTGTGTCGTTCACCGGCTTTAGATTCGGTTTTCGTAGTTGTGCTTCCATATGAGAGCAGCTCCTTTTTAAATTTTACCTGGAATTCTAATAATTCTCTTTTTAATGCAGGAGCTCCAGACTCTCAACCGCCATCGATCTCAGCGGCGATTTCAACCATCGGAGTCTCTCCGAACCATCTTTGGGTTGGAACTAATGGCGGACATGTTGTCTGTATACCTTTTAAACGCACATTACCCTCCTTCTCCACCACCACCATTTCCACCAACTCTTGTTCTTCAGATCTCATTCATGGCGCCGCTGTAAAACACGGTCAGTTGCTCTTTTTCACGTTCTGCTTCGTACCACCTATTCAAGGTTCAAACAATAATGAAACGGAGAACTTATTTGATGATATAGCAATCGGATGGCATGATCATGAACATTTTTGTGCTATCATTAACTCGATGGTGGGGCTAAATTGGGATGCTGTTAGTGAATCTCCGAAATTGCCAGGAATTCTTTTTTAAAACACTGATTTTTATTTAATGAATTATAATATTCTAGTTTATTTATTCAGCTGATATTTCATAGTGATCTCTGGCATTCGGGAAATTCTGTTATTGCTTCCGTTGTTTTTTGACCAAGTAAATAGGAAAATGTTAGTAGACATCGTCTTTGAATCCGATAGTTGTTTCATTTCTACAGGAGGCACTGCAAAAGTACTCACGGATTCATTCCCGCTGGCCATGAAGCACGAACGAAAAAGATAATGGTAGAGGAGAATGATGGTGTCAACTCGTGGACGTCAGGATTCATTTTAAGCCACATTCTGTCGGGCTGACTACATTGAAGATCTTCGCTTTACCCCAAATTTTGTTCCACCTGTTTCCTACTTTCCAATTACTTGTTCATTTAGGTTATTCTCAGTCTCTTGCAGTACTGTAGATTGATGTTTTGCGTACAGTCTCCTCAGCCATGCTATGATTTCGGGCAAGAGTGTAACAATTCTTGAGGAATGTTTGACGTAACTTTTCTATTTCTCTAAGCTCCTGGCGTTTTTAACGGTAATTGGATGCTTCGATTAGCCTAACGATCCTCAGGTCCCTACTGTTGTTATTGTTTTCGCTCTTTATAAATTTTCTTGCATATTTTTTGGTGTTTTAATTGTCTCATGCTTTTGTGCTCTCAGGCAATGGGGAGAATGCCTCACCGCTTTCCGCTCAAGTGGATTTGTCTGGCGCCTCGGTACGTTTCGTTTCATTGAAATTGCTACTACCTATTAATAAGTAGGCTCCCCTGGATATAACTTTTGGAGAAGGGCCCCTTTACCTCTCTTATTCAAACTAAATTGATGTGTTCGTTTAGTGACACCTGCGCCATTTATTCTCTTTTGGATGCCTGTAAGATTGTCGTTTTGGCTTTATGCTAAGTCGTATCACTTGCAGTGTCCCCCATTAAACAGTCAATAATCACAAGCTTAATGTCCGAAGGTTTTTTATGGTAGAGACCTATAAATGATTAGGCAGACTAATGATATCAGCTCCACCTCAGTATCGTGGACTCATATCACTGGAATGCAAGCATTGCTGCATGCCAAATCTCACTCATTTTGTGAAACTCTCATCTTGTTTTGAACTTTGCCCTCGTCGCTCTTGACGATTACTCTTCCGCGTTGGTCGCGAAAATGGTATTTAGATAAGTTAAAGTCGACTACTAGATAGAAACTAATGCCTAAAAATCCAACTTTAGCAAAGTATCTCAAATTTTGGCGGGATTCATCAGCCAAGTTACTATAACAGAAAATCACACTGTAGAGGTTTATAAGTAACCGTCGTGAACAGATAGTCTACATTATGCGCATAACTACCAATAATTTATCCGTTTCCAGCAAAGTTTTTAGTCAATCAGCTTTCAACATGTTAGTTTAACAGTAGCTCCGAGAATGCCTGACAGCGCAACTCGAAGATGAGCCTAACTCTGTAGATGTTGATGATTTAATAAGTGCTTTTAGTGTTATTAGACAGCTTAGAAGCTAGTTCAAGTTCCCATTCGCTCCTTTCGGATACAAATCTGGTTTTTCATTGTTGGGAGCCGAGTTTGGTCTGATCGATAGCTTTTCACCGCTGTTTTTCTCATAGTCAATGTTGCACCCACTTTCGTACTGGCTCCTTTTTGAGTGTACTTGGTGAATCATTTGGGCTCGTCGAAAAGTAATGAATGGTGCAAATAAGGTTCTAGTCGGGTCGGGACTTTCGGGTCCGTGCATGGAATGGGCGAAAAAGTCCAGTGAGTACAAAGTGCGGATCTTTTTTACATTGATCTATCCTTTATGCACCCACTGCGGCTTTTAGATAGCTCTCAACCCAAAAGTTCCCACTGGCGATTGATTTGTCCGGAGTTGGGCGGGTATTTCACATATGGCCTGGTAGCTGGTAGATATGACCACAGAGCCCTTGAGCTGGGACTTGTTCTACCCGAGACAATCGCTGTCTTGGGGTCGTCCACCCTTGTAACTTGTTCGAAGTCTAGATACGTGATTCCCATGTCCTCTTTAACAAAAAAGCGTCCATCACCACGGGCGCATGCGTGTACTAGCGGTGTTGTCTCTCTGGCATTTTAATTAATTGCACCTGTCTGCGTTGACTATTTGTGCGTAATATTGTAGTTGCTCTTCTCTAATGCATGATACTTCGCTATGGTGGTATTCTTTTTGTCGTGAACCATTCAAAATTACAGTTTTGGGTTGATGTGTTTGGCTCGTAGAATGTTCGGCATTTCAAAGGCGTAAATAGTGTCGGTCCCGTCCTGCGAATAGATCTTCTGAGTTTATCCTCTAGGCATCCAAGACTGACAATTTTGTAGAAGTTGCTAATCATCATTGCATGGTATGGTTTTGTGTGTATCATAGCTTAAAGGGACTCATCTTGCTAATCCTTTTCGCTCCAGGTGGGTGAATGTCGGTACGCAGAGGCGGTGAATTCCTTCACTCTCGCCGTTGGATCCACGTCGTCTGCCTCCCTCCATAAAACTACTTCCAGCACCCCGATTAACGCCGCAAAAGCTCCCTCTAAGACTTCCGAAAGTCAGGGCCTCCTCATGATCAGTGGAGGGGTTGGTTATTTGGAGCATGGTCATCGGGATGTTGCGGGTGAGTGGTACCTGAGACAAGGAGTTTTGCTTTCTCTAGCATTCGGGACATCGCACCAGTCATCTAAAACTACACCCATTCTGCCTTTAAAGGCACTAATTTGGAAGTCTATATCACAATCTTATGCTCTTTTGGCTGCTCCCGGTATATTGTATTGTGAGTGTCGTGATCTGCACTTCCCATGGAGATATTGGATGTTTTATGAATGGGATTTGCAACAAAAAGACATTCCGTCTTTTCTACCGAAATTGCAGTAGAACACCATCTGCATTAAGAAACTCCTAGATGTATTTCATGCTAATGAATGTTTTACCACTAAACGTCTTTATGTATTAACCTTAGCTATCAAAAGTTTTGAAACCATTTGTAAGCCGTTTTTTTGATGAGTAGTAAAAATTAAATTTAGTTATAAGACCATTGATTGAAAGGGCTTCAATGCTAAAAGTACGTTTGGAAGTGGGAAAGACTTTGCACCCTTGATGATAAAAGTGAAGAATTTGTAGGAAGCCTCTCAAAATGTTTTGTTCGTTGGCTGAATCACTGTCAAGACATGTGGGCATTCCCAATTAATGTGCAAGCATTCTGCAAATCCTCATTTTATAGAAACACATTGCCTCTGGAATAAGGAGCACCTGATGGAGGCCACCTTCGACTGTGTATCACTTTTGTTTCCTTCTGTCTGCCCGCCTGTCTGTTTGGCATGTGATCATGTAACTATTCAATGGTGATGGCGAAAAGGCGGTAGTAGTAGCCACGTGGAAGGGAAATGTGGGAAGAGTTGGGCGGAGTGGGAGCAGGAGTAGGAGGAGGAGGATGAGGAGGATGATGATGATGAGGGGTGACAGTGTCAAAAGTGGATTGCTTCATCACTCATTCACTCACTTGAGTTATCAGTGAGGGGTGTTCTTGATGTGTTACTGTTGGATGGTCCCAGTCAATCGCAATGCAATTTTTGTGTGTGAAGCGAAGGAGGCCTTCGTGAACGTGACGCTTCTGTCTTGCGGAGATGCATTGCTGACGGGAGGTTGTTGGAGGCGAGTTAAAGTGAGTGATGCGGATGAATTGGAAGCGCACCAAATTTGACCGAGAATTTGACGTGTGGGGGCTTGAAAGAAGTGGGGAACGATAGAGCCGACGGGGGAGTACTGTGTGGGTAGAATGACTGAGATGTGTCCTTTGGCGTAACAGCACAAAGTGTGATGTGCATTTTGTTAGTCTGCCAGTCATGCTGCGGCATGTCACTGCGTTGAGCCCTATTCAAATCTGCACGCGTTCATTTTCTTGTCGTCTTGCAATCGATTTGACGGCATTTTTTGTCTTGGATTGATTCAGCGAAACAGAATAGCAAACGTGAAATGTTCCTGGCCTGAAATGGCTAATTGTAGTTCGGCGGTAAAGCACGTTTGCTCCGCGGTGGTCGATCCTGTTCAGCTACCTTCGTGCAACAAACACTCCAAAAATGCATTCGAAATGCTTTTACCACAGCGCTAAAAGTGTATTTGAGATGTTTATTTATGCGCTGTTATTTTTCACCATTGAATGCTTCTTTACCGAGTAAATTGTTCAGGTTTTCACCTGACCAACTCCTCAATGTTGGTTTAAGATGACGTGAAGTTTTTAAATGCAATTTTATGAGCATTCGAATTTGTCAATATAACTCAAAATTCTTAGTGGTAAGAATGATTATTTTGTCTTTCAGATGTGAAAGACACTCACAAATACAACGCAAACTTGCAGAGTAACCTTCTTGTCTGGTCTCTTTCTCCCGACTGTTCGACAGCTTCCTAGGTGGACTTCCTCACGCCCCCTCCACCTACACGGTTCGCTTCACTTCTTTCAGTCCATCAATGATTTTTGCCATCTCTCCGTATTTATTCCTTTTTCTATGTGACACCTGATTCGAATGACTAAATATTTTCTCATGTATTTCGACTGCAGATATCATAACTATCGTGTCATGGGTTTTTAAAATATTTCAGATGTTGAATTGTGCAAGTCTCGCTTCTGAAAGTGTTAATATTTTCTAATTTTTACTCGGGGTTGATTTCAACTTATGCACTGTTATTTTTCGTTCTGTTTACTCACCCGTAGCGTTTATTTACTCCTCCATAATTAAGTCGCCACGCTGATGCCGCCAGCATCTCAGCCGTTCTACACCTTTATTATTGGTGCCTCCTCCAGGTTTCCATGGTCTGCGTCGTCAACACTGAGTTGGTTACCACACAGTGAAATGTGCTCCATACTTTAAGTCTTGCGATAAATCTCAACGTTTCTTGTGCATATACATCATTATAAGGCATTGAGGTGCGGTAGTTTATCGCCCCAGTACTCTTCATTAGGCTCTACCATTCGTCACTTCTTTACTAAAGCCTTCTTATCTTAAGCCTCATTGAATTTGATGTGATTACAATTGACCTTCGTTAGCCTTTTTAAACCTGCTTCCAAGGCTTCAACACCTCGCCAGCAACAAAGCGTTGGGGAGAACAGTATCAATTTCACAAAGGCCTTTTTCACAATAAAAAATTGTGTTGCAGTTAACTGCAATTAATGTGTGTAAAAATGGGCATGGCTATTGAATCAGTTACACCACTGAATCGTGGAATTCATACTCCGCGAAGGGAGGGAGATATTGCCTCACTCCTCGTCTTCCTTCTCTCCCGCCCCGATCCTTGACATGAGCGTTAGTCGGTCTAAAGGTAGTTGAGATGGGTTTGACAGTAGAATAAAAGTTCAGTGATAAAGATGGCTTCCATGTGCAACACGTTTCATGTAATTTGGACCTGTAATGTGCTTTCATAGCGTGTCCCGGACTTGTCTGGCCACCTATGGATTTTATTTTGTGAATTACGATAGTAGACTTAATGAATAGCAAGCACATGCACTCAGCTAATTGTTTTTTTCCCCACACTCAAAAGTGGATCCACGTCTCATTTGGATCTTTGGAGTAGAATGCTTGCATTGATTTATTCAAAATTTAAGATGGCATACTTTGAGTGACTCCGAGGGGTCCCTAAAAAGGCGACCACTTCCACTAGTTTGCATTGAGACGATACTTCGCCATACTATAGAATTCCTACAACTGTCCTTACTAGGCAACTGAGCAGACTTAAAATATCGAAGAATGTTGGGGAAGAATGAAACGCAAGTGAATATCAGAGAAAATACTTTTTGTTGCGTACTTAACTGGATGGATTGACTTGAGAAAGTTTGGTTCAGTCCCGAGTTAGTTTAGAGATGTTGAGTGGTTGTTGAAGTTCCGTGTAATCCGTGCTATGGCGGAACGTAGTTTTCAGCCCAGTTTGTATGTCTGAGTGTTGATTTTACTTAACTATATTGGTAATTGTGTAAGGACCACCAATTACTGAAAACGGAATGCAGTTCATGCGGTGCTGGTCCTGATTTCAAATAGCGGAGAAACAAGGTGAGTTTTTGAGACGCTGTGATTTTGTGAGTACGACGGTGTCGTTAATTTCTGTCCTCTCAAATCTACTATGCTCTTCCGTGCGCCTCTAGTAGGGCCTCTTTCTGAGTCCAGAAGGATTATTATTATTACTACGCCTAAAAGCGGGGTCTTCAAAGTGGCTGCATTGCCATTCCGGCGCAGAAGTTGGAAATCTGTGAGGACCTTATGTTGAACAGCAGTAGGGCATGGCCATGGTGATTTGCTGAGGTGCATATGATCCCCTTCTGGGCAATTTTCACTTAAAGTAGTGCCCTTACCACTGAAAATTGCCTGTTTTGCTCAGTTCGGTATTATGGTATTTCTCCTTTTCGTATTTCAAACAAAAAGAAATTTGCCTTAATTTATCTCGGTGCACTTGTACCAGTCGTGCTCAACTGATTACATTTTTTGCGTTATTTCTTACTAACAAAGTCCTCTGCACCATTAGAGTTAAGCTACGGAGGTCGTGTCAACACTTGTTGCCAGGTGCATCTGTTTCAAATGTCTCATTAACCTGGCATTTACTTCATCCAAAATTGATTTGCGTGCCAATCTGGATGTTGCTAAATCATTACTAAGCTGTATTGCCCTTTCACACATTCCCCTAGTTTCTCAATTACTCTACGCGCAAAAACAAAAATTTCAGGTGCCATGGCTACCACTCTCAATGGGGTAGTGTGTTGGCATGGTGATTGTGCTTTGAACACATGAGGCCCCATTGTTAACTGGCCAATGGTGGCAGAAGGGTCCGTGGTACATGTTCTTGTCCAATGTATTCACAAAGGGCAGTCCTGGGATTACAGTCAGGAAGTGGTTGTACGGTAAGTTCGCCCTCCTCTTCTCTTTGCCTAATCAGAAACTCTTCAAGAAGCGCTGGGTGCATTTACTCTAGTTGATCCCGATTATACTTTGTTGCGTAATGCGTCAATTACTTCTCGTCCCTCCGAAACCCGACTCTTAAATCCCATCTGCAAAGTGTAAAGGAAGGTTTGGTGGAGAAGTGTCAATATCCTTGCCAAGATTTCATTTGTCAAAGAAGTAAACTTTGATGAAAATTACGTGGGGTTGAGTAAGGCATTAAATAGGCATTCTGCTGCATCTTGACACAATTTTATGTTTGTCGAGAAATGGCTAAGCGAAAAATTGAGTAATGATTAGTGGCAGCCATTTAAAATTGATATATTTTCATTAATTTGGAACTTGCCCTTTGAGGCTCCATCACACACATACACCATGGACCTCCTCTTTCTGAGTCCGGATTTTAAACACCACCACTACATTATTCGTTCAATTTCCCAGTCATGATTAAGTACGTTTTAATGCTAAGTTAGTATGTAACGTTGTCTTCCGACAATTGTTCTAACATTTTGGTGGGGAGGTCCCCAAGTAAACTCCTTTCGGTGACGATATCGAGCACTTGTTTACTCCCTTTCTGATTTTTTCTCCAACATTAAGCTAGCTGATTGGAGCGGCGATAAACCAGGTTTTACAATGACAGCTTATTGGAGACCGAATTCACTGGGTCTTTGAGAAGCTTATTTTTGGCTCCATGGATTCTTCAAAGAAAATTCGACGATGCTCTTGTCCTACTTAGTTTTAGACATGCCCTTAAAAGCGCTGGTGCGTCCAAATTCACACACGCAACGTGAAGAAAGAGAATATCGTGTTTAGTAGAACAAAAGAACTTATAAATACTTTAATTTTATTGTAAAATAACGCATTATTGGCTACTCGAGACAATCTTATTGTTCAAAAGTGGACGCTTTTTTAAGGTTACCAAGCTATCTACTCTTAATCGTGCTCACCTTTGAAAACAATTTGAAATTAACTCTTACAGTTTCTTTATCACGAAAGTACAGGCACCCCAGTGACGACAAATCCAATTGACGTTAGCTTTTGACATGACATCGTCCAATGCCTCGCTCTCATTCTCGCCTGATCCCGTTATTTGGTACTTGGTGCAAATGTGTGGAAAATTGCAGCAGGCGAAGACCGTATGGCGCTGAAAGCGGCAAAGTAGATAATCCAAAATCACTGGTGGCACTTAATGATTATGTGTTTAGGACTGATGTCATGATGTGACATACTTACGAGGAAAATGTGGTCGTAGAGTCTGATGTTGGATTCGCATTGGGCCTTGTCTGGAGCACTGATCCAGAATGCATTTGTGGCTTTGAGCAGCAGGAAAATTGCAGAGACGAGTTTGAACCAGACCAAGGGCATTCTAAGGCAAAGCTGGGCGTTCAAATTTGCGGCAGTTTACGAGAAAATCGATAATTTTGAAGAGTTCAGTTATTCCAAGTGTCACTACTATTGTCATGCATTGATTAGGCAGATAAATGCTGTTGAAGTGTTCTTGAGAATGAAATCGTGTTCGAGGCTTTATTAAAGCATACGCTGATGGGCGCCCAATGTTGGGACCAATAAGTATGGCTAAAGATGCACCTTTTACGCATTTATTTGTACTCGCTTTAAGGCTATCCATTTCCTACGATGGATTATTTAAAATATCAACTATTATGTTTCGAGTATCATTACTAAAAGCCAATCATATGCTCTTGAGGCTATTAAGGAGTTATGCAGTGTTGAACTGACATTTTTTGCATTCATAGCAAGAATTCTAAAAAAATGTTTGAAAAGGCAGGGTGGAAAACATGAATGATGTAATTATTTGATGGCCCGCATCAAATCTGTTTAAATCACTAGCTTTAACTCGAATTAATGCATAGACAGCGTCTTGGAATGGATCAGTATTTTTATGGATCTATCACTCCTTGGGATGCGCTAAAATGGCCGAATCATGTCATACACTTTGAACTGATTTATGTTAAAGTTGATTTTCATTCTTCCATGCCCTTTACGTTTGCTTCAATAACCTCGAAAGATGCACTCTTGCGATATTAAATTTAGTTACTTAGTGAAATTAAGTAGCACATGAATATCCTGTAATATTATTTAAGTGTTCACTTTAGTCTCATAAAAGCTTACGAATAGCTCAAGTGGCCCATGGACGAAGACCTGGATGCAGTCTTTACAGCCGAAATTGACGAGGAGTTCGGCATTTCGCCTGAAGCAGAGCAGCCTGACATCACGCAAAATCATGACGCATTTTTCTCAAACCGCTTCGGTGTTGTTGTACCCGAAGGTGATGAGAAAAAAGGGAATTGCTGCATAAATTGCTTAAAAGGTTTGCGTGTCCATGACATTTATTTGGCTTTTTGAATACGTTTAAAGTCTATCGATGTATTAATGCATTTAAAGTGGGGGAAAGCAACAGCCGCAATTTCGAAATACTTTTTAGTTGTCCTAGGCGATGAAAAAATACCGTAAATACCTAGAAACATGTCTTACTTTCTGTTAATCTCGATCTTTCCATCAAAAAAATTTTGAAACATTTTTAGTACGACGTTCATGAATCGGTGAAGAAAAAAAAAATGCCCTAATCACGATTGTATGATGCGTGTCGAATTGAGTTTATTTGGTTTCGCACTTTAAGGTGCTTGTTTATAAGTTTCATCTCTCTCCCTAACACACATTTTTGGCCTAGTTTAGTGGAAAGTCGTTGTCTCAGCCTAGAACATATGGAAAACAAACTGTGACGGTAATTAGAGTAAAATTTTTCCTTTCTTTTTAGGATTTTGGGCTACACGAAATAAGAAGATAGTTCAAGATAAGGAGACAATAATCAAGACTACTGTACGGGAACTACTAATATATGCGGGGTTCATAGTCATCATCATGACAAGTAAGACTGGCTTTTTACTTTACTTAATACACCTTATTGCTCGATGCAGAAAGCTCTAATTACACTGACAATGCTTGCCATGCGAATGTATTTAAGGTTTGCAAAATAGGACATATTGCTGCCAAATCTGAGCGGGGCTACCCAGGAGGCTTGAGTGTAAATAGTGAGCTCGTCGTTTTCGGCTGTTGAGCACCTGCGGTAAAGACTATGTGAGACTAACGAAAGACACTGGATGAATGGGATTGGCAACAAAAGGACTTCTCGTCTTCTCTACCCAAATTCCAATAGGTCACCTTCATCTACATCAGGAAACTTCTGGATGTATTTCATGCTAATGAATGTTTTACTACTAAACTTATTTATGTATTATCCTTAGCTATCAAAAGTTTTGAAACCATTTGTAAGCCGTTTTTTTGATGAGTAGTAAAAATTAAATTTAGTTATAAGACCATTGATTGAAAGGGCTTCAATGCTAAAAGTACGTTTGGAAGTGGGCAAGATTTTGCACCCTTGATGATAAAAGTGGAGAATTTGTAGGAAGCCTCTCAAAATGTTTTGTTCGTTGGCTGAATCACTGTCAAGACATGTGGGCATTCCCAATTAATGTGCAAGCATTCTGCAAATCCTCATTTTATAGAAACACATTGCCTCTGGAATAAGGAGCACCTGATGGAGGCCACCTTCGACTGTGTATCACTTTTGTTTCCTTCTGTCTGCCTGTCTGCCCGCCTGTCTGTTTGGCATGTGATCATGTAACTATTCAATGGTGATGGCGAAAAGGCGGTAGTAGTAGCCACGTGGAAGGGAAATGTGGGAAGAGTTGGGCGGAGTGGGAGCAGGAGTAGGAGGAGTAAGATGATGATGATGATGATGATGATGATGATGATGATGATGATGAGGGGTGACAGTGTCAAAAGTGGATTGCTTCATCACTCATTCACTCACTTGAGTTATCAGTGAGGGGTGTTCTTGATGTGTTACTGTTGGATGGTCCCAGTCAATCGCAATGCAATTTTTGTGTGTGAAGCGAAGGAGGCCTTCGTGAACGTGACGCTTCTGTCTTGCGGAGATGCATTGCTGACGGGAGGTTGTTGGAGGCGAGTTAAAGTGAGTGATGCGGATGAATTGGAAGCGCACCAAATTTGACCGAGAATTTGACGTGTGGGGGCTTGAAAGAAGTGGGGAACGATAGAGCCGACGGGGGAGTACTGTGTGGGTAGAATGACTGAGATGTGTCCTTTGATGTAACAGCACAAAGTGTGATGTGCATTTTGTTAGTCTGCCAGTCATGCTGCGGCATGTCACTGCGTTGAGCCCCATCCAAAACTGCCCATCTTGGAGTAGGACCGGAGAATTACAATGCGTATTATCATATTGATAGACTGATAGGTACCCGGCTACGACTTTTAATGTGGATATGCTTACAATTACATGGACTTCACATGTTTAAACAATCCATTGGGGCATTTTCGATCACTTACTGAATAATAAACAGCAATTAAATGACATGAAGTGACTGCGAGGCGTTTTGCGTTTCCTTTAACTGAACTGCGTTTCGATGACAAGTGGCTTTGCCCACATCACCCATGTTGATCAGACACCCAATCCTTCTCCTTAGTCACAGCAGAGCTGCTCTCAAGCCTTTTGGCCCTGTAATCCCTTTAGGGGCGACGAAAATGCCACAATATTGTGAGCACTGCACATTCGTTAATGCTTTCATTAATTATCTTGCTGATCTGTAAAGCGTCCGTGTTGTTTTGTCTCTAGTTGCTTTACTTCCGACTGCCTACCTGCAAACCTACTTCTTCACGGACATCGTGCAGCAATTCATTTTTCCGGCCAACTCTTCCCATGAAGAGGCCTTCACTAAAATCCACGATCGACCCTCTATGTGGAGTGTAAGTTGTGTCATGATGTGATCCATAACTTCCAGGCTAATCTATGGAGATACTTGTTTGGTTCAACTTCCAGGCCAATCACCTGTTTCCCATGTGCGAACGGTTCTGCAAACTAATTTCTTACTTTAGATTTCCAAAACACGCAAAATCGTACTTTTAGTAAGAGGGATAGAAAACTGAAAAGAATAGTCTTTTTCCCCTCCTAATAAAGTGGCGAACACTTCAAATTGAACTACCTTACTCACTATTTCGCTGTCATTAAAATGCGGCGCGTGGCTTACCGGTCTCTACTTCCGTGTGATATTGTCTTATTTGCCTTTTGAGGGTTCATATTGTTAACCTTTGCTTTTTAAGTAATGTAAGTTACCTTTGAGAAGTGTTAGTGATATGGCAATAGTTGTGGCGCCCAGAGACTTCCCTGAAGCTAAAAAAATGGATGGTAACTAGGTAGAACTTTATATTCAGCATACATTAGAGCTTAGGAGTAGCTGCATGACCCGGGGACCAGCTTACCCGACAGAGGTACAAAGTGACCCTTTACCAAAACCAAAAGTCAAACAACCAACGTGTTACATAGCCTCTCCTCTTTTGAGTGTCGTTTAAGGAGCTCTTTTGTTTGGCTCCCTGCGTCGACCATCACAACTTAATGCAATTTCCATGCATCTGGGGCGATACTTGGCCGCAACGTTACTGATCCCTCTTGGCAATTTCAGCGGATTTGGAGTTTTGTCCGGTTTTTGAAACTGGATTTGGGACAGGAGAATGGGCTGGCCATCATACGTGTTCATAGCTAGACGTGGAAACATTGACTCCAAAGCGGAGTGGCGTAACAAATAAAGGGATTGAACATAGTTGTGTAGGGTTGGCGTCTCGCTTCCATTCCTCCTTGCCTTGTTCTCACTTTGGAGCTGTCCAGTTGGTAGATAGGTGTGGGAGACATCGCGCATTTACGCACTTGGTACCCTCATACACCACAATAAGTTGGCTTCGTAGCGAAACTCTGCAGATGGTTCACGGTTAGTGTTGTCTCCGTTGTTAGTGGCTTTCCTACTGATCACCGAACTGGGATTTTTGCCGAAGGTAAATTGCATCCCCGATCCTTTCGTTGGAAGTCGTCACTGATTCTCCCTCTCTGTCCCGCTAATCTTCACTCAGCATTAGAAATCAGGATTTATGTCCTTTGAAGTCGGGTGTGCTTTTCGCTGTTACTAATGTAGCACCCCGAGATTCCTGAGAAGACGAATAAGAGCCTAATACCCAAGCAGAATGTATATATTCGACATACAGAAGGTCAGCTCATCCAGTAAAGGTACAGTGACGGAGTTTCTGTGAGGCTTGTGTGCCCTTCGTAGTAAAAGTGTAACGCAACTCACATAAAATGCTCGGAAGAACAAACAACTCTCAAAATTGGAAACTAATCATGCTGCCATCAAATACAAGGCTGAGCTCCGTCGTTATCACTCCAGGCCTCTTACCTTGCAGTTCATCCTCTCGAGTCTCCTGACCTCACTCTACAACGGGAATGCCGGGAATCGTCTAGTTGGATGTCCACGTATCCGACAAGTCCGAGTTTCCAGCGTCGATTGTGGGTTGCCCGACTCTGTTCCTAGCCATCTGCGGCACTGTTTTCCCACCTTCAGCACCGAACTTGAAAATCGCGACCCGATTGTGCCCGCCATCAACAAAAGTGTCGTTTTAAGTGAACCTGCGTGAGTCTAATGTGTATAAATATGCTACTAACGTTGAATACCTCAGGAAAACGGATAGTTCTTTCCGTTTAAAGTTCACTACTTTCCACATGGTATGCTTACGATCTTAGAAGCGGAAATCTGTTGGCTTATTGAATATGAAATGCCCATTTTTTTGTCTTAACTTGGAAATGATGCATTCGGTCTGCAGCTGCGTTACTGAAACATTAGTAGTAAAGGTTTAGCAAGAACTATGAAGAGCGACGAATAAGTGCGAAATTCTGGGGGCGAACTCTAATGCCTAAAGCATTTTGTACTTACAGTTTATTGTTGCGTTGATTGTTCCACATGCTATTCCTATTGATAAATTAGCATTCATTGTAGCGCCCTGAGACTTCCCTGGAGTCAAAAGAAGGCATAACATTAGGGTAGAATACATATGTTCAGCAAACAGAGGGAATGCAGCTACTGGCATGACCCAAGGCCAGCCCACGCAGCTAGGACAATACGGCCACTTCTCTGTGACCAAGACCGAAATCGGCAGTCAGAACAAGCAAAGTATTACATAGCCCCTCTCTTCTTTTGATCTCCGCCCCTGACACTTCAGTCATTCGAACGTAATCAGTGCTGCAAGAAGCACCCACGGGCCAATCGTGCCAGTCATCAAGATTTGAGCGTAACTGAGGAGATGCTTGACCACCGCGTCATTGATCTCCCTTGACAGTTCGACTTGACTTGGAGTTTTGTCCGATTCGGAAAGTAGATTTGGAGTAAGAGATTCCTCCGAGCATCAGTGTATCTATTGGAAGATGTTAGAACACCGGTATCCTTAAGCAGGTATACTAGGAAAGTCCTCGCAACGCAACTTTTTTGGGTGGTCCACGGCCAGTGTCGATTCAGTTGTTAATAGCTTTCCTGTAGAACACGGAGATGAGGTAGGTGCCGAAGGCGGACGTCGTTCTCAGCCCTTATGTTACGGGATGTCAGAGATTCTCCTATCCATAGTAAATGCACTTCATTCACACCACTAGTTAGCCCAAGCGGCATAAATCGAGACAGAAGTCTCATTATAGTCGGGTCCGCTTTCTGTTGCCATCAATGTAGAAGACTTCCTTGAAAGCAAAAGAAAGTATATTACTAGGGGAGAATACATATATTTAGCTGGCATGCCCGGAGGTCAGCCCACGCGGTTGGGGTGGTATGGCCACCTCAGTCGCAGAAACCGGAACCGGCAGTCAGAACAGACAAAGCATTGCATTCATTGACCAGCCACACTTAGCCACAGAGTGCGGAAGGGCTGTTCTTTCTAGTTCAACATCACAAAATCACCCATCAATATTGTGGAATCGGGGTGTTTTAGGACCTTTAAGTTTCTAGCTCATTGAGAACCTATAATTAGGTTCTTAAACAAAAAAATGAGCAACTTTAAAGTCCGCATTTTAAAACGCTTTGCGTGCCTTCTAACCAAAGTATTTTGCGGGAACCCTCTTAGTTGTTTCATTTATAACTCTTCATCAGCTCTTGACTTGGCACTTCCAAGGGTTGATCATCAATTTCTTTAAAATCATTTCTGTTGCTTTTTGATCCACCCAGTAAGGCTTAGGTGAAGCATCCCACCATTCATTTCGGCCAAGTCGACAAGCTTTTATACAACCTCTTCAGCTGCCACGGTGGGATGCAACGCATTCGCCCATGACTTCTTTGATTAATATAATGCGCTCGTGTGATTGAACTCCCTGCTAGGTCCTACCAAAGAAAGTATTATAACCTTTAAAGTGGCTTACTGTTCGTACATGGGCCTAGATGAAGGACCGTTTTTATTAAACCATCATTTAATCTCACTTTTTACCATACCATAAGGCTACGCCTTCATGATTGTCTGTGCTGAAGTGTTCACACCTGAGTAAGGTGTTTATCAATAAAAAAAAGAATGGAAATTACTTGAAGTAAAGCCAAACCTTTTGAGAAATCGTGGCAGTTTCTCAAACTCTGGTTGCTGAATGCTTGCGTAGTGTTGTGGCCAGCACGCATTGACTCGCCGAAATGGCGAATTGTAACATCTGTGGACATTTGCGTCGCCTGTAATGTTTCGCCACGAAGGTCCATGTCAATCAGACGTCCAAGGCCAGAATCAGACGTGTGTGGGTTTGGCGCCTGCTAAAGTATTCACGAGAACCACGACTACTGTGGTGGTGACTCGACAACCACCATGACCAACATCATCACTGACGTGCAGGTGTACAACCATCCTCGCAACGAGTACCCCCTTCATATGTCTTACTGTCGAGCGACAGAGCATCCTATCATCCAATCGTACTGTGGCTGGAGTCTTCTGTGGGTGGACAAAGGCACCTCCAACTTCATGTTATGCCCTTCACTGTCTACAGGAGAATTCGTTCATCACCACACACTGTTGGAAGCCAGTCTACCTATGTGTGGGGCTGTCCATCTGCCATCTTGCTTGAATGTGTTTGGATTGGACTGAACTGGCTTGCGCTTGAGAAAATACTTGACATTCTAAATTGCATGTAATAACGACGTTTCGCCAAGCCCTTCTGTGTGCACTTGTGTGTCTGGGTTTGGCTTGAATTTTTCGCTGCTAACCGTTTTCCTATTCCCACCCTTGAATGAGTGTGTTTATAATATCCTTTCCAGATGGCGTTGGCGAAGTGCGTCGGAGTCTGGATGTGATCGTGTCCTTGGTACCATCGCCACTTACTCGGGGTCGGGCTACTACCTGGACCTCGGCTTGAATCGCCAGACGACGTTGGCAATGCTGGCAGAGCTCTACGCTAATCTATGGACTGGCGAGTCCACTCGAGCCGTCATCATTGACTTCACCCTTTACAACGCAAACCTCAACTTCTTCTGTGTCGTACAGTGAGGACTTTGCCTGACGTAGACTTTTATGCGGTTCAAATTTCTTTTTGGTCTCTCTGACGACAAGGGATTATAAGATGTTCCGCATACTGGTGTTACAGTCTAAGTGATTTGATTACAACTAAGGAATTTACTTTTTATCTAACTCATTTTACGCAATTTAACAGCCTTGTAAGTTGTTTAGGTCAATACTTTCCACAATTGTTGCCGCTATAATCGCTTAACGTTGTGTCAAGTGGTCGCGAGGTCCGCATAGTGCTCATTTTATTTTGCAGCAATAGCTTAATTTTTACCCGCAAAAGTTGTCAAATGAATGCCATTGTTTAAATCTTTGCATTGGTAGTTATTAATAATTCACCGTACGATACTCTTTATTGTGCTCCTATTTTGATTCCTTCACTTTTTTTTATTGTTTTTTTACTCGATTCTTGAGCCACAGAAGCCTCTCCTACAATGTTTCTTTTAGCATTTAGATAAGGTGCAGTAGCAAAGTAATGCACCTTCTGGCAAATTCAAACGGTTTACTTCATTCTGGTTGTGAATATTGGTGGAGGGCAGAGACATTGCTTTCATGAAGGCACCATTTCCCCCACAATAAAGAACTAAGCTTCAGTATTGGAAATTTACCGCTCGAAAGATTTGTAGTTATGACTAGCGTGAGGTACTGCCTCACCTCATCCTCCGTCTTTCCCTTCTATTGGCCCCGTAGCGCCCTGAGACTCCCTTGAAAGCAAAAGAAGGCACAAGACTAGGGCAGAATATGTATTAAGCAGAGGTATTGGGGCTGTCAGCATTGTCCAGAGGCAAGTTCACCGTGCCAGGGCAATGTGGCTACCTAAGTCATTGACCGAAACTGAAACTGGCAGTCAGAACAGACAAAGTATTACAGCTCCAGTCGACTGGTTTCGCCCCCTCTTGGGATTAGCTTTTGGTAGTTGCATTTTCATGCGGCAAATAGGATGGGCAGATGTAAAGTAAGGTAAAATAAAGATAGAAATTGCTGGCGCATGATTTTATTATCTTTTATAGAAAAGCGTTGTGTAGAAATGATGCTCGCAGCAAGTTTTTGCATTGGCGGAAAAGGATTTTGCGGATGAAAAGGGAGTATACATTCTTCACAACTTTATTCGGTTATCTTATTTTCTTTTGTGGAGTGACTTTATAAGCAAATAACTGATTGTAAAAGTATTTAAGTTGTTCGAATGTATTCTATTCCATAACTACTGTTACTTCCGAGTCAAATGTTGAAAATACTTTTTGGCTCACAAAAGAGAGGGTACTTAAATGCTAAAGAAAGTAGTAAGGGCTGAATATTGACGGTAGTTAGAAATGACGGTAAGCAAGGTGGAGAAGGGCGTATTGTGCATTTATCAATGACGAAGCAATTGGTTGGAGACACTTTCAATCCATTTATCAGTCAATTGTTACCTTTTACGTATTCTCGCGTGCCATTTATTAGTGGAAAGGTGTGCGGTTGCAGAAACAATAGCGCCCAAGATAGAAGGCGACCTCAACTTTTGCATTGTTTAAAGAGCATCTTTGCTGCTCCCTACGTACTTTATTTAGTGACCTCAGGGTTAGTGATCACTTAAAACTTAGTCCATTGGTGAAGGCGTTCTGTACAGTGATGATAGAAGTGCTTGGACTTTGTAACCCTGCCCAGGAATCTAAGATTCCTTTTTTCTCTAGACGATCTATCAGCCCCCTGCTATTTCTGCTATTTGGCACCTAAAACCATATGATTTAGATTAACTTGGCTAGTGGCTCACAAAGTTCTCCGTGCTTTTACAGGCAACTATGATCCACTGTTGACAACCGGTATTCCCCTGTAAATAGAGGTCAAGAATCCTCATCTGGCGACATTACGCTTGACGTCTTTTAGAGATTATGGGGATTTTATGACAGAGTGATGCTGCATGAAAGGTAAATAAGAACTCTTGGAGTACTCACTAGTGGAAATGAGGGGCTATTTGATTTCATGAGTTTTTGAGGTTGAAGTTCAATTAATGGTCTCATTGGCCTCTATGGCTTCACTTTCATGTCGGTGGGCTTCATTGTGTTCTCTAAACTTGTCAAACTGTTTGCAATTCGATCATTATGTTCCCTAGGGTTCTGTGAGCCCTCCTTGCAAGTCTCAGAGGGGCATGTTGATAGAACAACAGTTTATTGTTAATGCATAGAGGCGCCGAAGGGGTATGGCTACAGTCGGAGTCTGAGGAGTTCGTATAATTTAAGGTACAGTAAAGCAACTATCAAATAAATGCATGAACGTAAGCAAAAATTCCATTGAAAACGGAAATACATGTTTTAAATTGTCGTCAGGGGCACTTTACTCAACATTAATGTATTTGCCCATTTGCCATTTCGACATGTTGCAATGCAATGCCAGTGTAGGTCAAAAAAATCTGGAACCGGATATCCTTTGTGGATTTTGCTATCCTGAGAGGAATCTTATGGATGGTAGTCCAGCAATTACACTTTCTTGTCAAGCTCCTTCCTTGTAGTTTATGCGTTCAAGTGTGTACCTGCGACCCTGGTAGGCAAATTTGAATGGAGAAAGGAATATCGTTCCTCTGTGATTATCTCAAATAAATTGGCCTATTAAGGTTTCAAGTTAATCTCAGCATGCGCGGTCACTACGACCACAAGGTTACCTCCCTTCGAGTCAAAAGTGATTATACTGGTGTAGAAGTTGAAGGATGTTCCACCCATGACCATTAAGGAAATTATGGATTCGATTCATTAATAAAGAAATCCCTCTTGAGATAGTCATGGGATAACTGGAGGTAAAAGTTGGATCTGTTTTAATGTGGCCTTAAGTTCGGCAACAGAGAAGTGTAGGTGGAAGCGCAGGTACGTTTATTTGCGACACTTGGATGGAAATATTTTTGTGGAAGTGATGGAACAAAACGACACTGATGGCGGTCGTCAGAGTACTCGCTAGATAGATGCACTCATGACCTTTTGTGGTAGTGAAATTCGGGTGCACGACTGTTGGCAAGGTGTCAACAACTGTCTTCTGTGACTCTCAAGCGATTGTTCAGAAAACTTGGACAATCGCCTTGCATGCCTGAGGGAAAAATGAAGTAAACTACTCACTCGAACAGAAGGGGAACTTTGTGAAAAGATTGTATTTTTTCCTATAGCGAAATTTGTTCTTTGGGCTTAGTTTGCATGCCGGATACCTCCAGAGGGTTTCGATGAGAGGGTTTAGTATTTTGGATTTCCCATCGTTCATTGTCTTGATTGCCTTCCGACCTAGTGACTTAAATACTTCAAATTTCATCAAGATAGTGAGATGAGGGGTAGAATGGTTCGAGATTGGAAGAATGTTGAGAATTTTGCCACTCACTAACCATTTCTTCGACCGTGACAAATTAATAGATCTCAATGTTTCACCTAAGGTACTCCTAAAGAACCAACAAGAAGCGTGAGTCCGTAGATGACACAATCGCTATTTTTAAGAGCCTTTAAGGATGCAACCATGGTCGGAATCATGTGCAAGTAGCAAGGAATGTATGCTCTCGCTAGGATACCCCATTTGCTTAATCCAAGTTTGTTTTATTGAGACTTGAATGCTTAAAGGTTTTGTTTTTTGAATGAAGAAAGCCACTATCTGCGTTAGAATTGAACCCGTACTTTGACTGAAACGACGGGGAATTCACTTTTTATTTTTGCTTACCCCGCTCCTGCCCTAAGCCATATTTCTTAAAACAGCGAAAAAAAGTTGCCTCAATTTTTAAAAATTGTAGACTTTTATTTGAGACGCCCTACACAGGAGGCGTGATCGGATCAGTGGACATTCGTCCTCTCTACCTACTTCGCCGACATTCACTCTCTGAATGGATCGTTTTTGTTTGCGAGATCATTTCCCTCGTCTTCGTAGCCTACTACATTGTCAAGGAGATCATTTCTGCAAGTTTACTACTTCTACTTATTCCATTTAAGTAGTTGCATAAAAACCTTTCTGCCGTTTCTTCAAAACTGCAATGTGGCCTTAACCATAAATTAAATGCTAATTAGATGCGTAAATAGACGAATTTCTTAGCATATAAAAGCCAATTCTGTAATGTTGATTGAATGAGGTTAGTTCAGTCTTTTAGGTTCACTTTGTCACTTCTAAAATGCACGGGGCCATTAAGAAAGGATGGCCACCAGTGTTATAACAACAATAGCAATGCTGAACTTACCGCAATACGTCTTTCCTGAGGTCGTGAGGAGCCACAGTGGCATGACGGAAAACAAATTACTAACTTACAGAAAGGTTGAGAGAGACTACTAGCACGGCCGTAGACCGCGCCGCCTGATGCGAGCACAATCGACGGAGACTTAACTTAAATTGCCATGTAATCAAAACCCAGTTTGACAAACCATCAAAGCATTACAACTTCCGTAAATCAAACAACGTATAGCTGTTCTCCTTAAGCCTAGTAAACTCGATTACTATTTTATTTCAAATTCAATCAGTCGGCTTGTGGTACAATTGGAAGTAGTCGATCATCATAAATGGTAAAAGCACGTCACGTGTCTGTGACACTCTTGGCGGAAACTTTACATTCAGAATAAAATTAACAGGGAAATAAGCTTACAAATTAAAGCACAAGTCTCCTTGTCGAACCTGATGACTGGTGAAAACATTATCGAGCATACTTAACGGGTGTTTTATAAGAGCAAAGATTTTTACGACTATTGCTGTTACTTTGGGGCGTCACGAAGGTAAATGACCTGTATTAAAAAAAATTCATCTTTTTGTATTCAGGCTAATGGCTATGGGCATAGGGTTGTGCGAATCACAATTTCGTTTCATCTTTGTTTGGGCATGTTGCAGCATAAGCAGATTGCGATATCACAGCATGCTGGTCCATTATTTGGGGAAATGCGTCGTGGCAGCCATGTGAAGAACCAAAGCTGAAGTTGAGGTGATAGATGCTAATTGATTAAGTCATAACGTTTGATATGGTCGCCAGTTAACCACTCCAGTCTCAAGTGATCTGATGGGCCGACTTTATAAAAGTGTCCCATGTTAATCGAATGCAACGCTTCAGTAGAAAGCAGTTCCGTGAGCTTTGTCAGTGATAATAAGAAGAAATGCGCTGAAAGTGCTTATACTGTGAGTGAACGCTGTGTCACTGTCAAGGGGGTGGGGTAGACGAAATTTTGGTGCAAAAATCATTGCACGAATCAACCCACTTGGTAGTGACATTTGGACTCCTAAGACCCTCAACTCTTCAGGGTCGTTGTTCAGATCGGTTTTTTAACCAAATGTCTTCCTCTTAGAAGCACAGGAAATCAAGTGCTCTCGATCGCATTCCTTACCAGAGCCTAGATTACGTTCACTATATTCATAGGTGAGTTTTTTTTTTCAAATAAAATCGAGATTTGCCTGTTTCAAGCTTAAAAGGAGTCATCATATTGCGATCTTATTGCAAGCCGAGTTTAGGCTTGAGTGTTTCCATTTTGTAATAGTCACTAGCATGCGACTGCAGTCCAGTCTAATCCACTCCAAGCGCGCTTCACCAAGATGGCAGGGCGAGGAGGCAGATAGACTGGCTGGCAATCAAGGAATGTAGTAAGAACTCGCCTTCATGTCTTTAACTGGGTGTGGTGAGTGACGAATTCTCACCATGGAGTTAGGGATGCCTTTGTCCACCACAGAAGACTTCAACCACAATACGATAGTAAGACATTTAAAGAGGGTACTCGTTGCAAGGATGACTGCATCTGTATGCCAGTGATGATGTTGGTCGTGGTGGTTGCCAAGTCACCACTACAGTAGTCGTGATTCTCGTGAATACTTTAGCAGGTGCCAAACCCACACATGTCTGATTCTGGTCCTGGACGTTTGATTGAAGTGAACCTTCGTGGCGAAACAGTGTAGGTGACAGGTCTTTCTGTGAGAACGATGAATCCACTGGGTATCAAGACAATTTCACGCCTTCAAACAACGGCGTCATAGAGTGGACTGTCCTACAGTAAATGAGCCGTCAGGACACCTTTGTCTGTAGTGGGTCTTTCCGGGTTTTGACCAAAGGCTGAGATTAATGCATGAATGCCGCGTACACTTCTCAGATTGCAATATTTCGCCCCATAAGGTCAAGTTAATTGCTTTTAAGCTCTCAAAAATGATTTCTGGCATGGATTTTAGTGCAGCGAAACCGAGCGCCTTTGAGCTGCTTTGCAAGCGGAAAAAGTATTTCAGTCGCTTCGCCCAGCTGTCCTCTTTGAGAATCGTGCGCGTGCGTTTGATGTTCAAGTTGTACCGGAGCATTAGAACGCCAGTGGACGTCAATTATTCAAAAGTTCTTTCGTCTTTTTGCAACAGCCCCGCTACTTCAATATTAACCAAATCGTCAAAATAAGAAGGCTAAGCCAGCCTCACGTGCCATTCAACAAAGACAAATTATGTATTCTTTGACCTTTCTTCGAGCTTTACCAATTTCTCGCAAAAGAACCCAGCACTTGTTTTTTACATATTAGTGAATTTAAGCTTATTAAACAAACGCCAACCGGCCTACCGATGGCACTAATGTTTGGATTACCTTCTCGCAGATTCTTAGAATGGGTCTGTCCTACTTCCGCCACTTTTGGCATCTCATCGACTTCTTGGTCATTGCACTGAGCATTGCTTGCGTCGGACTTAATATCTACAACCGCTCTTTTGTCATGGCTGTGCTGAAACAAAGGATTTCCCCCTCCGGCGCCTACCCCGAGTTCGTACACATTGCATACGTGACGCTGTATTACAAACGTCTACTTGCCCTACTTGTCTTCTTCTCACTGATTCAGGTCAGTAAACTGACTTCTACGGTTTACAAATGAACGCCTTATATCGACAATAAAGCTGAACCTCTATTCTAAAACAAACAAATATTCCAACTGCGGTTTTTCTCATCTCAATATTTAGTCGCTGCATGTTCCTTTATTTACCAAAAAAGACACTTTTTAGGGGATGGAATATGGGTATAATGCTTGCTTTAGAAAGCACAACCATTAACAGTACATCACAACAAGTAGGCGGGGCGCAACGGCACGGACGTGAGTTGCCGGCACATGGGCTTACAACAAATGCTTTATAATATATTGGCCCACCAGCGTTCGTGCCCCCATACCAGTGTTTAGTCAACCCGCCACTGGAATTAATTCTTTAAAACTTTGTGGCCCTCAAGATCAAGGTCACGTGAGTGGAACTTGGCGCAACAACGGCATGAGTAGATTTGAGAATATGGGTTATCTTTCGCAAACCATTCTGCTGTTCAGTTCTATCATGCTTATTGTCCCTTTCGCTCGATGAAAGCAACAACTTCGATGTCATCTTACCCAGTGGAAAGTATGTGTAACTGCCGACGTTCTTGTAATACCTCATTCACTAAACGCGTTGTACGTCGACATTTTAGATATTTAAGTTCGTCAGTTTCAGTGAAACAATGGGACAGCTGACAGCGACAATAAATTACGCTCTATACGATATGATTGGCTTTACCATCATGTTTGGAATTGTCTTTGCCGCCTTTGTGCAAGCTGGGACCCTCATGTTTGGCTCCACCAGCTCGGAATTCAAGTCCTTCGATCTCTCAGCGTAGGTTAATACCAATTGCTAGGTGATTTGGGCACTTTTAGCTTTGCGCTGTACCGCATCATTCTTGGAGACTTTGATATGGATGCTATCAAAGCTGCACACATATTCCTCGGGCCGCTCTACTTCTTAGTCTACATTTTTTTTGTCTTTTTTGTTCTTCTCAACATGTTCTTGGCCATAATCGGAGAAGCCTATGCAAAGGTTAAAGAAAACATGGCAAAACGCAAGAATGACTTTAAGTTTGTTGCTTACATTCGCTACGTAAGTGCCATTGAATCCTGTTAACCCTTACATTACGATTTATTTCTTCCTCTTAACGAGAATTGATCCATTAATCCATCTTTTCACCTACTAACTCATCTAGCCTCTTGCCCCATCTTGAAGCATTTCACTTTTTCACTTATCGCTTATCCATCAGTTCATAATTTCAGCCAAATCATGTGTTCATTCAACTTTTTACACAGAATGCGAAGAAATTTTTGGCAAGGTTTTCTAAACGGCGGAAAACACCCCTGGGCAAAGTTCTTGAATCCGCAGGAGTTAACGACCAAATGGGACTCTCCTTCAATGATTGGAGGCGTGCAATGAAGGCGTGAGTTGAGGCTGAATACTTCTTACTAAACTCTTGCTTTAAGTGGTCCCCACTTTGGGGATCGACTTCTCTTTCAGTATTTCGCTGCAATTCTTTTTGGTTTTCAGTTTACATAGAGAGGTTTCTATCAATTCCATAGAAAAAGAAGCTCAATTCGCTACGGATACTTCAAAGCGTCATGCAATTGCAGCGCTTTGCTTTCACTGGAAACGGAAACACTGGTCGATGATATGAAAATAAAGTTCCATAGTGTTTGAGAAATTTGGCATTGATAATGAGCCGATTGGGTTAAAGACCTGAAGTATGAACACCGTAGTATGCAATGGCAACCAGTGAACTATTGAAGTTGCCACGATGATCAAATCTATCCCAAAAAGGCCAATGAATCGGCAATAGTAATCACTCCATTCGTAATGGAATTCACCATCTATATGTGAACGTGATATCTTTTTAAGGAGACTTTTACTTTCAGCGCCGGCTACTCAGAGATGGAAGCGAATTTCCTCTTCCACAAGTACGACAAGGATGGCGACAACATGCTGGATCTCGTTGAATGCCGCCGAATGCGGGAAGAAATGTCCCTGGGTGTAAGTGTTTCATGACCGAATTTTTTCTTCAGATTGCATTCCACCCTGCTGACTCTGATGGCGAGGATGACCAAGTGGAAGACCCGGAAAAGAGGCGACAAAGACCTAACAAGGACCTGGTAAACTTATTACCACCCAAATTTGACCGCAAGATTTCTACCTAGCCTTTCCATTGAATTGCCTCCCTTCCCTAGTTTGCTGAACTTGAGGACTGTGAGGAGCTGACCGAACGCATAGCGGATGTGGAGAGAAATGTCAACACAGTTGTGAAGCAGATCTGCTTCGTCTTGGGCAAACTGCAGAGTGCTGAGCGCCACAGAAGGGAGAACGAACACACTCTTATGACGAGCATCCTCTAAATCTCTGTTGCTGCCCCATCTACCCCATCAGAAGCAGTTGTATTACGCACCTAAATCGCTTCGACCCAACTGATCCTACCGTTGACCAATGTTAGAAGGTACTTCTATAGAGTTTACTTACCCCACTTCCCTAGTAAACTTTATGCCTAACGATAAAGGGGGAATACTTTGGGATTGACGAAAAACATCGTAGTGACAGTTATGATAGCAAAAGTTAACAACTGGTTGGCATAAGAAAGGACAGGTGGAGCTTGTGGGGAGATTGATGGAGAGTTTAATCTATGGACATGTTGACATGATGGCTTTCAGCCAGGGGCTGCGTAACTCGCTTTTTGGCCTCCGAAGCTTCTTTCTGATTCTCCGTTCTTGAAGTCCCCAATTTCTCCTTTGCAAACTTCGCACAAGCCGCTGAGACCTGATACGTCGACGCACCAATTAGCACCGTGGAGGGAGCCATCTTCGGCTTAATAAGTGAAAAGAACAATACGTTTAAACCAATAAATTTTACAATGAAAGAAGCAAAGCACCAAAACTACCCTCTTGTCCGCGGTCAGCCCTTCTTCCTTCGATCCTTCACCTAACTCTTCGATGTCCAAGTCACTATCAGCAATGGCGACCACAGCTTTGAATACTTCGGCGAAAGCAGGAGGGATTCTGTCAATGGGTAGGCCAACGAACTCCTCGCCGACTGCAGGTAGCAATTCTTCATCAAGGTCGGCAAAGTAGGGGTGCAAAAGGGCCTGCTGCGCATTTATGCGAGATGCCGGATCATAGAGGAGAAGCGCCTACGTTTAAATGAGGCAGCTACTTGCAAGTAAGCACTTCTTGGGCACAATGTAATAATGCTGCCGAGTGAATGTTTTACAGTGGACTTAAGCAGACAACAGTGATAGCGAGAAAAAGAGAAAAAGGGTGGAACACGACGTTCACTCACGGCTAGCAGATCGAGACCCTTTGCGTCAAGCGCACCCACAATCTTCTCCTGAGAGCAAAGTCTATTGGTGTGCCAAGATGGGAAAGATTTGGGATTATAATCACGTAACTTTGTGACGCCCGGCCAATCTTTCTCTGTTGGGATCCCCATTGTCCGAAATATGTGGAAAAGTTGGTCAATCTCAGAGTCGCCGCGAAACAATGGATCGCCTGTTGCTATTTCAGCGAGCATGCAGCCCATAGACCACATATCGACGCCACAACAATAAACGGTTTCGCCTAGCAGAATCTCAGGAGAGCGATACCACAGGGTGACGACCTATAACATTTAGTGATCAGTCCGGCAAATTCTCAGTTGGTTTTAGATGACGAAGTTACCTCGTGAGTCAACTTGCGAAGTGGATAACCAAATGACCTAGCCAAACCGAAATCGGCGAGCTTTACAATATTCCTATCAACATCGACTAGAATGTTTTGGGGTTTTAAATCACGGTGGATAATGCGCCTTGCGTGGCAGTAGAGAAGAGCTTGCAGCATTTGGTACATGAACAACTGGATGAGAGGTAAATAAATGCAAGCTCCTACTTTAACAGTGTCTGGAGACAATCCAGTGGCCTTACAATTGTGGTCTAAGTACCTCCTGAGATCCACAGTCAAATATTCGAAAATTAGATAGAGTCGACCGCGGTCAAGGATAACCTGCTCCAAACTAGAGAAGGTTAAAGATCTTTGGTATTTACGTCACAATATTAGGGTGCTCCAGTTCTTTGAGAAGTGCAATTTCCCTGATAGCCGTCGAAGGGACACCTTCATCAAAGTTCTCAAGCTTTATTCGTTTCATGGCTTTAAGTTGGCCCGTCTTTCGATTGCGACATTTGTACACGATTCCATATGTACCTAGGACAATAAGATGACTACCTTAGCCAAACCCTCGCCAATTTTCTCGAGGCGAAAAAAATCAGAGAGCACGTAATCCGGCATCTCCGCAAACCACCCAGGACGAAGCTAGAGTGAAGCCGACCTGTAATTGGCCAATTGAAGGTCATTAGTTTTCCCATTGAAAATTTGTTAAACATTATGGTAGTTGATATTTGTCCAATCATGAAAAAGACGGAAAAAATTAGGTAAAATAAATTATTCACATGATCTGCTGTTCTAGTGAGTAAGTTAAGAGTTAAAATGTGGGGAAATTTTCGATGCCTATTTGCCATTGGTTGAACACTTCTTAGTTTGGATTGATATTTTTGATTTCTGTTGAACTTATAAGTGGCGCATTTGCCGATCGGATGCTTTGTTGAAATATTTCAACAAAATTGATTCTTATAATCAGAAAATGGGGCTTTGACTATATTTTACACCGGAATTTAGGATTCATAGCATAAACGGGTTAACATTAAGTGGATTTGATGAGCATTTAACAGCTCAGGTTGATTAGCAGAGTCCGTAATGAAGGCATTCTAATTTATCGATTACCTTTCTACTTAATAACTTAAATGTATTGGTGCAACACTTTTACCCCGCTCAAATGCCTCATGCTAAAAGGATCAGCTAAGGTCAGTAGCTGGTGATCGAGTTTATTAAACGCATTGAGTTACCTGTTTTGCGTCCTCAAAGTCCTCTGTTTTCTGATCTTAGTCATCTGGCGGTGTTCTTTGACTTGCGCAGGTTCATTAATGAGGATCCGAACAAACAGACATATTATATGAGCTGTTATTCTGCGAAATTCCTTGTTTTTGAAAATGGTGTGTACTTATCAAAGCCCAAACCATTACCGTAGCGGATCCTGCCTAGTTGTGTGGAGTAACGAAGACGACTCTTATAATTACAACTTCTGCGCAAAGGAGTTATCTTAATGCTTTGAAAGGTTGCCCTTTTAGCCTTCGGTTTTACATCATGGGGCTGGAAGCCATTTTTATAGAAAGGCACCTTATATTGCGCAGGGTGAGATTTGGCAAATCAAAGTATTGTTTGGGCCCATAGCTGTCCCTTCTGTAAAGATCAATAGCGTCTTCTCATTCACGGGGTTGATTCAATTAACTCACTTCGCATCCGAAGGGCGCCTTTATAAATGCGTGCGTTGTCCGATGACTTTAAAATCTGTTTAGCTTGTCGTATATCTTACGATAAACTAATAATACTGGTGTTTTTCAGCAGCTAACTCATCTTATGCTGTTTTTGCTGAAGTATAGCCTTCGTTTCCTTACTACGTTACCGTCATAACTATTTGCAAGTGTTAATTTCTTTTAAAATTATAAGCAAGTGGAGAGCCATCGAAGGCTTGAAGCCATTACTACCCTTATTTTTTGCTTTCCATAAAAGTACCAACCACCATTTGATTTTTCTTGGTGCTACATTAATTGCACGAACATCAACTACTTGTGCGTAAGGCAATGAGAAGGCAAAATTGTTTAGATTAGCCCTTTTCTGCTGCTAAAATCCTACTATAACAGATGTATTTTCACGTATTAAGAGGAGAGAACGCTTCGCGATTGCAAGGTATGCTATAAATTGAAGTCAAGCGGACGGTCCTCGGCTCCGCAATGTCGGAATGATAGGCAGCCAGCAGTTATACTTGCTGCGTTATTACGCCTCGCTTTCATGCACGTAGAGCCCAGTGAGTGATTGCAGTGACTTTCAGACAAATTATTCGATCTTAAGTACCAGATCTCGCAAGAACAGACGTCAATAAAAATAGGGAACTGATCGCAGTAAAATTGTTGAAAGTGGTGCGGAATTAAGTGTAACACATCCACCGACTGCTCTTTCTCCACTTCTACCGTTATGATCGCGTATTTCGCCTGCCAGCACAAAAGAGTAGATGTGATCAAGCGGGAAACACTTATTAGGGGTTTGGGAAGAGTTTTTGCACTGGGAGAGACTTCAACCCTACTTCATTTATTCTATGCAAATCACTTTTGAATTTTAACTTGAACATTTCACTTAAATCGCTAAGCAGGCTGTGTGTCAAATATAGAAGTAAATCCAGTTCATAATTTTGCAGTGGCAGTCTTTAAGGTGATGGGTATTAAATTATTGCCAAAAAAATTCCAAGAACCCGTTTTTTTCACCTCGTAAACCTTTTGTGTGACCAAAATGGAACCAAATGCTTGGAGAGTACAAGTTGCTGACTGATTGATCAAAGGCGGGAAGCAGTTCGATGGGCTTGTTTTGTTCAAGTATTTATGCCAAGAAGAGGCGTCTGCCTTGATAGCACCTTCGAACATTTAATCGGTAGGCACAGTCCGTCAATGCTGCAGTTAACCCTTTCATTCAGTGTCCCAGTTAACTTGGATAAAATTAAGCCCACAGAAGAGTAGACGTGGCGTAACCTTTGGCACGGAGAAAGGCAGGGACACTGGGAGCCACTGGTCTGGTAAGGTTAGCGTTGGGTGTATGTGACAAGAAATATCACATTTTGGTACAGACTATTGATGTGGTTATACACTGAGTCGTTAAGGTGTCTAAAAGTAAAGACGAGGAGAGGCGATGAAGTCTGTTGAAGCACACTTCTCATTTTGACGCTCGGTCGACTACTGCTATTTGGACTAGACTCTCCTGACAGTTGAAAGTTACTCCCTTGCAAGAATTTCATGCTAGTTAGGATTCTGCTGCTCATTGCCGCGTGGTCTGAGGCGGATACAATCATTTTGACTGCCGCCTCTCACAAGACAAACAGGCAATCAGCAAAACACACTCCCTTATCCTATCCCCGCCAAGTGCTTTGTTGATATTCCAAGATTTCTTGCGCCAAAAAGAGTTATATCCGAAACTATTGCGATGATTTGTTTAGCTTTTTAGCCGCTGCACAAAAACGATGAGGGCAAAGTAGGACTGTTTGACAGAATCCAAAGAAGTCCAGAAAACCAGAAAAAATGTCAAAATGAAGAATTTTCTAACAACCCATGCATGCTTTGAGCGTTTATTTTGCCAATTGGCTTTTTAATCTTAAACTACTGACTAAACCTGTTCCTTCGACGTGTCATCAAACCGTCCTACATCATTCTAATTCCCTAAATGGTGATACATCCAGTTTTTGTCACATAAAAATCTGCTTAATTTAAAGTAGCGATACTCAGTACTGTTAGAAAATGTTAGTGAGTTTCACGTTTGCAGGCGGGATGTATTCTCTACACGTTTTGGGGCAAACGCCAAACAAGGCTAAAGCGTGGAAGTAAAATACGTCTGCCTTTTTGGCTTTTAAAAGCAAAACTCGCTAAAATGCAGCTTCAAATCTACTCGGAGCTTGGAGAGGGGGAAAATGCTCCACTAAATAGGCATTACTAACAGCAATGCAGCAATAAAATGAAATTTCAAGGTTTCCCAGTAGCATCAATGCACCGGTCGGCGCTGAAATTTTTCGCAGTGATTGCAATTTTTTGCAGCTAAATATAGCCGTCTGGAAAAAAACTATGCCTTTGATACTCCAACACTTGATGAATGTTGAGCTACCATGACAACGGCGGACTCTGTATCGAGAGCCGAGTAAAGCCATCTCACCAGTGCCATCAAAATGAAGCACCCTTAAATTTCCTCCCATGTATTGTCCCATTAATCTGCGTGGGCTCCGCCTTCAAGCCCATGGGAGTAGGTTGCTTTATCCGACCTTAAGGGTCTCAGTGGAGGGTAAACTTATCCTTCCATCTCTTACATGATTTAAATGAACTCTGATGGTTTAGAAACGTGACAACCTAGAAGGTCTGGGGCTAACACTTAAAAAGTAGTTGAGAATGTGTAATATTTAAGTATTTTAACCACTTTCAGGCAAAATTACCTCAAACTTAAACTGACCGAAAGTAGTTTAAGGCCTTCAAACATTTCCCCCATTTAATGCTGTGGTCTCAGACGCTTGAGCGGATGATTTGAGGGTTATAAAATGAATTGCAAGACAGGAGAGTGTATTTTGATGGTTTGATGGCAGTTGACATCGTGCGTACACTTCAAGTAAGTGCTCAATCCTAACAATTAAATACAAGATGGAATTTTAGGGTGTAGACATAGAGTTACGTTATTATAAACGTGAGGCGGGCTCGAGAAGCTATTAACACAGTTTTCATGATAATAATGAAAAAGGTATCAATCAACTATGTAGTCTTCGGTTCCTTTCGAACCGTGTTTTTAATGCTTCCAGCGGCTATCCTTCTGTGTAGACCATCAACAACGACAACTGCGGGCTAGAAGCAAAATTTTCCTTGTAATTTTCCGCTGCAGTGAATGTTTCCGGATTTAGCGGGATTTGCTTTTAGTACCGTTGAGAACCAGACCACCTTCCGCAGCGAGCACATTTTGCATCCCAATGATCCTCCGAAAGAGCATTTGCTTAAGCGCAAAGCACATTTTTTAAGGCATTGAAGTTGAAGGGTCATTTCGCAGTGTTCCCTTATCCTTGGTCCTCCCTCCTGTTAAAAATTTCACTGTTCCACCGTGAAAAGTGCTCTCAAACTACAGTTTTCGTGTCAACACTATAGGCACTTCACTTCCTTAGAGAGTCAACTCGATCAATCTCGATCTAGTTCCGATGCTGGTTTCCAGAAAAAAATTTGACTTTGAGGTCTTCTGAAAAGGTGGATAGACTTAAATTACCCCTTGGTCAATGCAGAATGGGCTCCTGCCTTCTCTGATACCATCAAATGCTACCCGGACAAGTGAGCTGGACTTTTGTTGTGTCTGAGAGGTGGAAATTAACCCCCTTTCTTCACATCTCCAAAACGTCTAAAGGTGGTTGTTATCTGCGCATTACAGGTGGCATGGTCAGGTCGCCGTGCCGTCAGATTGCAAAGATTTGTTTAAAATAATTTATTGCTAGCAGATAGACGTAATAGGGTTAAATGGATTTGACGAAGAGTGGAATAAAGGAGAACAAACGACAATGAAAAGAAAGAGCGGATGTATAGAGCAACGCATTTGGCATTCACCGCGTGCCTTAATTCAATTGCCAACAAAGGCTCCGAGGTTGAACGCCATTTCACGTGCTTGAAATCGTTCTCACATCACTTACCAGGAGGCACGTACAATTGTACAACTCCCTTTGTCGTTAATTGTTTGAATTTATAATCAGGGTTCTTTAAATTATTTAGAACGAATTCGAGATAGGTATATCAGATGCAAAAGCAGGTGCTGCTGAGTTTAGCAAAACTCTATGCAATTTATTTACTAGACTAAATTATAACTGATAGTTTGGCAAGTGATTGAACAGCTTCCCTAGAGAAAACTGCCCTTCATTCGAGTGATTTTCTTCGGTGGAATCGCCATTCACATTAGTGCCTAATTTGTCTGATTTACAAAACAAAACAAAGGGACACATCGCATGAGTATGAAGTAGGAATGAGGATTATCCCACTTTTTGATGCATTGAGCATGCACAGTTTGGTAAAAAAACACGACACGGTCTCCCAAAATGATTGAATTTCTCATCCACTTTCCAGAGTGTGTAACGCTATGAGGAATTGATAAGATAAAGATATGCATCTGGCGCGTACATTGTAGAGGGTGCAATTGCCAGGATGGTTTTGTCTTGCTAACTAACAAGCTAGCTACCTTTCTAGCTAGTCCCCTTGCATTTTTACCATGAACTTGCCCAAGCCTTACACTCGTTCACCCTCACGCACTGTGCGTACGCACACACATACACAGTGGTAGAAGATAAAATATGTCTCTAACTCCTCTTTCCTTTCCCTTCTCCTACTCTCCCCACCTCTTCCTCATCCGTGCCTCTGAGAGGGGAGAGAGAGAGAGAGAGACAAACTCACCTGCCCAAACTGCTACGTGTCCGTGCTGGCGCGCTGGCCTGCGCCGACACCGAGAGCTCATCGATTTTTGGGGCGCGTGCGCACCAGCGCGCACGTTGCTTCTGCTTCTGCCAGGCGCAAGTACACTACCACCGCCCACTACTACGTGGGCTGCGTGAACGGTGAAAGGCATTTCTCCCACTTCCTACCTCAGCAGACATTTTAGGCATGACGTGCTTGGATTGCTGGGTTTTCCAGTTTCTCCCATCGGGCAGAAATTACGAACGCTTTTCAAGTGAAATGCAAATACAAGTGTTCAACGGCTTTTCGTACAATCTATTCGTGTGGTTCTGCTAGTGCTAGCAAATTACATGCCTAATCGTTAAGTGAGGTAGATTTCTGAGAGGATTGAGCACATGCATTAATTATTGATGATTTCGACAATCATCTATTCATATCATACGTAAAAATCCCATTCCTTTTTACGGGCTTTAAAGGTTCGTTTTTATCACCACTAAGGTTAACAATCAGACTTCGTTACTGTCTGAAATCTAACAGAAGAATAATATTGTGCCTATAATCTCCAACATTTTAACTAAGACGTATTTATAGCCTAACTCTGTGAATTCATTTCAAACCACTTCTGGTTTAACGTCGATCGAGAGTAATAATGGCAAAGGGTGGTGCAAAGTTGAAAAGACCTCTTAATTAAAAATCTTAATCAAAATTTGGATTTATCAGAATTAAAACCATTTTCTTTTGCATCGATATGCGGGAATATGAGCGGCCGAGCTTAATTTTATGTATTTTATGAAATGAATCCCTTAGAAAAAGAAAATACCTTAACTTGGTTCAGATTAGAGGTATTGGGAGCTGTAAATTCAGTAGACAGACAATATTTTAGTGCTTAATGGAAAAAAAAGCCGTAAACACTTCTAAGGGCGCTCCTTATAAACAATTAAATGCTGCCAATAAACCTTAACTAAAACCAGTGAATAGTATAATTAAATCGACTCGCTTTAGTTACATCTTATTGTAACGATAACCACATTTCCGTAGGGATGCTAATGCTACAAGTGGCATATGAGTTGGGGAAAATGACAGGCTTCCTGTCATCTACTTCTGAACAATCATGATTTATGGTGCGGTTCAAGCTCACTGCGTACAAATGGGTCACTCACACGCCAAATTATTAAAAGTGCCTCTTTCAAAATGGCTCTACCATCACACACCAATTTTTGTATTCAGTAGCCAATAAAAGATTGCCATCAAAGCGCTGAGATTATAACTCGGATTTTCAAGTAGCGGTTCTAACCAAGTTTAATGTATTTCAATAGGCACGTAGTAAACTCCCAGGAGAGGTGAATACTCATGGCATCTCAAAACGTATGTTTTGTGCTAACTACAACCGCTCTATGCTCCATCCTTCGCCCATATCAAACATCTTTGGGCTATTTTTTGTAATGGCCTTTAGATACATACAAATAATTTACGGAATACAAAACTTTAATGTGAATCAATAGAAGACAAATTGCCCTTTTTACTCATTATGGAATTATAATTAACCTTACCAAGGTTGTATAACTAAAATATGAAGAAAGTGCAGTTGGTTTGGGTGCTTGCTGATGAAAATTTTCCGATTTAGAAGCCTCCTTAAGAGCCCAACTCACCGCTCGCAGACTCTGCAGTGTGTCGAGTCCTCACGTCAACTGCCTGCATGTCGATTTGAGCAGGGGATGAGAGGAGGAGTGGGCTAGCTCTGCCCCACAGATGCGTTGGCATTGGCTACGCCCTTTCGGCCACTGCGAGACTGTGCACGTGGGACAGACACGCGTCAGCGCCTGAGCACAGCTCCCATTGCGTGCACGCACGTGTACGCACGCATGCATGCACGCACTAACGCATGTATACAAGTGCTTTGCATGCGTGCGTGCGTATGTGTGTGTGGGTGTTGGAGCACAAGTTTCATGCTGCCATCTGTCCCACCGCCCTTCATCTGAATGCTGTGGCACCTTAAAACAGGGCTAAATTTAACTCCAAGTGAAAGGGATGGGTAGGGAAAGTCAATCATCTCGTCAAAAAAAAACCTTTGGGGTGGAGGTCATTTTGGTCAAAATATGCTCTTCTCAATCCTAACTTTCAACAAACAGAATTTTAAAAAGGTACTATGAAGCTGAATAAGTTATACATAATGCTTCTATTAGTAATCAGTTTTCATTCACGGAACAATTGGAGCAAACAAACTGAATGAGAAGCCCTGTGTCAGTAAGAACAGGAATATACTTAATCGGGTGTGACTTAATTTTACCAAAAGTTCCACTTAAGAGCCTGCTCAAATCAACAAAACAAAAATGAAGGAAATGGCGCAACTCTCCCATAATATCGTTGTTATTAGGCCCAGAACAACGCAGCAGTTGCCCCACAAGTACTTTGTAGAAATTGGTACCTGAAAAGAAACCAATTTAAATTGGAGGGGGTTTTAACAACGATATTAGCTTTATTTAATTTTTTTCCTCAGGTCCTAATTTCAAACACTTAAACTATATTACTGAGTATGCATGAAAGTTTTTTTTCGCTAAATCACCACAAAACAACTTTTTCAAATGTTTCAATCGTGTTGTTCCCATTTCCAACTGGCCATGATTTCTAATGGAAGGTTAAAGCAAATTCTCAAAGACGACTAAAATTTGTTTACTTAAAACCCTATGTATAGATCCACAATTATTTTGGCAGTTCAGACGGCGTGATAGAGTAGAAAGTTAAATCCAAAAATACTTGCTAGGATAAAACTTCATTTACCGCCTTCCGACATCGGTCGAATGCAAGCAATTAATAACTTATATGCATGTTTTTTTTTCAAAAAGGACTGTCAATCTCTTAAGGGCATCATTGCAATTAGTCCCATTAAAATTACTGATGGAGTAAAACAGGCTGCGAAATTGGCTTCACACTTACCAAGCGAGGGTGTCCGAGGGAAGCAACTGTCATAACATTTTTCGTTAAAATAACTATTCCTTTCTCTATTACTAGGGTCTTGGCAAAATAATTTTCTTCAATAAGATTTTATCAACGGTTAAAAAATGCGTGCCAAATATTCATGGTTCGAAGTAGAAAAAAGGGAGATGCGATTTGCATGCCCTGCCGGTGACAATTATGTCATCTGCAAGTTCGACTTGCGGATGACAAATTTTCTTTTGCTTAAGTCGAATAAAATAGTGGAAGTGCTATTTATTTTCTACCACGGAGGAGACTAGAAATAAGTCCACTGCTACTCATTGCATTGGTTGAGGGGGCCAATTCGCCCTCTGTGTGCATTTGGGTAAGGTACGATGCGATGCCGCTGTGTGCTGCACCAACACCACCTCACTCGACCCGACTCCACCGCTGTTCCCACTCGACTCATTGGCTTTACTCAAGCGCACGATTAGCAGAAACAGCATTTCGACTGAGCAGAAAGTGCTAGCAATTGGGATAAATATTTAAACACGGAGGAAAGTAAGTCCCTGGGGAAATTGCACCACGTTTATCCAACACCACCTAGTAAATGGAACTGCGATATCTTCACTCGCCTATTACATTCCACACACACACACACACACACACACACAGGGACGTATGGAGTGTGTGGACAACTCATAAATGTTGCAAACATTCGAATGGTGACTTTCGCGGTGTGCACACTTGGGCAAAAAATGCACAAATTATTAAAAGCCGTTCCACTGAGACAACACGAAAGCACACTCCTACAACCTCTCATTCACCACGTAATAATCATGTCAAAGCGCTAACGTCTGAAGCACATGCAACACATTCACACACAAAATGTCGATAGGGGAGAAAGAAGGAGATTAGAAGAGGAAGGAAGACAGATGGGTACATCTTAGCGTCACTGGGGCGTTGGGGTGCACGTCGGACGTTCTGAAACATGCCCACTGGTGGTGAGTCTCCTCCTACTCTGTCCTAGCTTTCACTTCAGAATTTGGACAATCTCAATTGAGGATCTTGCACGCTTTTGGAGCTCCTTGGTGGTTGTGGCACAGATTAGGCGCAAAGGTTCGTTAGTATGGCGAATCGTCGTAGTTGATCTCACTCACTGTGCCATCAAGGACACCTGGTCAATGTGGGGTCAATTTATGCGCTTCCACATCGTCACTGTCATTCATCTTGATGTCAGTTCGTTTTAAAGGCTAAATGCCCACACCAAATGCTCTCGTTCATTTCACGGCTAAACAACTGCTCAATTCTCTTTCTTCATGATTCGCATATGGCTGAGAAGGAGGTGGATGCAACACCGTTCACGATGCGCAGCGTGGATTTGGCATATCGTTGACAGTGCCTCCTCTCATTTATGTCAGTCGGTGTAAGTTGGTGAAGTGATACAACTTAACATGCCACAAGCTAACGAAACCAGACAGTTTGCATTCAATCATCACAGCAAGCAGAGCACTGTCGTGGATAAATGGAGCAGGAGAAAGCCATGTGGTAAGAGAAGAGTGGAAAGATATCAACATGAGATTGTGGAGTTCTCCACCCACTGTTGAAGTATGCAATGCACTTCCCCTTCTTAACTTGGTTTTTAATGTTTTGGTGAAAAATAACGACAAGTATCCATACAGTGGCCACTATTCTCATTTACTACCCTACAGCACGAAAGGGAAGGAGACGGAGGAGACGAATGAGAAGGAACACAGGAAGAAAAAGGTGAAGGGGCGATGAAGAAGAAGAAGAAGAGAAGGGAAAGAAGAGGAAATAGTTGGCACTTTATTGACAAATCATCTTAGTTAAATGGAGTAAGTGTGATTTCGAATGCCGACGCACAAGTCGACTCGTGTGAAGGGGTTGGTTTGGGGGCTCCGCATTGATGTCCACAGTGCGCCAATGTGCTCAGTGCTCACCACCGACTTTTATGCCTCGCAACAATAAGCCAAATCTCCATCCCAACTCTGAGACTTTTGGTGCTACGGCATTTGGATTGCTTTTCCATTTAACCATGTCAAGAAACAAGTGGAGTCTTGAGGTCTCCAGTGCCTGCAGTTGCGGCCCATTTCATCTAACATCCAATATTTCAATAATGTCAGTCCCTTACTCGATAACCCTTCCTTCTCCTCCAGTCTCAAATTACGCCTATTTGACCGTAACAACAGTAGTCGATTCTGCGTGGTGGACTGGTACAGCTAATGTGGTGCTAGGGTTAGTCCACATCCACGTCCACAAGAAGACATCATCAGTGCCCCTTCAGACGGCTAATTTGAATGGATAGTTTACAGCAAATTTATCATAACCTTCAGTATCAACACAGTACCTTTAAATGCATCCATTCTTACATTTAATTTTGTCTCATATCTAGATCAGTATTTAATTATGTAAACCGACCCCATTTTATTCGATCTTACAACAGCTAAACATATTATTTTCTGCAAGATCTTAGCTACCGCCGCGAATCATCCTTAATGACAAGATTTATTTTTCTTTGCGCACTTCCAAGTGCTTTCGAGACTCGTCAAAAGTATGCAAGTTCAACCGTGTAGATTCTTGCTTTTTTAGGCTGTACCTCGGCTCAACGGAGTGATCCTTTGAGCCTTTGAGGCGGCTTATTCAGCCTTCAGAGAGGAGTCATGAAGCCGCAGAAAAATGGCTTTTTACTAGCTCACAGGAGGTCTGAGAGGGCATTAACGGCTGGACGCACTACTTATTTAATACCGCAGCTTTCATTTTTGAAGGATAAGCATCACATCGTTAAACTACTAAAGGTATCTGCAATAGATGAAGCTAGAGGTCAACATCATAATCGGGTCAATTAGACCATTCAACTTTATTATTTACATAAGAGGTGTTGATGCACCCATTGAGTTTGCAGATAAGCAGTAGGGCCAAGTTGGAGTTACAAACGGAATGCTTTGTTTGTTCTGACCGCCAGTTTCGGTTTAATCACCCAGGTGAGCACATTTCGCTAGCCGGGTGGGCTGCCCCTAAGCCGTGCCAGCAGCTTCATTCCTTTTGTCTGTCGAATATATGTATATTCTCTCTTGATGTTGTGCCTTCTCTTGCCTTCAAAAAAGTCTTGAGAAGCTGCATTGGTGGCAGTGGTAAGCATGCCCTAACTTATAGGGTTTCTGTTCTCATATCTACCGCCTGTGACAAACCGTAGAGGTGCAAATGAAGTGCCTGTTCTACGAATGGGACAATCTCTGACATCCCATGACAAAAAAGCTGAGAACGAGGTCCGCCTTCGACTTCTACCCCATCACCCTGTGCTACAGGAAAGCTATTAACAACTCAAGCGACTCTAGCCTTGGACCACCTGAAAAGTTCCATTTTGGAGATTTCCCTAATAATATTGCTAAAGGAGACCGGTGCACTAACGTCTCTCCATGGACACAATGGTGGTCGGCAGAACCTCTTACTCCAAATTTACTTCCCAAACAGAACGAAACATAAAGTCCAGTCGAACTGTCGAGAGGACTCAATGACGTTGGTGTCATGCATCGCCTTATTTGCGTCGAATGTTGGTGGCTGGCACGGTTAGCCCGTGGGTGCATCGTGCAGCACTGATTGCGTTGTGATGGCTGACGCGGGAGGTCTACCGAGGAGAGCGTTGGGGATGACGCTCGAAAGAGGAGGGAGGCAATGTAATACTTTGTTTGTCCTGACTGTCGGTTTCGGTTTCGGACACAGAGAGGTGGCCATATTGCCCTAGCCGTTCCCTTTGTTTACTGGATGTGTATTCTGCCTTTGTGCTATGCCTTCTTTGGCCTTCAAGGGAGTCTCGAGACGCTGCAACAAACTATTCCCTATGTGCTAAATTTGTTCCATCAACATACCCTTGTCATTCAACTGATAAACCAAAAAGCATTTACTTAAACTTCCTTAAGCTTCTTTAAGAAATTTTTGCATTTTGTATTTCCTTAAACGCTAACTGCGTTTTCGCTTCTATTTATAGCATAAATGGTAACTTTTTATCCATGAAAATAATTTATTTTTAGCTGTTTCCCACCCTCGCATTTTTGCAATTCTCGTGCTGAAATGCGCAAAAAGCTCTTAGTCTTCTCTCCGCAGTGTTTGTCTGTTCTTAAGCCCAATTCCCTTATAATACAGCTAGTGAAATTACTAACTTTTGTATTTGTCACAGAACTGATAGTAACTTCCCTAGAGGTGAAAGAGTAAAAACACACCGTTACAGTAAGAAATCTTTTTCGATGATAAAGGCGACGGCCAAATATCCGCAAAAGAAAACATCCTTTCTTTGTGCACATGATCTCAACCAGAAGAAAATGGTAAGGGTAGTAGCGAAAGTAATGATGTAAGGATTCGGAAAAGCTAACATAAATTTGACCTTTTGAAGTATTGTTAAATATTTACTTTGCGATTAACGGGCTCTCTCAAGTTACTCTGCCATTGCTCTCTGGATCTCGTTTTATATCCAACAATCATAAAACACTAGATTAAACACCACTGCTTTTAGCTATGGGCATAATTTTCATTTGCTTAAGCGTTTTGGCAATGTATGACAAGGAAAGGCAAGAGCATTTGGATTACAGGAAACAATGACAAGTCCTGAGAACACTTGTCTCCCGATGATCTCGTCATTCGCACGAATATAGGGAACACAATATTTTTCAAGTGAAGTATTTATTAAGTTATGCCCAAATTTTAGTACCGTTGGTTGCTCCAAACCACCCATACCATTTGTAAAGTCCCGAGACTCCCTTGAAGGCAAAAGAAGGCATAGCACAAAGGCAGAATACACATCCAGTAAACAAAGGGAACGGCTAGGGCAATATGGCCACCTCTCTGTGTCCGAAACCGAAACCGACAGTCAGGACAAACAAAGTATTACATTGCCTCCCTCCTCTTTCGAGCGTCATCCCCGACGCTCTCCTCGGTAGACCTCCCGCGTCAGCCATCACAACGCAATCAGTGCTGCACGATGCACCCACGGGCTAACCGTGCCAGCCACCAACATTCGACGCAAATAAGGCGATGCATGACACCAACGTCATTGAGTCCTCTCGACAGTTCGACTGGACTTTATGTTTCGTTCTGTTTGGGAAGTAAATTTGGAGTAAGAGGTTCTGCCGACCACCATTGTGTCCATGGAGAGACGTTAGTGCACCGGTCTCCTTTAGCAATATTATTAGGGAAATCTCCAAAATGGAACTTTTCAGGTGGTCCAAGGCTAGAGTCGCTTGAGTTGTTAATAGCTTTCCTGTAGCACAGGGTGATGGGGTAGAAGTCGAAGGCGGACCTCGTTCTCAGCTTTTTTGTCATGGGATGTCAGAGATTGTCCCATTCGTAGAACAGGCACTTCATTTGCACCTCTACGGTTTGTCACAGGCGGTAGATATGAGAACAGAAACCCTATAAGTTAGGGCATGCTTACCACCGCCACCAATGCAGCTTCTCAAGATTTTTTGAAGGCAAAAGAAGGCACAACATCAAGAGAGAATATACATATATTCGACAGACAAAAGGAATGGAGCTGCTGGCATGGCCCGGAGGCCAGCCTACCCGGCTAGGGCAATTCGGACACCTTAGTGACTGAAACCGAAACCGGCAGTCAGAACAAACAAAGTACTACAAATATGTTCTCCTATGTCATTTACTAAACACGGAAAGCTTAAATAAAATTCCTGACAGTACTTGTCTCCCTAAGACCTTGTCATTCATGCGATTAGAGGGGACCGAATATTTTTCAAGTGAATTAATTATTTAGTTACATCTAAATTTTACTACTGTCGGCTGTGCCAAACCATTCACACCATTAACACTTGCATATGGTTATGATCTGAGCTAATTTTGAAGTTGCCTTTAAAGCTTGTAGCAAGAGGGTTGAGCAAATGGCAGGTGATCTGCGCATAGCTTAGATTAATCTAACACCTACCTTGTTCCTACAATTCCTATTTCTGCAAGTCATTATTGTTATAACTGATACAATTCTCTATTAAAGTGTATCTTTTAAACTACCAGTGTGTAGTGTATTTAATTGTTACCTAATTTAATGTTGTATTTATTATAATGTGTTCTATTGTGTGTGGCTCCGGATTACTTTTTTTACAAATTGATTTAAATGGAATTTCAAGACTTCCTCGAAGGCAAAAGAAGGCCTAATACTAGGGCGGTGTACATACATTCAGCACGAGGCTGCCGGCATGGCCCGGAGGCCAGCCCACCCGGCTCGAGTGGTACGACTACCTCAGTCACAGAAACCGAAACCTGCAGTCAGAAGAAACAAAGTATTACAGTTTGTTTGCCTGTTATCACTGCAGGGGTTGATTGAACGGCTATATATATACCCAGTTTATCACTTTAATGAGGCTCATTATTAATGAGCTTTTCTAAATCATCACGCCTTGAAGTAAAGCAAAATAACTTAACCGTTTGCCTATCTACGTCTTATTCACAATCCTCTGAGTCGCATCATTCAATGGCTCCCTTAATCTGACCCTTCGAGGATTAATTGGTGAAGGCATTTTTCGCTGCTCACATTCCCACACTCCGGTCTTTGTAACTGGATATTTTTTTTCACATGCTTGCAGATGGTTATCTTCATGCTTTTAGAGGATCACTTTTAAATCGCAAACCACCTAAGACTGCTCAGTGGATGATTAACAATAGGACTGCAACTCGAATGCGTAGCTCTCTGGTTGGCATCCGTCGGCACAAATGAAATGAAAATAGGAGTGCAATTTCGGCTGTTCTTTCGCCACTCCGATAAATTGTTGCCCTCTTCCTATTCTTCCGCCTACTTTTAGCATGCGTATTTCGGCATGCACATCTTAAAGGCGAATCTCCGCCTAGGTAGGAGATAGGGAGAAAGGGAGGGCGATTTAAATGAAATAGTGTGGAGGAAATCAGCTACTAATTTTAGCAAACGATGAGAAATAGTAGATTTAAGTGTTATTTAATCTTTAAATGCTTACAAGAACAAGGGAAGGAGTACTTTCGACTTTTTGTCCTGTGAAACCGGCGCACCACTATTTCAGTGTTAATGAAATAATTCCGTTTCTACCTTCATTGGCAAGTTAGTTGCTCAAACCCTGTGCTAATGGGTAACCGAGGAAAAAAACAAGGATGAGGAGAGACTAATTGAATTTTAATTCCACGACTGTACGTGATGAAGGGAAAAGACCACGGGAGGCGGAATGATGTAACCACCGGTGGTCAATAAATAATTCAACAACAAAGGAGCTAGGTTCTGGTAAGAAACGCTAAAATTCTCTGCGATAGATGTGAAGGTAATTGCTTGGTTGTCAATGCTGCTAGAAGCGCTTTCATGGTTTCAAGAGTTAAAGTGCTGCAAAGGAAATTGCCAAAATGGTGAGAACGCCAACGCATTTTGCAGTCCCCAACAGCCGTATAACGCAAGCCATTTCACCGCGTTTAACTCGACGTTAAAATTCACACAAATAGATTATCAACCAAGTGCTTCATTGTGGGTCCTTAAAAAGGACCATTTTTAGCTGTAACTTTGAGCTTTCAACATTTTCTTTCGTTTAATATCTTTGTTTTCCCGGCTGCCATGGTATTTTGCCACGCTAGCAAATAGATTGAGCATTAACGAGCTTTTCCTTCTGCACTGCTGTCATTTTCATTTCGCTTACTTTCCCCACGCTCTCCTCTGTACGCATCGCTGCCATCTCGGCTTAGCCGTACAATGTCCCCACGATCCCATCGCTGCTCACGCACTGAAATTAATAGCCACAGCCGTTTCTTTCAGCGATTCATACTACAAAATAAAAAAGAAGTCGTTTAGATAGTTGATATTTAATTGAGTCAAAAGCAGGTTGGATCATTCACCAGCCGGAGAGTTGGCAGCTTAATAATAAGAATTTTAATGCATCAGTCTGAATAATTCTCATTAATCTTTATACAGATTATAGTCATACCGCTTGAAACCAACTGTTACGATCTGAAGTCAGAATGAATTCATTGCATGCTGGACTGATTGACGAAAGTATACAAAACAATCACGACCTCTGTGAGGCTGTCAGTAAACTAATGTGAGTTACAAATGAAGTAGAGGGGAACTGACTCACCACATGTTGCTCACAGCAGCCACACGACGGAGACAATAGGTTTTTTCCCGTGTGCTTTTTCATTGAAAGTTAAAGCATTTGTCATATCATCCGTTTTTTGATATGAAACAGAGCGGATGAGCCACCTGAAAGAAAACCCAAGCTACTTGAAGCAAAAGTAGCATTCCGTTTGAGCAGTTAGTTAGAATGAAGGTGAGAGAATTAGGTTCAAGTCTCCTGAGGATGGGATAGTCAATGGTAGAAATGGCAAGCCTTACAAAAGCGGATTTCTTGGGGCAAAAGGGTTTCTCCTCAACTCTTCCCAATGGCGAGGAGGACAGGACGGTGACAAATCTGCACGCTTGTGCCCTTCCATCAAACGAACTGAAGTAGGTTTAGTCCTAATCAGCTCATCTCGACCTATTTGTGTGGAGCAGGGTCCAGTAAAACAAGCATCCATAGGCACTGGTGCCAAAATTCGCTTTGAGTCAGGACTAATTGCTCCCTGCTGACACTATAAACTAAAATTTACTTTTGATTTCGCATTTTGGAACATTTATCTTCTTCATTCAGTACGTTAAACTTTCAAATAACTCCTTTGACCGTTATCAGATATTCCATTCTCGAAAGAGCTTTAAGCATTCGCACCACCAGAACAGTGGCTGGTTCGAATGAAGTAAGCTTAAAATGAGCAAGTTTGTCTTTACAGTACTATTTTCCTTCGACTATAATGACAAAGTTGATTGTACTACTTATGTTCTTTAATTATGCTTTGCAGGCCAGAGGCAGGAGGGCAACTTTAATCTGGTCGTGCACAAACGTGGTCGATCCCCAGAGCTTCCGACTCAGTTACCTCATATCCTCCTTTTGCTTATAATAAAGGTGTCGAGAAGCAACCAGCCTTCTCATAGTAAGGAAAGGGAAGAAGGGAAGAGGAGAAAAAGGAAGAACCGTCTACATTGGTTGTCATCAAAACATTAAAATAAATCGAAACTACTACATGCCACGTAAAAAATCCGAGGTTTTATCCAAACCCAGTAACGGTAGAATTACTTTAAAATCCTTTTTTATCAATTAGCAAATTTAATTAAACGCATTTACCGAGTGCTACGCGGAGGTAAGCCATATTCCGCTTTGGGCACGTTTCGTGCGTCAGGCGTTTCCGGAAAACACTTTGTCTAAAAATGAACCCTTTTAATTAATTATAAGAATCAAATAATTGGGATTTCGATCCTAAATTCCACTACACATTTTTCTTTGAACCTCATCCGGTATTATTGGTATTAATTGTTTCGATTCTGGCAACACCGAGACAGTTTTGACTCTCCCGAATGTTCACTCTGGCTCTATTTAAGAGTTAAAATAATGCAACTAGGTTTGGGTCAATTTTCAAACTCTTGAGTGACTCTAAATGCATCTCCCATTTTGTAGGACTTTTAAATGTATTCATCCACAGCAAATAAGCTTTTTCACATAATTTTCATGCACCAAAATATATATTTTACGGCCTACATACGTAATTCACATGAATGCTTTTCTCCACATCCATCTCGCCTTGAATTTATTTAAATAATAAGAAATTTGGGTTATTTTAGCAAAACGGACAAAGTTTACTTTCATTCATTGCGCATTCATTGTTATTCCCAAAGTTCTCAAACGACAATAAGGACGGTAGGTGGTGCAATTTCGTTTTACATCAAGCAGCTAATAGTAGCGGAGTTTTGCCACTGAAGCGGCACTTCAAGGGGAGGTTTTACATCAAAGGAGATTGGTTGTTAATTCTACCATACTGACATGTAAAAACTCATCCGGTTTTGCGAGCTGAAGTGGTGCGGACCAGCAACGGAAGGACCGATTGGTTTTTGACAGCGCTTTGTTTAATGCAAGGGCTCTACCACAGTCAGGAAGCGATGCGATTATGGAAACCGAATTGCACGTTTTTTTTAAACTTGTGCACATATAACCTTACAGAGACAAGCAGTCCCAAATGCGGGGCTTTGAGTTTATTACAAAAAAATATCCAGGATTGGAAGCCATTCTCCTTTTTTAACTTGGCATTAAGACTAACGTCTCCCAGAACAGCCCGCAATTACTAACGCTTTAATATGTAAAAACACATATTTAATAAATAAGTGTGCAGTTTTTGCTTTTGCCAAGAAACGATTTATCATTCGTGCTATACGCCGGTCTTGGGTTTACTGTGAGCTGCTCCATCCGCGGGTATGAGGTGGCGGAAAACCTCTTCCACCATCGCATGCAGGTACACGCGCTCACGCCCTCCCTGTCACTGTCAGCTGACTTTATTGATGGCAGCCACCTGAACGGGGCTACGACATTGGCACAAACCATCTTTATGCGAATGAAGGCGCATTTGGCATGTATTGCCGCACGTTTTTCGATTTTAAACCATCAGTGTGCGATAGCTTGTCAAAGCAGTTGTCATTCTGTCCGTTTCAGCATCGTCCTCGGCACCGCCTTTTACTCCATCTTGTGATTTGTTACAAATTTAGGAGGTACAGCTGTAATGTTTAGGCATTACCGTCTACCTATGAAATAGTTTTCTGTGCCATTCCGTAACTACCATGCAGAAAAATAAATATTCACATATCTAATTGAATATGCTTCCTATGCGAACCCACAAGCTCAATTCTTCTTCTATTACAACTGTAGATTAATCATTTAAAGAAAGATTTTTAGTCTTCTAAGCGCATCAAGAGAAAACATCCAAAGGAAGTCTTGCGGCCTCAACGATCCCCTGTGGTTGTCTCGGCTATTTTGCAAGGACAAAGGGAAGAAGATTGATGTTTTGTTTTTGTGTAATTACCCTCCAATCTAGTGGAAGTGCTCTTTGTTAAGGAATAGCATTTTGCGAATGGATGGCCACATCTTACATGCCCTAGTTAAATTGTGAGGGAGAAATTAATGCACACTTACCTTACATGAATTTTATTCGGAAGAAAGCTTTAATTTATTGTGAGATCAAATAAGACTCCCAGATATTAGAGGACATTGTGGCGTCCCGAGACTTCCTTACAAGCATAAGAAAACATAGTACTAGGGCAAAATATAAGTTCAACGAATAGAGGGAACGAGGCTGCTGGCATGGCCCAGAGGCCAGCCCACCCGGCTAGGGCAATAGAGCCACCTCTCTGTGACTGGAACTCGAAACCGGCAGTCCAGAACAGGTAAAGCATTGCAGACATCCCTTCCATCTTCACCACCACTCACTTTGAGTCCGCTTAAGGAATTAAATAGCTCTAATTTGCCTACAATGAAGGATAAATACATTGTCACTGCCAATTTATCCCACTTCAGTATCCAAAGCTAATTAAAAAAGATGTCTTTACTCCGAGTGGGCGATGAAACTGCGTATGTTCTAAATAGCCTATTCCGGTGGTATTAACTTAAACCAAAATTGATCAGTTCTGACATTTTTGTGAGGACAACTTACTTCTCTTTACAAAAATAAATTTATTATCGTTGATATTAGCGGTGAAAGCAGTGTCTGGCTTTGGTGTAAATGATAACGCGCGTAGATTTGGGATTCCTCTCAATTTAGCCTCAAAAGGTAAACCTTTGTTGACTCGCCCCTTGCTCTTTTGTGTATCCATGATGAGTGTATTTAAAGCCTTGTGCATCGCGATCACCTTCAAACTTCAAAGGTTATTTAGGGCTGCGAGTGTTGTTTGGGTCAAGTTGGGACATGCAGATTTTAGTCCGCATCAAGGTGTCTCATGGCCGCATTACTGCAGATAGTAACATCCACAATACGATTGAATGAAAGAATGCCACACGTGATCGTTAAGTAGAGTGCTAGTGACAGTCCTTGCTGCAGTAATCCCAAAGCCGCAGCCTTGGTGGCAATTTTCTGCAAGCAGCCTGGACGTGGTATGCTTGATTTTGAGTGTCCAATTGTCCCATGCTCCGTAGATTAGTTCCACGAGAGGAAAAACTACATTCTCAAACGGGAACATTTTTGCTTTTTAAATGCTAGTACACGCCTGATCATGAGATGGCTATCCACTTTTGACTAATCGCAAAGCAACGGAGGCTGTTCCAGTGTAATACTTTGTTTGTTCTGACTGCCGATTTCAGTTTTGGTCACTGGGTGGTCATATTGCCCTAGACGGGTGGGCTGGCCTCCGGGTCACGCCAGTAGCCTCAATTCCCTTGTTTATTGAATACATATTTCGTCTTTGTGTTATGCCTTCTTTTGCCTTCAAGGAAGTCTAGAGAATCCACATCTAGAATGTATGGAAGACACTATTCAGGTATTATTTAAGGGGCATATTAAATAGACAATGTATAACAAATTTAGTGCAGTTGCAAGCCCTTAAAAACAGCTCATTCGTACAAAATAAGAAATTTCATAATAACTTTGCCCATCCTTTTAAATAGATAATATGAAACAATTCGAGTAAGCTGGGCTTCAAGAATAGGTGGCTAAATTCACGTATGTTAATGGCCGGGAGGCTAAGAGTACCAACATAATTCTAGGTTCTGAGCTGTGAGCAGAATCAGAGTGAAGAAAAGCCGAGGGGGATGAAAAAATCCCAGGAGTTGACAGTTTCTAATGAAGGGTTGGTCTAAGAATGGTTTAAATAAATAATTTGACAACACTGAAGTTGTAATGAAATGCAGCGCGAAAATAAATTCGGGACCAAAGTCAAGAGACTCAACAAATGAATTGGCCAGTCCATCCAATCACACATGCAATTGACTCAATAGGCATTGTTCAGAACAAAGTCCTTTACCGAGGTCTACTTCAAAAGGATTTGCCATGGAGAACTCTTTGAACCCATCAAATTGTATTCATCATCAGCGGATTCTGTAGTCTTCGCGTTGACCTAGCTTTTGTCAGGCGGCTTAGTTTACTCGGGTGTTGCTTTACTGTATAACGCGGACTGCTACTGTAATGCTTATGCTCTTTAAAGTGCTTTGTAGGCGAGAGGCGGGAAGGCAATTTCAATTTGGTCGCTCTCCTGAGCCCGAGACGCCCTCGTCCCAGATATGTCGACCCAGTTACCCCATATCTTCCTTCTGCTTATAACAAAGATGTCCAGGAGTAACCAACCTTCTCATAGTAAGGAGGGAAGAAGAAAAGAGGAGGAAAGAGAACAGTCGTCCACAGCGGAGGGCAGAGTGTTGGGTTAGAAGTAAGGTGACACTTTGGTATTACAACTAGTAACAGATGAGGAGTTTTAGGATCCCAAAAATCAGTTCAAATGGCACTAAACCTTTATTTGCCCTTTGACTACTAATTTTTAAAAGAAAAATGCTCTATTGAACGTTTTTTTAAGTCAATTTAATGCTGCTGACACCATGAAGCAATCACATCTCGTGCCCACTTTGGGTTGATTAAATGGCGCTTCAAAAGTAAGCTTCTTACAGTGGCAGATTGCTTACCAAACTGACTGAGTGCATTTTCGATGCAAAATGCATGAGCTTGACACGTTTGACTAAGCAACATTGACTGTCTTTCCTCAGACCAAAATTTATTTTCCTTTTCTTTTCTTTTTCTTGTAACACTTTGTTTGTTCTAACTGTTCGTTTCGGTTTCGGTCACGTGGGTGGCCGTATTGTCCTAGTCGGGCGAACTGGCCTCCGGACCATGTCAGCAGCCACATTCCCTCTGTCTATTGAGCATATACATTCTGCTCTAGTATTATGTCTTCTTTTACCGTCAAGGAAGTCGCGGAACGCTAAAGAACTTGTGGTTAAACTTATTTTTTTGCTTTAGAAAGACACATGTATGGCAGTCATTATAGCATTAGGCAATGTGGATTTTTGCTGAAGGAGGAGAAGTCAATTTGGGCATTCTGAAACATCACCACAAGGCCGACATGGCCATTGGCCGCACCGACTTAACAGTTAAATCTGTGGGCGCAAATATCCCCACATGGAGATACCTTCAAACAATTTTAGCTATTAGTAAGCCTTCTGGAGAAAAAAACTGTCTCATCGCAATTTCAAGCCAACTTCGCTTAAATTACTCATATTGGCAGTTAAAACGAGCGACTTACGAGCATGTGCAGACTAGCGGAGTGACTATGGACAGTCAAAAGTTGTTTAACTCGCTCTATTAATTGAAATGGAGTATTTTTGACGGTAAAACGAAGATTAGAAAGTGTGCATCAGATTTAATTAGCTTCATACTATGATTATAACCGGATAATCGCGTCAAAACTGCGAGAAGTCATGATATTAATTAATCCTGAGGCTGAGAGTGCAGTTGAAAGTATATTTTGATATGTTTAAGGATGATTATTTAATGGTGGCAACTTTTATCATCAAATAAAATGCGCATTCTTTTTGGGGATGAGTTCAGCTGGCGAATTTCAGTAAAACGTGGAAGCAAGAAATTACCATTTGTTTGATAAGTGAGGAATGGATCGGCGTGATGGCTTGATGTGGTGTTTTCCGGGAGGAAATTTTTATTTTTCATAAAAAGCGAGTCAGCTGCGTGAGCACTTGAAAAAAGATACAAAAGTGGGCAACGCTGAGTCACACAAGACTGTAGTGGAGGTTACCATTCAACGAGCTGCAAGTAAATCACCAGTTCTGCTTGACACATTCGTTAGCTCTGCCATACTTAAGATGTGCCATTGTATGGGCGATCCAACTTTGCAAAACCTTCCTCTCCTTCCTGCTGCATTGAAAGTGGAGAAAGTTGCTCGCCACCCCTCGAATAACTTATTTGCCTTTCGAATGTATCAATAGCAAAAGAGGAGCAATTGGAATTATAAAAATTAGTTACTGCTGATGTCGGTAATAAAAGAAATAGGCGAGACAATCCTACATCTTCTTGAGAGGTAATAGAACCAAAAAAGGTGAATGTATACAGTCCAGAAAAATTTTCAGGTCAACCGTAATGATTGCCAGTGTTTTGCCACTAAGTGTACCCACTCCAAGGGTGAATGCAGACAGTTTTTCTCTGTCCTCCTCTTCCACTCTTGCTATGAGAAGGTTGGATACTTCTAGCCATCTTTATTATGGCACGGGACAGATATGCAGTAACATGACCAAAGCATTCGCGACTGAGAAGTGTCAGGCTCAAGGGAGCTACCACGTGCATCCATGACCAGGTTAAAATTGCCCTCCTGCCCCTCGTCTAAAAGCGCATTTAAAGAGCCTAATTATTGCAGCAAATGCATTGTAGAGGGGTACAAAAAGGCTTAAAATAGCCACACTATTTCCTAAAGGAAGTCAGCAGTAAATAAAATGCGATGCGTAAACTTGCTTAAATGTGCAAACGACACTGTAAACTAGTGGATGACGTCTGGGCGGAGGGAGACGTTGGTCCCTTCCACACTGAATTTCGCCATTTGCCTTTGCACCACCTTATTTCAACCCTTATCCCAAAGCTCAACTGCGGCATCAGTTGTGCCGCGTAATGTCGGTGAGTGATAAAGAGTCGAGCTGATAGCAGCTGGACATTTAATGGCGCCTCTATCACCATTTGTGAGTTCATCACCACTAAGGCATCAAAAGTTATGTCAGGAGGCGTCACGAAGAGAGTAAATTGGAAGTGAGTGTTAACGAAGTCCTGTAAGGTGAGCCGATTTGTGGGTGTTAGTGCGGAGCCATGAAGTACAATTAAAAGCATCAGAGCGGTTTAAAGCATGCATGTCGCCCACTTTGTGTACAAGGTAACTGCTGTTCTTAACTCCCGATGCCTTCTAGACTTCAAAATGTGATGTTTAAAATCAATATAAACATCATTTAACCGCTGTGCTTGTAATAAGCACTGAAAATTCTAGCGCCTTCACTTCTGGTACTACTGCTACTCCTGATGCTCCTGCCACTGACTTCAACAGCTCTGATGCCGATATCCACTGATAAATCCGTCAATTAAGGCAAATCCATGAAATTCACATCGAAAGATGGGTAGAACTGCAGCTACTAGAACATGGATGGCATAGCCACTAATGCAGACTGTTAATAAGATGGTTGAGTTGTGAGTGATTTGACGTACTGATACTGAATGTTGTGATAAATTTGCTGCAGGCTCTCCATTCGAAATAGCCGTCTGAATCGGCACTGTTGATGCCTTCTTGTGGACGTGGATGTGGACTAAACCTAGCACCACATTGGCTGTACTAGTCCACCACGCAGAATCGACTACTGTTGTTACGGTCAAATAGGCGTAATTTGAGACTGGAGGAAAAGAAAGGTTTGTCGAGTAAGGAACTGAGAGTGTTGAAATGTTGGACGTTAGATGAAATGGGCCGCAACTGCAGGCACTGGAGACCTCAAGACTCCACTTGTTTCTTGACATGGTTAAATGGAAAACCAATCCAAATGCCGTAGCAACAAAAGTATTAGAGCTGGGATGGAGATTGGGCTTATTATTGCGAGGCATATAAGTCGTTGGTGAGCACTGAGCACATTGGCGCACTGTGGACATCAATGCGGAGCCCGCAAACCAACCCCTTCACACGAGTCGACTTGTGCGTCGGCATTCGAAATCACACTTACTCCATTTAACTAAGATTATTTATCAATAAAGTGCCAACTATTTCCTCTTCTTTCCCTTCTCTTCTTCTTCTTCTTCTTCTTCATCGCCCCTTCACCTTTTTCTTCCTGTGTTCCTTCTCATTCGTCTCCTCCGTCTCCTTCCCTTTCGTGCCGTAGGGTAGTAAATGAGAATAGTGGCAGTTGTATGGATACTTGTCGTTATTTTTCACCAAAACATGAATAGCAAGTTAAGAAGGGGAAGTGCATTGCATACTTCAACAGTGGGTGGAGAACTCCACAATCTCATGTTGATATCTTTCCACTCTTCTCTTACCGCATGGCTTTCTCCTGTCTCCATTTGTCCAGGACAGTGCTCTGCTTGCTGTGATGATTGAATGCAAACTGTCTGGTTTCGTTAGCTTGTGGCATGTTAAGTTGTATCACTTCACCAACTTACACCGACTGACATAAATGAGAGGAGGCACTGTCAACGACATGCCAAATCCACGCTGCGCATCGTGAACGGTGTTGCATCCACCTCCTTCTCAGCCATATGCGAATCATGAAGAAAGAGAATTGAGCAGTTGTTTAGTCGTGAAATGAACGAGAGCATTTGGTGTGGGCATTTAGCCCTTAAAACGAACTGACATCAAGATGAATGACAGTGACGATGTGGAAGCGCATAAATTGACCCCACATTGACCAGGTGCCCTTGATGGCACAGCGAGTGAGATCAACGACGACGATTCGCCATACTGACGAACCTTTGCGCCTAATCTGTGCCACAACCGCTGAGGAGCACCAAAAGCGTGCAAGATCCTCAGTTGAGATTGTCCAAATTCTGAAGTGAAAGATAGGACAGAGTAGGAGGAGACTCACCACCAGTGGGCATGTTTCAGAACGTCCGACGTGCACCCCAACGCTCCAGTGACGCTAAGATGTACCCATCTGTCTTCCTTCCTCTTCTAGTCTCCTTCTTTCTCCCCTATCGACATTTTGTGTGTGAATGTGTTGCATGTGCTTCAGACGTTAGCGCCTTGGCATGATTATTACGTGGTGAATGAGAGGTTGTATGTGTGCTTTCGTGTTGCCTCAGTCAAACGGCTTTTAATAATTTGTGCATTTTTTGCCCAAGTGTGCACACCGCGAAAGTCACCATTCGAATGTCTGCAACATTTATGAGTTGTCCACACACTCCATACGTCCCTGTGTGTGTGTGTGCGTGTGTGTGCGTGGAATGTAAAAGGCGAGTGAAGACATCGCAGTTCCATTTACTAGGTGGTGTTGGATAAACGTGGTGCAATTTCCCCAGGGACTTACTTTCCTCCGTGTTTAAATATTTATCCCAATGGCTAGCATTTTCTGCTCAGTCGAAATGCTGTTTCTGCTAATCGTGCGTTTGAGTAAAGCCAATGAGTCGAGTGGGAACAGCGGTGGAGTCGGGTCGAGTGAGGTGGTGTTGGTGCAGCACACGGCGGCATCGCATCGTCCCTCACCCAAATGCACACAGAGGGCAAATTGGCCCCCTCAACCAATGCAACGAGTAGCAGTGGGCTCATTTCTAGTCTCCTTCCTGACAGAAAAGGACGTGTTAATCACATGCACAAATTCTTCTCCCACCTTATCCAATATGACTTTGCATGTCAAAATCCGTCACTTCTGATCTGTCAATGGTGTTGCCTTTTGTGCCTTACTTATAACTGGACTGCAGTAATATGCCTTATCAATTGGTAGTTTTATCCCCATTTAAAATTATCTCCTACTTCTTCCAAGAATACGAGCATCATGCAGAAGCCTGTGAGTGATTTTGGTTGACCCTATCAAACTCCAAGACATTCTCAAATGAAACGCTCTTCTCTCTCCCCTCCTCCATCCTTCCAGCATCATTTCATCTTCGCATAGCTGCAATCTCGCCCTCGCCTCAACTCCACATTTCGCACGCCGATCTATTCCACTTCACCTCTCGCCTACTTCTTCACTTTGTCACCATAAACAGAGGTGGAAAAGGCCCCACCACTGTTCATGCCGACTTTCAAACCGACTCTTCTACAGTCCACTACTAACTAGAAAAAATGGCCGGAAATCACAACTGACTTGGAGACCGTGTGACTCAGCAACACAATTTCTGTCGTGCAACTTTGCCATCCACTGCTGTGCATTAATATTCCCTCCATTCACAGATGTTACCTCTCTGAGGCACAGCTAGGCAAACTAAAGTGATTTTGTGGCTTGATTAGCTTTTCTCTACTTCAAATGCACCATTCACAAGCCCATAGTAAGGCTTACAACTCTACTACCGCAAGGGGTGCCACACTCACCGTATTTGCAACCAAGTCCACGGAATAACAAATCCTGCCACAGAGGCATGGAGAGTGGCCGCCTTCCTTGGTGGTGTCACTGGTTACAGATCAAGGGCGACTGATGACCAACTACCTCCGCAATGTCCAATGTAGCAGCATTTCCTCTCTCCGCAGAACACTGCATTACACCTCCGTGTGGTCGTCTCTCCTCAATTATAGCAAACGATGAGCACGCATTTTCATATTAAAAGTAATAATTATCTTTGAATATACAGAGAACAGACAGTGTGTTCGCATAATCAAGCGTTTGATGAGCCCGCTCCACAGTCTCCAATCATCAAGGCGATTACTACTGACGCTACAGGAAAGATATGCCACCGAATGCCAACCTAAAGCACGAAATTCAATCCCATGAGGGGCAACTTCTGCGCATGATCCTGTCTACGACCAGTGCGTCGCACCAATCCCATCTGCTCCAGGTCAGCCACAGCACGAAGGAAGCGCGCCCTAACAAACACACACAAATGCAGTCAACTCTCCTATCCACCGTTCTCCACTACAATCAACGAGACAGGACATTTCGAAAACCGCAAACAATTTGTGCCAATTAAGTAAATACCTAATGCAAATTCACAAGTTCACAAAACGCAGCGTCTGTCCGACTGAAAATGATTAAGTGGCGCTTAACTTACTGGATAAGCTGACTGGGATTCGCGTCCGTACACCCTGAAGACGGCTCCACAATAGCCTCAAAAGCCTGCACAAATAAAAAGAGCAAATCCACTTGTATTGAATCACTTTCAGCTGCATCAACACAGCCAATGCATTTGCACGCCTTCGCTTAGCGCGATAAGGCAGAAGAGAAGGGCAAAGCACCTATGCCGAGAGACTATTCCCCCAAGGAAATCAACCACAGAAAATAATCCCAGTGATTACGCAAAGGAATCTCATCCCTCTGTGGATTAGAGACGAGCATATAGAAACAAGACTGTACCACCACCACCACACCAACTTGCATCTGCTCATTCATCAACCTATTCAGGAACCCAAGAAAAGAGCTTACAATGAGCCAATCGTAAACATTTATCAAAGAGCCGCTCTCCGTGTAGATCTTGTAAACATTGCACAGGTCCGGCACCGCAGATTCCAAACCACTCATTTTCTAAAAAGAAGCAACGCACAACAGTCAACTGAGACGCTCTTCATTGGCAAACCACAAGATCCACTTCCCAACACTTCAATATAAGCCAGTGGAACAAAGTCGCCGTAGTAAGTAACATGGTCATCGAGGTACAACCAAGAATCCCAAATTCACCAAAGTTAGAAGCAAATTCATGCAGTACAAACTGCATTCCTTCAAAATTCTGTCAGTGCAACTAAACCTTCCCACGACAACGACCTACTTCGCATTCAATGAAAAGTTCAAAGCTGTCACCAAGTCCAGTCTGCACCACTTTTGCCACATTACAACGGCTTGTTTTCCGAATTAAACCCTATTGCATCCACAATTTCCTTGCAACAACTCGTCTCCTACAATTCCTCCGCACACTGCGTTCATCAAACCGTCCGCACATTGACAGAATGTCCACAAGATTAAATGTCGCAACTATGGGCTGCGAAACAAGGCACTCCTGCCTGCCACTTCGATAAAATCACTTCTGCCCCCATTTCAAATATCATCCCAATGAAACCTAATACAGTCAACTGGGTTAATTACATCATCGCAACACTCACATTGCACTCAGATGCTGTGGTAACTTCGATGTGAATAAAAAGACACACTCCACGTTCGATACACTCCAACACCAACACACCTTGACCAAACAACGTCTACTGAGAGTGTCATGCCCTCCAAAGCATCAACCTACCGGAAAAATGCCGTCGCAATTGCCCAGCACGCCGTGGACGCCTCTAATCAGGGGTGGATCAAAACTTCGTGTGAGTCTCATTACCTCCGCCTCCTCAGTTGGTCCGTAAAAGACTTCACAGAAAGGCAGGTTGTGAGGTGCAGGAACCAGACTGAGAGGCTCACCATCACTGGGTGAAAGAACCGCGAATAACCACTGCTCAAATTCATCCAGCGTCTGTTTCCACTGCGACGACGTTGAGGATGCTGTCGATGAGGACCTAGAACCTAGTAGTTTCTAAAGAAGCAAAGTAAAGCTAACATAGGCAATATGAATTTACACACTAGGTTAGTAGTAGCACCGACCCATCGGGTTTTAAACAAGGAGGCAACCCCAAATAAGCAGACCTTCAACATATTCGATTGTTAAATAAATGCGTAATCTTTCGAACTATGGCGGATCGGCTGATTTTAATAAGGATCCTGACAACTTCGCTAGCTCATTGAAATCACAGATCCAGTAGTGAGAATAGTAAAGATCGTTAAACCACAAATAAAATATATTCACCCTTTCACTAGGCATCTCTTGCGCGTAGCAACGAATCAGTTCAAGGCGGATCATGCGCAGCAACACCAGTCAATGCCGCAGTCACATGTCGGGGCATGACCAATTTTAGTAATTCATTTGGAGTCGCAGCGTAAGAGATCGCATCAACTTTTTTGTGCAATACTATTACACAAATATGGGATTAGAAATTAGGGTTGATAGCTTGGTTCTGCAAGAATTAAAGCGACAAATAGGAAAGTCAATAAAATAAGAAAAAGAAACGGTGCTTATGTTTAGAGTCCACCTGAATGATGAATTGATTTCTTTACTTGACTTGAGAAGCAAAGAAAATAAAATAAGGATAGTGAACGCACCCTGCGCAATTCCAGAAGGATCGGTCGTTTGGTGAGTTCTAGGGCAACAGATTCCACCTTCGAGCCAGATCGTGCATTTGCCAATTTAGCCGCGGCCTATGATTCTACTAAAGCAAAAAAAAACAACACCAATTTAGCCAAAATATACAGCACTGCGTAGACAGCAAGGTAGATGCCAGCAGTAATCGCACATCACAGTCTCAACAAGTTTTTGCACGAATTAAACAATAGGTGGACTGTATGAATTCTGCAATTAATACTTTGTGGAGCACGAGGCGGTGCAAACGGCAAAGATCATCACCAAATTCCCTCATATTGGCAATGACAAGTACCGGCGTAGGCAGCAATTCAGTTTGATAAATGCGACCACATTTGTGAAACAAAAAATTGATTTAGTACTTCTCATAAAAGTGCATATCAAAAGCAACTACAGACTATCCTCTCCTCCTGGCGTGATGGTAACACTTCAGCAATGGAAATCCAAAACTAATTTTCTCCACAAAGCTAAGAATAGGCAGAAGCGTGGTTGCGACGGCTCCCATCCATTCGCCCACTGCGGAACTGCTCACGTTATTTTCAACAACGGAATTTGAATGAGAACAAGAAAAAGAAGGAGGAACGGCAGACAAATAGGTAGACTACTTGAACCTAACAATCAGTTCCATGGAAGCCCTCCTTATCAGTCAAATAGCATCGAGAATAAACACTACTGCCTTTGGAGTTAAATGAGAAATAATATTGGTGGCCATAGCACTAGCATAAACCACCTCTCCTCTGCACATCAAAAGCCATACTCTAGAGCCCATTGAAGTAGCTTAAATGTACCATTGTAACACCAGACAAGTTATCGACTCAACCTAAACAGGTCTCTATGCAATAATGACAACCAGTTTAATAGGTGTCTCCGCCCCTTTCCTTTGGTTACCTGCCCATCTAGACGTGTCAGTCTGCTTAGGAATTAGCTCAATCCGGTTAGGTTTGGGGAAGATGCCAAAGATTCAAATACTTTCCCAAATTTCTTTACCCTCAATACAGAAATAATGTCTTAGAAGGCAACACGACTTCCACGCATTCAAGCGCCGCATCCACCTTCTCCTAATAATGTGCAAATATGCGGAGATGTGGCAGTCCCTGCAATTCTCTTTCACTCCAGCCTCACTTATCGCGAAGATAAGTTTTGACATCAGTCTGTAATCACAAAGTTAGATGCGGACATCTCCCACTGACAGAAGTACAACAATTAACATGGACAAATTTGAGCAAATCGAAGAACAGAACTGGTGCATTCGTATACTTCTCATTTCATAATGTGGCAAAGTTGATGCACAGGTGGGACTTCATGACAGCTTGGCACCTCTTTTATAAATGAAGTGAAGCAGACCTCAGAAGGCTTCAGCCGCAGTGTCTTCCAACCGTTCCGTTAAATGTCCAAGCAGTTTTCGCTTTTAAAAGTCTACTCAACTGGAATCTGGTTTCACGGTGGTTTGTGTGAGAGGATTGGATGGCATATCCAATTGAGTAAGTAGAGCGCTCCCTACGAATCAATTTAGCATGAAAAAAGTAGCCGCACAAATGAAGGGAGAGGCAGGGAGAACAATCCGCGCTGACACTTTGTCACTCCAGCAACCAACAATCCCACGTCAAACTTGCATGCTAGGAAGCTAGCAGCATGGTAGAATTCATTCGTTCATTCGTATTTCCTCTGCCAACTGCTTACAGATGGTCGCCAGCACACTCTCTTCTGAAAGCTGTCATTTCTCATAAATTGTAACGTGAATCAAGAGTTGGGTGTTGAGAAATCACATAAGGATGGACTGATTCTATGAAGCGTGTATCATCAAATTGAGCAACTCTTAATGCAGTCGCAGAGTAGAAGACTATCGAGAAACTGTTTAAAGTACTTAAATTGTACCAAAATATAAGGAAAATTTGGAATTGGACAGCAGTCGGTGGAGCTTGAATTTGTTTCAAACTTGTAAAACCAATGCGTTGTAAAGCGGCTCCTGTCTTCCGAGCCGGGTTGCGTTGCTCCAGCCAAATTGCTCCCTTCTTTATGTCTTTTTGTTGTTTTCTGTTCCGAGCATAAAGAAAAAATGACTGAGTCTTAAAACCTTTGGCTTCTCGGTTCTCTGTACGCACGCACCAGTCATTCAATACAAGTTGTATCACTTTGACGTGGATTTTAAAATTGACTCGGAGCGAATCCTCAGGGGGGGGGGGAAGAAACGTTTAATACCTTCTCTTATTGGTTCATTTCTTTAAAAAATACCGGTGTATTGAGGTGTATGAGGCATCATGCACCCGTTTCACAAAATTATTAGTCTACAGTATAGGGTAGTGCTAAAGCAGTGTGATACCCCTTCTTTTTTAGACAAAGAATTTAAAAATCTTGATTTTGCTTAGATGTACTTGCACTAAATGTAACAGAAAAATTCAAGTGCAGTAGTCGCGAAATGAGCAAAAGAAGATGCTTGCCAATAATGTGCATTGAATGGATTTCGTGGGGGAAACCGTTGCCTCTGGAGAGAGTTTTACCTTGCCTAAGTAAGGTGACCCCGTGGAGAATGTGGTGGCAAGTGATGTGCCAGCTGCCCTTCAGTTGGCTGTTGAGTTGGCTTAGCCATCCTCGGTGTAACCGGATCCTTGCCTTTTACCGCCTCACGCAAAGCACTTCATATGCAGTCATTGTGGACACATGCACGGATGGGATGATGTGTTGGTGCAGTAATAATCGTTTTTGGTGTAATAATCTTTGAGCCCTGAGGAGATCGGTCAAATTATCATCACCCTCCCAAGTCAGCGGGCTCAAACAGAGCGGCAGTGACACTCCGCATATGCGATGGAATCTTGTGTAATGTTTCATGTAGAGAGTCGTCTGATTAGGTGTTCTACAGTTAATGCGCGAGTGTGCACTAGATGTGCGGGAGTGCAGTGATACTTTCGCCTTCAAGTCCTACTGTAGAGTCCTCAGACTTCTTTGAAGGCAAAAGAAGGCTTAATACTATGGCGGTATATACATATATTCAGCAAAGAGAGGGAATGGGGGAGCTGACATTGGCTCGGAGGCCAGCTCACGCGGCCAAGGCAATATGGCCGCCTCGCTGACCGAAACCGAAACCGGCAGTCATAACAGGCAAAGTACTACGCTTATCATGGAATGATGTTAAATGAATTGAAATAGAAATTGAGCGTAAATTTATGTGCAGAGTAAAAAAATGAACTGGAAGTGATGTGGTGTAGAGCAGGAGACGTGAACTGAATGTAGAGTGATGCAGTGAGGATGCTCCTTTAACAAATCAACTGTACTTTAAGTCCCAATGAATCGTAGCGTGATTACTTAACCGATTATCAAGTGTATTTTTGTAGCCAAATTTTTATCCTTTAAACCGCGCTCTCTACAATACGTTACTCAGCTTTGTTGGAGGAAAAACGCCTGCCAAACCAATGATCAGGGCCACCGATCGGCGGCTATGGCTGCAAGTCATTGATGGAGTGTACGGCTGGATGGGATTTCCGACTTGAGACTTGCTAACCAGATGTGGTAAGGTGGGCAATTGTGCAACAAATGCGGAGACTCGAGACCCTGCCCTTGTATGTGTCAATGATGAAGAATTTGCACCCACCACAAATTAGTGCGGCATCACAACAAACCTCCATCCAATTGATAGCGCGAGTCCCACACCGATCTACTTCAAGCTTGGAATGTGTGACACCACTTAACGTGCTGGCGCACGATAGTGTGGGCGGTGCATGAGCGTTACCCGCCGACATCGGCCGATTTAACCCGTTGCCCATATGATTGTCAGACAAGTTTGTTTGAGCATACCCCCTAGGTGACGGGCGGTCAGCTAACGCCATTCGCATGATTTTGTGGGCGCCATCGACCCCTGAGGAGGAAAGTAACTGGGAGTCCCTTTCAATACTAATAACCCCTGCACCCGCATCGTACTCCGCGCGTTCTCCTCATTCGAAGGGCATGAAACCAAAGGTGGAATAGAGAGAGGGAGACATAGAAGGGTTGCGCGCGATGTCACACACGAGCCAACATCCTCTTGATGAAACATCATAAATGGCCAATACGGGCATACTTGGCCTCACAGAAGAGTGCTGCTTTGAGGTGAACCAATGGATGTTCCCAGGTCAGGTTCCTTTTTTTAATCAACGCATAAACTTATGCATTACAATGATTTAATCCTCTTCTGTGAATGCCCATGTTCGGCACAGTCAAAATCACGTGATCTTTGGTAATTTTTTTCCATCACCTTGTTAAGTTGATATTTATGGTTTAATTTATGCTCCTGCTCTTAAATTGTTCCAATGGCAAGAATTTTTTTCCCATCCTTCAATAAACTAATTTCCGCAAATACCAGCTGATTGCTGGTGTTGACGAACACGCTGACCTAAGGAACTCTCAAATTATTATACCGACTCAATTTGATAACTTTCCGTATAATCTAGATATCGGATCCCTTCATCTAATCCTGTTTTGCAGACACATCACCTGAGATTTTTATACTCCTTATTTTTTTACTGCAAAAAGTTAGGATGCCTTTACGACTGCGCACGCAACTCGTCTTGAGAGCGAGCATAAGCTGTATTGCCCGACTTTCATCTCTACGGCAATAATCTGCTTTTTAATGAAGATAGGGTGCGTTACCAATCCTTCCTCTCCAATCGAGGACAGAATCTCCGTGGACCCGTGCAAGAGCACCAGCCACGCGTGTGCGCAATGCACGATTGCATCATTGCTCCAGCTACGCATCATCTGTAAATGTTGAAGAGGTTATCGCCTCACACCGCTACCCTTAGCTCCCAAACCCTATCTCCAGTAAAGCGGAAACCATACCACATAAGTTTATCAATGTCTCATTCTCTTCCATTAAGATGGGTAACACAGAGGTAAAAGCCACCTCGCACGCTGAAAGGGTCACTTAACAAAAGACGATGGCAAGATCAACTGCAAACCAAACAAACACCTCTAAGAGATGTGGTTGCCTCCTCTCTAACGGGCCAACTCGATAAGAGATCATCAAGCTGTGTATATCCCCAAAGAAGGATGCGGACAAAGCGGCGTGACTCGGCGTCGTTAAATATGTTTATAAAGAGCGAATGAATGCGATTGTGTCATTACATCAAGGAGCTGAAGTAGAGGATGAAGAACGGAGGCGATCCAACAGCTGGCGCAGTTTTGCCACGGCCCTGGAGCGATGCGAGATGGCGTTTTTCGCCTCCGCCGACATTTCCGCGAAAGTTTGCCCCTCCGTCGCCTCTATCGGTGCGAAGCAGGAATCCCAACCGAAGCCCCCGCAGCCACGTGGGGCTACAATGCGACCGCGGGTGACGCCCTGCAACACCTCCACTGCCTCCCCTTCAACTCCGGATGCATACGCAAACGTGCAGATTGCTGAGGCCCCATCATACAGCTCTTCCTCATTCGTAGTCCTAAAGCCCTCCAGCATATTCCTTAAACCTGGACAAGAAGAGGGAAAAAAGCTTCAGACAGTGCCAAATTGTAGGGCGAAGCTCTTCAGTCGTCAATTCTTTGGCGATTCGTTATGGTTTGAACAAATCCATACAGGCGCTTAACAAGTAACAAGTCATTCATAGAGTGAATGTGCCAAAAATGCACCTTACCCCACATCCCATTTCAAAAACCCATTTAGATAAAAGGGTTGGACAACGCAGACTAACAAGTTAGTGTAATTCATATCACAACCTTCTTCCTCCCACGCAGTCTCAGACTATCAGTGACCCCAGTTGATACAATCAGTCTAGCAAGCATCAACTACCCATACACTTTAGAATTAAGGCGAAGAGCATAGGAGAGGAGAGTAAGAAGTGAAGAGTGCAATTGAACGTGTGACACTTACCCTCAGGTCCAACGGCCCTAAGAAACCACTTGATATAGGGGCCAGGAAGGCCCTTCAAAGCGTCAAAGGCAAGGCAGGTGTCCTCCACCAACACTGGTCCGCCAACCATCCTCACAGCGTGGTGACATTTGAGGCGAGCGATCTCCTCCGGACTGCTACCCTGGTACTCCGGCAAGTCCACGTCCACTTGCTTCAGCTGCATTATCAATTTCATCGTGAAGAAACAAGAGACTCTAAATTAGTAATTCTAATCAAATTGGCAGAAGAAACCAACCATTCCGGCGTACTCCTCACCAAGAATTTGCATGGTTTCGCGCAGCTTGTTAGGATTGCTGGTAACATAGGCGATGGGCAATGAATGAGGGGAAGAATCGGTGTCAGTGGGCTGTGTAGTGACATCACCGATCACACAGCCACCGCTGGACGTCGTGGAGGCGGTACAGGTGGGACAGTACCAGTCGCCCTTACTAGACTTAGTAGCGTAGTCCTCAGGGCAAAGGTTGGAGCACTCCGGATGAAATGCGGTGGAGCAGGCGCAGCACAATATCCTTTCTGGTTTGATGGGAAATCGGCAACCAGCACGACCGCAGTTGACAAGGGCCATCTTAACCTGCAAGATAACTCAGTAGGGGATCAAATTAATAATCTGATGTCTCTAACCATGCGCTCAACCGCCTGAGCATTTCATTCCCTCCAGGTTGCACCACCGCTTGCCAGAATTGCCCCTTAGACCATGAGTGTAACCCTCTCATCTTTCCTTCTACCACCCTCTGTTCTGTCTCTTCAAAGAAGGCTTCGCTTCCACCCACTTCTGGCTAATTGCTTCGTGCAAACGCACTACCCTACAGACGTTAACATCAGAATATGACTCCGACTCAAAATATAATACGACTTCGGCAACAAAAAATTCTTAACACTTTAAAAGGAGGACACCCACCGCGGGTGACTGCGTCTGAGGAGACTCCTAGTGGAGGAGCCAAAACGACTTCCACCTTTCAAAATCACCTCAGATCTGTTTTATAGAAAGGCTGCTCACAACTGCAGCAACACCAGACTACAACAACTGAAGAAGTTCATCCGAGAGCTGCCTACAGAACCCACATGGAGACGCACATAGCTGCCCATACGGTTGTAAATGAGACATCCACTAAATCACTCCTACCTCGTAATAACCCACATAGGCGGGAGCGGGGTGGCAAAGTGAATCTACTTGACATTCTCTCTCATCAAGCAATTCAACTTTTCGGCTGATATTCTCGCGATTAGGGATCATTGCACGGGACGCACCCATTGCGAGACATCGTCCAGCTTTTGAAATATAAAACCAGTGAGTCTCCGATCCCCCGAGTACCCTTCACAGGACCCAACTCCAGATGCAAAGGAGTCACCAAAATGCACAATTAGCATTGGAATCAAACATTATCCCGTCCGCACTATCAGTTGATGGCGGCCATTACTACCTCGTGGTAGTCCATAAAGCAAAGCAAAGTTGCGGGCACAGAACGTGATTCAACAGGGTTCTGAAGGCGTTCATATAACGAAGGAGCTGGTAATCTGATTAAATATCATTTCATTTGAATGCATGTTCAACAGTGAAAGCAGCTCAGTCTTCGCAGACTGTGCTTCGGTAGGGCAGAAGGGCCCTCCCAGCACGCCTCCTGCCCCACCTAATGTGCACGTCCATAAGTAGTTCTCCCCTCCAGTAGCGCGACCCACCTCGATTTTAAGAAGCAAGCATCAAGGAGACGCATCGCGCCAAGGCAAAATTCCCCAAGCATTACTAGAAAAACCACGCAATGAGAAAACACGTAAAACATCAACACAAGGTACAAGTGCCCTTCGAGCGGTAAATAGGATCATATGAAATCAAACACATAAAAAGACAGTCCTTCGAAAATCCCCGTATAGCTTGGTACCCTATGTTTCCATGCAAACGTCAACTCCAAACGGAAGCCCAAACAAACAAGTTGGAGCTATCCACGAAGCACACCGGGCGTTGACCTTGAACGCCAGATTTCAAATACGTTTCAGAAACTAGGTACACCTAAGGAACTATTTTCACTATTAGCCAAAAAAACACCTATAAATTATACTCAATAAAAACTTTTACTCAAGAAATCGAAATTTGAGGCCAAGTATGCCTAGCCCAACAAAAATTTTGGCGAGCTGGCGGTCGTTAAAGTTGATTGATATAAGCAAACGAATTTACATCATAGAATAAGTGCATACAGCAACGTTTAAGGACCCCTGCTGCCAAGGCAAACAACACTTTTAGGCACCACCTCAAGAAAATCGGCAATTTATCTAGTAGTGTTATGGACACTACAAATTATCTGTGAGCCTAGTTGATTGTTAACTAGAAGAATTAAACAGTGTAATTTTGCTTTAAGCGTGTAAATATAGGATTTAACAAAATTATTTACTCCAAATATGTATATTTAGTACTGTTATTTTCTTTCTGCACTTTGTTCAGCCGAAAGATCAGCTGCACTCATTACCGGGACAACTTTCTTGAATATTACGAAAATTTTCACAAATGATGGAGCCCTAAGTCTAAGTTGTTGTTAGGGATGTTATAAATTTCACCTTGCATTTGTTCATGTGAACATTTAACCGCTCCTATTTCCGAAAGCGGTGTTTTCGTTCCGGTCGGGGCTCAGTATTGCTTTTTGTGGCCATGCATCCCGTTAGTTCTTCGTGCTCCTGCCTATATTACTGCAGTTATTGCCTTTTTTACCTGTCCGAATGTGTTTTCTCTTGTCCCATTTATTGCTGCAGATGACATACGTTGCATGACATGCAACACTTGGTGTTTTGTTTTAGGATGCTCATTTTTTTCCCAGCAGTGGCTCCGTACCTGAGGTCCACACTAAACAGAAGGCTTTTGAGCGTGAGTGGAATGCAGTTCTCACGAGAGTGGACGTGCGTAATTGAAATTATAGTCATCTGTTTCGGTTTAGTCTCGTCTGGTAAGCATCTCTACTGAGATATGTACGGATATTGAACGCTATATCCATGAAGTCTATTTGAAGTTCAAAAGTGGTACATTAAACACTCCTCTGGGCCAAATACACACTGCTTTGTTGCTTGGCGCCGTCGGAACATCTGATCACATGGCATTGTTTAGTAATCTAAAAGCCTGTCTTCTTCGGAAATGTGGTCGCGTGGCTGTTATCGATTGTAGTATAAGGCCTCTTACTGTGAACCACATTTTCGTCTCAATAGATCAGCAATGTGGATTTTCTCTACTGAACTCCTTATCGGTGAGTCTTATGGTGCAGTAGACTGGTGTTTTTTACCTTTCTGATGTAAAGAAGTTGTCCTAGATTGCAGCCTTCCTGCCGTAAATCTTTACTGTTTCTTGTGCCTACTCCGAAATTGCCTTATTAGTCCTTCTTTCTCAGCTTCAGTCAACAGAAATGGGATTGGCGAAAAGATTGAGAGGTAGTTTTGTGATTTGTCTACTAACAGTTTGTAAGTAGCATTATACAACGCATGCACTTTTCAGGCCTTTCGTTCGCTGCATCGGCTTGCAAGTCTAAAAGGGTGGACCGATCAAAGGCCAATGTTCGAAAGAGCCATCAGCAGATCAGGCCAAATAATTATATAGCCGAACCATCTGGTGAGCAAACTGCAGAATTTCTTGTTCCCTTGCGAAATTTCCGTCAAGTAGTTATTTGCTTAAGCCGTTATGATACTGTTTTGTTCTTTATAAGAGAGTTGCTATCTTCAAGCATTCTTTACTTTTATTGCCTTCACGATTTTATTGGAATTGTTATTAAGTTCTATTTTCTCTTTATAGAGACTAAATCTCACACTGGGCCATTGGTAGTGGTAATCTCTGCCATAGAGAATGTGCCGGCCAGTGTTCTACGGGAATTTGTGCAGATCACTTCGATGCGAGTGAGGGAATCTCGAGGCCTCCCTATTTTCTTTGTTTTTGGTCTCACGAGCACCGAAGATCTTGTCCTGGAGTCTCACTGCGACGCTCAGACTCTGTCTTGTCTTATCACGAAACGCTTTCGTATGCAGCCACCTTCCGTCGCTCTAGACGCCGTTTTTACGGAGGTATAGTAAGAATTAGGGCATACATTATTGTGGACTTGCGCTTTTACGCTCACACTACAAGTGTTGCCTGCCGCTGAATTATCGGTGTTCGGCTTTGTTTGTACGACTCTCATGGCATTGAGTGTAACTCGTTCGCTGCAACCTGAACTTCTCAGGGTTTTTCAAATATAGCTCGTCTATCACTAAGTAAGGGTCCTTAAATGACGACTAACAAATCTTTGAGGGCTAGACTTAGCACTTTGAATTCTCCTAATAAGTTCGGCCTTTTTTAGTATAGGTTCAGTTATCGGCCTCTACAGATGATGGAATTACATCCTTACATTGGGTATAGGACTAGAAGTGGCCGCAAATATTCTCACACTGGTGTAGCTCCTCGATCTCGTTCTGAAGTCATCATAGGCCGCGTCGAGGACCGAAAGGTAGTGAGTGAGACCGGAGGACCCCGCCGCCAGGACAGAAGTCCAGACCACGGCGATAGGGAGGCTTGTGTGTTTAAAATGCGTGCTATTCTGTTATGCTGGCTTCTCTGACTGGTTTGGTGTGCATCTTTGAGCACAGGGGAGAAGTGGTGTTCTTGTGGCAGTCTCGTACCAGGAAATTCTTACATTTGTCACGAATGCAAGGAATAACCCAGCTTTTTAATGATTTCCTTTTTATTAAAGCGTTTGCTCTACTCTGAAAGCTTAAACAATCTTGCAGCTCTTCTATGTACCTGGATTTCGTGCTTCGCGACCGATCATTCAGTGCCTGATTGATAAGATTTACAATTGTCTTGATTATTCAATCAAGAATCTACTCGATCGTTACAAGGTGAGGTTCCTTTTCGAATTTTTTGTTGTATTTGCCACAGAGGTAGGCTGAGTTGATACTTTGACTAAAGCATTTGGGTACATTTCTCTTTTTTTTAATATTCATTAGTTGAGCACGTTGGATGCTGGAATCTCAAGAGAAAGCCGGCCGCCATAGTTCAGTTGCTTTGTCTTCATGTGGCAGTAACACTTGAACTACTGAATCGCTGTTTAGAATTTTTAAGTTGTAGGTGTCCTCCTCAGATCAAGAGCATCTCACGTCTGCTTCATTATTTTTAAAACCGACTTGTTTGCGACACGTGATTTGGTGCGAGCAATTATTATAAACTTACCCGAAGACCATGCCACACAATTGCGGTGTTGGATTTAGGTAGGAGACTCTGAATGACACATTTGGCATTGTCAGCGAACGTGTTAGGAGAAAGTGCCTCAGGTGCATCCAGACGTAGGTTAGATGTGTTAAAGTAGGCCAGATCTTGGCGCTATTCATTGTAGTGTATAGGCAGGCTCAGAGACTCACGCACATTTCAGCTAGCAATTCTGAAGCACTATTTGGCTCTGCCTCATCCGCAATTACTGGCGCCATTGGATGAAGCCGTTGAGTTTATATTCTCCATCAGTGAATCGGAATTGGCGCACCTCCTTGACACTTACCGTTCTCTTCTGCCTCTCGCGGCGCACGTGGAGAAGGACCAGGGTGCTAATGGTGTGTCACTTCGACAGAAATTGTCCGACTCCCTTCTAAAGCACTGGCTCATTCAACTCATTCTGCCCTTTGTGATGGAGTGGGTGCTTGTTCTGTTTCAGGACCTCCACAGGCACCCCACGACCGGCGACGTGAGTTGCGGTGAATATCTGGTGCTTGACTTAATGGTCGTCCTCACTTCTGTCTTTGGTTGCCTAGATTGCCCGGCTCTATTGTGATTGGACCGTTGGTCGTCTGATAAGTGAGGAGACTGTTCGCAGGTTCAAGTAAGCCGTTAAATGGCATAATCCTCAGTTGCTTTGTTGGCACAAACTTAATTCGTTGATGATGGCTATTTTGTCGGCCTTGATGCCTTTACTAGTAGTGTCACAGGCGTGATTCCCTGCCTTCTTACTTGATACCAGTGTTACGGATATTTTACATGTGTTCTTTACTAGTTTATGGAGACTGCCTGTGTCAAGTCGTGTGCCGCAAACGTTTTGGTTGAGCTTAATGGGAAAGAATAGATGCGTGAGGTAATCCAATAATTTTGTGTGGCACCCTTGATGAATAATAAATAGCCTTTGGGCGTGCATACGACTAAACACTATCCGTTATAATAATTGCGCTTGCAATCATCCATCACTCCTTTCCAAAGAGACACGAGCTTGCATCGGAATCTGCCTTAGGTGAACGTTCTAACTTTCGAAACCAAAGTCTGCCCTGCTCACCTTGGCCTTAATCTCACATTTTTCCAACCACGTGGCATGTGACAGCCTAATTTGATGCTGTGATGGCTATTTAAAGCTGAGAGAAATGAGAAAAATACGAGTTATTAATGTCCTTTGGATAAGTTTTGTAACGTGAGGTCTTGCATTGCGCTACCTTCCAAAGATATGACTTTTTGAATCCTAACTAGCCATGCGTATTTCGAAATTGTCTCCTCTTTTGCACGTTCGGTATATTGCGTCGCATGGAAGTACCAAAGGTAATTGCTTGGGCTTTGGCAAGTGAAGACTTTTGCCTTCAGCGCGCCGCACAAAGCGGGCTTAGTCTTCTAAATTGAAGTGATGGCTTTAACGCGTGGAAATGATGTTGAGTCTTGCTATTTCTATCATCGTGCCATATTTCTATCTGGGGATTCGTGTTTTGCCGTATTAAAACCCCATTTTCACGTCATTGCGATGTGTAGTTTGCATTTGAGATAGAGCAAGGCCTTCTCGTTGTCAGTACGTCTTAATTTTGAAACAAAAATATGTTTGTAGTTACGTAGCATTAATTAGTGCACATCGTATTTTCTCAATGGGAGGGTGCATGAATTGGACGCTGAGTCGGCTACCCAGTGTCGACACATCTACTGTATGTACCCGCGCAAGTTATGCGCTAAATGGAGGCCTATTCGTTAGGTCATGTGGAAACAAACGTTTCATCCTTTATGAGGGGGCTTTCGACAATGAAAGATTGTTTTTATTATGTAGTCCTTGTTCCGATCTATTCCCTTTTATTCCATTAGTCATTTGAGAGGCGTGGACTGGAAAATACACTTTTCATCCATATTTCACCCCCGCACGTGCCTTTTATTTGGTAAACTAGCTTATTTTATCGTTTGAAACGAAAGAGTTACTTGATTGCTAAAACATCGGAGCTATAACCCTTTGGAATTATGGCAACTAACGTGTTAAGAACGTCGCTTCGTAGTGTTTGGCGTCGTCTGACATGGGTTTGAGGGGCGAACAACTATGGCCTTCGGTGTCCTCCACCATTAACATCTCGGAGGAAAATTCGCCCCAATAGCTTAGGTATTTTAGTGTTTTCTCACGCATACAATTCTTTTCCGCCCAATTTCCTTCATATCTAATGCGCCACATGTTTGGCGAATGGACTCAGGTTTATAAATCCGGAAACCGCATATGTGACGCTGGTAGTGACCGTGGGCGCGAAACGCCCAGGGCTGTTGTCGGCGCTGATTTGGGTGGTGATATTTGTTATTCGTCCTTAATTTGTTTTAGGGCTCTTCCCCCTGCACGAGTGCTGAGTTCAGTCGAGGCGTCAGTGGGTAGTATCACGGCGTCTTTGGGTGCTCTCAAAGTGGGAGCTCGGCAGAAGGAGGACATTCCGCCCGTTGATAAGACAATGCGACGTGAACGTGCTACATTAAAGGGCGTTTTAGGAAGTGGACTTCTTTTGGATGACCCTCGCTGGGTGCCCTGCCTCCAGCAGGCCATTTCTGTGCTCACAGAACTTAAAAACGCTGTCTGCGATTGGCGACATCGTTTTGCTGCTGCTTGTGAGTTGTTGACTTCGGCCTCAGTAGCTAATTTGTCTACATATCTTGAACATTCCTTTAATTTTCCCTTATTTAATTTTGTTTTCATTGCGGTTTTCATCACCATATTTATCAATGGTTTCCACTACTGAACTGGCCAGCTACTAGTGCGAATAGTAGAACACAATCGGCACTTTCTGCGGTGCATTACATTGTCGTATTAACGCACCCTTTCATTCATGTAGAATCCAAGGCTTCCGGATAACTTGAAGTCAGCGTACCCTAGTTAAAATGCACTGATAGTGGCAAATTTGATAACCTTTTCCCTAAAAGTAGTTCAAAACAGGACTCTATTGAGTTGCTGTCGTCATCACCACCGCATGTTACATTTTCGGTGGCGATGGGGCTTTGGTTGCATACACGATGATTTTCCAAACTCACCCCACTTGCCCTTTGTATGTGTACGTCGGTTTTAGAATTTGGCCATATGTCACGGAAGTTTGACGTGGGATTGTTGGTTGCTGGAGTGACAAAATGTCAGCGCGGATTGTTCTCCCTGCCTCTCCCTTCATTAGTGCGGCTACTTTTTTTCATGTTAAATTGATTCGTAGGGAGCGCTCTACTTACTCAATTGGATATGCCATCCAATCCTCTCACACAAACCACCGTGAAACCAGATTCCAGTTGAGTAGACTTTTAAAAGCGAAAACTGCTTGGACATTTAACGGAACGGTTGGAAGACACTGCGGCTGAAGCCTTCTGAGGTCTGCTTCACTTCATTTATAAAAGAGGTGCCAAGCTGTCATGAAGTCCCACCTGTGCATCAACTTTGCCACATTATGAAATGAGAAGTATACGAATGCACCAGTTCTGTTCTTCGATTTGCTCAAATTTGTCCATGTTAATTGTTGTACTTCTGTCAGTGGGAGATGTCCGCATCTAACTTTGAGATTACAGACTGATGTCAAAACTTATCTTCGCGATAAGTGAGGCTGGAGTGAAAGAGAGCTGTGGGGACTGCCACATCTCCGCATATTTGCATATTATTAGGAGAAGGTGGATGCGGCGCTTAAATGCGTGGAAGTCGTTTTGCCTTCTAAGACCTTGTTTCTGTGTTTATGGTAAAGGAAGTTGGGAAAGCTTCTTCGTCTAGCGTTATTATTTTAGTCCAAGTTATGGGTGAATTAAGATGTTGGGTGTTTGGACCGTTGAGCTAAGTGCTAAGTAGACTGACACATCCAGATGGACAGGTATCCAAGGCTGGTTGGCATTATTGTACAGAGACCTATTGTTGATGAAGTGTTATCAGCATCGCCAGAAGAATAGGGCAGTCTGTGATCGCTCTTGATGTGCATTTGTATAAGTACTAATTTACTTCTTTGTTTCACTAGTGTGATCGCGTTCATCAAGCTGAATTGTCATTTCTGATATGAGGGGATTTGACGATTATCTTTGTAGTTAGCATCGCCTCGTGCTGTATAAAGTGTTATTGCAGAATTCATACGGTCCATCCATTGTTTCATTCGTGCAAACGTAAATTGAGACGACGATGTGCGACCACTCTTGGCATCTTCCTTGCTGTCTACGCAATGCCGTAATTCAAGCTAATTTGGTGCTGTTTTTTTCCGCTTTAGTAGAATCACAGACGGCAGCCAAAGTGGCGGATGCACAATCTGGCGCAAAGGTGGAGACGGTTGCTCTTGAACTCACCAAACGACTGACCCTGCTGGAATTGCGCGAGGTGTGTTCACTTTCTATGTTTCCTTGGCTTTACTTCTCAGGGTGAATAAAGTAAAGAGTTCAGCTTTCAGGTATTTGTGATTTCATACTTCGCTATGCGAAATTTGCACTCTGTTCATAAGTACTGGCCCTTTTTCGTATTTTGATTTTCCCATTTGTCTTTCTGTTCCCCCGCGGTCGCAAATTAGTTTCTAAAAATGGTCATTTCGCGATTTTTGACAATGGCAATAACTAGCTGGTATGGTTGTACATGATCCGCCTTGAACTGAAACGTAGCTACGCGTTCGGAATGCTTAGTAAAAGGAAGGATTCACTTTATTCATCGTATAACCATGTTTACTATGTGGGAATCCTTTTGCTCATTACTGGAGTTATGATTTCACTAGGAAAGCGAAGTTGTCAGGATCCTTACTGAAATCAGCCGATCCGTCAGGCTAAAGTGCGTGACGTGTACTGGAAGTCGCCAGCTCGAAGGATTTGGTATTTGCATAACAGTCGAATGAGTTGAAGTTGTGCTCTTTTAGTACTGCCAACCTAGTGTGGAACTCCAATTTGCCAGAGACAGTGCTGTTTTCGCTGTAGTTATAAAACGTAAATTATCTTTGCTTCTTTAGAAACTACTAGGTTCTAGGTCCTCATCGACAGCATCCTCAACGTCGTCGCAGTGGAAACAGACGCTGGATGAATTTGAGCAGTGGTTATTCGCGGTTCTTTCACCCAGTGATGGTGAGCCTCTCAGTCTGGTTCCTGCACCTCACAACCTGCCTTTCTGTGAAGTCTTTTACGGACCAACTGAGGAGGCGGAGGTAATGAGACTCACACGAAGTTTTGATCCACCCCTGATTAGAGGCGTCCACGGCGTGCTGGGCAATTGCGACGGCATTTTTCCGGTAGGTTGATGCTTTGGAGGGCATGACACTCTCAGTAGACGTTGTTTGGTCAAGGTGTGTTGGTGTTGGAGTGTATCGAACGTGGAGTGTGTCTTTTTATTCACATCGAAGTTACCACAGCATCTGAGTGCAATGTGAGTGTTGCGATGATGTAATTAACCCAGTTGACTGTATTAGGTTTCATTGGGATGATATTTGAAATGGGGGCAGAAGTGATTTTATCGAAGTGGCAGGCAGGAGTGCCTTGTTTCGCAGCCCATAGTTGCGACATTTAATCTTGTGGACATTCTGTCAATGTGCGGACGGTTTGATGAACGCAGTGTGCGGAGGAATTGTAGGAGACGAGTTGTTGCAAGGAAATTGTGGATGCAATAGGGTTTAATTCGGAAAAAAAGCCGTTGTAATGTGGCAAAAGTGGTGCAGACTGGACTTGGTGACAGCTTTGAACTTTTCATTGGATGCGAAGTAGGTCGTTGTCGTGGGAAGGTTTAGTTGCACTGACAGAATTTTGAAGGAATGCAGTTTGTACTGCATGAATTTGCTTCTAACTTTGGTGAATTTGGGATTCTTGGTTGTACCTCGATGACCATGTTACTTACTACGGCGACTTTGTTCCACTGGCTTATATTGAAGTGTTGGGAAGTGGATCTTGTGGTTTGCCAATGAAGAGCGTCTCAGTTGACTGTTGTGCGTTGCTTCTTTTTAGAAAATGAGTGGTTTGGAATCTGCGGTGCCGGACCTGTGCAATGTTTACAAGATCTACACGGAGAGCGGCTCTTTGATAAATGTTTACGATTGGCTCATTGTAAGCTCTTTTCTTGGGTTCCTGAATAGGTTGATGAATGAGCAGATGCAAGTTGGTGTGGTGTGGTGTGGTGGTGGTGGCACAGTCTTGTTTCTATATGCTCGTCTCTAATCCACAGAGGGATGAGATTCCTTTGCGTAATCACTGGGATTATTTTCTGTGGTTGATTTCCTTGGGGGAATAGTCTCTCGGCATAGGTGCTTTGCCCTTCTCTTCTGCCTTATCGCGCTAAGCGAAGGCGTGCAAATGCATTGGCTGTGTTGACGTAGCTGAAAGTGATTCAATACAAGTGGATTTGCTCTTTTTATTTGTGCAGGCTTTTGAGGCTATTGTGGAGCCGTCTTCAGGGTGTACGGACGCGAATCCCAGTCAGCTTATCCAGTAAGTTAAGCGCCACTTAATCATTTTCAGTCGGACAGACGCTGCGTTTTGTGAACTTGTGAATTTGCATTAGGTATTTACTTAATTGGCACAAATTGTTTGCGGTTTTCGAAATGTCCTGTCTCGTTGATTGTAGTGGAGAACGGTGGATAGGAGAGTTGACTGCATTTGTGTGTGTTTGTTAGGGCGCGCTTCCTTCGTGCTGTGGCTGACCTGGAGCAGATGGGATTGGTGCGACGCACTGGTCGTAGACAGGATCATGCGCAGAAGTTGCCCCTCATGGGATTGAATTTCGTGCTTTAGGTTGGCATTCGGTGGCATATCTTTCCTGTAGCGTCAGTAGTAATCGCCTTGATGATTGGAGACTGTGGAGCAGGCTCATCAAACGCTTGATTATGCGAACACACTGTCTGTTCTCTGTATATTCAAAGATAATTATTACTTTTAATATGAAAATGCGTGCTCATCGTTTGCTATAATTGAGGAGAGACGACCACACGGAGGTGTAATGCAGTGTTCTGCGGAGAGAGGAAATGCTGCTACATTGGACATTGCGGAGGTAGTTGGTCATCAGTCGCCCTTGATCTGTAACCAGTGACACCACCAAGGAAGGCGGCCACTCTCCATGCCTCTGTGGCAGGATTTGTTATTCCGTGGACTTGGTTGCAAGTACGGTGAGTGTGGCACCCCTTGCGGTAGTAGAGTTGTAAGCCTTACTATGGGCTTGTGAATGGTGCATTTGAAGTAGAGAAAAGCTAATCAAGCCACAAAATCACTTTAGTTTGCCTAGCTGTGCCTCAGAGAGGCAACATCTGTGAATGGAGGGAATATTAATACACAGCAGTGGATGGCAAAGTTGCACGACAGAAATTGTGTTGCTGAGTCACACGGTCTCCAAGTCAGTTGTGATTTCCGGCCATTTTTTCTAGTTAGTAGTGGACTGTAGAAGGGTCGGTTTGAAAGTCGGCATGAACAGTGGTGGGGCCTTTTCCACCTCTGTTTATGGTGACAAAGTGAAGAAGTAGGCGAGAGGTGAAGTGGAATAGATCGGAGTGCGAAATGTGGAGTTGAGGCGAGGGCGAGATTGCAGCTATGCGAAGATGAAATGATGCTGGAAGGATGGAGGAGGGGAGAGAGAAGAGCGTTTCAGTTGAGAATGTCTTGGAGTTTGATAGGGTCAACCAAAATCACTCACAGGCTTCTGCATGATGCTCGTATTCTTGGAGGAAGTAAAAGATAATTTTAAATGGGGATAAAACTACCAATTGATAAGGCATATTACTGCAGTCCAGTTATAAGTAAGGCACAAAAGGCAACACCATTGGCAGATCAGAAGTGACGGATTTTGACATGCAAAGTCATATTGGATAAGGTGGGAGAAGAATTTGTGCATGTGATTAACACGTCCTTTTCTGCCAGGAAAGAGACTAGAAATGAGCGCACTGCTACTCGTTATATTGGTTGAGGGGGCCAATTTGCCCTCTGTGTGCATTTGGGTGAGGGGCGATGCGATGCCGCCGTGTGCTGCACCAACACCACCTCACTCGACCCGACTCCACCGCTGTTCCCACTCGACTCATTGGCTTTACTCAAGCGCACGATTAGCAGAAACAGCATTTCGACTGAGCAGAAAATGCTAGCCATTAGGGTGAATATTTAAAGACAGAGGAAAGTCCCTGGGGAAATTGCACCACGTTTATCCAACACCACCTAGTAAATGGAACTGCGATGTCTTCACTCGCCTTTTACATTCCACGCACACACACGCACACACACACACAGGCACGTATGGAGTGTGTGGACAACTCATAAATGTTGCAGACATTCGAATGGTGACTTTCGCGGTGTGCACACTTGGGCCAAAAATGCACAAATTATTAAAAGCCGTTTGACTGAGGCAACACGAAGGCACATTCACCACGCTAACGTCTGTAGCACAAGAAAAACATCCAAATAAATTGTTTTTTAGGGAGGTAAAATGAGAGGGAAGGGAAGGAAGACAGATGGGTGCATCATTGGCGTCACTGGGGCGTTGGGATGAACTTCGGATGTTCTGCAAAATGCTCATTGGCAGTGAGATTCCTCCTACTCTGCCCTTACTTTAAACTAAGCATTTGGGTGTTGACTTGGTTTGACGTTAAATGTTAAAACGGATCGTAAACCACGCTACGCGCTTCTAACCCTGTTGCCCCTTCGTTTTTACAATAACCGACTTCAGGGAACAAATAATATGAACACGTGGATTTCACCTCTTTTAACTTTGTACTGCTACGACATCCCAGCCAACCATGATGTTTTTATTTTACGCATAAAAGAATTGCCACCATTTTGTTTACTCACTACACTCACTTATCCCATGCTTGTGTAACATTACTGCACACAGTTTGGTGCGGTGTAGTTGAGCAGATTGTTTTCATTAATTAGTTGTTAGCTCTTATGCCGTCTACAGTGCTGTCTTCCAAAACGCATACGCAGATGTGTGAATGTTTGAAACATGCCTTTCAATTCAACAAGTTGAAGTGTTACGCCTAATACAAGGAATTTTTTTAGTTTCTTGGCCCGTTCTTGGTCGAAGCCAAATAAAACCAGAAATGGTGTTTATTAGCTCACACATGTAAAGTTTCCCTCCATTGAGCCATGCCTACAGCCGCTCATGATTTTGCGTTGAATCCGTTGAATGGAATTGGTCAGGAGCTTTAAATTTCGTGCTTAAGTGAGCCCAATGTGATGTCGGGAGCATCGCATTCACACCACCGTGAAATTGTTTCTTCCACGGTCTGCATTTGTTCTGACGGAATATCAATGATTAAGTCAATGAAGACTGCCTACTTACACAAGCATTGCTACTGCTGAGATCCGACGATGCGTTACAAATATAATGCAACAATGCTGTCTTATTTCATTCTTTGCATTATCAACTAGACCGCACAGACCTCCCTGTAATGCTTTGTTTGTTCTGACTATGAGTCTCGGTTTCGGTCCCACCGAGAGAAAGTGTGTTCTGGAAAAGGGTACCTAATCAATGCATCACGTTTACAATTGTAATACTTTGTTTGTTCTGACTGCCGGTTTCAGTCACGTGGGTTGCCATTATTGCCTTAGCCGCGCGAGCTGTTCTCCAGCCCATGCCAGCAGCCCATTCCCTCTGTTCATTGAACATGTCTTCTCGGGAAGCTACACTGCTGGCAGCGGAAAGCAGACCCCACTTTACAGGGTTTCTATCCCGATCTCTACCGTCTCTGTGAAGTGCATGTGCCACTGGTGGGAGAGTCTGACATTCCATAATAGAAGGACTGAGATCTACGTCTGCATTCGGCATCTACCCCATCCCCGTGTTCAGCAAGAAAGCTATTAACAACTGAAGCGACACTAACCTTAAACCACCTGGAAACGTTTCGTGGCGGAGATTTCCCAAATATGCTTGCTTAAAAAATCGGTGTTCTATCGTCTTTCTATAGATACACTGATGCTCCGTAGGACCTCTTATTCTAAATTTAGTTTCCGAACCGGACGAAACTCCAAGTTAATCGAACTGCCAAGAGGAAACAGTGACGTGGCGTTCAAGCATCTCTGTAGTTGCGCTTGAATCTTGGTGACTGGAATGGTTAGCTCATGAGTGCTTCTTCCAGCACCGATTACATTGTGATGGCTAACGCGGGAGGTTTGTGAATGAGAGCGTCTGGAACGACGCTTGAAAGAAGAAAGGAGCTATGCAATACTTTGTTTGTTCTGACTGTCGGTTTCGGTTTCTGCGACTGAGGTGGCCATACTACCCTGACCGCGTGGACTGGCCTTTGGGCCATGCCAGCAGCTCCGTTCTCTCTGCTTGTTGAATGCATATTCTGCCCTAGTATTACGCCTTCTTTTTCCTTCAAGGAAGTCTCGAGACGCTACACCTCCCACCCATTCTCTTCGATTTCATTCCACCCTGTCTCGTGATCCCATGAACCACCAAGTGTGCAAGACCAGCTGATTGAGAAGAAGGCAGATTCCTCGTAAATCACATAATTAAATCAAACGCATACAGATTTCGTGATTTGCGCTCGGTTTATACATATTTCGAGTTGAAATTATACCAACAACAGCCACGTAACACCCACTCAACGTTTTTTACTAAGGCATATTTCCACCGGAAAAAGGAGGAAAGATAAGAGATTGATGATGAATTTCTGTCGTCTGCCGTATGCGTAGGTGCCGTCACAACTGCATGATGAGAATGAAAAGAAGAGTAGAAGATGATGGATGGCTCACTTGCTGAAAGTCACCGATCCAACTGTCAAATGAGACAGAAGGCAGCAAAATTAGGAACTCCTACGAGTAACTGTAACTGGGGCTGATGAGGATGAGATTGAACATAACCACTAAAGCGAGAGTCAGAGAAGTGAATGTGAAAGGAGAGAGGATGAGAGACATTGATGAGGGTAAGAGGAAAGGGTCAGCTGGCTAGACAGTTGTACAGATGAGACAGATAGGTATGTAGGTGGGTAGCCAAATAGGCGAATGGGTAGAGGGCAATGGGAGATATTCACTCACCCATCCTGCTCTCTGGACTGGTGATGATGTTGCAGCCCAACGACATAGTATGGTGCATAGGCTTATTACTCTGTTTAGCAGACTCCACCCTCCTACTCACCCACTAGACACCGAAAACGGAGGATGAGGGTGATGCAGTCGGCGAAGTCTTTTCTCGACCGCGTTCCTGAGTTAGTTGCCATCATTGTCTCCTCGTCCTTCCCTGGGATGGAGAAGTCTTCAACTCCAAGCCTGCATGAAGGAGAAATGGGCAAAAAGACTCGTAACATGGAATGGGTATGCGAGCAGTTGTTATCGATGAATGATTTTGAGGATAAAAAAAAAGAAGCTTGATGGTAGGAGGAAGTGAGCATCGCAGAGGTGGAAAAAAGTTTTAGAAAAACACTCCAACCTACTCGCAAATATCAACGATGAAGGCGGCCAAAATTCCGGCTGAATTTTTATGAAGCCGCTGTTGGTAGCGGTGACGATGACGGTAGTGCCGACGGATTCGACCAAAAGGTTGCTTCCTCCTTAAAATTTTACAATTTTGACGATGTGAGTTTTGGTTTTTACTCCTTCTTGTTGTTACATTTCGGTTGGTCAGCTGACGTTTGTCAAATGCGCGCTTACCTGCGTCAATTCTTGGTGTTCCTCCGCTCTACTCCACTCCATCAGCGTCGCAGCCGGGCACCGATGACAGGCGCGACACCGCCGCCCGTATGCACACAGAAGGTGGGGACTGCTCATCAAAAGACTCATTTGAACTGCCGTAATATTCACAAAACACATGGACCTACCTCAGTGTGTAACGGAGCGACCGACGTCCAACTACGATGTGTCGATTGATCAGGTGATGAATCGATGCGGTTTGAATGTTGTTGACAGGAAGTGGGCGGACTGCGCAGTGCTAAATTTAGTCTCAAATGCATTATAGTAGTAGGCGGCGGCGACCACGACGTTTGCGCGTCGAATAGACACACAGAATAGGATGCAGTGAAGGAATGTGAATAGGCAGGATGTGCTGGCATACTTATGGCCTTTTTGTGTGATAATGTTTGAGCCCTGAGGAGGTTGGCTGGATTACTTCTACCCTTATAAGTCCATATGCTCATACAGAGCGACGATGACTCTGCGTATAAGACGAAAGTTTGCTTAAGGTCAGCTCACGCCATTCGCACGATGGAGCGGGCGCCATCAACTTCTGAGGAGGAGTGATTGTGGATCTTATCCACTGCTGATAATCTCTACGCCCTCATCGTACTTCTTGGGTAGAAGGTGCCCACTCCATGCACTCCTCATTCTAAGGGCATGAACCCAAAGGTGGAAGAGAGAGAGAGAGAGACACGAACGGGTCGACATATCATCAATGACTAATGCTAATGGTTTTCCGGGGATAATTCGTCCCACAGAACAGGATTCTGACCAATATGCAAAGCATACAGACTTGTTTTGTGTGTTTCACATGAAGTCAGATGTTACTCTCAGCCGGATTCTTGTGCTAATGATTTCATAGATCAAAAAATATGCTCGCACTCCAACAATCTCCATCACATCTTATCACTTCTTGAAGAAAAACCCGCTACAATCTAGTGTACTAAGTCCCCTCTGTCGTGATTTGTTTTATTTCATTACAAGACATTCGATTTCCGAAGCAAAGAAGTTGCAGCATGGATCCTTCTTTCCGAGGAGCAGTTTACTGCCGACACCCTTAATCGAGATGAACCCATTTAAATAGTAGAGCTGCGTGTTTGCTTTCTTGAATGCAGTAGGATGTCATAAAAATGGAAACTGTTTTTCTGAAGATATAAAACGCGAACCCGCGTACCTTTAAAAATAGCAAAAAAGGCTCCAAGGATATCAGTTGTGTGATGTAATGCTCAGCCATTTGACCCTAAAAGCGCGCCTTATGCCTGTCACCGTCGTGGCTATGGCGGTAGCTCGCAATTCCGACATCACCTGGGTGGATGTTCGTGCATAAAAAGCCTTCAAATGGCGCACTGAATGATCTTGATTTTGAAAACAATTAAAGTACAGCCGCTAAGTATTCTACAAGTTTTCATCCATTTAGACGGTGTTTTCTATACCCAGACTGCTTTCCATTTTTTTCGTCGAACACAAAACGGTAAAAGCAGCAGGTACTTTGTGAAAATGACTTTTAATTTGCACTGTTTGAGATTTTCCCTTTCTTTTTGTGCGACCCCCAAGTTGGAGTTTGAATCAAACGGTCCCCATCAATATGATTTCGGGAGAATTCAGTCTGCACACTAATCAATGGGCGTAAGTCCTATTTTACAGGTTGGAGGGCAGATAAAGTCTTGGTAAGGAGGAACAAAAGTCACATCGATCACACGCGCGTGACAGGTCATGTGCGTGTGGGGTCACTGCGTGGAGACCAACACGACACAGCGTTGTCGCTTCTGTGGCACCAAAATCTGCACCGCCTGTCTCCACGGCGACTTTGTTGGTGTAGCGGCCGACTTGGAGCGCTGCGTAGTCTGCTATTCGGGTGGTAAGTTCCTGGAAGCTCTGCCCAACCCAAATGCGCGCGCCTACACACCAGAGCATTTGGCGGAGATAAGGAAACTACGTGCAGAGGAGGGAGGCAGCTTAAAAATAAACTCCAAGAAAATGAAGAAAAATTCAGGCAAGAAAAAGAAGAAGGGCACAAAAAAATGAGTGCGCTTATGAAACATGCTCCGCTTTTTATCATTTTTTTGTAAAATTTGAGTTTGAAAATTATTTTAAAAATTTATTGAACTACTTGTTTTAATGAAGGCAATTTCTGGTTCGGAGTACTGAAAAATGCGGTTTGTCATGCAAAGTGCTCCGCACCTGAGTGTAATTTCATGCCGTATGTGTCTGATGCGCTCAACTCTCATTTAAAGTGTCGTGGCTGGAAGGAAGAGCACTCAGTGCTTGATTGGAGCGACCTGAGGCAATGAAATTACTTTTTTTTTAACTTGGTAGCGAACCATGCCGCCCTGACCCATCAACAAGGGCGTAATGATGCAAGACATTGTGAGAAGAGCTGGAAACATGACAAGGAGGGCATGTCACATGTGTTAGGATGGTGATGGTAGAAGAGACTGCAGAAAATGACAATTCCACATAAACAAAAACTTGAATGAATGCATCCTTGCAAGCTGGTTGCTTGCCGACACACTTCTCGAGGTTATTCACGGTATCCCTGGCAATTGCTACGATGCGACGCCCTTTGAGTAATGCAGTATTTCTCTCATACTCATGTATGAGTAACACGAAATGACTTAGTGGATCGAGAGGTAGATCAAAAACCTGATGAAAGGAGACACTTGGGGAGGTTACGCAAGTGGTGACCGAGTTACCCATCCAACAACTCTGGTTCCACCAAAAGCGACACGTGTTTGTGGTCAACTCGTGAAGGCCGCTGACTGCATCATACAACTTGTCTCCCAAGGCTGAGTTTATGGGGCTTACTCCTGGCCTGACTGGACGAATTACGCTGGTTTGACACGATGAGATAAGTTTGGCTACTGGCAGCTTCTATTCCTCTAAAACAGAACTTGGAAAGCAAAATATGCAGTTATCCATAGTTCAGGCTAGTAAGCTTATGCATCCCAAATTCAAGTGGTCGGTGGAACAATAATTGGTCAACATTTCCGAATTTTCATTTATCCATGCACGTATTCAGGAAATTTACCCAATTTGCCATCAAATTGTAATGCCTTGGTTTGAGAGACTAAGTGATTTATTAAATCCGTTTAGTTAAAAGTTTTATCAAGAAAGTGCCTTTGATGTTATCATGGTCAGTCTCCTTGGGAAGCGGCTATGTTTGTATACAATATCCTCACTCTCATTTGGTAGTAATGAGTTTAGATTGAAGTGGCCTGTGAGTTGTGGCTTGGAACAGAGTAAACCGACATTCCAGTAGCGTCCTGAGACTTCCTCGAAGGCAAAAGAAGGCACAATACTGGGGCAGACTGTATATACATTCAACAGACGGAGGGAACGAGGCTGCTGGCATGGTCCGGAGGTCGGCCCACCCGGCTAGGGCAATATATGGCCGCCTCTGTGATCGAAACTGAAACCCATAGTCAGGACAAACAATGTAATACAATCCCTAATTGAAAAATGCTTATAGAGCCAAAACTGGGGATCTACTTAAGTTTACTTAAGGACGCAATGCCAAGGTTTTTCCATTTTAGGTCTGTACTTGAGAACTCCTTACAAGTTAAACCTAAAAGAGCAAAATAAAGAGCTTTGTTTGTACGTTTACATTTTCATGCATAAAAATATGCCAGGGGCTACCTTAGCCTTATTCTTCTTTGCGTTTTGTTGGTAAGGATTTCCTTCGCTGACTAGTAGGCCTCCAAAATGATCTTTCAAGTGATTCGTGAGGACATTCGTCCAAAATAATTCTTTGCAAAGAACAACGTTAAAAGATTTTTTTCTCGCTACTACATCTCTTTTATAGTGATTTCATGTATTGCATCACCACGCCTTAATCTCTGACTGAGAATTTGATTTTTGTCACATATTTGTGACTCGGAGTTATACTATTGTTAAAATTCGAATTCCTCTTTCTCAGTTGTTCTTTTTTTCAAAACAAAGGGACTACTCGCATATCCTGTGCCTTTGGCTTAACTATATGCCTTTAGTTACTGCTAGAGGATGGTTGCCATTGCAAAGCGATGGGGTATCGGGCCTCGACGACGAAGCTTTTAGGAAATTGATCTTGCAAAAATAAGCTGCTTAGCGGTTCTAGCTCTGTTCAGAAGTCTGGATACATTTAAGTCTCTCGCATCACACCTTAAGGCAGATGGTGCAACGCTTTGAAACTCCCTTGAAGGCGAAAGGTGACATAATACTCGGGATAGGGACTACTCACACAGTCCAGATGTCAATCAAGAGATTGTAGGTGAAGTCGAGAGCCAAACAAACGACCAACGCATTACAAATAACTTTGCTCTTAAGCATAGGATCATTCTAGACTTGGTCGAATTGGAAGGTGAGATAAGCCCTTTTTAAGGAATTGCAGCAGCAGAATCGCAGTTTACCCCACCTGATTCCTTAATGTTGGGCTATACTTTTTGAAAAATTTGTAAGGCTGCAAAGATATGGATTGCTTTTGCTACTGGAATAGGAACAAAGAGCGAAGTTTAGATCAATATTTCAAATGACATTAAAAATGAGGTTTTTAAGTACTCTTCGACGTTTCGCAACGACTCCACAGCCACAAGTACAACATGAAGACACAAAAGTGGTAGACGTATCTTCACTTCTCCACTCTCATCCGCTTGAACTTTCCAAGTTGGGAAAGGAACTACGGCGCCTTGAAAAAAGGGCCGCGTTGGAGCGTCGCAAGCGTCAGGATTCTTCAACCACATTTTCGCAACTTGTGTCAAGTGTGATGCGCCGTAGACACAGTCGAATTAGGTCTGGTTTGTATGGCCTTATTCCGTCTAAATCACTCATATCGAAACAAAAGGGCAATGTTGAAACTCTTTTTCAAACCATTGACGCTTTCATGCAGTGGTCACGTAGTCATAGACCAATTGGTAGATCCTTTAGCAGTAACGACAACAGTGCACGTATAACGAATTTCAAGTACTTTCGATATGCTCGGCCGCGTGTCACCTTCCAAAAGGCGGATCAAATCCCACGTGGACGACCCCATTTTGATGTGGATGACAAATCTCCGGAGGAGTGGAGAATTCAGACAAATTTTAACATAGTTAACTCCGCAATGGGATGTCAGCAAGCGATCGAAGGTCCACAGTATGATTTTGGACGAATTTTAACCAACTTAAAGGGATCCAAAACTCCTGCGTCGATTAACCTGTCGATTCTACTTCCACCACGACATCCTTGGTCTAAACTCAAGGATCAGAGCCCGGAAGAGAGCTTCAAAGGCGATATTGAAGATATGGAGGATAATGCGAATGCTTTAGCCGAGGTTGGGGATAAAAACCAGAGTCAACTCAACTTTGAGAGCATTAATTCATCACAGGAGGTGCATAAGTCCGCACCTAAACTTATCAAGACTAAAACAGAGTCATCGGCGTTCTATGCTTGCAGGCTGACCATATTCTCTGCTTACATTGCTTTACGAGTAAGTCCATTTATTCACGCCCTTGAATCGCTAAAAAAGATAGCAAAGTCCATGTTGTACCAGTCCCATCAAACTAGGATGCTTCATTGCCTTTTTCATAAGGTTCTGTGCCAAGAGAATAAAAACAATCGCATCCAAGTTGGGTTACTGTTCGAATGAAACACCAAATATAGAATTAAACACAGTCACGCAAAGCAAGTATGGTCATAATAATTGTTTATTTGTAAAGAGGGCCCAAATTCACAAGACAATCAGTTTGTCACATATATGTGACGTCAAGGGCAAACTGCTAGATTGATTCATGTAAAAGACCATTTAGCATAGTAAAATACAATTCTTTTTCCTAAAAGAACTTCTCATAACACCGACTTCTTCATCAGCTAAAAGCTTCGCAGCTAACTTAAACAAATGTTGGGAAACGCTACTAGTAATTTCTTAAATAAGGATGTCTAAATCTGTCCTGTTATTAGTGGGTGCGTCACTTGCTGGCACTGGCGAAAAGAAAGGGTTTCAGCTTGATTAATCAGCTCTACTTTGGCGAAATCACTGTGAACTCCCAATCCGCCAGCCTCTTGGCCATCCTTGATCTCTCCCCAGATAACGTAATCACCTGTCCGAAGCTGAAGGCCTCGCTACTCAGAGCCAAAGCTACTGAGATGCAATACGCACAGAAGGAGGCTCTGCAAAAGGGAATCGACTCTGAACGCCACACCAAGCAGGGTGCCTCGCGCTCCCCTTTGCTATTTTTTGCCCGAAACCGCGTTCGTCACCGCCGCTCAGAGACCTCTACATGGGGCAGCGCTGGCAACGAAAATCTCATCAGCTCTGCTTCGGCTTCATTGCAAAGTCGGCGCAATACGGGTCGCAGTGCGGGAGGTGGCAGGAGCACCAGTAGGAGCGGAGGCAGAAGAGGCGGCAGGAATAGCGGCATGAGTAGTGGAGGACAATCGCTGACTCGAAAGGACTCGAATCTGCTTGCATCGAGGCCCTTCCACAAGCGAAGCATCAGCAGTTTCCAAATGGCGCCTAGAAAGTCCTCTGTCAGTAGCACTATTTCTTTCCGCAAGGAAAGTGATGCGTCCGACAGTGAAGGGAATGTAGGTTCTTTTCAGCACTGTGGTCAACCTTCAACTCTGAGTTATAGTGCGGCAATCGAGATTATTAAAAGACGGATAAACGTTCAGTCTGGGTTACATCAGGTTTTTTTGGATTTTAAGCGCAGAAAACAACCCCAACTTTTCAAAACTGTAAATGCTTGTGATTGGTTATGCTTTCTGCCTCCATTTTCTACAGGCAGATCAGTCTTTCAACTCGTCTATCAGGCCTCCACACGTTTGATAAATGTTCGTTTAGAAAAAATTGCTCCCCAGGGATCACTCATTAAAGTCTAGACGTACAGCCACCTATAAATTCTCTTCACTATGCATTTGGCTTAGTGCCAAGCTTCTAAACGCCTTAGCCTAATGACCTTGAAAGCTTCTGTGTAGGCAAATGTCCTCAGAGTCAGATCTCATGTCTTCGTTTACAGGAAAATAGATGTGAGATTACAGTTGGCATCCGTTTCGTTTTTCCAGTGAAGCACATCAGCTAGCACCGACACCTGCGAGACAAATCTGACCTCTACCCCTGTGTGCGGTGCTATCACATCACCCTGTGTAAGCAAGAGTCTCTGTTTAGCCTGAAAACTCCTTAAGTAAGCACACAAAAGAGTTTACAAACTGAGTCTATCGATGATTGGAATGGTATACTCCGAAGTATACACATTTAAGGAGACCATTATTGTACAGCAATGCCAAACTCAAGGCCGCTTTGGCCAAATCTTCCTAGATCCACACAAAAGCAACGCCAACTCATGAACGTCGAGACAATGCGCAGGAGAAGAGCTCCATGTTCTTTATGCTACAGCGTCTGAGAAGGAAAAATGCCCCCGGCTACCTCGCATTGCAGCCGGTGCAACGCATCTCTGAAAGGGTCAAAACTACTCTGTCCAGGCTAACCATTAACATGATGAGGGGTTGCAAATATCACCAAATTCAAAAAGTAAGGACGTTGGTAATACTTTAATGAAGTGATAGTCTTCTTGAATCACCTAAATGACGTCCGATTGCCGTGAAAATGGGGCTCACTGCCACCTGTTAAAGAGAATTGTTCAGCTCAGGGAGGCTGAGCCATTCCGGGTAAAATGTGGCTAGGCTAGGAAGGACGGGTGACTACTTGCCAGCTGGTAAATCATGATGAACTACATTTTGGCAATGTCGCTGAGGCCACAATTCTTAAATTGCAAGAGCAGCTGTAGTGAAATCAAGGCTCTCGGGTAAAATGCCATATTAGAATAGGGTTTATATTACTTAATTGCAGGAGTTAGTATTTTTTTACTAATCACAGCAGTTTTGTGGAGTGTTCAGTCGATCGGAAAGAGGAGACAGATGAAACGCAAAGCATGCAAATAAACTCATAGAACTTATTCAAAACATGAAGACCTTCTTGCAATAGTTTATGGGCTGCAGTAGCCACCGGTTGAACTGGAGATTCAACCCAATGAGACACAATATTTTTTGGCAATTTCACCTCCACAGATTGGAAGGTTTGTCATTGAAGACAAACACTTGAACTTTCAATTAGAATTTTATTAGCTGACTACTTGGCCCAATTTTTATGTGATTCTGTAGGACAATACAGAAGGCGGGGCGTAGGATGAGGTGATGGTTGGTGGAGCAGCCTCGCTTTTCTGTCCCAAGATATAATATGAAGTGTCTTACGACTAAGCGTTGTACTATCTGGCAGAAACAGGAATGTAACCTTCATCCAACTGCTTTACAAGTCTGAAGAAAACCTTTTATTTTGCTGTGCTAAGTTGTGTTGTGTGGCGATAGCAATTGCTGAACCTTCAACAAGTGAATAATTCGGAGCAGACGATTGCCTGTGCAGACTATCTAGCACATGCTCATGCCTGTGAGGAAGACTTGATGCTAATCTCTTAGAGTGGTTGGTGAGTGGCATCACTAGTGGATGGTTTGAAGTTCGTCAATGATATTCTCACAAGCATACTAATGGATTGCAAACCTCCTCTTTTACCACATGCCAACTAGTCAGTTGTTTAAAAAGTCAATCGGGCGGGTACTGATGCGAAAGTCACGACACTCATAGTTAACTCATGTGAAAGAATAGGGAAGAAAGTAGTGCTTGTGCAAGCTCATCGTTACCTGTAAATGCAGATGGGTAAATTTGACTTGCTTGGCTTCCGAGGCTTTCTCTCTCCAGTCGCATGAAACAGTACTGAAGGCTGTTATTGTCACTTTAATCTCACATCGTTTGAACTGACGTCCATACACCAATCCTCTATGCGATGTGTTGGCGCATGAGTGACTTTGCACCATGACCCAAGTGATTAAACCACGTGTGGTTAGTATGCTTTGCTAGCACACACACACACACACACACACACACCACACTTCCTCCAAATGTTCCAAAACGGCTCATTGGGACAAACACTATACAATCAAATCCAACAAATCTGTCAGAATTCTATGATTTTGAGGTTAAAGGTAATAGACAAATACGCTTTACCCTTTAGTTTTAACTCGTTAAAACAAACTTTACAAGTTTAGATGATCAGTTTATTAATGGTAAACTCTTTCGGTCATTTGTGGTGTAATATTTCGAAAGCAAAATCTGCCTTTGACGCCAAGTCAGTTCAGCCGCACAATCCACAAACACTATTCTTCCCTTCACCTGATTTGGTGTTATCGTGCGCTTTTCAGGCGCTCCTTGCAGAGTGGAGACGGTTATTGCCTGTGCCTCTCCCCCCGAAATGGTGTCTCATAGAACCAACAAGCATTAGTTATGCTGCTTAAGCGTTCTGCCCCTTAATTGATGGAAATTTGGCATCCAAAATAGCTGAATTAATGAATAAAAGCTTTTAAATTTGCAGATCACGACTAAAAATTGTGGAACAAACGCATACACTTTTCCTTAAATTTATTTAGTGGACGATTTCCTTGAACGCCTTGTGTCGTTTGACGCAATGCATTGAAGAAGATGGACACTTAGCATATCTGTTCGCCGAGCATTTGGAATTGATTTCGGAATATTTATCCTCCATATATCTCATGAAAAATCGTAGTTTTTTGTAAGCATTGCAAAATTTGTTGGCCCTTTTGTGCTGACAAGCCAAACATCAGGCGTCTACGCAAAACTTGATGGTCTCTGCTCAAGGTTCCCTGCAGAACACTCTCCGAACCAAAGTCCTTCCCAATAATTTGAGATCGTAAATAGGAGGTAAAACTACCGGTTCTAAATCCTTCGATTGCAGTGTTAGTAACCGGGCTGAACATATATTCACTAAACAGAGCGATGGAATATGCACTGCAATGGGCACATTATAGCTTGTCCGAGTAGATCTCCGTTTTGGTCAACAAGGACCAAACACTTTACCAACTGAAAAGTTGCTAATCACCACCCAACATTCAGCTCGCCTAGTGATAAATCATGTCAACAGGGTTTACTTTTCCCCATCGCCTCATTCCAATGCAGCTTCAAACCATTGGATAGCGCAGAAATAAGCTACAGCCATTAATGTGCCCAACCGGCCTAAACTCAAACCTCTAAGTGAAACGGGTTTAACTTTGGCACTCACATCAACCACCAGGAGGGGTTTTCAACGCAATATGGTAAATTCATCTTTTATATTTGCATGTACTTAGAGTTAATAGCATTGTTTTGTTTCACTAAAGTTCCCCTCTAAATAACAATTTGAAAGTGGAAACCTCGGCTTGGATTGGGTATTTAGAACGCTAACGAAAGTAATCCCTTAAAAGAAACAAAAGTAGTCTTTTGAGCTGCAAATGTAGAAGTTCAGGATCTCAAATTAACAGTTCTTGATGAAAGAATGCACTTTGCTCCTCATAATGAAGTTCAAACTAAAAAGCATTACTATCGCTTACCACTTTTTACAGCAGGAATTATATTTCCCATTTTGAAGACTAGGCTGGGACTGACTCTGGCGTACGCGCTGCGCAACCAGATCCGCGACCTCCTAATCGAGGAGCACGAGTGCGAAGCTACTGGATGTCAAGATGAGGGAATGGTTGCCTTTGCCAAGAGAGCTGAATCCACTGACACGGCGGGATACCGAGTGGTCACTCACGTGACAGTGGTAGAGGCGATGCAACAGAGCACTATCATGGCTAGTCAGGGCCTTCACGAACATCACGTGGACACATACTACAGTTTCACATTCCGATATCAAGACGCTATCACAGTCGCTACTGTCTTCCTTATACGACAATTTGTCAAATTCCCCAATACCATCACTACGTCCAATCCTATAGTCCGAGATGTCTATGAAAGGTTAGTCTCTTCCCCTTAACTTGCAAAATGCTGAGGAGGTTGCTTGGTTTTACACCCTCTGATCGTAAAGTGCAAATGTGATAAAAATTAATTTTATAAAAGCTAATTAGTGTTTTTTATTTTAGATGGTTGAATTGAACTGACGACAATGAAGAATTAGTTACTACTGTCTTTCTTGTGATTCCTGTTCAGTTTGGAATATTAAGGGAGTGCTGTAGTCTGTCGGCCCAGAAAACTGCTTATTTAATCAAATGTATGGTCTTAACTACTTCTAATCCTTCTGTTGCTAATGGTCAAGGGCTTTGAATCCGTCAAAAAATCCAGTATAGTTAATAGAAGATTATGCAGAAAAGCGATTCGCAACAAAAATCGTGGGTTTTCCCTGAAAATGCGTGCTAAAGTACATGTTGCAGCGCTCCTAGACTTTTTTGAAGACTAATAAAGATCTAATACTTAACTAGAGTAACTACATTCGGCTAGAAGAAGGGAATTGGGCTGATGGCATGGCTTAGAGACTAGCCCACCTACCGAAGGCAGCATGGCCAACGAAGTGGCTTTAACTGAAGTCAAGAGGTAAGAACAACTAAGGCATTACACGTGGTCTAGATAAAAGTAGTAAAGGACATTTCATTTTGTTAAAATAGATCTGATGCATTTTTGATGTGTTAGTTGCAGATTCACAAGTCTCTCACTCTCTAATGCTACATCGTAAGGCTAATTTTTGCAAGACAATAGTAATATGTGCATAATCACGCATTTTTACAACTTCTATAATAAGTCTCTATAGTTTAATATGTGTTTTGCGTTTATAGCAGTCAATAATTAGGTCACTCGAAGAGCGGCTTGTGTAAACTGTCAGTTGCGTTCGTAATTTTTGACGCGATGGTAGATTTGACGAGTCCCGACCAGCCAGTTCAAAAAAACATAAATAATGCCGTATTTATCATTCCAGCAATATTGTTTGTTGCTTTTGCTGTCTTTTGCATCCGAAAGATTTACTATATACTAAACGAACCCCGGTCCTCCAAGGTGAAGAAGCAAAAAGCTGCCAAGAGGAAGTAAGCCCAATTACTGGAAATGCCTCCCTACTGTTGATATCATTGCAACTTTTCTATGCTTTTAAACTATTGCTTTGTTTACCTTACGTCCCGTTTGCTGAAAGTGATATCTGGCTGTAGTGTCCTCTTCCCCATTGACCGCTTTAACGGGTGTTGTACGATCAATGATTGTTGAATAAAGCATGTTTCACCTTTGCGTCTCTGGTTTGCATTCAGTCGTTCAGGTTCTTTTGTTGCTTAAGATAAGAGAATTGAGTTCCTCTGCCTTATACCACATTATTTTGCATTTGAATGGCCTTTATTCAGATCGAAATACGGAATATTTGTGCTTTTTAAAATGTGCACGCGCCAACCGTGTCATGTGATTTCATCGAGACTTTTACGACCCGACGCTTGCCTGAACCCAATGGATTCACGTTACCTTGCATTATTTATTGCGTAGCCGATAGCTTAATATTTAATTGAAGTCAGGCGATAGGTCTTTCTCGTTCATCGGCCCAATTCTTATAAAGGAGTAAAATGCACAGATCGGAATTTTTCCTATATTTGCATGCTTGGGCTTCCCAAGCACAGCAGTGTGTTGTCTTATGACTGGGGTCCAGCAGAGAGTGTTCAAACCTACCAGATTTGTGGTGCCATTCAATTCAACCGTAGATATAAAGCAAAAATCGACTCTCTTTTTGTTTAATTCCTCTATTTGGACACTGGGTGAACCTATAAAGGCTCGGTTTTGACGTTTTTACCAACTTATCTGAGACTTGGTGTTAAATCGCTTGTGATAGCATTCATGAGTGGCATTATTGACTTTGCATCTGGTTTGTCAGAGGGTGTGGAGGGCCTCGAATAATTTTATGGTGGTAGACAAAGGCATCAGTAAAGTTGTGATTACACTCGCGCCAAATAATTTGAAGGAAAGCAGTGAGCATTTAAGCAAATCACCCGTAATGGTCTCATCATAATAGTAAGCGAAATTCATCGATCGTGAGGTCAAACAAATATGGAGCGATTTAGATAAAGCAAAAATGTCGACAGCTAAAAAAGCCATTGGTTCCGATACTTTCTGATCACAGTGGACAAGATCCAAGAAATCCCACCTTATCCCTGGCATACAGTAGAAGAATATTCGTTTGGGACGAAAGGGTCTACGCTACCTCACATTGTGGCGCTCAAGCCATCACTGAATGCCTGGAACACACCAACTCGTGAGTAACCTCACTACAAATGTTTTGAAGCTCCAGAAAGCCAGTGTTGCAAGTAATATGAATATAACTCTACTCTGGTGTCACGGAATCCGGAACTCGAAACGGTGCAAGAACAATTCAATTACAAACAAAAAGGATGGAAAGGCCGAGTCCAGATGTTGAACTCGTGAAAGTCAAGAAAGACCAATCTGAAGTGTTGTAGGCTGCATTAATTTCTCAACAAAGTCATCTGCGACTTTTCTGAGCCTTCAGCCGTTATCTGAAAAGCTTCGACACGGAAGACCTCGATAGGGCCTAAAAGTTGCAAAGTAATCTGGTTCACTTATTGATGAAACAAAAATTCAGCCCTTCTGCAAGTTTGCCGCGCTATGGTGTAAGCGTCAGTAGGACGTCCCACGACCTGAATGTTTACAAGGATGACCGCCGCACTATGGGTTGGGTACAGAACTGCCGTGGCCGATATCACCATCGTCGCAAAGACGCTGCCTTTATCTAATAGCTGTAAAAAGTAAGAGCCCTTAACTGACTGGAGCATTATAAAAGCAAGACAATAGTCAGCCACAAAATCCATTTACTGATTACGCTTATCCTGACCACAACAGTCTGTTGGGAGTTTCTTAAGCAGCCGTTGAGGGGGCACACGAACATTGGGGCGATTGTCACCATGATTAGGTGTCCAGGGTCCCAGACTGTCGTAGGCATAGTAGTCCGTTGGGTAGGGATTCGCATCACTCCACTCGCCATCTACCATATCCAACGCCACGGCGGCCTCGTAGGGTGTCAACAGGGGTTTCTCGAAGTCCGTCCCCCAATCGATGCTTAGTCGCGGGCATGCCACCTAGAGTGAATGCATTCTCAAGGGAGATTCACCAATCACAACCCAAATGTTTTTTATTGTTCTAACAAGCATAAATAGCCACTGCTTTTGGGCCATTTCAAGAATGCCCCAGTCATGTTGTTTTTAACCTAATTAATTTGTTCGCAATACGATTTGGTGTAAGCATAATTGTCCTCAACTTACGCAGAAAAAATGATTGTACATATATTCGACACGGGATCTAGCAAAGCAACCGGAACATCACACGGGTGCGCGCTAGAACTTAGCGTGGTAGTAAAAATTTGACAGCGATAGACGCAACAGACATAATACACCGAGCGCTATGGGATAAATCACTTTAATCATGCTGATCAATTCCAGCACTTAACAATTAGCACACAATTTACGTTTACTGACTGAGCGCCTTTATAATTGGAGCTTCGAACTGCCTGCATTGATTCGCTTCAAAACTGAAGCCGGTCGTATGGTTTTAGAAAGACGCGGGTCAGTAAGAAGGGCTTAGGATGGACGTTTCAAAAGCCTGTTGTCTTAGGCTTTCGGACACCTCACCCATGATGACTTCAGTTAGGAGTAAAATCGCCACAAACAAAAACCATTTTACTTATTACTTAAAAATAGTAATGTTAATAAAACCGTACTTGTATCCAAGCGTCCACCTTGTTGCCAAAGCGTCTCAACTTATCTGGAGATATTTCGGAGAGCAGAACAACAAAGCACTTTCGCCCAAGCTCCTTGATTCGCCTCTGAAGCAGCTGAACCACTGGCGGGGAGCCTTGACGTCCAAGTGTACCTAGAATTAAGCCAAAGCGCTGAGCCAATTGAGCAGTTTCGATCGCACGTCTACGGTTGGCCCTCATCGATGCGTGGTCGTAAGACTCGACTGTCAGGACCTTGTTATAAGGGTCGTACATGTAGGCAGGTAGAGTAGGGTTCGCCAACATTGCTGACTCAAGATGGAATCGACCGTCACCAATGAAGACCATGAAATCCACTTCTGACACCTTTAAAAAAATTAAGGAAATGCTAAAGGCATTTAAACTGCTGCACAGTTTCTACAAAACAGAACACAGCTGTTTAAAATTCCGACTTTGTTAATGAGAAACCTAGAAGAGAAACTAGAGAAGCTTCTACCTTTGGTGACGTACATCCAAGCAATTCTCCGGGTGAAAGTGGTAGACGCTGAGGAATGGTAATTCTGAATCCACTTTCCTGAAGGGACTTTTTGATAGCCGGTAAGCTTGAGACAAACTGAACTGTCGAGAAAAGTGCAAAGGATGCACCGCTGGGAAAGACATTTTTAACACTATCAATGAAGTGAGCCATATCGAATGCAATGTCGACGAAAACGTACCTATGCCATCATCTGCATAAAAATAGGCAGTTGTTGAAAACTTACAGGACAGACAAGCTTTGAATAGGAATGAGACAGCTATGGCCATAATGTACAAGGAGATCGGCACCTAGAGCTTTAGCGGAGAAATCATCGATACAGCACGCGCCGTAGGTTACATCCCCAAGAATGATTATGTCAATCTCGGACGGAGCATCGCCGTCTTCCTTCTTTTCCAAGTCTTCATTTTCAAGTTTGTATGATGCGCTTCCAAATCGCTTGAAAATTTCACTCAAGGTGGTTGCGAAACGAAGTAGGCCTTCAGGCATTTGTAGAGCCACAGTTTTAGCCTTCAGACAACGGATTCGCCAGATTGTTTTGTGAATCTCAAAATTATAGTTGCTCGGTAGGTAATCCTGAATAATTTTAGCCAGAACTGGATCGTTCAAAAGTTCATCCGGGATTCTGAATGGATTAAATCGCTTCGGAGGCATGATTAAAACATAAGGAGCTTAAAAGTCGACCTTGAAGGGAGGTTAAGTTAATCAAAGAATTGTTAATGGTGTCTGAATAAAAATCTTCTCAATCGTTAACAAGATCACCGAAATGATGTTTCATATAAATGCTAAAAATTAGCGACGATGCTTGAATCACCCACTAGATACCTTTTGAGTTGTCAGACACGCACATGCATGTTTTATTTTAAGCTTTCGAACTGGGTAATTTTTTCAAACACTTAGAAGGACTTATTTCATGGAGCAATCCTAGTATGGTTCAGCTTCAGGAAAGTTCTATTTGTTTCGTATTTAAATTTCTAAGTCATAGCAAATAACAGAACTTATCTCATGGAATCCTGGCTAGTATGAGAATTAAGATTCATAAAAGCATTGTAAAGATTTCGCTCATCGAACTAATTTAACACAAGTATGTCTTTAAAATTCAAGCACATGATTGATAGTTAACTTTGCCATTTTGTAGAGGGTTCCTCCTCCCCCTCCTGGTTACCCTTGCCAGCAGAAGTCTGAGTGCGTTTGGACATCTTTACTGTTATAAGGGTGATAAATACAGTTAGGAGACTAATGGGGGTTCAGGCCGAGGGTCCGTCACGTTCCAAGGAGTCTCCGCGTTCCTCCGTCACGTGGTTTTAAATTCACTTCCCGCCTCTGGCCTACAAAGCACATTTAAAGAATTAAGTATTACAATTTTGGTGTCATTTTAAAATTGATTAAGACACTAGCGTAGTCTTAAAGCATATTTGTCGGACTACTTCTACTTCTAGCAAAGTTTTTATCTTTAATGACATGTCTGGTTCTCCCAATCTTTTCTGGTATCGTAAGAAGTTATAGCACTGTGACAGAAAGTACATTACTGGCTTGGAGAAGAACTAACACTGTTGGTATGCTTTGGAAAACCATGCCACTAAGCAGAAGTACTATCTGCCGAGACTTAGATGTCTGCATCATCAAATGTGGGGCTAAACTGGTAAATCATGCATGGCTCCTCTCTTTTATTGACCCTCGTCCCTGGCGCTTCTCTCCATGGCCATAACAACGTAGTAGTGCTGTAGCATTCCGAGGCTCTCTTGAGACAAAAGAAGGCAGAATACTAAAGTAGAATATTTATATTCAACAGGTAGAGGGAAATGAGATGCTGGCATGGCCCGGAGGCCAACCCACGCAGCTAGGGCAATATGGCCACCTCTGTGACCCTGACCGAAGCCGGTGGCTCAAACGAACAAAATATTACATTGCCCCTCTCCTCTTTCAAGCGTTATCCCCGACGCGCCCCTTGGTAGACCTCCCGCGTCAGCCATCACAACGTAGTCAGTGCTGCTAGAAGCACCCAGGAGCTAACCATACCAGTTGCCGACATTCGACGCGATTGAGGTGATGCTTGACACCAACGCCAGTGATCCCTCTTGGCAGTTCTATCAAACTTGGAGTTTCGTCCGGCTTGGGAACAAAGTCCAGAGTAAGAGATTCTGCCGACCATCAGTATGTCCGGGGGAGACGTTAGTAAGGCGATCTCCTTAAGTGAGTATATTGGGAGTAATCGTCGGAAAGAAACCATTTCAGGTGGTCCATGGCTAGTGTCGCTTCAGTTATTAACAACTTTCCTGCAGAACACGGGGATGGGGTAGATGCCGAAGGCTGACGTCGTTCTTATCCCTTCTGCTATGGAAGGTCGGAGATACTCCCATCCGCAGCACATGCACTTCTTTCGCACCGCTGCAATATGCCACAGGTTGTAGAGATTGGGATAGGAACCCTTTAGAGTAGGGTCTGCTTTCCGCTTTCCCCTAAAGGCGAAATACAAGGGCAGAATATATATATATATATATATATATATATATATATGCATATATATTCAACAGAGAGGAGGGAATGAGCCGCTAACATGGCTAGAGGCCAGCCTATGCGGCCACCTCTTTGACCCTGACCGATGCCGATAGTCCAAACAAACTAAGCATTGCAGGTGCTATAAAAAAGCCCACGAACAAGCCGCGCCAGTAATCGAAATTCCGTGTACCTAAAAAGATATTTGATTCCAACGTCACTGGTGCATCTTGACGTTCCACTGAATCCAGATGATCGTTCTGCTTGGGAACTATATTGGAGAGAGGAAATGAGCTGTCTTCAGACTGTTGGAAACCGGATGATGTTGTGTAAATGGAACATCTCATATCGCCATTGATGGTCGTTAAGGTCAGTTGGTCAGAGGAGGACATTAAAACAATTTCACTAGGATATTGTTTTACCCTTATTCCAACTTGCCACTTTGTTCTTACTGTAGTGTTGGCCAGTCATATATCTATTAGGGTTCAATTCACCTGAGAGTAAAATAAGGCACCGTTGGCAGCTCCGTAGCGAACTTTTCCAGATGGTTCACAGCTAAGAAAGCTTGTGTTATTAATGCCATTAGCACGGAACACGGAACTAGGAGGGATGTCTACGTTAGGTATCTTTTTCAACCCTTCAGTTGGGACACTCCGCAGATTCTCTCTGCAAAAGCCTTTCATATGTCACTATCATGGTTTAGCTTCCCGCATTGGAGAATTAAGGTAGCTGTCCCTTAAAATCGGGTTCACTTGCCGTTGGCATAAATTTAGCTCCCCTAGTCTTTCCCGAAGTTATGAGAGGTCACAGTAGTAAAGAAATGTTGAGGGGCTACAGACCATGTTTCCAAGCGGAATTGCGACCCATGGAGACGTAGGTGTCCGCGTAATCAAAATTCTGGATTTAACAAGCTATGGAAGCACTGAATCCATTTTTATCTTATTATTACAGTTGACCACCACGTCATCCTTTACAGAGTAAAAGAGTTTTGAATCCGACAGTTGTAAAATGAGACTTCTCAGTGGTGACTTGATCTCCCCGTCTACAATGCGGAAATGGAATAGTAGGTGACAACTTTTCTGACTGCCCAACTGTGACCAAAATAAGTCCTTTCCAATAAGATGCCTTCGACACAAGTGCTTATAGAAGTGAAATACAAGAACTTCAGACTATATTCAAAAATACTGTAATTTATTGAGGCTTGACTGCTAGATGTTGACGAAAAGGAGGTCATAGTTTCCTGAGACTTGTCAGATGGCGATTGAAGGCACAATGCTTGGGAAGAAGACGCATATTCGACGGAGAAGGCGAGGTTAGAACCAACAGCATGACTCAGAGACCCTCCCACCCGGCAAAAGTAATATGGCCATTTAAGTGACTGTAACCGAAACCGGGCGGTAAACAAACAACAAACGCATTACAGGAATGTCGCCACATTGTCATTGGACTTCGCCTTTCGGACCATAAAATCGCGTTCCCTTGTATGCTTTACTCCGTCACCGATTTGCTACCATCTTCGCTATTAAACATTAGGAAAATGACTGCGTCCATCTGTTTAAGCTTTTATTTGATTCTGTTTCCATACTAATACCATTTTTTATGTATTTACCTCGTCTAAATACCAAAGCGACTTTGGGTTGTGCGCCGAAATTGTGTAGTTAGTCATTTTGCCCCAAACATTAATGTGCACCTGGGACTGGGGCGCCTGAAAGGAAAGTTTTCAGTTGTGCACAAGATCTAAGTCCTTGCAATGGAAGAACTAGGATAATTAGAGCACCATCTTCCCAGAACAGAGAGTTCTCATTGAGCTTGTGCAAGTTGTCGAGTCACTGGCACTTTTAAGGTCAGAAACTTGTAAATTCCAAGACTCACAAATATCTTTTGCAGATAATTTAAAAGTCGCAATTTCACGAGGCAAAAAGATTGCGCAAGCGCTATGACAATTTGAACTTAAGTTAAACTGTTAACAAGCGGAAAATGGACACCTTGAAGGGGCAAAAACATGCAATAATTTGGGCCAAACACGTGCTCGTCTGAACATACTCTTTGCACCAGCCTCTTGGCCGAGCAGACTTCGCCGGTCGCCATCAACTATTTGTAAAATCTCCACGTAACGCTACCCAGTCTTTTCGATCCACGCGCTTGAAACCGGTGGTAAAAACGCTGGCCCTACTGCACCATCGGCACCAGTGCAGTATTCTCCAGTTCGTCGTTCGACCTCCGGTTTTAGGCACCTAAATCGGGGAAGCCAGACGTTACCTTTTCTCATGAGATTCATAGCAAGATTGTTCTAATCCTTCCATTTGGCACCGAATAAATTCATTTAATAAAAAACGTGCATCACAGAATTTTGTGACTTGGCAGATCTTACGGAGCTTTGATGTGCGAATCATTATTCAATTTAAAAAAATTACTGCAGCAGTTTTTCGATCACAACGAAAAAACGCATAAAATCACCACCAGCCCTTGATTTCATGTCATAATTTGTGTTATGCAACAAACTGGTGTCCGACGATTACGAAATGCTAGGCGAGTAGCAAAGTTGTTTATTTTATTTTAAGGAAATCGCAAAAAAGATTGGATTTTCAGTAAGCATTAAGAACTACCCTTTTCTCGGACATAATTCAGGGACATGCTAGTCGTATTTCCCTTTTTGCATGAATGAAAGCATCAACGTGGTATTCAATGCCTTGCAAAATACGTGCAGGCTACCTACATTAGCCTGAGTCTTCGTTGAAGTTGTCACGAGGTGAAGTACTACGGAAGACCACATACTGTCAACATGAAGAAGACGTAGCAGTCTATCAGCATGTCTCAAAGGTCATGCCGTAGAGCTGGAGGAAAACCTGAGGGTACTGCTGTGGCCGAGTGTATAGAGGGGCGGTTGGACAAAATGGCACATTACTACACATCATCTGCACCATATTTTGCAGTGAAGAAATTGGAGCTCAATTAAATGTACATGAGGTCACCAGCACTAAACTCACGACACCCAAGTTCTCGCATCTCAACTTGGTGCAACAAATAAATGGGAGCCAGACCGTGGGTCAACGGTCGATTGGTTGAGTTTTGCACAAATGAATAGGGATGTGGGATGCGCGCGGTATGAGGCGAGTAGTTGCACCTCTCAACATCTGGCATTTGGTGCCAAGCTTGTTTCAGGAGAAAGGCCATTGCAAAATAAGTGGAACCAAATTCCTTCAAAGCTTCGACTTCCCCTTCCCATTGTTGGACTTCACAAATAATTGGCATCACAAAAATGAAAATTTCTTCTTTTGAATAATGCTTTTATTTTTGTGCATCGGAAATGAGTCGACTTCTGGGAAACCTTTTGATAATAAAGGTTGTAGATGGTTCTTCCCTCCTTCCGCCCTTACTATTAGAAGGCTGGTTGCTTCTGGACATCTTTATTATATGCTGAGGACAGATATAGAGTAACAATGTCGGAGTGTCTGGGACATAGGTGTGTCGGCCTCCGGGGAGCGACCGTGCTGCTCTACGACCAGGTTAAAATTGCCCTCCCGCCTCTGGCCTGCAAGACACATTTAAAGAACATGAGCATCACAAAGGTAGCATTCGAGTGAGATTTTATGCTGTCGAATTTCGCAGTCAAATTCGCTTCACCTTCAAACAGCGGTGTTGTAGAGAGGCTAGAAAGAGGTATTCAACTGGGATCGTAATATAGAGGTGAGGTGCTTTTTTAGATGGCCAAATTTTTGATGACCGAATGTGTGCAAACAAAAGGGGACGCCCGCCCACTCACTCACTGGCCCAGCATAAACACCATGCTCACAGCAAACACACACACACACACACACGAGGCAGTCATATAGCTGTCCGACTCCACACGGGTGGTTAATTGCTTCCGCCGCGAGAACATTAAAAGATAACCGGTCGTAAAGGCTAATCTTTCCCTGACTCATTGTGCTCACAGCACACCCGCGCGCAGTCAAAGTTCGCCGAATCACCTATCGTTATAACCTCCAAAAGAAGTGCAAATCATCTCGGTTGTGAGTTTTTATTAGGCAAGAACAGATTGTCGCCTTTTATGCACAATCGCCAGTAACGAAATGTATATGTAGACGGTTCTTCCCTTCCATCCGCTCCCCTTCTTACACCCTTATTATGAGGAGGTGGGTTGCTTCGAGACATTTTTATTATAGGCCGAAGGATGATGTAGGGCAAATAGGTCGGAGAGTCTAAGATGAGAGTGCGTCGACATCCGGAGAGCGACCACGCTGCTCTACATCCAGGCTAAAATTGTCCTCCCACCTCTGGCCAGTATATGCATCTTCTCAAGCATCACCGTACTACTGTTAACTAGTGCAGGATTTTCGGCTTTCATGGCAATTTCCGAAGTCTTATTAATTAATGGAAATTCACTTATGGTAGCGATATATCCAAAGAACAATTTCATTGCTTTACAACTCATTTAAATTATCCCTAAAATAATTAAATTCGAGGATTAAACACTACTGTCACCCTCTTAAAGAATATTAAAATTAATTATCATGGCTAAAATTATGGATGTTATTTTTAAAAGGCAGAACTAATTTGTTTGGTTTATTAAATAAACGACTTCTTACGTTTCTCGAGAGATTCCCAGCTCAACGGAGTACAAAGAATGATATTTATTAATCTTAATAAAACTCGATGGCAAAACTATTTATGCATTTTTTGCATGCCGAAAGTTATGCTTCTAAGCCTTTTGATAATTAAAAGAGGGAATAATGGGCAAGATGTGTTCATGCGAAGATAATTTTAATCGAGACAGCCAGTCTCGTCATGGGAGTTGTAAAAGCTTATTTAGAACAAAGTGGTTTATTATGATTGAGGGAATAATTTCCACATATAAAAAGTAGCAAGTCGGCTACACTATTTGCATAAACTAATTAGTTAAGCAGACATAAAATAACATACCTACTTATTTAAAATTCGATATCAGTAGTATGGTGGCGTCTACTAAAAAAAAATTGAGCTCTAGTTGAGCTATTTTTACAGATGAGGAGTGAAGTGGTGTGAAAAAAATGCACAAAGTTGGAAAGTTATAAGCAGGAGTGTAATACTATGTTTGTTTGGACTGCCGGTTTCGGTTTCGGTCACTGACTTAGGCGGTCATACTGCCCTATTCGGGTTGGCTGACCTCCGGGCCATGCCAGCAGCCCCGTTCCCTCTGTTTGCTGAATATATATACTCTGCCCTAGTATTGTGCCTTCTTTCGCCTTCGAGGAAGTCTCGGGACACTACAAAGAGGTTAGTTTGAACTGAGCAAAACAGACGGAATTTGTTTGCATTGTGTAAGGGATAATGCATTTTTACTGATAAATAGGAGGAAATTATAATGTATTCACTAGCAGTATGGAGGTATGGAATCTCCAAAGGCAGGAGACCTGTTTTCCCTTCTGATCATGAGGATCATTGTCAAAGTGCTCTGTTGTTTGTTTTGAATCCATTGTTGTGCTTTGCAAAAGTGACTTTTACCTCTTTCGCTTTATGCAAAAATTTATATTATTTCGAAGATTGCATTTCCTGAAAGAATTAAAATCCCTAATAGTCTAGCTTTCAGTCTTCTTCATAGGTAAAAATGAGAAGAGGATGCAAACTACAGCACAAAAGTGGTCCTATTTGGTTAGAATGGCAATTTGACATGAGAAGTAATGAATTATGAAGTGATTGATAACTCTATGTTTACAGACCACTGAGTGACCCTGAGTGGTTAGAAGGGATCTTTGGCAACACATTCCACCGCTTCACCATCGCCACTTAATTACGGTGAACGTATAGTTTGTACAGCATTGGCTTAGTTGGGTTCCCTCTTTCTATCTCTGAGTGGTGCGTACTTGCGTGTCCCTCGTCTTGCTTTTGTGTCCACGACTACGTGTTTGCGGGACCACTTTGTGTATTGAAGCTACGTTCCCACGCACCTTGTCACGGATCTGCATGAAGCGCATTATTGGCATTCCAGATGTCAAATGGAATAAAGAGCACTCATCACCATTGCTGTTCAGTCTGAAAGAGAACGCATTTTCCCATTTAAAGAAGCCTAAAATTCCAGCTTCCCTTTCGCATCCTCATGACCACATCACTATATCATTAAAAGTCTTGGAATATTTGTGGATGAAAACAATTTCTACAAAAAATTACCAACTTTTTTTAGTAACAAGTTCACAAGGAGTTCAGTTGACTCACGGAGATGTCTTGAGCAGGTCACTAAAATAATTGAAAATCATCGAGTATAATGCATTCTCATTACAGTGAAAGTGACAAGTATCTTTGATTTTGATTACATGCATCTGATGTGTGCTCCAGGCTTTATTCTTATCCTGTTTTGGCTTCAGCTAGTTTTGTCACTGTGATGTGCTAATTGTAGCTCTGGTCGCGAACGACACATCATCAGCATCATCAAATGAAAAGCTTCTGCAACTTTTTGCAGCGCCAACCCTAACCAGATTTGCTTACTGTTGAGGAGCACAGTAAAAGGGTGCCGTTCATGCTTCCCATTGTATTTATGTCAAAACCTTCGAACCTCTTTGATCACTTGAGTGGTCATTATCAAAGGCTACCAAAATGTGCTTCAGACGTGGTGCGGACAAGTGAAAACCATCTCTTTAGCTGCATCACTTCTGCTATTCAAAAAGCCACTAGGCCCAGCATACATTCACCGTATTGTCCAGCCCTCGTCTTCGGTGAATGGTTCGAACACTGTCGATAACTATGCACTAAAATGTGTTTCGTGGTAACATACACACACGCACACACAGACATGCCAAATTTTTGCCTGTGCATGATTGTATTTTTATACCAACCGTCTAATATGCATCACTTGGTACATCCAAAATACCATCGTTTCATGAGTTCATGAACAGATGCCGCGCAATACCTTAAGCTTTTCTATGAAAAAAATGTAGATACAACAAGTTCCTATTTATACTTATTCTCCAGCAAGAAACCCAATTTCCTTTCGGTTCGGATTGTGGTCTTAAATGTAAAGACGAATTTTTCTTAAAAAGGCGTTTTCACTTGTGAGCGGGCATAGGCGTTGGTACACCAAATTTGCGTTTTAACTAATGGTAAGGATTGTGGAGCGCAAAAAGCGACCTTTGATGGAGGTTCACCCGTCGCCACAATCAGCTCATTGGCCGAGTCAGATTTTGCAACATAATGGGTGCTCGAAATCCCCAGACCTTCCCACCTTTTTATCCATGAAAAGAATTGCATATTTTGGCAATGAAGGAGCCATAAGATTAATTTAGTTAGACCAATTAAAGGATTTTCGGGCAGGAAACATTGGATTAAACTACAAAAGATTAAGGGAAGTGCAATGCTTATTAATTTTGCTTCATCTCTTTAGAATGAATAGAAATTTGAAATCCCGTGTTTGGACGGTTCTTGCCTTTTCTTACTACAAGAAGGTTGGTTGCTTTTAGAAATCTTTATTGAAAGTAGAAGAAAGATATGGGATAAATGGGCCGACGTATCTAGAGCGGGACGTCTTGGGCTCTGAGGGGCAAATACGTTAGTCCACGACTAGGCTAAAATTGCCCTTCCGCCCCTGACCTGCAAAGCACATTTGAAGAACATAAGCATTGCAACAAGTATGTAGCATGTTCCTCGGCCACATTCACCCTCCTCTGACTAGCCTGGAACTTAGCACACTGATTGAGCTGTGACGTGCTTGCGGGTTCGGGTCAAATGGATTCGGTACAGACTCAGAGGCAATGGAGCGCCGGGCTCATATTTACTTCAGGAACTCAGAGTTGTCGTCCGTGACAAAGCTCAATTCGTTTCCCCGCCCATTGCCTAAAAGGCAAATTTAAAGCAGCACCAACATTACAGCGCGCACAAATAACTTTGTCTTTTGTGTCCAAATTTTCCACTGGAATTTTTAAACTCGTATCAATAGACTCGCTCAAAATCAGCGCAACTACATAAGCACTCCAAAACAACTTTGTCTGCGGCAGTTTGAGTTTTCCCCTGGTTATTATGGGTTAAGCAAATGAGGTGGCGTTAATAATGCCAATTTCAAATTTTGTGTTGGAAACAAATCTTGGCGAAACTTAAAAACAGAAAGATAATGAAGGGACTTTTTCAAGATACTAGGGGCTGCACTTTTTCGTGATTCACAAAATAGGGAATTCGGCTTCATTTTAAAAGTCGAATTGCGGATTTAATGAAATTGTTTGAAGGCATTTTGTGCTTTTCTGAAATGCGGAGGAGTTTTTAACTGTTTGGTGTGCAGAGGGATTGGAAGGTCACTGGCAGGGCCGGTGGACGGCGCTGCCAGATGGAAGCATAAGGCGTGGAAACCAAAGAGATCATGCAAATAAGCGCAATGTTTCATAAATTTTAATTTTACAGCATGGCCTTCCACCTCCTTTGATCGTCAATCCTCGACGTCTCTTCTCACTGCACCGCTTCAACCCCAATTGTGTCTCCTTGCGTAAGCTAAAACCCTCTACAAGACCGTTAGAGGTAACTCCACCTATATCGGTTTGTTAATATTGTAGGCATGATGGGGATTTCTAAATTTGTTGAAGCCGAGTTTTCGTGCTTTTTGCCTGGTACATGTAATGTAATTTCGTTGGTTTACTATTGTTGGGCCATACTTCACGCTTGAATATTCTGGAATAAATAAACAAAACTAGCAGTGGCAAGGCACTGAAACTGCGTTATGCAATGTGCAAAGGGTAGATATACATCCGACCAAATCTACTTTTCTTGACCTAGTCAATTAAAATAAGCCTCATTTGTTTTTTTGTTACTTTTGACAAACTTCATCTCTACACTATAAGTAGCCACTAACAATTATTTATTTAACCTTTCTGATGTTGCCATTGTGCACGGTGGGAATCTCGTCCCACTCAAATCAATCATTTGGCAGAGGACTAACTTTGACATCCTGCTCATTGCTTGGTATTTGACACCTTGTTTCGCATGAAGCCATCTCGACCTACCAATAATTCATTTAAAGGATTTCCAAACTGTCCTGCTTCTTTAATACTGGTCGGCCTGTAATTAGTGCTCAAAGCCGAGGGAATAATTTCATGTTTTACGATGAGAGCAGCCGGCCAAAGTGCTCGACAAATTTCGGTGTCTCCCAATCCAATGCCATTTTGTTGCCAGCCTTGATTTTTGTTACACATGCATTGCAATAATATAAATAGATATGCATTAGCCGCTTGGCACAATAACCCTCACCCCGTTTTCCATCACTTTGTGCCTGCGTGTCGGAGGGTGTTCGTCACATCACTTCGATGCATGCGATTTTGAGTTTGTCTGCTTTATCAACCGAGGCACCATGGAAACAAGGTCGCTGAAGTTCCTTTTTTACAACACGAGTTGCATACAACCTAAAGACGACGCAATACGTAGTTGGGAAAAGTATCTTTAAAAAATGAGAAGTGTTTTCTCTTGTGGCCTCAGCCTTGTGAAATCCTTGATTCTAATGGGAATCAAAGGCCTAACTTCATGCGGCTTTACACTGTGACATGGGCAATTCTACTTCACCTTCCGCATTTTCTGGCATTTCTCCGAGTAATCGTCGCATTTACTTGGGGATGGACTATCACGCTCAGGGGAGAACAGGCAAACTGGAAACAAGAGTGCGATTAAAGCTGGTGTCGGTGGAGTGGTTTATAAACGGTGACTTTTCTGTCATCTCGTTCCACCTTAGAGTGGAATACTAATTAAATGGTAACAATTTTTGCATTACTTACCTTCATTACCAGCAATTGGAATCATGAGCTTTTCTCCCATCAAGAATAGATGTTGGTAGAGCAAGAGACAGTATGACCCATTACAAATTAGAGCATTTTAAACGATAAAGCCAAACATCTCGAGTTACGCCATTTAATAGTCATTATGATTGGTTGGGGTACTTTTAATTTAGCCTGACTTCTTCAAATACAGACCTACACGCACTACACAATGTTTAACTTTCAGTGAACCGATCAAAAGCTTATGACCCACACATTAATTCTAGAAGACTTACTCTCAATAGTGTTGATTAAAGACAAATAAAATGCGTCAGCCCTGCACCTTTAAGTCATTTTTTACGCCTGACAAGTGTGAGTGCGTCACAATCATTAATAATCGACTTCGAAATGCCACAAATTTTCCTTTAATACAAAAAAGCAAAATGCTTGATACTCATGGAGTGATTTCTTCTCCGATGGATCTTCACAAATCTCCACGTGTTAACCAATCCTGCAGACGACTCTTCCCTTTCCTTACCATGAGAAGGGTGGGTGATTCTAGACATCTTTATTATAAACAGAAGGAGGATACGAGGCAACTGAGTCGGAGTATCTAAGGCGAGGGCGTCTCAGGCTCTTCCGCCTCGAGCCCATAAAACATTTAGCTTACAAAGTTCTGGACACGTACAACACAATCATACCAGAGTTAATTTCGCTAGTATCTCACACATTCTCTTCTTATTTTTACTATAATGAAGTTAAGATCTGACGAGCCTTGTACTAACATATTGTTTGCTTTTTCCGTGAAATAGTTTCCATCTAAAATAAGATTTTACTAAACTTTATTACTGCATAACGAGGGGTTTGGCATGCCATAAATCGACCCAGTTTGTAGTATGTTGCATGGAAATCAAAAGTTCCACGTTTTAGGCAACAGGATGCCCACAGGGCGAACCTCAAAATCCTACTGTTAACAGTGTTTACAATCGCCCTCGCTACTTTGGTTCATATTTACTGACGTCTTGGCACAAGCTAGGTGTGTACGGACACACCTACCTGCACACTAATGTGTACCGTAAGCACCATTAAGTGTGTGTGTGTGTGTGCCCTTTTTAATCACTCCTTAGTAGCACCTTCAGATACGCTCTGCTTATCCACAAAACCATCAAGTCTAATATTTGCGTCACCTCGTAACATGCAAAGTTAGGTGTTCCAACAGATCTTAAGCGTTAAGAGCAGAAATTAGGCAAGAAGGAGGGCGCGGAAAATGGTTTAGCGACAATGATTGAATTAGAATTGAAATTGGCACCATTTTGAGTGTTCGTGTGTGTGCGTGTGTGTGTGTGGTGAGCGTGTGTGTGCGGAAGCGCATGACTGGTTTTTTTGCTAATTTGTACGCATCCAAATGACAATGCCTGCATGCACCAAAGAAGCGAGCATGTTCTGATTGGCCAAATAAAAATGCCATGATGATATATATATGCTCATGTGGGGCTTGTCTTTACGGCCTAGTGAAAAACAACCTTTTATACAAACAGTCATACCCAGAGAGAGAAAGGGAGATTGAGAACCAGACAGACAAACGACAACGATAACAACTTCAACAATGTCTTCCCCGGGTCACTATATTCCTGTATTTCTACTATTAACTATCTTCTTTCTCATTTCTGGTGGTTGTGCTGTATCACCTTTCAATGAGTGGGAGGCGGAGAGCGAGCCTCTATCAGAGGAAACTCTAAACATGCCGAAACGGGAGACTATTGCATACACGACGACGGAGGAAGATCGTCCGCGTATTCTTTGCGGTCAGGCGCTGATTCACACCCTAAAGGAGCAGTGCGGACCACGTGGAACATTCTCACCCTACCACAAGCGTGCCGTTCGTGAGCTGATCCGAGTGGCTAGAGGACTACCCAGTAAGTTCCCTTTTTCTTCATTTCAACCTTTTAGACATAGCAGACTTTGCTGATGCTCCAATCCACTTGCGTAAGCGATATGATGATATCTGTGAAGTGTATCTGCGATACGAACCCGAGAGTCCACTCGCTCAATGCTGCTGCTTGGGTTGCACAAGAGCCTACTTAGAAAATTTTTGCGCTGAGGCATGAAAAGCAAAGCAAGCAAGTGGAGACTTCTAAAAATCTCCGATTCTTTCGCCCTCTCCCTACCTCATTTCACTTTTGTTAGATCCTCTATCTATACCACTGGAAGATCTGGCTCCTACAGATCGCGTGTGAGTTACCACTCACCCAATCAGTCAGTCGCAAAGCATTCTTCCATCTTAATGTCCTCCTTGTCTCCATCCTCCCCTCAGTCTTAGTTCACGTCCCCCGTACGCAAAAGGCTCCTGTTTATAAAGAGTTTGGTGGATCTTACGTCTTTTTACCTCCAACAGTGAGTTACTTGTGCAACTGTTGTAGTCCTTAGAAATGCCACGTCGTGCACTCGTACACCCGATCGAAAGGGAGCGCAGCTAATCCTTCGACGCGAGACAAAAGGAGGACAGATTGGTAGTTCTTCAAAAATGCAAAAGGTTGTGCATCCAAATGCATATGATTGACGGGGATAACAGTGAAGAAGGTAGGGAGAAAAGAGAGAATTAGTGTTGAAATACCAAAAACACAAAATATAGTAAAATCGTAAGGCTTGCATGCACAGAATTTAAATAATTTACAGTTATAAGATGCCAGCGAAGTGACAAGTATTTTTTTTATGGTGCAAAGAATACCAACAAATTTTATGTGAATAATTTTGCCTTAGACCGTTTCCGGGCGAGAGAATCACAAAGGGGCACAAACGAGAGCTGAGAACTGTGTTGCATTCAATACGTAAACCACCCGCGAAAAGCTTTTTAAAATCATTAATCAAAGTTTACTCTCACAATAATAAGCTTAATTCCCTCTTCTCTATCATTAGTGCGTACAATTCGCGCACTTCACTGGTGGCTTGTGAAATGCCGATTTAATGAACTTACTTCGGTCAATTGCACCTAAAAAATGTCCCCACTTGATGACTATGAGTTTGTTGAAAATAATTTACAAAAATAAACAACACGTGTTTTCTAACAGAATGCGCCGATTGTGTCACAGCGATTGTTTCGACAGGCTGAGGGAAACACTGAACGCCTGTGTGTTCCTCTTTTATTGTGTATTTATCAACTTTCTAAGCCAAATATATACATCGGAGTTGCCTGAACTTGTGAAGTGGGGGCGAATTGTTTTGCTATTGCAGACAAAACAATTAGAGTAAATTTGGGGTTAGGAGAAGTGAGTTTTACGGCTTCCAGAAAAGTGATAAAACGTGGGGAAAAAAAACCCCAAAATGCTATTGGGCTCGGCCAAAATACCTAAGTAAATAAACCAGTTCTTCTACAAAACTGGATCCCTTTGGCCGAAATATGCACAAATAGGAGAAACATAAAAAAGTCAGCATGGTTGACTGGTGTCCTGTGGTTAGCCTAATGCATGGTTTTCTTCTCAAAGCTCAAACTTCCGGCCAATCACTTGAAAGAATTTTAAAGATTACAAGCCGGGTAATGAACTACTTATTTTGTGATTGAATAGTCAAATCGTTGGGAGCAATAAAGGAAGGAATGGGATAAATTTAGTTCACTGTATTGTTAGAAGCTATTAAAGAATTTATTAAGTCGGTTTTTGTAAACAACTGGCATAAATATTTTCCAACTCCTGCCATTGACCCAATAACGAACTTTTAAAGTATGCTTAGAAGGCCTTTCCAAAAAACGTGTCAAAATTTTTAGCTGCTGGCGGCCAAATGGGTGGTGAATTTTGTCTAAGCTGGAGAAAAAAAATTCGCATCAGATTCTCCCCAATTAACGTCTGGAATGTCTTAGTCTCCAATGCGCCGTGTAGATCACTTTGTGAAGGCTTGTTTACTGATCGAATTTCAAATCACCCTTTGACACTCCCTAATTTTAACGAAGGTGTTTGTTAAAATGCACATTTCGGACGAACAACCGCATAAAGTTGGAAATGATCCAGCTTTACCATTGGTAGCTAAAAGGTATAAGTTTCCCGTAAACAATGGCTAACTCTAAGCCCCAGACACGGGCTCAACTATTGCCGGACCACTCGCATTGTCTTTCATAAATTTTTTGCATTAAAACTGCTTACGCTGGCCACTCGTTTAGGCGGGCTGTAGTTTTATGTGGCGGTAAAGGGAGGCCGAAGCTATAAAGGAGTGCAAATAATGGCGATTTATATGTACTGTAGTACAAATTTTGAACCAAATAAGAGAATCGGTGAAATACAATGGCCTGAAGAAGCGCCTCTTGTTTTTCTAATAGTCAAGTTATGATGGCCCACGCAACCACTAAATTTGGGTCTTCTTCTTTTGCTTGCATTAACCGGCTCTGTTAGCCGCGTTTGTTATGCTTTGAAAGAATACATTTTGATTGCCTAATGAGATCACCAGTTGCTTGTTTAGCCGGTCAAAGCGTGACATTTGCGGCCCATTGTTTATACCTGTTTGAAGCAATAAATGGCACTTTTTAACAAAAAACCAAGAGGAGGTAACTATAACAGGGTCTTCTAAAAGGCCATTCTTCGGCCGTTTCTGTCTTGGCTGTGAGCCTGTGACTGCCTAGACACTTGAACACCTGCCAGAGTGTGAGCCTTGTGCTCTACCGGGTTGAGCAAAAAACCCTGAAAATGTCTCGTTGGTGTGTGGTCTTGGCTAACAAAGTCATTGCCATATGCGAAGTGAGAGAGAAGTAATTCCTTCCAGTTATACTGTTGCATGAATTTGGGGTATTCCTTCAGTAGCTCCTTTTAAAGGCGGGTCAAAGTGCGTGATGAGGCGTGTTTTTGATTTTCGAATTCTTCTCCTGTCAATGCCAAAGGTTGGCCATTGGTTGGGGCTAAGCTGGAGCCGGAATTTCCCTTTTAGTTTAGACGATTAATGAGCTGGATGTTGATTTTCTCATCCAAACTCCTTAGTTGAATGCTTCTTAAAATGCTGACTTCCCATTAAACGCTTGTTTCTAGCGTTACTTATGTACGAAGTGTACTCATTATCAAGTTTTGTTAAGTGTCAGGATCTAATCATGTGTCACAAACCAAACGGCAGAGTTTTAAACGGAGTAAAAGGTACGTGAACTGTCGCCAACTTGAAGGTGATTCTCTTCACTAAGTTGGTTTATTTATAAAAGTGGTGCGGCAGACTTTTCCACAAAATTTTGGCAACTGTAGACTAAGATTTTTCACTTAACCTGATAAAATTTGAAAAGTTTGCAATGCCAATGATTTCATGTCGCTACCTGCTTTCAAGAAGGGGTTTGCATGGAGCCTTAAATCCACCCATAAACAAGTGTGGAATCTTCATTGGCGCTTTCTATATCAACCATTCTACGGATTGTTTTAAGGAACGTGAAATTCGTGAATAATCTTGAGTTCAGAAGTAAAAACAACTAAAAACTCGCTCACCGGACAAATAACTGAATCCTTTTGACTATCTCGATTGGGTTTTTTTGCGACGCTTTTGATTCTATTTGTTCGCTACCCCAAAAACCTCTTTAAATAAAATTTTGGGTGTTGCCGGCAATTCTATTTGTACGAATTTTTAAAATTTACCTTTTAATCCATAAGCTTTGGATTTTGGATTGCTGCTCGTTAAATGCGACATACCTTTGGAAAGCATGAACAAGCTAGACTACTGACAACCTTTGATCACTGAGGGGTAGAGCAGCTTCTTCAAATAGCTTACCCTGGCCAATTTATAAGTCTTTTTAAAAAAAATCGACAGCTATGGGATAATACTTGCAGTGGGCTGTCGATTTTGGCGATCAAGGTGGTTTTTCGCAAGGTAAACACCGCCTTTAGGGCCAACAAAATGTGTGTGTGTGGGAGAGAGAGAGAGAGAGCGGACATCCTGGCTTGCCGCTGCAGCAATGCTCACTTCAGCGAATGTTTGCCTGTCAATACCATATAGTGTGGGAACTAATGACATGTGTAGAGGCGGTGTCATTTCATCAAACGCGACTCTGTTAAAAATAGTGCTAAAGCTTGATGCCTTTTATAAAGAAACACCTCATTTTAGGAATATCTGCCATTTCAGTTTTTGTAAAAAAAAAGCTTTAGAATCTCTTTTTGTCGAATCTTATCTTGATCGCGATTTAAGAAAAACTCAAAAGTTAAAGGATTTAAATAAAAGCGAGGCGTGGCTCTAAAACAACGCGACTAATCGCTTGAATGATGTCGCCCTGGTTTTGTCACACATACGTGACGCCCTGATTTACTTATTTGGTCTTCACACCAAATTGCTTTGAAAGTTTACCGAGTCAATTTATTAAGAATGTAAATGTTCTAATAGTTATTTTTGGGGCTTTGAGACAGAGTCACATTTAAAAAAAATATGAGAGAGGATCTGTAGAATGAAAGGAAACCAAAAGACATCTACTCTGTGGCGGTACAACTTTTTTTGTAAAACGTCAGCTTTTAACTTCATAAGCACTTTTATAATCAAAACCACGCACATTTAATTTGCATGCTCTACCACCTCGTGACAGATGATGGCACCGGATCGTGTGATGCGAATGAAGAGGCGGGGGCGACTAGTGTTTTTCAGTCTTAAATTGCACATATTTTTTGGATAGAACAGTAAAGCATGCCTGAACTGTGCTGGTCAACTTTTATCTCAAGCTCTGACACCAAACGTGTTAACTTTAAAGTGGACGAATGGCAGCAAGGAGGCCAATGACAGCGGAAATCAGTGGCAAAACCGCTAACCAAATCAAGTGGGCACGACTTATTGCTCCGCAGATTTCTCGATCTGAACTGAATGAGGGTATGTGAGGTGGGAAGTACCTTGAAGGATTTTAACGTTAAATTCGCATTCACTCCCACGCTACTCTCCAATTAAATAAGTTGCGCGTCTGGCAATAATTTATTCCATTTTAAAATTATTAGCAAATTAATTAAAAAGCGAGTGATAAGGTTACAAAAAAGCCGTCGCGCCTTCCGCGCACCCAAAAAAACACGCTCCGAGCCTCTTGCTTCTACTCAATCTCGTCATTTTAACCTTCCTTTAATTTGGTTCTTGTATCAGAAATAGTTGCATGTGTACAAGCAATACCAAATGTTGGAAATAAGTGTGAGTAAGCCAATGAAGAAATTGAATAAAATCTCTCCTCAATTGTTTATGCCATAAACGTACAACGAGCATTTGAGTTGTGGTATGCGGTATGGTCTATTTTTAAATAGACAGATGTGCTTTTGAGTCTAGCAGTTCTGTAACACGACGTCAGTTTCTGGTTTGACATTCTCTGCGATTTCAATGGCCATCTTTGTAGTGTAGTACTTTGTTTGTTGAAACTACCGGTTTCGGTCAAGGTCGCAGAGGTGGCCGGGCCATGCCAGCAGCCTATTTCACGCTGTCCGTTGAATATATATATATATTCTACCCTAGAATTCTGCCTTCTTTTGCCTTCGAGGGAGCCTCGGGACGCTACAGTAGCTTCGATATCTATTCTTTCTGTTTTTGAAAGTGGCTCTTCCTGTAAGCCCATCAAAATGACTTGTTTAAATTGACAGTGACGATATGTCAATTGGTTCTGCAAAGTCTGTTTTGCAGGCAAAAGTGCAAAAATATTAAGGCATTTTTTCCACTTATAAGAGCATTTCATTTAAAGATTTCACGCAAAAGGAAGCATGTAGGCAAAATCGTCACCACCCGCAAAACTCATATGCCTTTTTCACAAAAGGGCGTTCAAAATTATTGCCAAAATATATTCTTTAGCAAAAATTAATGCTGAAAGTGCACTCTAGAATATTAGTGCCCTTGAAAACAAAATGACTGTGATAAGTTGCTGCAACGATAAAAAGTAGATGAAAACGAGTTATTTGCTGAAGGACATTACAAAACTACTCAGAGAGGCATAATAGTGTCCTAATGGAGAGACAATTCTTTCGTTACCACAACTGCGCCGAAACCTTTTATGATGCTCACTTGTTTGACTACACCTGTCCAGGCGGCAAGCGGGCAGGCTGGACGAACTTCGTGGCGGGAAGACGTCACCGACCGCTGTGGATGGGGAGGCGACCAAACCCGATTCTTTCATTTAAGTCTTAACTATTTGGGCATTTTCTATTTAACTATTTCTTCCTCCAGCCGATCTCCTCAGTTTGGGAGTCTGAAGACGATGGTTGAAGGCCAAAGCAACGCTAAATATTGCATTTTGAGGAAAGAGTCCCAGTATGTATGATGTGGACTATTTTACTGAGTTAATCTGTCACAGTTTGAGCATTTTTTGCACTTTATTATTGGTAGAAAAGTCCTGATTTTATCAGAAAAAATATTGGGAAAATTTCAAAAGCATTCAAGGGAAATTGGTATGGTGAAGATTGAAGCTAACAGCTTTAACAGAATATTCTCGACTTTACTAAACTAATCTATCACAATAGGAGCATTTTCCGTCTTTCGGTGGTTGTAGCGACTTATTGTTTTCGTCAAAATATTTAGAAATTTTTTAAAGCAATCCAGAGGAAGTGGAATATTCCCAACAAGGCTTAATGGTCTAGACACCTCCACAAACGTAATTAAGGCGTATTCTAAGGCTTGACATATGCCCATTCTATCGTCTTTGAGCAAAATAAGGAAAAAAAACTTGTGCAGCTGCTTCAAGTTATCCATTCCTGGGGCCTTTTGATCACGCAATTTTCTGATTATTTGTCACTTGAATAAGCAAACAATGCGCAAAGAAGTTTACATAAAATGGCCACCTATTTATGGGCACAAAAGTGATGGATTTCCTATTTACACAACCATCAGTACACAGGAAACCTAAGGGCTCGGTTGTTATGATCATTTGGCAGTCGGTTTGATCGCATGTATACGTAAATTGGTGCTCAAACCACCCCAGGCTGTGCTTCCACTCTGCGACATAACCTCTAAGCTTACAAACGCTTCTTTGTGTTGGTAACACTTTTTCCACAGCACTTTGGTTTGTTGCGACTTCGAAGGTGACAGTGACCTTTTGAACTTGGGGCGAAATTTGGATTCTTCCGCTAATCTCTTCATAGACCCTCCTCCGAATGGTAGTGCATTTGCCTGGCATTTTATGGCAAAAGTTAATTTAAACTTTCTACTTTTCAGGAGGTCAGCTCAAGCGATACTCCGCAGAACTGGTCGAAATGTATGTTGCAGTGTTTTAGCTTGGGTTGGGCTTTGAATTTCAGCTCTGAGCTTGCGCTGGAGAAATAGGTGATTTTTTGGCGACAATAGCAAATCTAGCGCAAGACTTTGAAGCTCTTGCAGCATTCTCGTTTCCACAAAACCAACTTTTTGGAAGTAAAGTACATTAACAGGTTTCTTATAGCTTAAACCCTTTGGCTGTGTTTTTTAATTTTATAATAGTTGAGCAAACACTTCGTGGCACTCCGAGACCTCTCTAAAGACGAATGAACACATAATACTCGGACGAAATGCATACATACGCTCGGTGCACAGAAGGGATTGAAGCTCCTTGTGTGGCTCAGAGGTCAGTCCACTGGGTCAAGTTACAATGGATAACCAAGTCGGCCTTAACCGAATTTCAGAGTTAAATAAGAAAAAATCGTAGTGCATAATCCTTCTCCTCTATTGAGCGTCGTCTTCGACGCTCTCTCCGATCAACTGTTCGCGTAAGCTATCACAACGTAATCGGTGCTGCAAGAAAAGCACTTGAAAACCAACTGTGCTAGTCATCAAATTTTGATGCAATTAAGGAGGTGCTGGACTGCATCGTCACCAATCCCTCTTGGCAGTTCCGTCCAGTTTGGGAAGGAAAATTCTGCTAGTCATTACGCGTGTCCATAGCTAGACGTTAGAGTGCCAACCTAAAGGCAGCTTCATTAGAGTGAGTATGGAATTTAACACAGGTTCGTGAGGGGAGACTTTCACGTCTGTTCGCATTGTGGCATCTCTATGCAGATATGGAAGGGAGGCTCCATAAAAAAATTTTCTAGGTGCTTCAGAGCCAGTGCCGCTATAAGTGTTGCTGGTTTTCTTACAGAACACGGGACCCAAGCGGCTGCCGACGGTAGACGTCATCCCGAACTATTTCGTTATAAGTCGTCAGCCAAATTTTCCAAATTCAGGGTATTTTACTTTTCCGCTCTGTTAAGGTCTATCGTCCAGCAGAGGAAATCGGGATGATCGTCCCTTAAGATGGGGTCCTACTCTCCTTCATCACTAATGTGGCACCCCGACACTTTTCTGAAGACGGAAGAAGGCAATACTCGGGCTACTGCTGTGGATCTGAGACCGGTCTGCCCGGCGAAGTTACAATGGCCGAGACGCAAGATGGTCCTCAACCAGAATCCAGAGTTATACAAACGTGTTGCAGCTTTTATAAGTATATATGAGTTTTATTCCTTCCAATTTCTTTGGAAAACTCTTCTCTTTTTAGCTGAGCCTTTAAAAATGTAAAATGGCACTTATTTTTAAGAAAAAAGTAAATTATAATTAACTGACTGATTTCATAGCCAATAATAAATTATTACAAGTACAACTCGTTGGTTATCTAGACATACTAAGGCCTTGATTTCAAAATCGTACACCGCATTGAAAAATATCAATCATTTTCCAGAAAGGTCGGAGGGTCTTGACATTAATTAGGCGCCCACGTTGCCCTAGACAGATCAGTGACAACTTCAATAGGTGACCAGCCTGCTTTCACGCAATGGACAAAGATGTTGAATGCATTGAAGCTCCTTCGCATTGATGAATTAAGGAATGATTTTTTTCTTGATTTAGTTACGCAAAGGAAAATGATGCTCTATTAGGCAGTACATTTGTTGAACTCTTCATCACTTGTGTCCCTGACCACGTCATGCATCGCAATGGGTCCAAGCAAGTGGAAGAGCCCTCGCATTCGACAGAGGGCACCAAATCCGAGTGTCACAGGAGGCGATACTTGCCGCGGGTGACTGACTAAGCTGCTGAAGTCATGTCAACTTTTGACAGTCAATCTACTCTCGCATACTATTATGAGGGCAGTTGGCACACCTTTAAAAGCATCGAATTAAGCAGGTCGGTCTAGGCTGCAGCCATTTGACAACGACGCCTGGAGCTTATCAAAGCACTGCACAACCACACGAAACAATTGCAGACTTCTGTGAGCCAGTGCCAGTGTGCGGTGGGTGGGGAAATCCTCCGGTGATGACCAATTATGTGCTTGTTTACTTAACGGAAGCTTAAACAAACATTCGAAAGCAATTTCTCGATGTATGGTACTCAATGCAAGCTAAAATGCACGGTGCATTTGCGTAATGTAAGTGAAAAAGGATAAACAAATGGAGTGGTCTCCGAACTCATCGACGAATCGAGTGTAGAAGCAAAACATTCATTTCACATTTTTCGCTTAATATACTGTTAATATGGATCTTAAAAAACACTTCATGACACACATTAAACACTGATAGATGCTCCGGACCCTTTCAAATGAACCATGACGCGTACCTCTCAACTCTGATAAGGAGTAGAAGGTTCTTTGAGCCTGACGCATCTCTCTGTGGGAAGTCCATCAAATGAAATTTTAATACTACGTTCCCCTCCCACACACCACACCTTCTCATGTAATGGAAAGTTTCTATTGCCCAGGAGTCAAGTTAAACTCAGACTGAAAGACAGACAAGCTCAAAATCACATCAGATTTTAGCAGAAATAACACAATATGAGAAAATCGAGGACGAGAGTTCCCGCAACGGGTAAAATGCTTCACATCTTCCCACCCTTTCTGATGCTTACACATAAAAAATCCCCGCGCAGCTCATCAATGGATACAAGTTAAAATTTATTATACGAACAATCCCAGTCATTGCATGTGCCCGCACTAGGAACTGCACGTTCACATCGTCTCCATTTGGGGTTTTAAGTACCCGACAAGATTCGGATTAAATTTCCACCTAATCTTAAAAGCACTTTTGTGATGCTAATCTCCATTTTACAAAGCCGAGGGCTTCCAGGACGCTTAAAGCTATGGATCTGACTGCGACATTGAATGCCTACTAATCTTTCTAAGGTCCCTCTGCGTCATTGGCGCAATCATTCTTCTCATGATATATTTTTGCTACTATCATCCTGTGACAGTGCCGTCTACTTGCCATTTGAAATGTTGCTGGGGTACAAACAAAATAATTTGGCATTTTTTTCGTTTTTAAGGTAGAAAGCCTTAAGTGAAGCAATGGTACACATAGACAGCGATTGTTGTATCACCTTGTCTACTCTGGCAGAAGTGGCTCAACAAAGACGTCTTTTTTGCAACCACCGCTATCATTTAGTCTTCACTAGCTCGAATCTTGAGAGCTGATTTGAGTTTTGAGCACGTGAACAGACCACCTTTGAAGAAAGCAGGTGCTACCTTGTGACTTTTACCTGGGTGCGCTTGGAAAGTTGTCACACTGACCCACGCATGGGAAGCAAAGGCCAATGAGGGGAGGCTAATTAGGAATCCCCCCCACAGGCGTTTTCTTAAGTCAGTCGAAATAATGCTTGCAAGGGTGTTCGCTTTTGTTGACGAGACTACGCAGTTGTCACCTCCACCCATCACAACAGTAACAAACTACACAGTGCAAATAGAAGCTTGTTTTGGTGTTCATTTGTTGGGGTGTGCGTACGTGCCTATATGTAGTAAATACAAGCGATCTCGTTTTGGTTAAATGCCTTTCAGCCTGAGAATATTATTCCTCTCTGAAGAGGTGACAATAAGCAGCAAACTCCATCTGACGCCATAAGCACAAGAATATCTTATTCTATTTCTTTGAAATTAATGCAAAACGAAACGAAATGCAGTGGACTACAAGCATCTCTGCAAACTGTCCGACGGCGCAGTATACGCTCCCATTTATCATAAACTTGTTTGATTGCGGCTCACTCTAGGCTAATAGACTACTTCACAGCTACTAATGACAAATTAATGCTGGACAATGTATTTATAATTACAGAGATCACTGAAGTACCTCAACGATCAGCACCAAACCACGTTCCCATAGTCAACACATGTTATTAGACCTGTTTCCAATGCTTCTAGCAATTATTTGCAACAGAAACTGATTAGAACATAGTGCAAAATTTAGTAGCCGCACTTGAGAAGTGAAAGAATGAATACAGAATTATGTGTAGTACATAGAATCGCCCATCCCAGCCAATGCTAACATGTTGGGTTTGTAAGTGAACCCTACATTTCACTCTGTTCTTATTCACGCCTTATGTGCAAATGGAACAAAGCAGTAGATATACTCACGACAGTAGCAGGACATTTTCTTGTACTTCTTTCTTTTTACAAGAAGTGCTAGTAATTTCGTAGTCTCCTAAAAAAGATGACATACACAAAGGTAAGTTGACATTGAGAAAGGCTCGAGTTATCGATGGCTGAAATCCTGACCACGAAAGTCATTTGGGAAAACTTTTAAACAAGATGCCGCCCGACTCTTAACCGAATAAAGCCTTTGCTACCCTAAACAGAATGTAACTTTAAACAAATAAAAAAACTCTTAAAGAGAATTATTAGGACCATGAGTTCATCCCCCTAATTAGGCACATTCCCTCCCAAGTAACGAACAGTGAATCGCATTTTTGCGCGGATTCTTTGCTTCGGTTCAGTGGAGAACGCACTTGGCACATCGAGGAGGCGAAGTCCTCGCGCCTTTTTAACATAGCACACGACACTCAGCGTATCTTTTTAATTTATTCGGGCGTGTTTCTTGATGTGTGAACAGGGAACGTGTCGAGCACATGGTTGCGATAACATGTCAATAAATGCTGTCCTAGTCAGGCACGGTAGCCCACTTGTCTGACTATTTTGTAGCAGGGATTTGCGCTTCAACATCAACTAGTTACTGATTCACCAAGTTGAATTTTTGGCAAAATTTATATGTCTGTGTAAAATGCCGGTGATATGGCATCTTGCGATGTTTTTGGTAGATGCTGATTTGATTTTTGCGAGTGTTTCACAAAATTGCTAATTATTTGTATGGTGAGATTTCAAAATTTATGAATTCCTTTAAAAAATTATATCAAGCTGACTAATAGCTTTTTACTCTACAACAGTAGTCTACTCATACATATTTACGTATTCTATGAATCAAAAGTGAGTTGCAAAATAAACTGTTAAGTATCTTGTTTAAACCCAGCGGTAAGCATTTTGGGCGTTGACTTGTTAAGCTAGTGAGCCAGTGGTATTATTTCTTCAGTTTATAAAGCTCAAGGAGGCGTTTTGTTGTTCCTTACAGTTGAAAAGACTATGTTCATAAATTCTTGAAAAAATACTTTTAAAAATTGTTTAAATCCTGTAAAAGTTCAGCAAAATAGCAGCCAAATTTCCTCAGAGACATTTGGGACAATCTCTTTAAGCAACTCAAAACTATTTTGAAATAAATCTTTTACTTATATAATAACAGTAGAACTAAGTGCGCTAGAAAAGGAACGCTGCAACTCGTAGATCATATTTTTAACGTGGTCAATATTAAAGCCGTTATAAATATTGTCACGGCAAGAAATGCCAAGTTAAATTAGGCATTAGCTTTGAAGAGTGATTAAATAAGTGCGAAAAGGCCTGAAACATAATAGGCAATTATTGCAAGGTGGTGACGCGGTGCACCGCAGCAATTAGAAAAGTACTTCTCACCAGAGGCACCAGTACCACCCAAATCAATATCGCAGTAGAATGTTTCGCGTCACTGCTGCTAAATCTGTTAAACCTATGCACATTGGCTTGTACAAATTGAATCATAAGCTATTGCGAGGAATCAGGTAAGCTTTTTCCTTTCCCTGGACTATTTACGCTCTACCAAATCTCACAAGCTAGAAATTAGTTCAAGTGTGAACAATGTAAATACAAAGTAGGGTTTTGTGTTCTACGAGACTGATTATAAAGGCTGTCTTGTTAATAATTTTGTTTGTGTTATTTTTGCCTTTTATCGAAGTGAGATCTACCAAAAACACATACGTATTCTCTTAATTTATCAACTAATTGCCAAATAGTTGGGGTAGACCTGTGATTTGAGTAAAGAGGTGACTTTTATGAATGGTTCATCTTCTTGGTAATAGGAATCTTTCACTCAAAAGCTATCTGTATTTGGCTGTTTGTTGGGACAAGACTGCACTGGCAACCCACTGTTCCACCTCAGTGTTATACTTAATTCTAAAAATTATTCTCGCTAAGTTTAAAAGATAAGTGACAATAATTGCATTGCACTTTATTTCCTTATAATCACGTGAAGAAAAGCACCAGTTGAGGTGCAGTGATGGGTTTTTTGTCTGCACTTTTTATGGCCGGCATTGCGATTTTCAGTCACGGGTGCGGTTCACCTCCGTTTTTAATCAAACATGCTGCTGACTGACACAAAGGAAGGCCTTAAAGGTGCACACGCCTACCACCTTCCCGACGTTAAATGTGATATGCAATGTTTATGCTATAATTATGGTTTATTTTGTAGCATTTTCAAGGGAAATGAATGTACTTATCCTCCTTACTGAGTGAAGTAATACGAGGCATTTCGTCATAGAGGCTGCATTGAAGATTTCGTGACTGCTATTAACAGGTGGGTAGAAGTTGCATTTGGTGATAAAATGTAAGCCTTGTAAGTTGACAATCGAGAAACCAGGTCTATTACAGTAGTAATCAGGGTGACAAGTTGGTTGGACACAAAGTTACGCAACATTAAAAAGTGCAGTTCGGTTATGCCGGTGGTGGTGAACGCTTGAAAGAATGGATCGAAAAGGTACATTCTGTGCTGCTGAAAAGGCTAATTGCTGCAGGACTTTTGAGCACTGCTGTTAATGAGACGTGCGCTGGGATGCTTTACCAAAACCCACTTTGTCTACTCAATAGCCGTCCTTTCTCCCTTCATTCCGCTCAAGTGGTTGGTCCGGCCTCATGATCCTGTTGCAGACAAAGCCATCTAGGGGTTGTAGACAGACGCAAAGTTCGAGTGCACCGTGACCTCTTGAATAAGTATATCTTCAACCCAACGTCTCCTATTCTTATTCGTTCATCAAAATATGAACAGGTAATCACCTCTCACTCAAAAGGCTGTTACTGCTTTCGCTCTTAGTACATTAATTTTTAGGTCGTCTGTCAGAAATCTGCATTACTGTTGCCAGCTCTACACATGATACGCGTTGCAGACAGATTGTTAGAGCTTAAAACAATATCACAGATGCGGTGCCTTCTCGATCAAATGAAAATAGTCGCATATTGTTTGATCTATAAGCATTAGCGCCAAGTACCAAAAAAAAAACACGAAAAATCTAGATTTGACGGTCGATCTCCCTCATTGACTTCCTTTTCTCATGGCATGAAACAGCAAAATGAATTTGAGAAGTCCATAGTGCGTCGGCGAGTGCCACACTTTTCAGTGTGTTGCGGTGGACCAACAAGACGCCCAGGCCACGACGCCTTCGAGGTGGACTCGGGCACAACAATGCATTGGGTTGGCGCTCAAAAACTTCTCCAACAAACCTTAGCATATTTCTAATAATCAGGTAAAATCGCATTTATTTCTTCCTTCTTGCGTAAATCCTTCCCAAACTATTTGATCACACAACCACAATAATAAATAAAATAAGTGGTGGGAACTTGGTCAAAAGTTATTTTGGCCGCAATTTGTGCAAAGCAGTGCAATGTATTTCTTCATTCAACTCCCTTCAAAGCCCACAAAGCGGTGCATCCTGTAAGCAGCTTGGACCAAAATGATTGCGTCAATTAACCCTGCTTCCATCTCTGGGGCTTTTAAGGCAAAAGATGTAAGTTTCCAAGGCATACAATTTACCTTAAAATTCCGATTCCTTAATTTAAATACTACTTTAGTAAAATCTTCTTATTTGTTGCATTTCTTGTTATTCTAAGGAGATGAAGGACTCGCCCTTGCATCACTGTTCCATTCGTCCGAGTTTCCCCACTTTTCAATGGTCCGGTCCAACAGCAGTAAGTAGATAACAAGGATCCCCAAATTAATCCAACGGTTAATCCGAGTACTTTCGGTGAGTGTTTATGGTCATTTTCGTGAAAGTGCCATTTTATTTTAGGACGTAAATTCATGCTAAGTTGCATGAGCTAAGAGTGCCTCGGGGCGATTAAACTGGAAGTTAAAAAAACTGCTATAACAGACATTCATTTTATAGCTTTAATTAGGAATCCACCAAGCAAACCACACAATGAGTTTTTCACATGATTTTACCAAAATTTGGCCTAAAACAAACTGAGCCAAGACCAGATTGTAGAATGTGATGCGGAACTTAACTTAGTCTTACTGATTTAGAAGTCACGATAATTTAGGTGATTTACATGACAAGATTATTTGTGATAAGCTCTAAAGTTAAGTATGCATTGCAAAATCTTTTTTTAATCATGGAGTTCAGTTAAGGGTCACTTGGTTGTTCACTGCAACCTCACCGAGTGGGCAGACCCCCGGCCATGGCGGCAGTCCCACTGCCTTCTGTGGCATTGCATATCCCATCCGAGCGTTGTCTCCTCTCGTCTGCACAAAAGTCTCGGGGCCCAACAATACTGAAAAGCAATCGTCACTAGACCAAGCATTTTTAAAAGTACCAAAAAACCTTAATTTAAGATTATAAATTAAAAGTAAAGTGGATATACTGCTTACCGTTGTGGGCAATATTAGCAATAGGTTGGCTAGCAGAATCCTTGAGACATTTCGACTAACGCAACCTTAATGCCTCATTGGCATCGTTAGTGTACCACCTACGATTCTGAAGTAGTCAGTCAAACCTCGGCTAGAAAAAGCCTTGAGAAAAAAATCAACTTTCTTTTGGCCGAATGCATCTTGCATTCGTATTAATGGCGTTCTAATCTGTGCCAATTTAGCTATGACTTACTACTCGAAATTCGGCTCGAGCTCGGCACATTTGTGACGTCGAGCTCGAATAGGAAAGGAGGGGCGTCACATTTGTGTGACGTGTTAAGCATTTCGAACTTGCATTACATCATCGCCAATCAGTGTCACAAGTGTTGAATTATTGGAGAACACACGTAAAGGGCTTTTCATGCCCAAGGTGACGCCACGATCACCTCATTCTGCTCCTCTTCCATTCTTACCGGACTATTTATCACGATCTAGTAAACATCTTGCGTAATTTTAGTCAATTTTTGGGACTTTTTTAAACTGGCACGACAGTTGAGGAATAAATGTCTTGCCAGAGTACATTTACTTCGACTGTCTGCTCACTCAATGTTTGCATGGGTTGATGAAGCATTTATGTGCACATTATTTTCCGAAGAAAACATGCACAACCGACTTGTGATTACGTCGGAATTCTGGGTCACCTCCAACGCGACAGACCATCTGGCTTTCACAGGTCTTCATTACAAAACCACTTTATAAGGCATTTTTGTACAGCAAGTAATAAAAATTCGTTGCTACAAATTATGCACACGAAATATTCTTCTCTTAAATAACTTCCTTACATCAATCTCATGCGGTTTTGCCTTTTGGAGTGTCAATTCGGGTGTTCAAAAATTCGCCGTCTTCAATTGCTCCTAAAAATCTTTGAGCTTCCGCGAGCCAAACTTATTCTACACAAGTTACGCTGCTCTAATTTGAACAACCAAATTTGTGCACGTATGTTCTCCAAGACCTCAGGGAGGAGATTAAGTCTTCTTCTCCTTCTTCTTCTTTTTCTATTTTTGTAGACACAAGAAGCTTATCAATCATTAAGACCGCACAAAACGTGCTATTTACCTCACTTGAACTAATTGGCAAAACGTCTTGCCTTTTCCGCCTGTGGTGTGCTTAAAAATGACGACACCTCACAACAATTGGCTCTGCTGTAATGCGGTTGCTAATCGTGTTACAGGCTTCTAATCCATCAATTAGTCAGAAGTGAGTGGTCTTGCAGAGACCCCCCACTCACTCATCGTCGCTGGTGAAGTCCTATGCGTGAGAGGGATTCCATCTGGTCTCCTGTTCTCCTCATTGGCCTGTAAGTGGACTTTTCTACTCTCTGAGTCTGCATGGCTTCCAATTCCTTAAACTCTCCAAACATGTTCGAGCTCTAACTAATAAGATCTAACGACTATAAAGGTTCATAAAATTCTCATTAGTTAATTTTACGTATTTAATGTTTATATCGCGTCGTATTCCCACTTTGTACCCGGAGACGGAGAAAATCTTTTTTTGAAGCCTTACTGTTTGGAATTGAATACGGTCGCTCTCGTAGAATTATACATTTTATTTCCTTTGAGAGTGTCCTTGTTTTTTTCCATGGTGTAAACAAGCCATGTTGGTTGGTCTGACGGCTGGGCACACTTATTATGTGGCAGCATAGAAGATAGCGTGTGCCACCCTCTCCTGCGGCACAGGTCTGCCTCGTGGTTGCAGCGCTGCTTTTGTGGAGGACAAGCCACTTGACTTATTGTGTGCATGAGGATCACTCCGTTAAAAGTAACTGTGCATTTTTTGCCGTTTTACAAAATTTTAGTAATATAAGTATGTTCATCCTTTGTGTCAATGCTTTCTGCTTGCCCTCATAACTTAACAAGCGGCCTGTGTCTGTGCCCACCGAATTCACCGCGTCCACTTGGTTAAGTCGGGTGGAGCCAGATAATGGCGACCCCAAAAAACTTTGCCGGGACGCTTGAGATACCTTTATGTAATCAATCGTTTACTTTGTTGTTTAATTTTATGCAAAAAAACTTGTTCTCCTTTAAAATCGTCTCAAACTGTAATTGATATGCGACAATAAGTGATGACCCCCAAATCCCATTGACATGACCTTGTTCAACAAACGCGCCTCATTGTCTATTTTGTTAACTAATCTAGCAAGTAAATTTTTTGTTGCAGTCTAGATCCCAATTTTATTGTGCCAATTACCAGACATTCGAAGCTTCGGTAGATTCAAAGTTTTTCACCCCGAAAGAAACAACCTATTTCCCAAAAATGGGTTATTCCATATTTGATTGATTCTAACCAGTCAATAAAATTTTATGTCAGAAAAGAAAAAAGAACAAATTACTACAAGTCGCTAATGAAAATCTTCACAAAATTTGAAACTTAATACAGATTTGTCGGTCAAAATGCTAATAAATCAATCATTTTAGTTGGCATTTAAAATAAATTTCACGTTTATATTCGATATTCTTTCCGACTTTTATAATTAAATAGACGTAAAAACTATGCAAACTTGTAAAAATAGACATCTCTATTACCCACCTTCATTTTGGAAGGCGGCACGAGCTTCCTGTGAAGTACATTTTGTGCAAAGCATTTTGTCGCCAGCTCTTGTCACCTCCACTTCTGCTTACTTTGGCCTCCCAACTGTTTGGTCTCCTTCACACGTGAGAGGGAAATCGCTTACTCGTGCTTGGGTTAATCCTTATCCCGCATTTTTATCCCACCCATGACTGTTGTTTAGGCTTCGGCAAGGGAACAACTTTGTCTGTGCTTCATCACACGCGCGCCACGCTAGCGCAGTCTTTCGGCGATGAGGTGGCGTCTGTCTCTGAAGAGTGGGATGAACAGTGTTGGTAGTAGATCGTCTAGAGATAATTAATGACGTGTTCGTTCGCTAAATGGACGTCGCAGTGCAGCAGTGCATTCTCATCACAAGTCAGTCAGCAAACAACCTTAAAAATTGGGCACGTTTTGTAATGCATGTGAATTGAATAAAGGACAGCGAATCGGTAGTCTGCGATCAAGCGATACTTATTTTCACGCCGTAGTTTTCACAAATTTTTCAAATTTTATTTGACCATTTGCTCACTAATAAAAAATTGAGTCTTGGGTGAAGGCATCAATACCTCCACTTAACCGAAAATATGCGATTTTCTTCATGAGAGTGGTCCGTTCTGATTTTGCGCATCCAACTTTCTCCAAATACAACGCAACCGATTTGAGACTAAGGTGACCTCGCCTCGTAAAGCAAACAAGCTCATATGCCAGCACGTTCAACTGCCACCTTATGGCGGAGGGGCTCGGAATATGAGGAAAAAAGATTGTTACAAACGCGTTAACAGACTCTGTTCCTATAAGTTACCGCATATCTATTTATGCTTTCCGACGTATGCGTTTTGCCAGCCCCAAGAATCTAAAGTCAGTGCCACAAATTACACCGAAAACTGAATGGACCGTCTTAATAGCTTAATGTACTCCGGAACATCTCCTCAATAATCGAATTAGCATCTCATAACTTAACAACTTAAATTACTTTTATGCCAATTTGACGTTCAGTTTGAATGTAACTAATTTTGTTAAAGTGAAGGAGCAGATTTTAGGCAAGACTGCACACAGACCGAATTTCCCCGTACCTTCGCTTCCATTTCTCTATTATCTCACCTAGAAAATGTATTTTTATTTGCTTTTACTCATTTGTTGTAGATTTCGCCTCAATTTTTGCATACGATACAATTTAAACCAGTGCGAGAACCTTTTCGCAGAAAAGATGGAAATGAGATGTTTAATTGTTCCTTGAAAGGAACCATCATTTCGTTTCAAATTCACCTCGACATCGTGTGAAGTGCTGGAAGCAGAAGGAATATACACACACGCACGAAGGCAAGAACGCAGGCACAAACATACACGCACGCACTTTACGCCCCAGTCCGAAGTGATTGGCTACGAGTGGTTTGAAGGCGAAATTGTCGCCACTATAAAGCCGCCGCTTCACCACGAATCAAGGGTGCTAGAGCCCTTACTTTACCAAGATCCCCCGTCTTCAAGAATGCCTCGTCCCTTCCACCCCGCTTCGGCTGATTCACCCACTCTCTTTCCCGATCCGATGATTATCACCAGCACCGCCTCCTCGCATCGTTTCATTATCGCGATGTTAATGACCATTTCATTAGTGAATTCCTCACCTCTGCTGGACACTCTCAACGGAGGTGTGAGTTCTGTCGACCAGAGAACAACCTATGTTCCAAATTCTGATATGGAAAAACAAAACAACATCTCTGATCCACGACGAATCATGTGTGGCTACCAGTTGATCGTCAACCTCAAAATGCAGTGCGGAGACCGAGGAACATTTTCGCCCTACGAACGGGGTCCGCGCATCAAACGAGGCCTTCGGTTGGGTAAGAATCGAGAATTCACCAAACTAAAGTTGGAAAGTGACCCATGTTAAGAGTGTGGAATCAATACACAAATGGGGTTACCGATACCGCCAAAATACCTAAGAATTTGACCTTAAAAACATGTTTAGTGTACACATCGAACCCACTTCTAGTTTCCCTATTTGGAAATTAATGTCCCTTATTAATTTTACCTAAGTATGGGGGCGTAAGATTGTGCTTTCCGCATGTTTGTCGCAAAATAAAAACTGGGCGCTTGATTAGGACATTTTCAAGGGTAATCTAAGTGAAAATAATTTGAAAGCTTAACTAGTCTTAAAGTATTGCGAAGAGGATCATTAATCATTTGACCTCATAAGGCCAACTTGATGAACAATCAGTAGTGAATATGTTGTGGAAATTGCATTACTTCTGCAGTCTTCGTTCGATGGAATTTTGAAGCAGAGCTCATGATTAGTCCTGTCTGTCACCATTTACAACAATCAGGTAGACCTGCGTCGTTATACAGTCCACTGAAGAGTCGAGGACGAAAGCATGACGATTTTTGCTCGATTTATCTTCGCTATGAACCTTACACCATCGTCACGGAGTGCTGCTGTCGTGGCTGTACGCGTCGATTTTTGGAGCAGTTCTGTGCAAAGGGCTGAATTGTTGTCTCTCAACCTCCTCCAACTCCTTGCTCTCCCTCTCCTCCCAACTCCTCCCTCCCCTATCATTAATCTTTATTTTTGTAAAAGCCATGTTCACCTACCATTTCCTCCTTAATCCATCAGGCATTTGTATAGATCTCCAATTATCCCTCCGTGTATAAAGCCTCGTCGACTAACTTACCAGATTACCATGCATTTAAAATGATATAAAGTGATTGAGATTTGGTGTGGATTTCTACGACATTCCAAGTTTTATGAAACGAAGGAAACTTTGAGGTCGTCTCTTAGCTTCAAAGAGTTGAGGTTGGTACTGTCCAACTTCACGCAATTTTGGGGAATGTGCGTGTGTGTGCATGCACAAGAGACTGCAAATTTCTGGGGCGGGAATGAAACTCTGACTTTAAAGTGGAGGATTGAGCCCTGCCTGTAACAAAGACTCATTGCCTTCAAGGTACTAACAAGCTTATTCAAGGGTTCATTAACTGCGGTGCAACTCATTTCACAGTGCGCATAGTCAGTATTCCACAAAACATTTCAGTAAGTATTCCTCAAAGCCCAATTTCCAGATGCTTTAAACGGTCTGTTAGTTGCTTAACACAAAGAATACCCTGGCGTTGTATTGAAGTAGGTCTCGAAATTGGTTGGTACAATGTAGAAAGCAGCCTGTGGATACAAAAGGCACTAAAGTATGCATTTAGCTGTCTAACCTTGCAACAAAACGGTACAGTTCGCGTCGTACGCCATAAAACCGTTCCGCATTAACAAATGTCCGCCTTTTCTCACTGTTTGACCGTTGGGCCTTGGAGTTAATTAGAAACGGAAAAGGAAAGGGCAGTGAAATTAACACTATCTTTCTCAAGCAAGGAAAGCATGAATCACTTCTGCTTTCCCATTTCGAAGCGAAAAAAGAAGGAAACGATAGCTGCCGGCTTTGCAGACTGCTAATACGCTAGGGAATGCAATTCAAAGGTAAATAGAGGATGAAGAATTGCGAATTTACGTCGGTCGACCTTCAAATAAATGCCTCTGTAATTACACTTCAAAGTAAACAAACAAAGTCAAATATTTTATTCATGTGATCTGCTAGTCAAGTCAAGTGTCACAATACAAATGCACAGAGATTAATCGTTCAAAAAAAATCATTAAGAAGACACAAAAATGCAAAATGCTATGCCACTGCCCCATTTATCCAAACTGATGTAATTTTGAGATGGTTAAAAGTTTTAACACACACATTTCCTTGCTTGAGGTCTAGCTGACAGTACAAAGAAGTGTTGGGCTTTTGTCCGGGCCCGAATTGGCCAGCTAACAAGCGAAGTGAAATTTTCACTGACAGACTAAGGCGAGCCCACACTTTACATTAGCCGAGCCGTTCACAGTTTTATGTATGTGTAAAGTGCGGACTCTGGCAAGAAGAAGGAAACATTACATACACTTAATGTGAGTGGTTAATGTGCCAATTCAGTGGGTCCATCCCTCTCCGCATTGACTTGCTTGCATTTCACAGGCCATTTTTACAAAAAAGACCCATATATGGGTGCAGATCAGGTAAAATACTTCTAGTCAAATGTTAAGAAACTTTTTCAACTTTCTCACAAAATTCTTAAGATGTCAAGAAAGGATATAACTGATAAAATGTCGCCTTCAAGATGCGAGCTCAGTGTACTTTTCTCGTATGAATGACCCTAAGTGTGACATTTATAGCATTCCTTGAATGCTGGTGCAATACAATGGGACCGCATCGCCGATGCGTACTTCCAACTGAAATGGGCCTTTCGTTTACTTATTCGCTCACGGGAGCTAGGTGTGTACTCTCTGCATGCCATACAGATAAACTTTGCCCTTTAGGATGCGCTAATAAGAATAATTGCATTTGTGAATCAAAATTACATTATTAACTCGCCTTATTTTTGCGCTTAAAGTCCCTCGAAATGCGGAATATTTTGACTCTCCTCAGAAAGCACGTTCTCGCGATCACAAGGGGCGTATATTTGTTCTCAGAAAAAGGTGCCCTCAATATTTACGATCATATTAGAAGCTTTCCATGAGGTATTATAGCAATCTCCCTTAAATACAGATTTAGACAATAAAGTTGCAATGCGTTGTTTGTTCTGACTGTCGGTTTCGGTTTCGGTTGCTGGCTGAGGTGGCCATATTACCTAATCCGCGTGGGCTGGTCTCCAAGCCCCATTCCCTCTGTTCATTCAATATATACTTTTCCTTCAAGGGAGTCTTGGAACGCTGCAAAAGTATTTATGAATTTTTCCTCACTTTATCGCTTTACTGTATCTACCCTAGAGTAAACTCGCCATCATATCAACTGATCAGGGCTAGAGGAAGGCAATCTCATAAAGTTTGTGGATTTAAAAGAATTATTGTGGATAATTGTACGGTATTATTTATTTCTTGTGTCAAGTTATGATGATTCGATGTAAAATGCGTGCCACTTCAGGTGTAAAATTTGATAGCCTTAGCCTTCCTCCTCCACATGCTTGATTATTATTATTACTATTATTATTGTCATCCTCACCACCATCGTCATCCCTCCAAAAATTTTACCAGGCGCAATTCGTGTCAGGTATTGCATTTTTTCCTCCTCCATCCAAAGACCGGCATTAAATTTAACAATCCCTCAACATGTGCTGCTCGCATATTTGCAATTTTTTGCCAAAACACGATCACTTTGCTGGAACAGAAGGCAAAATTTAATTCGGCGTGAGATCGCAATACATTCGGAGGTCTGTTTTAAGGAAGGATTTGCCTTTTTGTGGCACAAATACTCATGCCCTGTTGTCTTACGGTAGGCATTTTGATGGTACGTGTAAATTTCAGTGACTGTGATCAGCACAAGGCTACTCATGCATCATTAAGAGCCTCAACTGGGAGAAGAAGGCGGCCGTTTCACTCCAAATGCATATTTTGTGAAATTGTGTTGCTTGATCTCAAACAAACTGGAGTGTATTGCGATCTTGCTGAGTCTGATGCATTGATAAGACCTCAATCCACCAGGATGAACTTGTTTTCATAAATAAAGGGGCAATGTAAACATTGCTTTTAGCAATAAAGTTGGGGTTTCATAACTTTTTGCGCATTTTCCTCAAGGTCAGGTTCGATCAATTGCCTGAAGAGGAAGAACACAAAATTGTGCATGAAAATGTCTGAAAGCATCGGATTCAACACCTTCATTCTTAAAATTTTTATTTACTGGTTTTTTGAATCTAATGTTTGTTTTTTAGAAAAAAAATAGCAGAAACATCGAAAAATGGGTATTCTCTCTTGGTAGCTGCGAAACCGTTACCCTTTTGCTTGTTTTTTGGAGTACGAACTTGTAACTCTAGAAAAAGACCGTGTATTTCAGTGGCGGAGATAAGTGAGATCGCACGATATCTCTAGTTGATGGTGCAAAGTTTATTTTTGACATTTAAATTTGAATTGGACGCAGGATGTGCAGAATCCTGCATGCACGAGCAAAGTGTTTGGTACTCATGGAGCAATGACCATCGGCTCCAGTGGAGGCGGACGCATCCATCGGCCTCAAATTTAGGACCCAATATTTCCTATAGAATGCTAACGCTAGAGCAGTACCACACATAGTAGATTAATTCTGTCAAAAGCTTTCAAAAATTGGAAGCAAATACGCCTCACGAAACCTCTCAAATCAATGAGCAAAACGGGACCTTTAACTTGCCTTTGAAATAAGCTCTTACTTGAGAAAATGCGCTTCATTGTAAAGAAGTTACTGTTTTTAGTTCACTTAGTGCGTTGAATCCTTAGAACCCCCTGCAAGCCTATAGAGGTGCCCGTACTTAGGGTGTTTAACGACGATAGAGCCTGTAAACGGATACTTAGTACACCGCTTAAGCTAATTGCTTGGGTATAAGCGCGATCACATGGTGACACAAAAGGAATGTCAGGATAAACAGATGACATTTTTGGGCCTTGATAGTAGTGCTGATGCAGTTTAACACGCTACTCTTCGCCACTGTTTCAATTCCTGTGGGGCGGTTTTCCTACTGTCTGCGCTTTACCAAGACCTTCAAATGAAGGCCCCTATGGCTCTTCTGACTCACGTTCCATAATTCGACTGCACTATTTACACCAGCAAAAAGTTATCAGTGCCGTTTTCTCATGTGACATCAGGGCTACAAAGTCTTTTAAGCGATTAATAACCCATTAGCAATACTTTCCGAATTGTAAACTTGCGCTATGAAATGAGAGCAGGTCTAAGATGGATGCCCCAAGTGCCCATTTTGAAATTCGCTTACTTAACAAAATATCGCTTAATTAGCCTAGGACTTTACGCTGCTAAGGCAACAGATCCCTCCCTGTTGACCATAATAAGCTCGCACTTAGCTGTAGAATGCACCTTTGGAAGCAATCTGCCAAAACTTGCTTCCACTATGACATCGGAGGGTTGGCTAATTGCAATCCGATCCCACGCGCCATAAAATCAATCATTTGCTACTTGATTTTTACTTCGATGACAATACGATGGTAATTAGCAAAAGCCATGAACATCACACCTTTCAATAGTGTTCCACGCTTGACTCGGATTCAACGAGTGACGAAGCCCAGGAATAAAGGTGCAATTTACAGCAGTCACCAAGAACAACAAAAAATGGCCACTGTGGTTGCGCATCTTCACACTATTATCCTATGGAATTAAGAATCTCTGGCACCGCATTCTAGTATTCCTCCCTCCCAAAGCTCCGTGTAGACATTTTTGCGTAGGCTTGACTGCCCATCTAATTGTGCTACAAGCTCTGGTGCCAAGACAGTTTTAGCATCAATAGGTAGAGAGTTTTACCAAAAGCTACCGGGAAATTATGCACAGAAAAAAGGGTGATTTAAAAGTTAGAAAAAGAAAAAATTGGGAACTCAATTTTGCACAAGGGAGTGTAGCACTACAGTTTGTTAAACTACTGTCTCTACTGTCATGTACTGTGTTTGCGATAACGGAGGTCGGTGATCGTGATTTTCACCGACTCTTCCAACCGTGCTCGGAATGAGACCATTGGAATGACAAGGTCACCAGGATTAAGTGTGGCGAGTTCATCGCGTGTGTGGTGAACGACCGACTCGCAAAGATTATGCTACTTTGTGGTGATCCACAATGTCTCCCCACAATACTCCTAAACTCATTAAACGAACTTGGCGATAGCGTCACTATCTTGTTTTTTTGTGGTGAGAAAATACTTGTTTTTCTAACAAAAAAGTAGCTTTTAGTAATTTGTGAAAGAGAGCAGTTGTTTATGAGAGATAAGGTGCAGTAGATCTTTTGCATTTTTTAATCTTCCAGCCTTTTGCGATCCTGTAGAATTTAGAGGTTAATGTCTAAGGAAGCGACTCTAGAATACCTCATTCACCACTCACCAATATGTGAGTATGACAATAACGACTTACTAATAGGGTCAACTGTAGGCATTTCTAGGAGCCGACGAAGCCGGATTGATGTTTATTTTGACGATGGGTTTACGATGGTCAGCAACGAATACATGCAAAATGCAGCCCACATCCGCGTAGATTTGCCATTTGGACTGTCATTTTAAGTGAATAGTTACTTTGTGCATTTCAACAATTCTTTAATTTACGCAGTTCTCAGTTTTTAATTTCACGGTCTACGCACTAGCCAGACCATAAAGTGCGTGGCGATTTCGCAAATCTACCCTCTTTCAAGCGCGGCTCCTTTGTACTCTCTTTTTACGTACCACTCACTACTACTGTTACCGGTTTTAGAAGAAAAAAGTTCACAATCTTATTCGCAAGTGAGACCTATATTGCAGTTTGAAAAGGTATGTACTTAGATGGAAAAAAAATTGTCAGACCCTAGTGACTTGGACGTTTGTGCAGTCCAGGAAGCAGATTCCATATTTCTTCATTCGATCAGGTGGATACTTAGTAAACTGAGGATGAAGTGTTTCTCTGTCCCGCAGTGTGCGTGCCTAACTTAAAGTATGCGAGCGCCTAAAAATTCCTTTAAAACACTCATTTTTATGGGGAAAGTACTCAGCGAAGAATCAGTGCAACAGAAGGTTGGCGGCTAGCAACCCTCTGGAGGTGGACACCAATCACTATATGAAAAGATCTGGGTAAAAAAAATTGTCATTTTATGGCGTAATTTTAGTTGGCCCAGCGCAATTCCCATCAATTTCCAAACCTGCCTGATATTTTTTAGGCGCCAGATTGATCGAGCAATTCTAAAGCGGAAAAAGTTGGAACTTTTGGGAAAATAAACCAACTTCCATTTCTGGTTTTGCTTATCAGACTTCCTCTTTTTTAAAAGCGTCATCTTATTGTCTTTGAGGATTGACAAAAGACACATATACGAAGTTCATTAAGATGCTAATGGCGCATTTTGTCTTATAAAATTATGTAACTTTATTCAAAAGACTTAAGCTTAATAATTTCGAACTAACTGCATAAACATAATAACGGATGATCTGCAGTTCTCCGAGTTATTACCAGAGAAGCAATAATTCATTGTAGTACTTATGTTTCTTAAGTGTGCTTTGTGTGCTAGAGGCGGGGAAACATTTTTAATCTGGTCGTGGAACAACGTGATCGCTCCTAAGAGTCCTAGACGCCCTCGTCTCAGATGTGTCGATCCAGTTACCCCGTATCTTCCTTCTGCTTATAACAAAGATGCCTAGGAGTAACCAACCTTCTCATAGTGAGAGTGGAAAAAAGAAAGAGGAGGAAAGGGGAGAACCGGCTACAGCTATACCAGGGGTTGGGGTTATTATTAAGCAGCGTACAGAAGGTCTGGGAGTCAACAAGGCTAGAAGGAAGACCACTGCCACCGGGCCTGTGGTAGGATCGCAGAGGCTAAACGGCTCCTGTGCATAGATGGAGAAGGAAAAGTAGAATAATCAGGATTGGTGCTGCTGCTTCAAAACTAGTTACTGATTCTTGACGCCTAGATACTGTGCTCAAGTCGAGCTGCGCGCATCGTCTTCTGAAGTTCCAACATTTTTCTCCGGTTCCACGATCAAAAAGCGCTTTTGTACTCATCATTTGTTAAATTACCAGTGTCTACCACTAACTGCTAAAACCCATTCATCGGTTTAAGGTGAAATATTTCCCAAAAAATCATATTCAGTCAAGTAACCATAGCAGCAGGAACTAAACCCAGCCCACGTTACACGGGGGCGTCTCTTCGGTTTGAGTAATATGCATGGAAATCCAACGGAGGGAACTAACCTCTCACATTTATAGACAATAAAATTCAGGGCCTGGATTTCGCTTCATTCTTAAAACATAAATTTCAGTTTCCAGTCCAGCTGCTGTACAGCGCACCTTTGTCTGTTTTGGCCTCCACTACTGCTTTCTACGTGACTCAAGAATTAAGTAGAACATGAAATGTTACTTCCTACGACCAACCAATTCACAGAGCGACTGTCTCTGCCTTCGACCAATTTCCTAGTCAAAAGTGTTTCCACTACTCTTTATGCCGCTTTACAAAGGATGATGACATAAAAAAAAGGCAAAGCTGAGCAGGTGACAATCGGCTCTCAACTATATGAGGAACCTCCATTGCATTCACTCAACCCAGGACTATTTCTTTAAAAGGCTCTTGCACAACGCTATACCTTTAGAAACCAAAAAAAACAGCCATAGTCGCTCTTATTTCCACCTCACTTATTTCCCAATTCACTTGCGGTCACTTAATACTGATGTTAGTGAGGGGTAATAATCACTTGCGCACGTTCAAGTAATCCCGAATTCTTTAATCCCTTACGCAACTAAACATCATGGAAATTTTCTCAAATGTAATTTTGCATTTCCAAGAATGAGGAAAAAGGAAGCTATCTCAGCCTGCTGCATCTATCTTTGAGTGAATCATCATCAGAGTCACATTATTTGCTCAATCCGTTTCCTGGCGGTACGTTCCGCCACCGCACCTTCGCCAAATACATGACAACAAACGTTACGAGAGGTGTCTGCAGCCGCTGGAGCCGGATTATGCCCGACGCGTAGAGCAAACAAGCTCATCCATTGCACCGGTTCGAGCGACACTTTATAAGAGCTGAGGTTAGCATAGGCGAAAAGAGTAGTGAAGGGCGCAGTAAGGACCATTGTAAAGGTCGTGTGCCATTGTAAACAATGGTACGCATTCAATAAGTCTCTATAAGCTACACAAGCCATTATAGCGAGTTATACTGTAAACAGCATTAATATTTTAATGTAACCTTGTATTTTTGAACACCTATGTTTCTAAATTAGACCTCACCTTGAGATTGGTTTGAGAAATTTGGCAAAAGTCATCATTTGGGAAGCCCCTTTGCGATACTCCCAGGAGGTGTTCTTCCTTTTACGATGCTGCGCCCTTACAATTCAAATGATAATAAACCGAAAAGCGAAAGTGAAATGAAATCATCTGCAAGCTGCCCTAGGCTAAATTTACACCTTCCTCTGACTAAAACAAAGTTGCCAAGTATGAAGGCTTTTTTTCAGTGGAAGAAGAGGTTGCATAAGCCGCTCGGGAATTAATTTGTTTGTCCAGCAGCTGGGTCGCTGCTTGCATTGTTTTTTATATTTGTTGATAAATAACTCCACTGCGGAGGTAACTCCGACAGGAGGTCAAGTCTGAACCATAGGCGCCAATTGGAGACATTCATGGCCGATCTCGCCACGTGTGTCAAACGATTTTGTTGCACACTTGCTCCACTTCTTATGATTAGAAATTTTGGTCAAGGACCCCACGACGACACCTTGGCGTTCTCCACGAGTTGATCCACACCGACTTCCCTGCATAATTCGTTGACTCTGCATTGCTCTTGTAACACTGCTTCAATAGCGTACCACTTTGCGCATGTTAAGCCTATTTCTGCAAGATCAAATAGGACCACCACCAGTCACACACACCAGCATTTGTCAATTAGTACTCTGCAGACATACGTCCCCAGACGGTTGGAGGATGCTCGCGACATGAAATGGGAACTGAGCCTTGTTTTGACGCAGGCAGTCGAAACGCCTGTGTTCAATCCCCCCATCAAATGCTTACTAACTCATCTTGATCTAGGCAGTAATGAATCCGAAGACAGACCAAATTTCTAGCATTGTTGTGCCTGTAGTCTATCAGAAGCTCAGATGTTTTTGAAAGCTCCGCCTGCACAATGACCTTGCATGACATCGAAGGTGAGTTTGAGCTCCCGGCACAGATAACCCCCAAAACCGTTCTGCCTTTGATTTAGCAAAAGTTTTAAGTTTCGCAATCGCCTTCAACTTTCACACCTCCTCCTCGCATCACTGCGACCTATAAACAAGCTTGCTAATCATTCTTTTGCAAAATCCAATGGCACACCGACCAAATAAACAACAGAAAAGATACGGGCTGACAGAGAGGAAAATTAACATTATCACAGCCGATAAAAAATGAGGGGGGAAGGGCGAGGCAAAAATCTCGATATCACCATCACTTCGAGGCTGCCATAGACTCAGGAAACTCGTTGAACAGCGACACCTCCAGCACCTGGTTCAACATGCTCCACGTGCCTTCGTCGAAGACTTCGCTAGACGTCGCCGGACCAGCACGTTTTTCCCCGAGGCTAAAATTGCGAACGGATGTTCAAAATAAACTCATATTTGGTCAGCTCAACATGTGTTTCAGTCCACAGGTTCTCCAGTCCCTGCAACCCAAACGGATGAGTGAATGAAGAAATTAATGGGTGGAGAGCACAATCTAGTGGAGATGGTTTACAGTGGCCACCTTATTAGGTTGTTTTGCTTTTAGGCAAGCCTTCCAATGAAGAGTCGTTACAGTTTGACACGGTCGTTGTGAAACATTGTCCAGTCGCCACCAGCAGCATGTCAATGAACCTGAAGCTTTCCCCGTAGTGGTGGAGAATCACCGTATGTTCTTTGTTTCAATCATGCGGGTGAATGTTGCACTGCACCTCGGTACTTTGCGATGGCCAAGGAATTTGGCATTTCGATCATTCAAAGTAAAATGCAGCGCGTTAAGACCTCCGCAAGAATTGTACAGGACCCCTCCTGTTTCTAGGCTTCCAGTACCTCTAAATTTACACAATAAATCTCGCCTCTAAAATAATATGAATCAAAATTTTCTTCCTTTGGGTCGATTCCAATTGCATCCGTATATGTGAACAACGATGAACGACGAACAAGCCAGTAACGAAAAGTGAAAGATGCGAACTAACGATGTCCCCTCCTTAAACAAATCAAAATGCGATGCAACACTGAAGGTCACCAAAGCAGAGTACCTCTGAAGGCTATAAATTTGCTCCCATCAAATAAAACTGCCATATTTTCATCGCCTGGACGGAAGAGAGCGATTCGGCTATGCCTTTTACTTTTGTTGTAATATTAAAGCAATGAAGAATTGCCAAGCAGTAAATAACCCTTTTTAAGCCAAATGTACAACACTCTACTCAGTGAGATGAACATAAAAAGGCTGAAGCAAGATTAGTTACCTTCTGAAAAAGAGCTCGAGAGGCTCAAACGTGGTCACGCTCTTAATGGAGAGAATGAAGTAGTACGCGCTTGTCGCCGACAGTAATTGAGTCGTGTAAATTTGGTTTTCACTTTGATAGATCTGCAAAAGAAGCAAATGAACGAATAATATTAAAGAATCTTTTTGAAATTACCGAAGTACCTCAACGGAGGCTTCATTCTCATGAAATGCATGAATTCCAGAGAACTGGCTGAACTAAGGAACTTTCACGTTGTGATACGAATTAGGCATGTCATTTACATTACCGTTTCAATGCACTTTACTAATACCGCCTAGGTAGATGTGAAAGAGGATATATTTGAGGGTTCGTGGACGACGCTCCGAAGAGAACACTTTCATTGAGCTCAATGCTAGAAGTGTAGCCTTCTAGCTCCTTTTTACCAACTAATAACCAATATTAGGAAAGGTGCTGAGTAAACCCATGCTTCATTCAAAAATTCAACCAGTAGAGTGATCAGTGTTAGAGAATCTGAAGGGTAAATGTGTGAGCAACATCATGCATTGCTACAAACTGAGATTAACATTCAATACAGCACTAATGACGGCTCACAGTAGAGAGATTATCGAGGTCATGCCCAATTTTAACATTCATTCTAGTTAAAATCAGCGCAATACTAAGCCTAAGCATTTAAAATATGTCTGCTACGGACCTGTTTCCAACAAAGAGGAGGCTACACCTATCCTGCCTTCCTAGAATGGCTCTGCTTCCCCCCGAACTGAAACCGACACAAAATGCATCCTCCTTTAGCAGCGCAAACCCCGATGCGATTCACAAAAAGGACGAAACTGCGGACAAAACAGAATGGATGATTTGCATCATCAACTTTAAAATAAGATGTCCTCTAGCATTGATGCCAAAATAAAATAACACCCTTCCCTCGTAAATTGCGGGTTATTTTAAAGGCACCTTCCTGAGATTATGCAACGCTGTGTTCGAAAGTCATCACTGTCAGCACATCATCAATCCTGCTCTACGTTTAACAACAAAGTTATGTTCGGAATCATACGTCTTATAGAGGTACTACAAAACAAAAATAAAAACTAGCTTTTGCAATCAATCCCATTTCTGGTGTAATGGAAGGGATCGAAAATAAGGGAAAAACCAAAACGAAGAGCGTCAGCTAATCCCGCAGCGAAAATACAAACAGGATCCGCATACATCAAACAAACAACTTTTGAATAAATCATCAACATGGCATCCTGATTGAATGGAGATTGGAGGAAATAGGCAAGATGGATGTGTCTAAGCTTGCCATCTGATTGCTTCTGCCCGACGAAATCAATTAGTCTAGCAGTTTGCTAGGACAGACAGCGCTCTCCGATATGAAGTGATACACCGCACTCTGTGTATCGTAGATAGAAGGTTCATTGTCAAACTAATCTCCTTGAAATAGGTACGCAGGTACTTGTCAATTGTCAAATTGGGATTTCCACTTTTACAGAGAGAGGACTGGGTATTGTCGTAGTGGTATAGGATACAGGATTGAGTGCCAAGTAGTTCAGTTCTGTCCAGACATCGTTACCGTTGCAATGAGCGCGTACATGCAACGCCTAGTAAGCCGAACTTCTGTAGCAACGGAGGCATATTACGACGCGGTGCTATATGTTTGGCAGTAAGGCATTTGAGGCGGTCGTATATCCGCGCATCATTGACAATCGCAGTCTTAGTGGTTCCTAGCGTTTCCAGTTTACGACTTCAGCGGTCATTCCTGTAAACACCCAGCCAACACGAGAAACGTCCGTCCAATCCTGAACCCCTAATCACCATATAACCTAGTGTATGTTGAAGAGAGATGGAATAAAACAAGAAGTGAGGAATACAGCATTCATTTACAAATGCTTTCACCTTTAAAAAGTTAAAATAGGATGTCCTGAAATAACACAGGCGTATCGGACAAACTTTCCCAGTCTCAATCTGGCCGCCATACATTATTCAATCACTAAGGTACTTTTAAAAATGCATCAAAGACCTATGTAAAAATACCATTTTACTGCATAAAGTTTCTATTTTTCTGTCCTTAGTAAGCTCAAACGTCCTTATTCGGTTCGCACGCTCCTCGGGAGTCGAGTAGGTTTTAAAACTGCAGATTTTTTCAGATATCCTATTGTGGTTAGAACCACAACGATGAATAAATGAAGGAAATTAGAGGTGCTGAATGGATGAATGTGTTGTAAGAGGTAATACTCATGTGTGCAAAAAGGAAAAAAAAGTATTTTGCCATACATTGGATATCACGAGCAGAATATGTGCAAGTTCGCCGGTTTGGAACAAATTCACTTGCGTCGCCAGGGCTGCTCAGTTCTTTCCTATCGAGTCAGTCATGAGCAACGAATGCAAACCATTCGTGATGTTTAGTCGGCTACAGTCACGACCACAAGGAATGAAGTAAAAACTGCGAAACTGACTCTCCAATGTGAGTAAATACTCTAATTTATGTTGATTTCGAGCTCCGTAAAGTGTGTGCGCCAGGCAGGTGCCTAAGCAATCGCCTAATTGACTGGGTAGGAGGTCGAGCCAAAATGCACAAAGACTTTTCCAAATTCACGTCTTCGGTTTGTGTTTCCTATTTTCTATTTTGAGTTAAACCAATTCAGACCTAAAATCAGTTCAACATGCCGAACACAGGAACTGCAATGGGACGAGAGAAAATACTCACTGAAGTTAAACCGGATGAGATTTGGCTCATGAGAGGTTGGAAAGCACTGTTTGATTCTCCTCCTTCCTCTTCATCTTCCCCGGACCCTCCATCCGCTCGACGACCAACGAACACCCAACGGTGACTGAAAAGAAGGGAAAATTATGGTAAGAAGCTTTAAGGTAATTTGATCGAATTGGCATAGCCGACTAAAAATGATGGCATCTCAAGAATAAGTGCCGTTTAGGATTAGATTGGATGAAGTCCGCCCGATTACAGACCGAAAAACACCGAGAATCACAGCATATACAAATCGGGAATGATGCATTTCAAAAGATTAGGTCCTCCTAATAAAGGCAGCGCTGGGCTAAAACGGATTTGGGAAAAAATTGGTCGAAGCTAAATGTAAAAACAACCTTACGAGTGATAACTAATTACCCAAATAAGGACCAAGTTTCCAGGCCCTAAAAGAAGTCACAATACCGTTGCGGCGCAGTGGAACCCTGCCAGTCTTCCCAATGGGTAAAGGGTCTTGCCATCAACAAATCTGTCTGTGACGCCAGTCAGGCAAGTGAATGCTAATCATTTACCTCTTTGTGAAAAACAAATTATTAGTTTCGGTCATATAGCAGTCAATGGGTATTTGACATAGAAAGGGAGGGAAAAGGTTTACGAACATCTGTGAACGCAAGCATCTTGATGAGATTAATATCCTTTGTAGCGGTAGATTATAGTGCTCTTGAGCAAATAGTGTAACATCGTGTGAAATATAAAATGCCCATCTTTCTAAAGTGGAAATCAACTATTTATTTGGCTGCTTCGTAAACATTAGCAGCGTTTAAGATGGGACAATAAATTTTGAGCGAATAAAAGTTCCAGGCGTGTTTAATCCCTTCAAATGGAGTGAAGCATTTCAATAATTGGCACTGATAATCAAGTTGGTTAGCAACAGTGTTGGGGGCAGTATTCACATGCGACGACGTGTGTTGATGAAACTTATTGTTGCCTTGTTCTCAGTCTACAGCCTCGGCAGTCATTCCTTTGGGCATTCAGTGATTGTATAGAATGCCTGATCGACACGAGCATTAGATGAACCGCCCTGTGTGACGTGAACAAAACTATCGAGACAACTTTCTGTTTGTAACAGATGACAAATTAATCAGGTTGTTCTAGGATGGTACAGACATGCTGACGAAACTAATGCCAAAGCTGCCTCCAGGAAATAGATTAAACACCGGAGAAGGAACGTGAATGTTGTAGCGGAAGATAATGCAGAAAAATGGATTTTTCTTTTTCTTCATAAACACGGATCTAAACGACTTATAAAGTTTAAAATCAGACTTGCAAGAGAAGTTGAGGGACAATGGATTCGGGAAGTAGGAGGATTGTAGCGAGGAGCTTGCATGCAGATAGAAGAAGGACCAATTGTGACTGGGGCAGTTTCTGCAGATCGTCGAAGCTCAACGCCGAATGCTTCCTGGATCTGCAGAAATAAGCAAACAGACTAAGCTCTTTCAATGGAAAATGTACCTTATTTCGTGAATTACTGCGAATTGTGGATATTTTTAGTGGTCAAAGAAATTATGATAGCATAAAAGCTCACCCGCCACTGCATCGCTCCGCAAATATCCGGAATACGTTGACCTAAAAACTTATAAAGTCCATCATTTTTATCCTCTATCAACGCAAAGAGATATAAAATGCTTTCCAAAATGGTTTAGTAAAGTCGACAGGATATAAATTTAGGAATGGCACGCTTCCTACAATAGAAAATATTGCGATTGCTTTTCAATATTCAGAGCCGACATTGATGCAAGATTGTTTAGCTTTCTAAAACCTTTAAATGCTTTGATTACTTTCCTACACTGCATGGTGGATCCCGAGCCACCTTAAACACTAAAACAGTGTTATGCGTCAAAAGTTACTGTTTGAAAAGACCCTCACTATGAGCAAAAGACAGGCGATTCTGATCTTAAAGACTCACTAGTTCTGGAATGACAATTAACCACAGCGAGGCAAGGGAGTCCGCTGAAATCCTCGCAATGAGGACACGGGTGCATAGAAAGATTTGGGTAAGAATTGGCACATTCACATCTGTTATCGCACGAAGGTTGTCAGTTAGTCGTTCTAAAGAAGGAAAAAGATGGGTAAAAATTTCTCGGCAACACAGACTAGCTAGGGCATATCTGTCCACTGCAATGGATCATGCCAACTATCAAGATTGCCATCTCTGACCTTGTCGGTTTATTCAAGTAGTATAATATTGTTAAAATAGGAAAAAAAATATATCAAACCCCCAACGAGGAGCATTGCTTCTCAAGGCTTACATAAGGTCTTCACGTGAAAAGTGATTTGCTTTACAAGGCGAAAATTCCCTACTAGAACAGACGTTCCACCAAAGTGCAGCTCAAGAGCAACCTTCGGTAGTAAGTGAAGATGAATTTTCTGACAAATGATATGCTACGTCCATATGCAAGTGGAACGAACGGAATGACCTCTGGACCGATCTTGCATGTTTCTAATGGGGTCATTTGTACACTTAGCCTTCCAGCCAACTGGATTACACCAAACTTCACGATACTTAAAACGGACTGTAAGTAGAGCGACAATTAGCCTTACCGAGAATTTCGGAGACAGAACGCGAATACTGTTCGCGTTCACTGGAAAATACGATGAAATTGATCTTCTTGAGGTGTGCCGCGCGTTGTTCGTACTCGGCCTCCTTGCTAGAGAAGATGTTCAACCCTGTGCCCTGTGACACGGTCAGGCGGGCTGTACGCGCGTTCGGAGAAGGAAAATAAAAAAAATGTGTTCCTCAAATGACGACTTTATGTAAGCGCTGACAGACACACTGACTGCTTAAGTGGAGGGTGGGATAGGCGAAATGCTACGCATGTTTATTGAGAACCCCCCTGCCAACTATCACAGCAAAGTGATATTCCCTTTAACGATATATCAAACATTGCGAGCCTCTTAGTACTCTCAATCCCGATTTTTACAGTATCTTAAAACTTTACCTGTGCATATGGTCTCTCACCCCCTTTGTAAGTTAAAATAAAAATGAATTTGCTTTTGGAAAGACAAAGGACACCCCATTGGAGGCAGTCAAAAACGAATCCAATCCAAATCAACTACGATCTGAAATTCGTTAAATGCTATCTTCTGTGGATGGCTGAATAAACAGGCTCACCATAGAAGGATTCTCCTTTTGCAGGCCCCTAATTTAGAGTTCTGGATGAAAACTACGGAAGAAGTGAGATCAGTTTTTAACGCAACGACTAACATCAGTTCGAGAATAGGACAACGCTCTTTCGCACTTCGGTTTAAGGCAAATGGTATTGATGAAAACGAGCAGAACAAGCACATACTCATTGTAGAACACCACCCGGTCCTCAAAACTAATTAGCAAATGAGTCTCTCTCCGAATCACATCGTTAAGCAGAGGATGTGATATTCAGGGAACCGGGCCGAAACCCCACCATGTGACACCACTAATAGGTAGCATTCTCCCTATGAGGTCAACCCACTAAGATCATCTTTAATTTTATCTAGAGAGTCAATTATGGTTAACAGGTAGGTTCGTTAACCCAGAAGCACAGGTATAACCATGACAATGCTGAAGATGCTCAAAAAGGGAATGAGTTTAAGCAGTGAAGACGCGGGCTCTTCACTCCCTACAGTTACAGGCTCCCTTTCGACGGCATGGACTCCACCTACAGTAATGCATTTCCCTCCACCCAGTTTCAGAGGTAGCCTAAAGCGTTACTCTACCTTTAATATCCATTGCCTTGATATAAGAGGGGGTTGTGAATACAACCTAAAACGCCAAATATCGGTAGAGTTTCTCCCCTGATACTCACAGCCCTATCAAAAAGAAGCCATGGCTACTACTTAAAAGACGATTACGGGCAATTATTTACCAAGACTTACCATCCGTAACTTAACAAAAAGGGGTAGGAGCCACATATGCTGATTAAAATGATGGACGTAAGCACCAGCATGCAAAAAGCCTTACTGCTGCTTATTAACTCGACCATCCATAACACTACTGAGAATGGAGCTAACAGATTCTATCTCTACGACCAAAAGAAAAAGAGGTGCTAAATGTACTAACTGAAAAGATATAGGCGGACACATACTAAGAGCTTCCTTGAAGGTATTCTTCTCCTGTGTCATGAGATTGTCCACCACAGCGCACCAACTGTGGAGAGCCGGCGCGGTGGCCTGGAAGAAGGCGGAATCGATGAAGAGCTCAAAGACCTCGCGTCTCCAGGCCCGGCGGGTAAATTGATAAGAGCTCAGGGAGGCCATTACCTGACTAGCTGCTGTATAGTGACAGGCGTTGGCGATGCTAGCAAGGAGGCAAGGGATGAAATTAAAGGGAGCTGTACACTAAAGACGTAAAATAATATTCAAAGATACGGATAGCTGAAACAGTAAAGCTATGATAACTTTTTAAGAGCTCTTAGAAACAACGGACAAATAAGGGGATCTGATACGCTCGTTTTACCATCCACGCATATGCCACGTCGCTCAAGCATGAGACCAAGTAGAAGTATAGCCTACAAGTACTAGAGAATGCACGTAGTTAAACATGGAGGCCGGTTACATGAACTATCAGCTAATAATTATAGCTTGACGAGTATCCACGTAAGAGTATTGGCTGATTACAATACACGAGGAATTGCTTGAATCAAAGAAGACACTATCGGTACCTCTTGATTGCAGTAATTAGGAGGAGCAAAATGATAAACTCAGACGCAAATATTCAAAGGCGATTAAACCGCATGACGCCAACGCATAGATGAACGGCGGGACAAACTTTGGCCCGTGCTTCACCACCTCCAAATTCCACCTAACATAACTAACGAATAAGATTCAACGCAATTACTCTTCCCAGATGAGTGTTTATTTTATTCGAAGCAAATTTAACAGTATGAGTAAAGAAAAAAAGGGAGTTTTTGAGGAAGACAAAAAATAAGTTCTCAACAGTTTAAAAATTAGCCACATCAACGCATGAGAAAATTCGGTACGATTTGACAAACGAAGATTTGCATGCAGCCCATCAATTTAGATGCCAGCAAACAAAAGAACAAGCAATACGATTTCAAAACGAGTGAATCAAATGACCAATAGATGTAGGAAAACTCGTTCTCTAAAATTTCAGACCATGAAGACTCCACTATTGTAACTTCAAAGGATATTCCGTTGAGTGAACAGACAGAGGGATCCCCTTGAAGCTGGAAAGTTGTAGTCTTGGTACCCATTAACATAGTTGTTTGAAACAGTAAATACGAAGCCTTCGATGTGATTTACCTAAAGGGGTTGGATTTGTATTGCTCTAACCCCTATATTGACGAAAAAATGGGCAACAAGGCACCTTCAAAAATGGAAGAACTCATCTCAGGCAAGCTTCCATTAACGAGTTATCAACAAAGTGAAAGTGTGAAGAAGAAGAAGAAGCGAAGTGTACCAGTCATTATCACTGCAGCTATTAAATGGAAAAAATTCAATGCGACTTTCCTGAAGGCCTTAACTTCCACTACTTTAACCCATATTTCGATAAGTGAACTATGTGAGGACTCTGAACCCGAGGACGCGCATTCCTACCACACTTGGATCACAGCCACCAAAACAGTAAGTTAGTAGTCCTCGGCGCGATCGCTCTAAGCAATGGACAAACAAGGGAGGTTTCTTGATAATGGTTTTGTACACGTCATCGAAGGCATATTTCTAACGAAAGAATTAGTAAATGAAGGCGAAACACACGCATTCATGATACTTTTTAAGCATTTATTAAAAACAGTAAACAGAGCACCTCTAACGTGATAATCTTAAGGGGATTTATGCACAGGTTTGAAGAGATTATGTAATGAAATGTGCATTGGATTTCAAAAGTGCTTTCAATAGATACTAGAAACGACTTACTTATGCGACTTTAAGAACGGCAAAATGTTGGTAAGAATGCCATTGTTAAGTGCAGACGGCACACGATCCTTCTCCTCGCTCTTGTAGACCACATCGAAGAACACTGCCATGTGCTGCACACCAGTGGATGAAAGTGAAGAAGGTTGAAAGCACAAGTGGTATGCCAATAACAAAAGTTCGGGTTTTGACGTACCTCGGCAAGCATCTTGAGGGCTAAAACAGACAGGTCCTCTTTCAAGCAGGCAGACAGTGAAGATGAATCCCGATGATCTGAAAGGAATGAAACTTAACTGTTCGACGGTGACACATTCCACATCACCCTATCACTTTGTATTCCTTCCTATCAGAAAGTCAAATGCGTCCACAAATTGCGACTGGTCAGGATAACCCCAATTGTTTAGTTTCCATTGACTTCCCATCCGTGAACATGGCAAAACATTCGTTCTAATCAGTCCACCGTGTCACACTCGCCATGTGCTCTCGGTTAATGGCTACATTTGTTCAATCTCATTTTTTTAATCATTCACAGGTCATAAGCTGATGTCAACAATTGATAAAATATTAAATAGTTTCCGGTCTACCATAACAACTACCTTAGAAGATTTCGAATAAAAATCAAGCCCCTTCACAACGAGGCACAAGTCTGTCCCGATCTCCACTCCTATGCTGTATTTTGCTTTCAAAAGTAATCAACCGAACCTTAGTCGCATTCATTTCAAGCTCATTTTCATTTCAGAGCTGCCTGTTTTCCACTGCAGTACGCCTCGTCCACTTTAATCTAAAGTTAGTCCGACATGCGATCTTTTCCGGAGTACGTTTTGCAGCGCTAACAAGTTTGTGTAATGTCTTGTAAGGGCAGCGTTTCCTTACATCTGATGCACTAATGCCAAACATCTTCCGAGATGTCCTTCAGCGAGTAAAAGAATCCATCTGCGGATTATAGTGCAGGCTCGAATTATGGGGGGTCGTGTGGCTTAGAGCTGTGAGACGAATAGTGGGTAGAGAAATACATACAAAAATGCATATGTACCGCGTATAACGTATAGGTACAGACCATTAAAAGCATTTTCCGAAATCGCACTACTGAAATCTACAGCGCTTTGACTAAGATAAGACAAGAAGTGTGTAGTGAACTGATATTTATTGCAATTTTAAGAACATGAAAGCAGCCTCTCCCAAATCCCCGTGATTCTGCGATTATAATGGAACCATGATGCTTTACTCATGTTATCCCTATTGCTCGTGAACTTACAGCTCTTATGGCTTATGCATATTTATAAGCACTTGATATCCATTTCTAGCAAATTTTTGAAGTGTTTATAAATTACCTATTTCTAAGTGCCATAATCCATCAAGAAGCCTGTTTTAGGGTACCCTAACTCGTGTAAAGGTTGATAACGCATGGTTCCCTTGCTACCAATTAAGCTCCTCACTGGCCACCACACTGGTCTCAACTCAGGTTCGCCTCTTGATACGAGACTCCTCTGGGATTAGTTTTAAAATCGCCCACCAGAATTAAGCCAACTTTTAGTCGGACCGAAATTACAAATTATGCATGCCCATAAAATCCCACTAACTTGCAAGAAAACTATAGCGAATTCAACCGAAGCTTAAAAATGGATACGGAGATAGCAAAATTAGGCGCAAGAAATGTTGGATGCCAAATTCCATTAAGGAAATGCCGATGCCGTTCTTTCAAGTCTAAATACATTCAAATTGCCGCAAACAACCGGAGGAAAGAAAGTTCTGAAATTTAAACTAATTTCTCAGCTGAGTTACACAAGATAGGATGAAGCCATACTAAGAATTTCACATATCCGGGCGCGCATAAAGGTACATGCTACCGTAGAAGTACCGAACAAAGCGCAGCGATTGCTACATAGAGGACAAGCTCAGTCCAATCAAGATGCCATTACCACAATAAGGTGAAAAACTCCCTTTCCTCCCCAAGAAGACCAAGTTTAATCCACGCATGTTTATAAAAGACTTCAAACACAACAAGTATGGCGACGAGACATTCAGCTGCTCAGTAGTAAGACACGTGATTGATGCAAGCCATGTAATGAGAGATGGCCGCATGCCTATACAGCAGTGACAATCGCCCTTCTGGGTGATTCTCAGCTTTCCCAGCCCACATCACAGCAGCCATTCCTGTGAGCACTTAACTAGCGACGCATGATCTGTCGCATGGTAAAATCCCACAAAAGACCAATCTTTCTGTAGGAATGATGATTTTAACACAGGTAATCAGGAGCATTTGCAATCTCGAAAACTTGACGCACTCCGAGAACTATGGTGGCTTTCTGGTGTTAGGCAGCACAGAGAAACTGAATTGTATGCTGAGTAGGGAGAACTTCGAAAAACTGGCTTCGGCTTTTGAATCTCTTCACTGCACATATGAAGACACCAGGGTGCACTAGCACTCAAATACAATGATGAATTGAAATGAACTGGTTCAGCCGTACTGACTAATCCTTCTGTGACGAAGCAGCTTCCCAAGTATTTGTTAAATGTCAATGATAGGTGGATAACTATACATGAGAAAGACACAATTTCAACTCCTTTAAATTCGTACTTTTACATGGTGGCAACTTAAAAGTCCCATTCCAGCTTAAACGTTTCTACGTGCAACAATCCCCGAATAACATCGACTAACCAGAGGGAAGGAGCTCCTGCGAGCCATGCAGCGCATTAGGTGGTGTACTGCCATTGACTCTGACCTCTGCCAGAGATGATTCTGAGGCCACAGGATGCATAAAGTTGGGTGGGCGAAGACTACCCGACAAATCAGCTGCAGAAGCCATTGGTATTGCTGTGGTAGCCGTAGAACGGACTTGGAGACCGCGGCGAAACCATGTGGCCTGTTCCAGTGCTGTGCCGGCTATGGAGGCAGTGGCCTCCATTAGGCGCTGACAAATGTCCTGAAGAGGAGATGGAGCAATCTTGCGAAGGAATGAAGACTGGTTGGACCTCAAATGCAAACTGTGCAAATCTTTCTAGTCTTGCGCAGCTCAACGCTTACATTAGTGGAACGCAGTCCTCAAGAACGCCTGGTAAGTATAATTTTAATCGCATTCCAGACATCAGAAAAAGTGCAGTCTTATTTAGCAGTCCTGGACGCAAAAACATTCATACCATACTGAATTTCTCCAGTAAGTACTGATAAAAAGTGACAGGAGAATCACGAATAAAAGTTAAAAGAAAAATAACCAAACCTGTAGATCCTTCTGGTCACGTTTTTCATCTTTGTTTGACAGAGTTGTAATGACTTCATTGAAGATTCTACAAGAAATGCACCGAAAGGTTTAAGATGAACGATTTATTGAGGTCTACGCAGACTCAGCCATCCCTATTGCCTCAAGTACGAACAGCATGATTTTCGTAAAGCTAATACCGAGTTACTATTCAACACTCAAGCTGGCCTGCTGTGTTCTAGCAGATAAATCAGGGATTACATTAGTGGAAAATGTGAAATACACCGATACAATTCAAAGAGACATAAGCTTGCAGATCCAATTATAGTAAAACCTCTTCGCCTCTGAAAGCAAAAAAAGACTGTCTTTAGTCAGCTCTATTTCCATTTCAAAATAATTTCCCAATTGTTTTTCTGCCCCGCATGGGATCAGTAATCAGCCACACCTGGGAAAATATTATCAAGGGAATGCAACGGAGAATGTGGCGAGACAACATTTCATTCCCAGTTAAACTCACTTCATAAAGCAGAAAAGCTCGAATCCCATTGGCCAGGATCATTCAACTGACGTGGCGATATAAAGGGAGGTTTAAAAGGCAACAGCAGAGATCACAACAAAGAAAAAGACACCGATTCAATGCTACGTATCTGCCAATGCTTTATAATGCACGCATAAAAATAATGACGTGAACTTAACGGATCTCCATAAGGAGACGTTGCAGCAAACTGCATCACAAACCACAAAATCTCTTCAGTCATTCGGTTTACTAGGACCACGAACAAGGCAATGCTCGCATCAGATAGGTTCCACATGCCAAGAAATGGAGAAGCTCAAGAAATTTTGTAAGGAAACACGAAGCGATCAGAAGTATAACAAGTTATGGCATCGCCCAAGCATTCGATAAAGGTGTAGATGAATGGAAACTATTAAAATGGCTATGAAGAAAGTCAAGACGAGCATATTTGAATCTACCTTATTTTACATATGAATATTTTAGCCTTATATTGATGTTCCCTATCAGAAGCGCCTGATAAAAGTAGCGCACTCTCTGCAGATCACCACCCCATTCATTAGTAGTTAAACGTATCTGAACCAGAGACACATTACTGATAGCCTTGGAGGTCATGTTGAAAACATGAGGAGTAAGGAAGATACACACCTCACCCTTTTCCGTCAGGCGACTTCAATATACTCAATCACTCTTTTGATGCCCATTATAGAAGAGTAATCGCAAAAGAATCGAAGGACATGAGCAAAGCAAAAGGGAAATTGTTTAAAAAGAGTAAATTATATTAACGATCAGAGGAATTTCTTAAGTTAGCATTAATCGACATTAATTATGGCGACATGAGGTTTAAATCACGCCATCAAGAATACCAATTTTCTGGGAGTTCTATGCGTACATACCAAAGCTACCTACGGACTCGTACACTTTGTTGCATATTTAAGGAAAGCTCGCGTGCTAGACTACACCCCAAAAAAGTTTTTGAAGTAAAACCGGCAATTTTACTTCCGCGAGCACGCTACCATGACAGCGGTACACAAAGAAATAGGCAGCAAATGTGCTCTACACTTACTCGTCATAGTAGGTGTACACATCTTGAGCTAGCCCAGCCCAGATACTGTTCAAGATAAGGAAGCAAGTAACACTGAGAGGTGGGCCATGCATGCAAAAGCACGTAGAGATTGACACACCCTAATGACAAGGGGTCGCAAAAGATGCATATGGACCTATGTTTGCAAAAGACTTCCAGTGTAGTTTGTACCATGTGAAGACACTCAGTGACCGTGGGGGTTTCTAACGTTCCAAGCTTACAGCATCAGGAGCCATTGCCGTGAAAATTTTACCAACACGAAAAACTCCCTGATTCAAATTCTGAACCACTGATCAGCGCATAATTTGCACCATGCAAAATTGCACAAGTGACCTAACTTTCTGTGCATGACTTCACCACACCTTACGCGTGCACAGAGTTAAAGCGTTCAATATGACAGTCTGCAAGGCCACCTCACATTTAGACACTTGCCTCAGAGGTAGTCACAGTCTTAATTTTATTTTATAATGCAGCATACTCACTTAACCAACACGAAAACGGAGATGGGTGAAGTGATAGCCGTTCCTAGGCCAGAAGTGGTTGAAATGGCAGCCGAGACCGATGTCAGAGGGACGACGTCACGCAGGAAATCCTGAACGTTGGCTGACTGGAAGGAGCCAAACCCGATCCCACCTGTAGTGACTATCCACACGTACAAGAAGTGCAATAGTGACGATTGCATAGTCTGTGGGGGCAGGGTTCCCTTGGAAATAAACCATGTTACTTATTAGCTGTGAATAGCTGAATTATTTAATGGATTGGCCATTTAAGCCTCCTGGAGCTTGACTCACTTCTACAGGCAAAGGTGCCACGGCCTCGCTGTGGGGCAGATCCAGAGCGAAAGCGAGTGCTAAAGAAGCCGGTGG